>OY796890.1:34949177-35549177 GCA_963680785.1 Diplosoma virens | reverse complement strand
TCAATTATCATGATAACTATTACTAACCTTAATTTTTAGCCAATCAGAATCAGTCTTAAAACTTTTGAAATACTTCATTCAGTTCTACAATTCATTCTAGGGAAACCTCCTAAGAGAGCTAGATGAAAACATTCGAGTTTTTCAAAACAGCCTTTTTTAAGGCTACTCAATTAATAAAAGAGCTTTAAATGAAACATTTGCTTTTAAGAGCTATTTTAAAATTTTCTTTTTTTTTAGGGACAAAAATCAAAAAATTTGAGACAGATTCCAATTGGGGATGAATTTTTTTCTGTTAACAAACATCGCAATTCATGACTTCGAAAATGTGGCCTGCCAATTTTAAGCTAATTGTATTTTGAATAATGCTATTGCTCTTATTGGAGAGTCAATATAGGGAGTCAGGGTCAAAGTTGAGAGTTGGAGACAGAATCCTTGCAATTTTAGAAGGTGGAGTTGAAGTTGGCATCCTAAAAATTTTAGGAATTAGAGTCAGATCTTAAATCTTCTGACTCTGCAACCTTGGTTACATGACATTTTGACTAACTTTTGCATGGTAGCTTGGACAAAAAAATTAAAACAAATTTTTTAAAGCATATCAGTGTAATCAGTAAAACATTTTGTTTTTAATCATTTCAAATCTAAAACAAAATCATTACTATTGAGTTAAAACATACTGACTGAATATGCAACAATCCACTGATTTATCTAAAACATTTTTCATAAAATTTACTTACAATGTGTTCATGAGTTATATGGCTCAGTACATCCAACTCATTTCTTGAAAACTGTTCAAGAGTTATTATTTTTTCAGCAAACCTAAAAATAGTAGTAGTACAAACTAATGAAATGAATACCAAAGCCTTGCATGCTTTTACTTTAACTGTTGTTTCACAAAAACATAATATTTTTGGTTTTAATTGCATACAATTCATCAAAAAAAGAAATATTTCATCAACAAACAATTAAAATAAAAAGAAAATATAATTTAAAAAAAATTTATAGTCAGATTAAATTTCACATATTGCCAATTTAGTGATTTATATATTTTATTTGTGATAATCAGGGCTGGGGAGCCACTGTAGAAGAGCACTAGCTCCGGCTCCAGCTCCAGCTCCAGCTCCAGAGCTATCAAGTACTCATTCGTTAGCTCCAGCTCCAGCTGCAGAGCTATCAGCACTTATCCACTAGCTCCAGCTCCGGTTCCCTAGCTCTGGTTCCGGCTCTCCAACTCTTTAATAAACAAGTAGTTTATCATTTAGTGTTTAAATCTTTTTTGCAACAAACTATTCTATTCCAACAAGAATCACAACTTCTGATCTTTACAATTATATTAATCAAATCTGAAAGCGAGTACCAAGAAATATAACTAAATGAAAATCAATTATGGCGTTATCGAAACATTGAAAAGGTTAAATCGTAACTATTATGAATTGCAAACTCTGCATTGACAAACAGCTAAACTTTATCTTTTAGTGGAAAACTTTAGAAGCACATGTGCGCAAAACAAAAACTCCCAAGAGATTTAACGCACAAGGAAATAAACGAGAACGTTTGTGACGAAACACAAAGGCAATAAAAAAGATTGAGTCAGCCAAATCTTCACTCTACAATTTTAAGAGATAAATTTACAACGTAACAATCATGTGAAAATTGAACCAAATAAAAAAATTTACGCTGTCCAATTCTCACGACTACATTATGTTTTAGTCCAGTGTGGTCCAACTACGAGGCCGCGGATGGAATTTGTGCGACCCGCAGAACAATTTTGCACAAGTCTTGTCGATAGCAAGCAGTGACAACCTTGTATAGCAAGGCATGGCGAGCTGATGGAAGAGATGGAAGAGAGTCTAGGGTTGAGACCGATTCCAAGTGAAGACCTTTTTTTTTTTTTTTTTGAGAATGCTATGACTTTTGGGACAAAAATAAGAATTTTGCAGACCGATTCCAAGTGAAGACTTTTTTTTTTTTTGAAGAACGCTATGACTTTTGGGACGAAAATAGGTGTTTTTAACCAACTGAGGCCCACAAACTCAAATAATTTTGAAAAGTGGCCCACAAGAGTGCAGAAGGACCACCCTGTTTTAGTCATATTAAATTTTGATATTTATTTACTCTTATTTTTTTATTTTATCTCTGTATTTATCCTCCTGACTCGCAGGAAAGCAACGGAGGCACTAATACATAGGATAGGCAATTACCCTGATCTGCTTCCGGAGATACCAAGATATTGCTGTTCGCTTGTAATTTAATAGAGATATGACTGTAATTCAGAACTGCTTGCCAGGACCACCAAGCAGGGAAATGTGCCGTAAAGTGTCTTTCCCAAGGGCACAACAGAATGGCATGAGTGGATTTTGAACCGAGATCGTGTTGGTCACGAGCCCAGCGCTTTAACCACTCGACCACGCTGCCGACAATTGAGTGTTTAAATTAGTGATGGGATGATGCCAATTTTTTTTTGACTCCAATGCCGATTTCAACAACATTTTTCAATTCCGATTCTTCTTAGTCAGAATTCACCTTGTTTTTTATATGAGGCTAACAATTTTTTTAAAAAGCACCTAGTTTAATTAGTTGCATAATTGACAGTGCCTCTTCCTTAATTGTTTTAAATTGTTCACCATTAGCCATTGTAAATTAAAGATTATATGTATATTAAAAAGTGAATCAATCGTCCTCACAGAGTGCAAAGAATAAGAACAATATTTTAATACAAAATTTGTTTAATCACTGTTTTGAAAAAACCACAAACATCTGTTGCTTCTTTATTTAAATGTAATCTTGATCCTTATTCAATTAGAAAGATTCTATTTGAAAAAGAATATTTAAATATATTATACAAAATTTATTTAACTACTTTCTAAAAAATCAAAACAGTCTGTTTCATTCTATTGAATCTTCCTGTGTTTACAGGAAAAATAAAGAATAAGCTATAATCATTAGTAAATATAGTACTATGTTTTCATAACATTATTAAGAAAACATAGTACGATAAGTTAATCTTATCCGATAAATAATACGTAGTTCTGCAAAACATAATTTATAAGAGGTTGTTTCAAAATTTTTAATTATTTTTAAGAATAGAAATATTATTTAAGCTTTTCAAATTTTATGCTTTGAAATATGTAGTTTGTTATACTACAGAAATAATTCAAAACTGTTGAAAAGTAAAACAGGTCCAAACTTGCAAAGAGTGGTATATTTATTGTAGGATACATAGACTTAGAAAATTATTTTAAAAAATTATTCTAAACAAAAAATCTCAGCTAAATACTATTCGGCTCTATACGAGGTCAGTGGCATTTCCATCAGGACAATGCCCCAGTCCACAAATCCATCCTCGTCACAGACTATTTGACCCAGATGGGCATCAAGACGGTTCCCCATCCTCCCTACAGCCCGGACCTTGCCCCCTGCGACTTTTGGCTATTTCCAAAGCTCAAGAAAAACCTCAGAGGCAATCGTTATTCCACAATTGAGGACATGAAAGAGGCTGTGACGAGGGTCCTAAACACGCTCACACAAGAAGACTTCCAGGGGGCTTTCCAGAAGTTGTTGGAACGGTACAACAAGTGAATTGATGTCGGAGGAGAATACTTTGAAGGGGACTAGAGTTTTTTGTGTGTACGGTTAATAAAAGTGTCCATAACAAAAAAGTCTGGAAACTTATTGAATGCACCGCGTAAGCTTTTTTTATTCAATTTTTTCAGATAACTATAAATAAAAACAGCTAATTAAACAGCTAATGAAAGGACAGGTTTTATTTTTTTTATTCCTTTTAATATCTTTTAATACCAAACATTTTTTACATTCAATCATCATCTGTTTCTTTTTTATTTATATTTATCTGAAGAAGTTGAACAAACAAAAGTTTATAGAGCAGAGTACTATTTAGCTGAGATTTTTTGTTAAGAATAATTTGTTAAACTAATCAACCAAATAATGCAATTCCTGTGATGTCATATGGGAAAAAATGACTCAGGTTATGCATTCATATTAAGATAACCTGACTCCCCTTCTCTTACCTTAATATGAATAAAAAAAATTAATTTTATTGGATGAAATAGACTGTTGAGATTTTTTAAAATAGAGTTTAAATAAATTTTGTACGAAATTGCTCTGATCTTTTCTTTGAGCACTTTGCAATGAATATCGATTCACTCTCGCTCTCTCTTTCTCTCTCTCACTCTCTCTCTACATACTGAATATATATATATATATATATTGTAACATTATATGAAACTTAAGTAATATATATAAATTAGGAAAAAATTAATCAACATGTTTTTGTGGAGGGCTTAATGAAAGTTGGAACAAATACAATGATTTTTCATTTATTAAAAAACAACCCGACAACCCGTTTCATCTATTTTTTAATTTCTTAATCAGATAAAATAGGCTGTAGAGATGTTTTTGCTTAATAAATGAAAAGGAAGATATCTATATAACACAAAATTTATTGTTATATTAATGTTTAAAAATCCATAACAGTCAATTTCATTTTATGAAGTTGATCCTATGAACCATTACTAGAGCCGAAGCTAATAAAATTTTTCTGGCTCCAGCTTCGGCTCCACAGAAATATTTAAAAAGGCTCCAGCTCCAGTTCCGGCTCCTCCAAAATTGGCTGGTTCCATGCCTCCATGCTCCAGCTCCGGCCCCCCAGCCCTGATGATAATATACAGGGTGCATAAGGTATTTGAGGACACTTATATTTTTTAATTGAAAATAAAAAATAAAATAATTAATGTATTTTTTATTTCAGAAAATATGATGGCTGATAATAATATAACTAATGAAATGAAAAGACATGCTGTAATAGTGTTTACAAAAGCGAAACACAGCTAAATAAAAATTGCAAAATCTCTAAAAGCCACCAGATCTTTCATTTTCAAAGTTAGAAAGGAGCTGAAAGCTTATGATTTTATGGTCTTTAGACAAACTTATGGCCTCCTAGCTCACCAGACCTTAATCCTTTGGATTACTATGTGTCAGGTGAGTTGAAAGGGAGATTAATAAGCATCTCCATAACACCAAATCCTCTCTGATGGAAGCAATAGACTGAGCAATGGAGCAATAAATAAAGACTACCTGATCAAAGCTTTCAGTCACTTTCAGACTTGAATTGGTCAGTGATAGAAGTCAAAGGAGGATATAAGGAATAAAACATCAGTTAATATTATGTTTATTTGGTTTGTTAAAAAAATTGTTAAGTTTCAACAATTAACAGTTTCATTTTTTGTTTTTCTAAATGTATGTAAGATGTCCTCAAATTGCTTATGCACCCCATACAAAAATTAAAAAATTTTGTAGTTAATTTCTTTTCTTGATTTTTAACTTGTTTTATTATGCCTTATTATCAATGAAGTTTTTGAACAAGAAGCATTACTATATATTTAAAAAATACAGCTAGTCTTATTTGTGTTAAAGTACAAAAAAATTAGTAAATACAAACAACTTTATAGTCAAAAATTTAAAACTAGAATTTTGAGTACTAAATTACAGACTTAACTCCATTAGCTAAAAAACATTTCATATTAGTAAGACCTTCTTAAATCCATGGTCTTTTTTCAGGTGCTTGCTATGACAGTAAGCACAAACTAGACATGGTTTTGCCAAATTCTATGTAAGTCAAAAAAATAAAAATTTATTCAAATTTAGTTTCTTCAACTCATAAAAAAAATTATTTTATAGCTTATTTATGTGGTTTTTGAAAAGTTATAAGTATCTCGAATACCAGTTTTCTGGTTCTATACAGTTTTTTTAAAAAAGTTTGCAACTTAAACTTAGTAAAACACTATTATAACAATAAGAATGGGTTAATTGAACTCAAAAACTGTCACTTTATGCAGGTTTACTACAAAACTTTCATTCTTGATACGTGAATACAATGATAACAAAATGCAAATTATAGCTTTTCTAAACTTAAATAAATTGCTTTTACTGCAATATTTTAACCAAAATGCAGCATGGTCGAGTGATTAAAGCACCAGGATTAGAATCAACATGGTCTCAATTCAAAACCTACTTGCACCACTCCATTGTGTCCTTGGAAAATACACTTAACAGCACATTCTCCTGCTTGGTGGTTTTGGCAAATAGTTTTAAATTTTAGTCGTATCTTTATTAAATTTCAAGTATACAGCAATATCTTGACATCTCCAGAAGCAGGTCAGGGCAATTGTTACCCTAAATATTAGCATCTCCATCGCTTTCCTGCAAGTCAGGAGGATAAATAAGGAAATTATATAATATATATATAAATCTTCATAGCAAAACTTCAATTATAGGCCAAACTATGTGAAAATCTATCTATCAACAATTGAAAAAAATTATATAGTGCAAATAAAATTAACATTAAATTTAACACATTTAATAACAAACTAAGGCAAAACAAAAATATATAATTGAACAAAATGTAATTTTACTTAAGAAATACTGTATTTATACTGTAATAGTGAACAAAATTATAGCAAAAACTATAAAAGCACAAACCTTTGCTGAGTTTGAATATCAACAGCTTGATAAACTTTACCAAACTGACCTATTCCAACAGCTTTGACACTTTCAGTTGAAGCTATAAACAAAAATTTTGGAAACTTTATTCAAAATTATAACAAAATATCCTTTCAAAAAGCACAAATAACTACTGATCATAAAAATTTATTATGTACAAAACTGGACTTACTTATCTCATTAAACTCAGCTAGTTCTGCAGAATGCTACCATTAGAAAGCAATTCAATTAATAACTCTGATAGCACATAAAACAAACTTGGTTTTCTGAGAGTTTCTACATTTTACATTTTAAGGAATGGCAGCAGAAGTTAACAGTTTTTATCTCAGCTGTCATTTCCCATAACAAATATTTGTGTAAATCTATCAAACACACCAATTCTGTAAAGGTGACTTTGAACAATAAATTGAAAATTTTTGTATTACAATATCATAAGTGATAGGAATACAGCTTGGCACTAATATTACATTTCAAGTATAAGAAAGGCCTATATATATCAAGCATCAGATGGGTAATACTACTTTTTAAAACAATTAAAACCATCTCTTTTTTAAATATATTTAGTGTTTAACACTTTCAGTTGAAGCTTTTGAATGGAGTGAAGATTAAAATGGGGTAACTTGCAACAGTATCAAAAAATTGATCAAATTTCAATGTTCAAGTGCTAAGAGGCATCTATAAATGGCTAAAGCAATGAAGTACAATCCTTATTAAATATCAATTGTCTGTTTATGTGTTTTATACCACTCCACATCCTCATTTTTTGTGTAATAGCATGCAGTAGACTAAAAATAAACAAAAAAAACAATGCACACTATGCAACATTATTAGCATAATTATCAGTGCTGATAGATCAGGGGTTCTCAATCAGGGAGAAATTTTGCACTAAGGGGGAATTTGTTTTTAATGTAATTAAACACTTTATATATTAACTTTAGGCTTACCAAAGGTCCCAATTTTGCCAGGACAGTCTTGATTTTTAGGTCTTTGTCCCATCTGTTTTGCCACAAGTTCACAACAGACTGGAAAGGAAGACCTGCTTTTTTTTAAGACTGCTTTTTAGCGATAAAAATAAAATTTGAGACAGATTTCAAGACATTTTTTCAGAGAACATTTGTTTTTGGAACTAAAATTAAGAAATTTGGGACAGATTGAAAGTAAAGACTTTTTTTCAGAGAACACCTCTTTTTAAAGACAAGAATCAAGAAAACTGAGACTAATTACAAGTGAAGACCTTTTTTTTCAAGAACATCACTTTTTAGGGACAAGAATCAAAAAGACTGCAACTCATTCAAAGTAAATACTTTTTTTAGGGAACATTTCTTTTTTGGGACAATAAGCAAGAAATCAAAGACTAATTCCTAGTGAAGACCTTTTTGTTTTTAGAGAAAACTACATTTTAGAGATGAATTTTTTTTATTAATAAGAGTCCCAGTTTGCCCCTTTAAAAATATAGTAACCCTAATTAACTGTAATACCTTATAAGTTTTTTCATAAAAAACATTTCAAAAATTCAATTTATTTTAGTAAATTTTTTTACAGATCACTATGATTTTGGAACAAAAATCAAGAAATCAGAGACAGATTTCAAGTGAAGAACTTTTTTTTTGGGGGGGTGAATTTAGTTTTGAATATCAGTTAAAGGGATTCATGAAATTAAAAGGTTGAGAACCAGTTTGATAAATTTTCCTAGCTCTATATTTACCCTGGCCCTTTTTCTTCTAGAGGTCAATGTAGCAGTATCAGTATTTGTTGTGAGGGGTGAATAGTATCCTAATGTGGATGTCAAGTAATGATTAGCCGGATTATCTGCAACTTTTTGACTATCCACAGCAATCAGATTATCTGCATTTTTTTGCGAATATTATTGCAGATATTTTTTTTTAATTTTAAATAAATTTTGAATTTTTAATTACGATTTATATTTTTAAAATTATAACATAGGGGAAGGCAGGGTAAAGCGGTCGTGCCAGGCAAAGTGGACACCTACATGTTCTCATAAAACAAAAACTTGAAAAAAATTTTTTTCCTAAATTGAAAATGTTGTCATTGCATCTTCTAACTGCTCCATCGAGTTCAGTCAGTTCTGAAAGATTGTTCAGTGGAGCAAGAAGAATCTGTTCGAAACAGAGATCTCAACTGAATCCAGAAAATGTGGAAAAACTAGTCATTACTAGAGAATTGATTTTGCTGTCTAAAAAACTTAATATGCTTAAGTGATATTATTTTAATAATTTTAATCTCTATACTGCATTATCTCTTTTCATTAATCTCTTGAATTAATTTTAATTTATAGCAGTTTTTATTTAGCATTGCTTTTATGTAAATAAAATCTTATAATTTTGAAAATATCTGCATGCAGATTATCCACATTCTGATGCAGATATTTTGTGGATATCCAACTATCCGAATATCTGCAAAATTCACTATCCAGCTAATCCTTAGTCTCAAGCATAGTGGGCATTGTTGGATGTAAGTACCAAAGTTTATTTTGTGTAGGTAACTTTGCAAGAGTGGGATTTGTTGGTTTTGAGCTGGGCCAGTTTTGTATGCATGCGACATGGTAACAGTTGCTCCAATGAATGAATGGCATAGGGTGTGGTGCCAGTAATTTTTTTTTCTGGAACTGAGGTATTGTGAAGTGATTGCCAAGTGAATGTGTTTGAGGTTTTCTTTACATTCCTCAGATATTATGTCTGAATCTGAGATGATGATGTTAGTATGATCATATAGAAGCCTACTATGAAAGCTTACGGCTTTCATTATTTTGGGTAGATCTGAAAGTACATTGATATCATGTAATGAAATGTTTGTGTTCCAAGTAATTTGTTTAAATCAGGGTTGTGGAGTCAGAGTGGCATTGAGTTGGAGTTGGAGTCAGAGGTTTTAGGAAGGACTAAGAGTCAGATTCTTAACTCTTTGAAGACGGGTGAGCCCAATTTGGGCTCATGTCACGTGACTCAAAGTGAGCAAAAAAAGAAACACGGCAAATATTCTTGGCTAAACTTCCTGAAAAACCCTCTGTTACATCACAATACCCAAGCAAATGCACACGTCCCTTTATATACGGCTGCGCTTTGATCCGAGGTCAGAATTTCTAATCAGCAAAAAAAACATCTGAAAGCTCTGTTATGAACCGTTTGGAGATAAGTTGTTCAATTTAATAAATTATAATTTAGTAATCAGGTCATAATTATAAAAAAAGTTTTTTTTGTATGAATTATATGCTTCAATAGCTCGGAATCGGACTGCAATATCTTGAAGTCTCCGAAAGCAGGTCGTAATACTTGCTTGACAACTGCTCTATTTATAGTGTTTGCGAAGCTTTTTCATGTGTTAGGAGTACAAATATGAAAATTAAAAATGAAAAATATAAAGGATTGGTATGCCATATCCACAGTAAACTTCTGTTTGTAAAAATGGTTTATTGCTTATTACAAAGAACGTTTCAGTATTTGCATTAAAAAATTCATTTATAAATTTTTATTTGCTAAAGTTGCAAATTGTATATCAGCCAATTGAAAATATTTTTGCTAAAACATATTACCAGTGTAGTTTTATGCATCAGCAAAAATACATCAGTCGATCAAAATTTGTTACATAAGAATTTATTGAGTTACAAGAAACTACCTTACTTTGCTGAACAAGCTAATATAAGCAATGAGCTTGCCATTTCTTGTTTATAAATTGTCACTAAAAAAGCAGAAACTTTTTTTCTAGATCAAAGGCAAAGCTGTGCAAAGATTCAAACAATGGCATGCAAGCACACACACTACAATCAAGTTTAAAATTTGATTGTTCTAATTAGTAATGTACTGTTCATCATATTCTCTTGGGAATATAATCGAATATAGAGTGCTGGCTTTGCAAAATATTCAGACGAAATATTTTCCACCAGACAGAGTAGAACTCTAACAACACGTAGCGACTTGAAAATTTAAATTATCTTGTTGCTAGCCATAATTATTGGGAAAAAAGGGATTTTTTGAAAGAAAAAGTGGGGTCTTTTATTTTGTTTATTGCAAATTTGTTTTTGAACAAATTTTTAAACATTTTATATCATTTTACTCAGGAAAAAATTATCTTTTCAATGATATAAAATTTAAACAAATTTTTTTTTATAATCAATGGGGAAATTATAATTAAATATTGCTTAATTCTTAAAAAACTCCAAAAATAGCACAGCTAGTGGACAAAAGCCCCGTCTTCAAAGAGTTAAAAGTACTAAGTGCTGAAGTCAGAGTTGGAATATTTTATCTAACTCCAACTGCTAATGTTCTATCTAATTACACATTAGTGACATTAACTGCACAACTTACACAGCCATGCATGGAAGTGCAGTAAACTATTCAAGAAAACTACAGTATGCTATGTACAGCACAGAGTTATAAAGTTTACATTTAAATTTTAAGCAAATTGTATTTTACATAATGTATATGTAATTGCTTTTATTGGGGAGTTAGTGCAAGAGTCAAAATCCTAGAATATCTAGAAACCAAAATCAAAGTTGGCATCCTATGAATTCTAGGAGTCAGAGTCGAATCATAAAACTCTGCAACCCTTACATTGAGTAGTATGAAGCTCAAGATGGTTGGCAATTAAAAGGACTCTGGCTGTCATACTTACAAGAGAAAAAAGTTATTCTAAAAAAACAGATTTTTTGCAATTTTTAACTATATTGTAACACACCAGTTGAGTTATTCAAAAACTTTTTCGTTTTTAGTTTAGTAGAATATTTGATGCAATAATAACTGTTGTTATTTTCATCCAAAGCTTAAATTAGACTCACAGCTCAAACAGCACAATTATTTGACACCACAAAAAGTTATAAGACAATGTTTTTGATATCTGTTATAAGTAAATCTATGCACTGACTACAGGTCAATATGTTTTTCTAAAGTTCTAAACTTAATCCATTAAATCACTACTTTTACTAAAAAATAACTGGCTGATACAAACTGCAACTTTTGAAAAAGCTGCCAGGTTTTGGGCACTTAAAAAAGCTGCTTTAACCCTTTACTGCATGAATTTTTAAATTCAAACAAAAAAAATTTAAATTAAGCTTAAAAACCATTAAATGCATTTAAATTAATGTTAATTTATTAAAAATTGAAAAAATAAAAAATGCGGTAATTTTATAGTTGTATCATATATGATACAAAATGTGCTTCAAGAAGATTTTGCAAAAAAATTTCAGAATAAAATTTAGTGTTTATTAAAGAAAAGTTTTATACAATTTTTCAAACAATGTGTAAACTAGAATAAAAACAATCATCAGGATGGGGTAGATGGATATTAGCACTATATTTAGAGTGACATGATCACCTTGGTTACAGTTTGAAACCTACTTAAATTTGTTTTGTTTTTGGTAAAAACTTTTGATAGCACTTTTCTGTGCTTGGCTTGACAATTTTATCAAATATTCTTGAATTTCAGCTCAACCTCTAAATAAAAACTAAAAAAACAAATAAAAAATTTCATCTGGCAGCAATTAACATGTATTGAGATCTCTGAAAGTAAGTTGGGATAATCGCTTAAAAGTTGGCCTAAAGAGGACGCCCACAATTTCCTGCAAGTTAGAAGGAGAAATAGAGGCGATGATAATAAAATGCATATTACAACATTGACACAGCATTTTTCATTCAAGAAAATGCTACTTTTCATTTAAGCAAGCTTATACAGTTGTCAAAAAAAAGCATTTTTCCAATGTTTTTCTACCAAGAGTTTCTTTGATTTGTTGAATGATCTTCTTGTTTTATGCTTATGATAGTCTCAGATTTTCTCAGTTTCTAGAAAATTTGCCAATGAGCCATGAAGTGATGCTATCTGGAAGCCCAGACAAAGAGTAAAAAAAGTTTTTGCTGTTTTGAAGACAAACAGAAACCGATTCTGCCAAAACTAAAGAGTATCTTCCCATCTGCTATTTCAGCCACTGCCTTCTAATTAAAAAAAACGTCTTGCAAAACAGGAAAATTAACAGTGAACATTGTTAACAAGTTGTAAAGGTGCACCATGATCAAGTGGAACATCTAACATTACATTACAAGCAAGATGAACATTCTTCATCATCTTGCTCAACTGTTTGATGCGCTCGTAATCTTATCACAGGAAACTCATTAGATCTACAGGGTCATCAGTATTTATTGTTACAACTTAAAGTGGTTATATTTATGAAATTAAACAAAATATTGAATTTTTGCTAATGTATTATTGTAGAAAAAAGCAATAGAAAGCTAATACACAAAATATTATTCGATATCTCCACCATCTGCGTCAATAACTAGTTGAAGACGTTTAGGAAAAGCCTTACATGTGTCACAAATTACTTTCTGGGGGACTTTGGCCCACTCCTTCTGTAGTTTCACCTTCAAAGCTTCCAAACTTTGATGGCGAGTGTCCGAGACCTTGTTCTCAAGGTATGACCAGATACCAAAATCAAGAGGATTCAGATCGGGGGAAGATGGGGGCCATTCCTCTTTGGGAATGAAGTGCGGGACATTCTCGAAAAGCCACTCTTGAGTCTTTTTGGTTCCGTGTGATGGTGCAAAGTCCTGCTGAAAAGACCAGGGACGTTTTTTGAAGTGCTTCTGTGCCCAGGGCAACAATGTGCCTACGAGGATGTCATCTCAATAATTCTGCTGGTTCAATTTCACCCCCTGGTCAACAAAAAAGAGGGGACTTTTACCGGACTCTGTCACGGCTGCCCAGACCATCACTGAGGTGGGATATTGTTTCCTTGTCACCACTCGGGATCCTTCAACCCCATCCCTCAACCAAACCCGATCATTTTGGGTGTTAAAGTGTTGTTCAATATCAAATTTCTTCTCATCACTGAAAATCAGATTTGGCAGCGTGCCATCCTGAATGCGGGAAAGAAGAATCTGGGATCTTTGGAGTCATTTATCAACAACTTGTGCAGAAAGTTGTTGTTTCTTGACATGCTTGAATGGAGACATCTTCAAGTCCTTTCGGAGTAAAGTTGACATGGTCCCATACGACACTCTCAACTCTTTAGCTAGATTCTGGATGGATCTCTTAGGATTCCTCCTGATCTTTTCTCTGATGGATTTAACAAGTTTAGGGGTTCTAGTTGTTCGAGGGCGACCTTGCCCTGGCCTATTCTGAATGTTTCCATTTTCCTCAAAACGTTTTAAAGTCCTCCACACCAGCATTCTGTTCACTTTCAGGCTCTTACAGATATCCTTCCTGGATTTTCCTGCTTTAAACAGCTCAACAATTGCAGTCTGCTTGTCTAGAATACTACTCATGGTTATATTTTAGTATCTAAAAGTATAAAGATTCATGATAAAGTGTCAAAAATAGAAAAATACCAAGAAAAATGATTAAAATTATATTTTGAAATAGACTGTAATGCTAAATATTGATGACCCTGTATACTGGAGTAGAAATGCCAGTACTTCCAAGTTTCTTCCGATATGCCTTATTGAAACATTCAGCATGAAATTGTTTTTTTCTTCATAAAGTTTTTATTTGATGAAAAAAAAATTATCTAATGCTGTTTTTATCATAGGTTTACAATTAATTTTTTTCGTATGACTGTAGAGGCCAAGCTGTTGCTTTCTTTTTTTCAGGCAGATTCAAAATTGTATAAGCCAAGCAAACTCCATTGAAAAAGTTGCCATAAAGTATCTTTTTGTAAATGAAGAACAAAAATCACTTGGATAGATTGAGTATCGAACTCACATCCTCCTGCTCCAAGGTCAGAGTGTCATAAAACTGAGCTATTCTGTCAAATACTAATAAATCAAATTGATTTTCCTTATCTAAGTTTAAAATTGGTCTAGTATTTTTTTACTTTCCTGTTTCCAGGTCAAATAGCATTTTGAGTTTCATATTGCAAGACATGACTTACCACATGCTGTATCATTACATGTATAAATGTGGTTATATCATATATGATACAACCACATTTACATGTGTAATTTGGTCAATTTACATAAAAAATTTGAAAATAAGATTTCCAATAATTAATTCAAAGTAATAATTAAAATATAATTTTTTCAGTGGGAAATTTACATGAAAACTTTTAAAAATTTTAAATTTATTTTTATCAAAAGTAACAGACGCTAAAAAATTATATTTTTAATCAAAAAATTAAATTAAAGAATTATTTGACTTATTTCACAAATAAAAAATTTTAAATAGGAAAATATTGCATTTTCTTTGATTCAAAAGCAAAATTTTTAAAAAATAAAGTTTTTTTAATGAAAAAATAATTGTTAATTTGGTTGTATCATATATGATATACTATGCAATAAAAGATTAAGAAAAATATCACCTAAAAAGATTTTTTGTGGCACAAAATTTTAAAATAGCCTGAAATGTCGCTATAGACGTGGCCATCTATATAGACAAAACTCTTTTATAAAGAGAGGGGGTAGCCTTGAAAAAGGCTGTTTAAGAAAACTTAAACGTTTTCGTGTAGCTCTCATCAGGAGAAATCGCTACAATGAGTAAAGAACTGAAATGTCGAAATTATATTGAATAAGAATGTCGTTTCGCCAAGTAAGAAATTATACTGAAGCGCAGTTGATTAGAAGCATCAGCCACCAAGTGGTCGAAAAATGAAAAATTTTGTTGTTTTGTCGAGTTAGAAATGGAACAATTTTTATTGGACAGAATTTGGATGTTTAACTTGGCAAAATTATAGTTGTAATTTGAAGTCTGAAAAAGAATAAAATAAAACCAATATAATTATGTTGATAATTTAAGCCTATAAACGAACTCTTTTTGACGGCACAATGCAGGTTTGCTTGAGGTTATGTGGATGGATTCTAATACAGCAAGATGAAATTCAGATCTGGCTTTGGATAGAATTGAAAATTGATTATCATTGTAGTGAAGGGCGCAATTTGGATGTTTCAGAAAATGAGTGCCAATAGCCGAATCACAATTAGGTGTGGAAGAATTTATTTTACTTTTTCGTGTTGGCTGAATTCTTTCTTGATTAGTTTTGTTGCGGATAGTTTTTGGGACATGTTGGTGGATTCTGTCCTGCAGACGTTGAGAAGTTCTGCCCACGTACTGGCATTTACAGTGGCACACGTATTGGTATACGACCATGCTTAGTTGAGAAGCAGGCAGAACATCTTTGTGAATTGCAGGAAGAATTCGTCTGGTGGTGAAAATAACTCGCGGTTGAACTGTTAAAAAACAATTTAGAATGCTACTCTTAATTTTCTTTTCAAATATAACAGAAGTTTCACCAATCCACGGTAACTTCAAGTAAACGGGGCATCATTGAGGACCTTCTATCGGATGTTTTTGAAATTGCAGGATTTTCTTTGAAATTCTTGCATTGATCACTGATTCTGGGTAACCATTTTTAAGAAATAAAGATTTAATAGTGTCCAGTTCTTGTTGGAGGGAAGATTTTGAGCAGATTTTCAATGCACGGTGTGTTAAAGTTGCAATCAAGTTAGTTTTGCGTGTCTTTGGACCAAACGAGTTCCATCTAATATATTCACCAGTAAATGTAGCTTTCCTGTAAACAGATGTAGTAAAATTGTTGGTTGATTTGGTGACCAATACATCTAAAAACGGTAGTGATTTGTTAACTTCTTTTTCACTTGTAAATTTGAGTGAGGTATGCAAAGAATTCAAATTGGTTAAAAATGTTTCAGAATCCACTTCATCTTGGAAGAGAGCAAATGTATCGTCGACATAACGATAATAGATTTGAGGTTTGGAAATTTTGTCAAATAGTTTAGATTTCGTAAAATCCAACAAAAATATTTGCCAAGGCCAGACCAAGCCAAGACCATCAATTTGCCTGTACATACAATTATTAAAACTAAATTCAACGGAAGATGTTGCAATTTTCATTAAATCAGTAAAAACGTGTTTTGGAATGATTGGCTCAGGAAGATCACCATTGTAGAGAGCTTGACTGCAAATTTCGATCGTTTCAGCTAGAGGAACATTGGTAAATAAACTGCAAATATCATATGAGCAAAGAAAACATTTATTAGGATTGTTTTCTTTGCTCATCCTAATAAATGTTGGCCATGTCTATAGCGTCTATAGCGACATTTCAGGCTATTTTAAAAATATCACCTTGAGGGAGAAAGGTGGTCTCCACATTGGGAGAAAACAAAAGGTGGAGACCAAGCTTAAAGGTCTGATAAAAAGATGCACTTTAGCAAAAAAATGGGTGCTGAGACAAAGTATTGAAATTGTTAAAAATTAAATAAAGTATCTGGGTCATTTTATGTCAAACATCCTGAAATTCAGAAATGTTCCAGCTTGACCCCACCCAAATTTGCTCAAAATTTGTCAAAATGTTGTATATCACTATTAACTAGGAAACTGAAAAATTTAGCTCAATATCTGTTGTATTTTATGAAATATCACTTATGGAAATTTGGTACCCCATTCCAGCAATTAGTGTTTGGTCATTTTCAGCCATTTTCAAACAAGCATTTCTCCAATTATAAAAATTTTAGAAAGCTGATTTTTGGTATATTGGTTAACTTTCTGGTATATTAAATGGATCAAGTGTCAAAATGATATTAACTTATAACATAATGAAAATATTGAGTCCCAAAATGTCCACATTTTGACCCAAAAACAAATTTTCAGCCATTTTTAAAAAGCTGTTGCTGCCATACAAAACATAGCACTGCTCCAATTTTTAACATGGGTACTCCCTACTAACTGGACTTTTTTACCAAATATAAAGAAAAACAACAGCTTAAAAAAAAAGTTACACCACTTCAAAGTATGGACCAGCCGTAAAATTGCTAAAAATGCACCATCTTGTGGTAAAAAAAAAGCCCCATAAAACACTGTTTTTAAAAACAGTTTTTTAATATGTTAAAGAGCTTTTCTTAAGAAACTTTCACACCAAATTTCAACTTTGTTCCAAAACTGTAAGGGGGTAAGATATTAGTCATTATGTAGGCGAGAAATTTAACTTTTACCATATCCAAAAAAATGCAAAATTTTACCTTCTATCTATAATTTTGTACATTAATCAGAAAGTTAAAATTGAATTGATAAAAGAAAATTCCAACTCTTTACCTGCTATAGCTTGGCTTTAAATCTTATTGAAAAACTGCCACGAGGTGGCATATTTTTTTCATGCATATATATATTTTTGGCTTGCAAAACCATTTCTAGCCACATTGAAATAGAAACAAATTTCTATTTGGGAGTATATGATGATGTTAAATCCATTTTTGCTATTTGAAGAGCTATATTTTAACAACAAAAACTAGAAACAGAGATAAGTTTGGACCATAGCATGTCAAAAAATATTTTGCAAACTGAAAAAATTCAATATTTTACCAGCTGCTATAAAATTTTAACATTTGCTTAAACCAAAGATTCAAGCATTCTGTCTGGCAGCAAGCACTGCTTGGATTTGATCATAGTCTGTGATTGCTAATCTGTAGTGTTGTCCACTCTGTCATTGCAGTTCAGGTGGATTAATTATAAATATTACATCATTTAATTGGATCCAACAGTCATTTTTTAGGCTCTGTGGCCATCTTAAAACCAAATTATTTCGTTTCATAAATTTGATATAGACATCTTTGTTTTCATTTGAACATTCAGTTATTACACCAATGTACTAATCTTGGTCATAAATGCAAGCAACATATTTTCCAGGATATAAATCATTTTCAAAGCTGCAAGTGTGGTAAAACTGATTTGGTGATATCATCATAAAGCTTTAGAAGAACTCCTTCATCATCTAATGATAGCCTTTTCATTACCAATTTTGATTTAAATAGTACAGGGGTCTCCAAAGTATGACCCATGGACCAAATTCAGCCCATGGAGCTCTTTTTAAAAAACATATACAGTCACTTTGAACCACAGTTGGATAGAATCATTTCCGAAATGTGCCCCAGTTTTTTGTTCCTCTAAAAAAATGAAATCATGTTGATCTCCAAAAAAAAAAAGGTCTTCATTTCGTTTACAGTTATTTATCAACTGTTTTTCGCAAATTGTGTTTTTGGCTTTGGCCCAAGGAGAGGTCCAAAAAAATCTATACACGGCCTGCTGCTCGAAATGTTTGGAGACCCCTGAGATAGTGGAATGAAGCAGTGATGAGATCTTGTGCCAGAAATTGTTGTACAGTTCATGTAGAAAATTACCAACACACGTGTTTGCTTTATTTCCCTTGAGTTTCTAATCATAATTTGCATGTGCACTCACTGCCAGCACCTTTTTCGTTTTATGCCTTAATTTAGTTAATTTCATCCCAGAGCATAGTTTGTTTGCAGTGCGTTCATTTTAGAGCTGGCTTTGTGAGTTCTGTGACATTTCTCAATTTGTGAGGCGACCAGCAGCAATTGGTGGCGGCTGGCCGAAGTCTGAGTAGGCTTAGTGTTATCTGAAGTACCGTGTTTGTTTTGTCACTTTTCAATTTGTGAGGCGATCAGCTGCAGTGTTTGTGGGCAGCTGGTTGAAGTCTGAGTAGACTTAGTGAGTTTAAGGTAATTCCCATTTCTCTGTGAGTTCAGCACTGATGTGAACTGCTCAGTAAGACATCTATGCATTTTCTTTTTGTGTTTAATTTTTAGTTTGTTTTTATTATTTACAGATTACCGTTTCCGTTTCCACTTTCACTTTCACTTTTGCTTTCAACATTTTACTTATTACTTATTTTCCATTAAAATAATCCTTGGTTATTATTGTCCTTTTATTTTGTCAAAACCGGAAGCGCATTAATCGACATTTCACTTTGCGGCAATCGACAACTTCAGCGCCGTTTACCGTTACAGTTCGAATATTTTTGTTCCAGTTGATAAGTTTTCACATATTTTGAAACTTCTTGATCCACATAAAAAAAATTATCCCAGCAATATTTTGCTCAGCCCACTGAAACATTTTGATAAGGACTTAAAATTTAATAGTTTTCAGTAGCTCAAAGGCTTTCTCTTGCAACAAGTCACTTTGTAGTTCCTTCTATTCTATCATATGGTGACTTTCCATGGCTTGTTGCAAAGAAATCCCATTGAGCTTGAATACCATGGTCAATTTCATGTTAGCACAAGTTTACAAAATTTTTGAAATTTTTATATTGGCTGGGTGTTACTAAAATACAAAACTTTGGTTCATGCTACTAAAATACAAAATTTTTACTAAAATTCAAAACTGTTACTAAAATACAAAACTTTGGCATCATTAAAATACAAAACTTTGGTTATAGCATGTAAATTCTCCTTGATATAGCTTATTACTTTGCAAGTGAAAGCATGTACAGTTTTGGTGTCATGTCTCATGCAATCAGAGATGATGCAAAGACTTAAGCATTTAAGAATCTTTTTTCTTTGTAGTAGCAACAAAATGGGTGCAGTGTTTCCTGGCTGTTTTCCCAGTGATAACCTTGGACTGCATTTTGGACCAAAGAACTGTAGTTTTCAGTAAAATCCAAGAAAATTATGACAGTATCACTAGGAAGTGTTTCCTTGGTTGATTGAAAAAATACTGATTGAGCCTTGGCAATGAAGTGGTGTCCACACAGTAAATCAAACTTTTCCAAAAACATATCTATAAACTCATCAAAAGCTGCATGTCAATAAGTTTAGTTCCATCTGTATGAATCCATTGCTTGCATTTAATGCTATCATCTACATCAAAATCATTATTATCAAGAATTTTCTCCAATCCTTTTTGTAGTTGAGGCCTTCCTGGACACTGACTGCAGGAATGTAATATGCAATGCTTCACATTTAAATAGCAAACTAATTCAGACAAGAGATTTTTATAATCCAATTGCTCAGGAAGAGCAGCCACAAGCAGCTTTGCATTTTGGTGCTGTTCACAAACACAAACTGTGTGCAGACTCTTGCTGATGTGATAATTCAGAGTATAATGCTCAAGGAAGTTTTACAATACATTTTAGTTGTGAAAAATTACAGCTTTAACATGCTGTGCTATAACTACAGCGAAAGGCATTTTTGATTAAAATATAAAACTGACTATGAAAAGATGCTAAATATACATCTAACTGCATGCATGTAAAAACTTTTTCAAGAAATATCTACAAATAAAATATGTTAGTTGTAGCAGATTGTCAAACCTATGACTAACTTGCTTATCATGATTTGCAAGCGAATAAGTTCATTTCAATATCTAATAATAAGTTTTATAATTAAAACAAAGAATTAGCATTTAATTATCCAAGTATTTGAAACTTTATCAGTACATTTAAGTGAATGAAACATACGAAAAAATTTAGGAATATTTTGGGCTTGTCATTAAATGCTGGGCATGCAAAATTGTATATGCTTCTTGATTAATAATGATATATTTTATTATAAAATGATTGATTTGACTACTTTGCTGTGAAAATATAGCTCTTCAAATAGCAAAAATGGATTTAACATCATCATATACTCCCAAATAGAAATTTGTTTCTATTTCAATGTGGCTAGAAATGGTTTTACAAGCCAAAAATATATATATGCATGAAACAAATATGCCACCTCGTGGCAGTTTTTCAATAAGATTTAAAGCCAAGCTATAGCAGGTAAAGAGTTGGAATTTTCTTTTATCAATTCAATTTTAACTTTCTGATTAATGTACAAAATTATAGATAGAAGGTAAAATTTTGCATTTTTTTGGATATGGTAAAAGTTAAATTTCTCGCCTACATAATGACTAATATCTTACCCCCTTACAGTTTTGGAACAAAGTTGAAATTTGGTGTGAAAGTTTCTTAAGAAAAGCTCTTTAACATATTAAAAAACTGTTTTTAAAAACAGTGTTTTATGGGGCTTTTTTTTTACCACAAGATGGTGCATTTTTAGCAATTTTACGGCTGGTCCATACTTTGAAGTGGTGTAACTTTTTTTTTAAGCTGTTGTTTTTCTTTATATTTGGTAAAAAAGTCCAGTTAGTAGGGAGTACCCATGTTAAAAATTGGAGCAGTGCTATGTTTTGTATGGCAGCAACAGCTTTTTAAAAATGGCTGAAAATTTGTTTTTGGGTCAAAATGTGGACATTTTGGGACTCAATATTTTCATTATGTTATAAGTTAATATCATTTTGACACTTGATCCATTTAATATACCAGAAAGTTAACCAATATACCAAAAATCAGCTTTCTAAAATTTTTATAATTGGAGAAATGCTTGTTTGAAAATGGCTGAAAATGACCAAACACTAATTGCTGGAATGGGGTACCAAATTTCCATAAGTGATATTTCATAAAATACAACAGATATTGAGCTAAATTTTTCAGTTTCCTAGTTAATAGTGATATACAACATTTTGACAAATTTTGAGCAAATTTGGGTGGGGTCAAGCTGGAACATTTCTGAATTTCAGGATGTTTGACACGGAATGACCCATCTGTTAAATTAGTTTTTAGACTATTATTAGTCTTTTTGATAGTCTGTTGCAATATAATCAAAAATTTGCAAAACACCTGTTTTCCTGAATAACTTTTTTCTGCTGTAGCTAGAGCTATCACATGTACAAGTGTCATTTAATAAATAAGGTGAATTTTTTGGTATAAGAACTTCTAATACAGATAGAAGCTTACCTTTTTTTTATTTTTTTTGTGTTACTTTTTTTTCACATGGATTTAATTTGTTTTGCAGATTAAAAAAAAAATTCAAGAGTTTTGTTGATTAACAAAGATGGCCAACCAAGAAGCATGCTGCAGGATTGAACAGCAGTCAGTTATCAAGTTTTTGGTTGCTGAAGAGTGCAAATCAGTTGAAAATTCATAGGAGAATGTCAACTGTGTATGGTGCCACATGTTTCACCCGAAAAAATGTCTACAAGTGAGCTAAATTGTTTAAAGAAGGATGGAGCAGTGTTGAGGATGAAGACAGGCCTGGAAGGCCTACAGAAGTGAGGTCTCCTGAGGTGATCAAATCAGTCAATGACCTCATTCAGTCTGACAGAAGAGTGACAGTGGATGACATTGCAAGGACTTTGAGCTTATCTGTTGGGACAGCACACAAAATTGTCCATGATGATCTTGGATATTCAAAGGTCAGCTGCCAGTGGGTGCCATAGTTGCTTACTCCAAGGCACATAACAGAGGGTCAAGTGGTCCCCAGCAGTGTCTCTGCTGCTATGAGAAGAGTGGTGATGAGTTTCTGAAGAAGGTGGTCACATGTGACAAGACATGGGTTTGGCACCATGAGCCTGAGTCCAAATGGCAGTCTATGGAGTGGAAGCACGTAGGCTCTCCAGTGAAGGAGAAGTTCAAGTCCCGCAGTCCATGAGGAAGGTGATGCTCACTGTTTTTTGAGATATGCAAGGCCCAATCACCATTTCATTCCTTGAAAGAGGAACCACTGTGAACAGTGCCAACTACTGTGAACTGCTCAGGCAGGTCAAGAAAGAGTCATCTTGCACCATGATAATGCAAGGCCTCACACAGCAGCCCAAATGGTGCAGACCATCAATGAGCTGGGCTGGGAACTGCTCCCTCATCCCCCTTACAGTCCAGACCTTGCCCCTTCAGACTTTCACCTGCTTGGTCCCTTGAAAGCATTCACAAGAGGCATGAAGTTTGAAAGTGACGATGAAGTCAAAAGTGTTGTGAGGGACTAGCTGAGATTGTGGTGTGTTTGTGGTCTGGGTTTGGGTATATATATTACCAAAGAAGGAGTAACCTGATCATCTTATTGGAGGAACTAAAAAATCAACTTTCTTGAGAAGTCAGAAATGAGTCTTTTCCATCCAAATGAAGCAAGGGTTTCATCTGGCCTTAGCAAGCAGTCCGAAATTTCAGCCATATCTCTATAAAACTAAAAAACCAAAATAAAAAATTTTAACAAGCAAATATCTTTGCATCTTTGGAAGCAGGTCAGGTTAATTGCTTGTTTGATGTATGAGTCAAAATGAAAAAAAATAAATGAATCTGACAGAGAGCAGAAATGAACTAATTTGAAGTGATTGAAAATCAACCACCAGTGTCCTGACTTTGTACAGATACCTCTGCCATGTACCTGAACACAGACCTTTTCAGACTGTGTGACACCTGAGGCAGTATGAAAAAGTGCTTTAAATACCATATAGTTTTGCAGTGTAACCCTACTGCAAGGGGCAAGAGCAACAACTTGTAGTCTGATCTGTTTTATTGTGAATTTGATTACAGTGTTAAATGAGCTGAGTTGAGCTTGTATAGTGTAACAATCATCCAGAAGTATTTTATCCTTGGTAAAGCAGACTTAAGCTTTTTAAGTGGATATATCCATCAAACACTCAATTTAAGCAGATATTTTTAAATTGGGCAATGCCAATGGCAGTTTGGAAAAAAATTAAATATTCTATAATATATTTTATTTCAAAGTTCTTTTTCTTGAGCTGTTTGCTTGTTAGTTGCCATACCTAACAAACAGGGCCTAAGCAATTTCATGTGAACTATCAGGTTGGAACGAAAGTTCTGTCCCTTTTTAGATTTAATATTTTCATAAACGATTATACCAATATAACTTTTGAATTGCATATGTGTGATAATCTCAATTACTAAGTATTCTTTCTTTGTTCAGATTTTATGATAATTACTAAAATAAACAGTCATTATTGACCCATATGTATACCCCAAGCAAAGAGCATTAAAGACATGTTTTGCTGTATGAATTCCAAAAGGGCAGTACAGTAAGTTCAGCAGCAAAATCATTTCAAAAATGGAAATAATGTGATAAGTGTAAAGACCTGTAGAAGGTGGTTTTCACGCTTCAAAAAAAATGACTTTACTCTGAAGGACAAGCAGAGATGTGGGCACTCCAAAGAACTCAATTCTGAGGAGTTGTTGGCTGTCATTAATGAAGATCCTTCCAAAACAAGTAGAAAACTAGGCATAGAGTTTAATGTTAGCCATACAAGTATACTTCATGAAATGGCAAGACTTGATGAAGTCTCTAAGGCTGGAAAATGGGTTCCACATGAACTCACTGAAAACAATTGCCAACAACATGCTTATCTTTATTTTCATTTCAAAACAACAAAAGGGGACAAAATTTTGGTTCCAACCTGATACATTTGGTTTAATCTCAACAAGTAAATCTTTTTAGCACAGTTAGATTTAACAGAATAAATATCTTGATCAACACCACTTTACAGTGCATTAAAACATACAAACTGTTTTGCCTCAGTAAATAGTAAGTCAACTTTAATTTGTTTGTACCATCTTCCTAGCACTTTTTCCATTACTAGTATTTCTCAATGGTAGCAGCTGGCAGGTAAAAAAAAAAGTGCTGCAATCAGAGGTACCAAAATTTTTTTGGCAATCAGGGCAAAATTTTAAAAATAATAAATGAAATAACTCAACAACTTCTGGAACTGAATTTAAAACAGCTCCAGAAATTGTCAAGTTAAAATTTAAAGAAGTTTTTTAAAAAACTCAACAAGAAGAAAATTGAAAAAATTAATAATTAATAATTTTATTAATTTTTTAAGCATTACTGTCAATATTTACAACTGCTCCACAGATATTTAAGGATGCTGCAGCTCTGCAGCTTTAGAGAAGCCGCACTATTTCTCAAGATAATTTACAAAAAAAACAATACATGATCAAAAATTTACTTTTTCTTCTTTTTGCAATTTAAGTTTTTATATTTGTAGTTTCAAGTTTTACAAATTAAATTTAGTTAAAATTCCAAATCTTACTCATATATATATAAAATAATTTAATTACTGCAAACTTGAATAAAAGAGAAATTCTTTTTATCCAAATTAATTTTTTTAAGTATAATAATGTGATAGTAAGGCATGTGCATAAATAACATCAAACATGTGCATAAACAAAAAAACTTACTTAAATTTGGATGAAAGTTGGCATTGGTTAATCTTCTGTAATGCTTAGGAAAAAAGTACTGACATGAATCATCAAGATATAATGCTTGACTAACTAAAAATCCTTCAGAGAAAACTTCCATTTTGTTTATAGTTTTTCTAAACAAAAAAGATCATAAGTGTTGATATTTAAAGCACAAACTAATCATTTATAACACAAATTTTTATTATTGCCATTAAAAATTAAACTATAATAAAAACTTAATGCTAAATTTACAAGTTTTGTTTCTTGTCATTGCTATAAGTACTCCAATAGTCAGAAAAAATCCAAGCCAAGTTGTTGAAATCACGAGAAACCAGTCCCAAACATTTTGATAGTAAATACATATCCTTTTTGTAAATTTGTTTTAAGTCAGGAATTAAATCAAAAGGAGAACATGGATTCTTAATTGATTGAAAATGTTGCTCAGCCTGAAATATAGTAAGATTGGCTATATATTTTAACATTAAAAAATAAAATAAAAAATATACTGAGTTGTAAATAAAACTTTATCAATAAGATACATGATTTATTTCTAAAGCAATAATTATTGTCAAAACATAAACTATTTAAATCAAATATTTCAAGTTGCAAGAAAATATGAAATAGAAAGGTGTTAAACTTTTAAAGCAATTTATCTACAGCACTAAAAATGCCATTATCAAGCAATTGCCTTGACAAACTTTCAAATAACCTATGATATCTTTGTCTATTTTAATTTTCTATTTGGTATTTTGGATATATAATAAATTGTAGAAATATGCAGAAACCATTATCAGCTATTTTTTTCTGCTAAAACTAAAACTAATGTCAACACAAAATATACAGGGTGATTCACCGAAGTGTTGACAAATACTTTATGTGATTCACCGAAGTGTTGACAAATACTTTATTCCATTATTAACTTCGCATTACCTCTTCAGATTGTTATTATATATTCTAGAGTAAGTTTTCAATATCAATAAGAATATTTAATCTAGAAAAGTAAGATGGCAAAGACAGTAAGTGACATCGTTGAAGGGTATTGCAAGAAAGGACTTCCACCTGTGAAAATTTTCCGGTTGATGAAGCGATTTGTGAGTCGTGGAGGTGTTTACAAGGCTGTGAAGAGGTTCAGGGAGACTGGAAGTTGTGCTCCAAGAATCAGAAGTACTCCTGAAAAACCCATCAGGACAAAGGAACTGATTAAGAAGGTCAGGGAGAGGTTGAGGCGGAACCCTTCAAGGAGCACAAGAAAACTGGCTAAGGACACCTCTGTAAGCGTGAGCACCATGCAAAGGCTTCTCAAGGATGATCTCCACGTCTACCCGTACAAATTTACCAAGAGGCAGCTCCTGTCAAACGCCACTAAGAAGAAAAGGCTTGATAGAGCTAAGGTTTTGATCAAGAGACTTGTTCTTGGCACGCGGCCTCAAGTGCTTTGGACAGATGAGAAGCTTTTCACTGTCCAAGCTATCCACAACCACCAAAATGACAGGATTTGGATTCCAAACAAGGACATGGTGCCAGTTGAACGTTGCAGTTCATTTAGGAGGCAGAAACCTTCTTCCGTGATAGTTTGGGCAGGAGTCACTTCAACAGGCCTGAAAACACCTCTAATCTTTATCGACGAAGGCGTGAAAATTAACCAAACTATCTATCATTGGATGTTGGAAGAAAAAGTCACTCCCTGGGTTCAAGAAACAGTGGGAGAGGAAGGAATTACACTTCAACAAGATGGGGCAACCTCCCACACAGCCAAAGCAGTCCAGCATTGGTGCAAGACCAATTTTAAAGGGTTTTGGGAGAAGGAAGTATGGCCCCCTTCTTCACCCAATTTGAACCCAATGGACTTTGGGATTTGGTCCATTCTGGAGCAAAAAGCCTGCTCAACATCCCATCCAAATATCGAAACCCTTAAACGAAAACTGAAGGCATCATGGGAAGAAATTGACCCAGAAGTGGTGTGTGCCACATGTGCCCAAGTACTTCCACGTCTTAGGCGCCTTGTGAAAAACAAAGGGGGTTACATTGAATAATTTGAATTTTATGTGAAAGCCCATTTAATTTCCATTCTATCTATTAAAAACTTGTTTCTTTTGCCCTTATAGTAAGTTGGATAATTCAGTTTTAATTTGTCAACACTTCGGTGAATCACCCTGTAAGTACAGGTTGGGGAAAAGTTTCCAGACAAATTGAATTGACAATATTTCAATTATGGTAAAGGAATATTAATTAAATATATTATAATATTATTACTAGGACTATCACAAAATAAAATATGTGTCTATATTTCAATATGTCCTCCTTTAGCTTTTACTACTCTCTCAAGTCTTCCTCTGAAACTCTCAACTGAAACACGAAGTTTTTTTTGGCCCAGGCTTTCTTCAGAGACACCTTCAAACTTTCAACAGTGTCATGTGTTTTAGCACAGGCTTCAGCCTCTAATATCGACCAAATATTGAAGTCCAGAGGATTCAAATCAGGTGAAGCAGGGGGCCACATTTCCTTGCTCCAAAAATTCGAAAAATTGGTTCTGCACCACATTTAAGTTTTTCTGGATATGTGGGAAAAAGCACCATCTTGTTGGAAGGTGAAATTTTTGTTTCCAAAGTGTTTCTTCATTGCTTGAGATGCAGGGATTAAAATATGCTCAATATACGGATTTGTATTCAGTTTCGTGTGTTGTTTAATGAAAATGAGGGGTGACTTCCACATTTTCAAGACCACTACCCAAACCATGACCAAGGCCAGTTTTTGTTGGTGATAAACTATTTTCAGATGTTTAGGAATACTATCATGTTTCTTTGCCAGCACTCTGTCATTTTGAAGATTGAATTTGAAATTGTACGAGCTATGCGAGGGCATCCACTTCTAGGATGGTCTTTGTCATCACCTAGCTCCTTAAATCTTGCTACAGTATTGTACATAGTTGATTTTTGGTACTTTAAGCTGCTTGATAATCATTGAATTGGACACTCCCATGCAATGAAGCTTAATAATGGCATGACGTTTACTCATTTTTGACAAATTTTATGGCAATTAAAATTAAAAAACCAAACTGTAAACGAAGAATGATAATACAGCTTTCAATTGATCACCAATTTATGCTTTAGAGCAATTAAAATTTGTTTAAATTTAAAGCTTAAAAAATTATTCCAGGGACTTTTTCCCCACCTTGTAGTGACAAGATTTTACTATAGTGAAAAAGAAACTTAAATTTCAAATTCAAACACAAAATAATTTGAAGACTGAAAATTGACTTTTGACTACACCAGCCTTTGTGAACTAGAAAATAAAAAACTTTTTACTTAAGATTAAAAATAAAACCCACCAGTTGATAGTGTTTGCTGCTTTGTGTCTATAAATTATATACCCAAATTTCAAAATAAACAAAAATTTTTCCAAAACTGATAACACCTAAAACAGCCACACCATTGACAGTTCAAGTTTCACCCAATTGCTGATGCTACTGTTTATGTTAATGGTTACATAACTACAATAAAAATATAATAAATAAAATATATAATTACTAATAAAATACATACAATGGCCAATATCCAAGCTGTTACAATATGCAAACCATTAACTCTAAGATCAAAACACAAAAGTCATATTTTTGAATACATTACAGATAACTTACTTCTCTTTCAGAAACATGAATGTGGTTTACATTTGTCGTATTTAAAATTTGTGAGTTTGATTGAAAATTCTGAAAAAATCAAATTATAATCATGTTATAAGCTAAAAAATTAATGTATTTTGCAAATATTTAAGTTCAAATTAATTAATTAAAAAATAGACTATAAAGTTAAAACAATTATAAAAGCTATTATGATATGTGGCTATTAACAAATCAATACAGAAAACTTAGAAACCTCCTTGGGCTGAGGTTAAAAGCCATTAAATAATATCATAAAAATAAACTGGGGTGCATTAATCTTGTGCTTAAATTTTTGTTTTGTTTTTTCTTTTTTAACTTTTTTTTTTTCTCTAGGTGATGCAACCATGCAAATCCTTGATCTTAGTTATTGTAATCTATCAAGCATCTGCATGTCAAAAGGTTATTTTCATTTTTGTTGCATGTCCCTTTTTTCATAGTGTAAATATGTCGAAGTATTTTGTTAGATAAGTTGGCAAAAATAAAAAAATGACTAAATTAGATTTCAAAAAATGTTTTTCATAAATCTTCTATTATTTCATCAACTCTTGTACATTGATATATATATTTTTTTAATAAAACCTATTTGATAAACATCAAAAATTATTTTCAAGTTGATTTTAATAATTGAATTAAAAATATATTCTGTATGAATACTAATTATATATCTTATTTCAAAAATTTCAATATAATCATTATACTATAAAATAAGACTTACATTTAATGGATTTTCATCATGTTCAACAGGACATCTTGATGTACTTTTAGGCTTATTAAATGATGAAGGGGATGGATGATACCTAAAGTCATCCTCATCATCATCATCATCATCATCAGTTCTGTGCAACATGTCTAAAATAATTACTACTGTACTAGTATAAGCCTGATAACAAACCCAGTTTAATATTAACAAAAATTATTGGAGTCTCTTCAAGAATTCACCCTGAGCAGTTTTTTTTTTTGGAAAAACTAACCAAGAAATTTCCCTAAAGTACCAGGATGGAATAAAAAAGAAAGCAATAAGAAAAGGATCTCTTCAAAAAGTGATAGTAACCACAAGGGGATCCAGCTTAGTTTCACGAACAAAAATTGCTTGGGGTGGTTTCTTGAAGAGACTCAATCATTGTAATCCATTGATGGAAACGTTGCTTGCAAGCCTACGGAAAGTAAAAACTGAACTGAACTCGGTACATCTTATTCACTCGTTTCCAAACATTAAATAGACTATACTGTAATAAGCGGAATATAAAAATATAAAAATTAATTCGAGTCATTTCAATAATATATTAATTTGAAATATATCATTGATTTGTTGCTATAATATAACCTACTGGTACCAAACGTTTCGTGTTTTGCTAACGTTTATTGCCTATAATTAATAAGTTCATTGCCTATAATTAATAAGTTTATTGCCTAATTTACCAAACTTTTTTCCTTTTTACAAAAATTCCAAGAAAGAAAGTAAGTTTCCATTTGTAAACTAAAAAATTTATTTATTGTAATTTCTTGCAAAGAAAACCAAATTATTGTTTATAGGTGAATTTATTTTAAAGAGTTTATCTTTTTTAGATTTATTTATGTTTCAAAACTTAAATAAATCTTTTAGTTTCTTGGGCAAATATAGCAAAGACTTAACAAAAAAAATATTTTAATATTTTTGGCAACGCCGTTATTTATTTATTATTTTTTTTTTTTTTAACGTTGAAACTTAAAGCAGTGATTTCCAAATAAAAAGAATCAATGTTTAATTTGTTTGGATTTGTAAATGAAAATGCTAGCAATCGAAAAACTAAAAAAAAGAAACCTCAAAACTAATGGCGATGATAATATAGAAGTGGAATTGTTAACTCACGTTAGGTTGGATAGAGAAAATATAACAAAAATTGAAAATCTTGATGTATTACGCGCTGTTACCCATTTGTATCTTCAAAAAGTAAGTTTTGCCTTAGTAAAAACAAATAGAGACTGTATTGAAATAAATTTTTTAAAAAATTAATTAAATTTTAATACCTTGTATTGATTTTCGGCGCGAAAAATAATAACAACAACCAGTGGTGGGTATTCCAATTTAGGGGCCCGAGGCAAAAATTTTCAAAAATTGATGTTGTCTGAGAAAAAAAAGAGGTCTGATCTTGGTTTGCATATTTTTCTCCCTAAATCAGTGTGTTCTCTAAAATAAAAAACACTTCGATTTCCACTCTGATTTCCCTATTTTTCTCCCAAAATCAGAGTGTTCTCTAAAAAAAAAAGGTCTTCACTCAGAATCATTCTCTGAACAAACGTCTGCAGCGGATTCAAAACTGTATGTGCTATTTTTGAGGGGGGGCCTGAGGCAACTGCCTCATTTGCCTCACCCAATATCCACCACTGACAACAACACAAATTAAAGACCTTAACAACAACACAAATTAATTAAAAACTTCATTTGAATACTGTTATTTTTTATAATAAATTATATTAAATATAAAACTTTGTTTTTTCTTTGTCAAAATGCAAAAATTAAGGAAACTAAGTTTACTTGGGTCTCTTCAAGAAGTCACCATAAGCAATTTTTTTTAATGTGAAAATAACCCAGAATCCCCCATTCAGCACCAAGGTGTAATAAAGAAGGAACCAAGAGAAAAAGGAATGCTCAAGAAACAATAAAAACTGCTGGGGCATCCGGGTTAGTTTTACGAACAAAAATCACTTACAGTGACTTCTTGAAAAGACTCATTTATTCACCACTACTTATAATTATTCTAAGTATTTTGAAACATGCTGCCAATAAAGTTTTTATTTTTAATCTTGATTTTAAATTTTTATAATAATGTCTACTTTGTCTAAAAAAATCAAAATCATTAACTCTAAGGCCAACAAATGAAGCAATTGTAAGCAATTTTTGTTAGTAAAACTAATTTGGAATTCCCCTTGTGGTTTATTTTTATTTTATTTTATATTTATTTTCTTGACTCACAGGAAAGTGACAGAGGCACTAATACATAGGGTAAGCAATTACCCTGACTTGCTTCCAAAAGGTGTCTTTGAGAAGGGATCATAATGAAACTAACCTGGAATCCCCCATACAGTACTAGGAGGCAATAAAAAAGAAACCAAGAGAAAATAACACAATAGTAACCACAAGGGCATTCCAGGTTGGTTTTGATAACAAAAATCCCTCATGATTGCTTCTTGAAAAGACTCAATATTGCTGTCTGCGTAGTTTAATAGAGATATGACTGTAATTTGGAACTGCTTACCAAGACCACCAAGCAAGAGAAGTGCCATAAAGGACTTTATCTTGCTTGGTGGTCTTGGAAAGTGCCATAAAGCCTTTTTTAAGGACACAACAGATAGTTGTGAGTGGGTTTTTAACCAAGACCATATTGATCATAAGCACAGCACCCTAACCACTTGACCACACTGCAGACACTTTTTGAAAAGATTCTTTTTCTCTTGGTTTCCTTTTTTATTTAATCCTGGTGATGTAGAAAGATTTCCAGTTAGTTTTGCTGACAAACAATAATTACAGTCCTTTGAATAAACCTTGACAAATAACCTAACTTTTTAAATGTATGCTTGTTCATTACTTTTGGTTAAAATTTTACCTCATACTCAATTATACTTTAAGACTGCGGTTTTACTTAACAAGTTTGCAACCTTTTTAAAGAACAATGTGTAAAAATCAGGTCCTTTCAAGAAGTCTACATAAGCGATTTTTGTTTATAAAACTAACTCAGATCCCCTTGCAGTTGCTATCACTTTTTGAGAGATCTTATTTCTCTTGGTTTCTTCTTTATTCCATCCTGGTGCTGAAAAGGGGATTCCAGGTTAGTTTCACCAAAAAAATTGCTTACAGTGACTTCTTAAAGGAGACCCCAAAAATAACTTAATTTATAAACTCATCCCTATAAAAATAAGTTTTATGTTATATCAAATTTATCAATTTTTTGTAGAACTGTATTGAAGTGATAGAAAATTTATCATGCTTATCATCATCATTACGTTTTTTAACGTTAGCTCAGAACAATATATCAAAAGTTGAAGGCTTACAAGATCTTCAGTTTTTGGCATTTCTAGATTTAAGTGAAAATTGTATTAAAAACTTTCATCCAAAAGAATTGCCACAAAGTTTGGTGTTTGTGATATTTACTGGAAATTTCTGCTGTACATTACCAAATTACAGGTGATCTAAAATGTAGTGAATATATAGCATATTTATGTTTGCAGTTTTTTTAATTGACAAATAACTATTTCACTTTTTATACATTTTTTTAAGAAATAAGTTCATCAAAACTTCAGCTTTTCAAAATATTTTTGAACAAATTTTACTCTCTTGTCTTACGATATTAAAATTCTTTAAAATTAAAAGTAAAATCTAACAACATTTAAAGAACAGACAACTGGCCATGCTTATACAAAGAAGTAATAACTGTTAATAAGTTAATTATGACAATACAGCAAAATTTTTAAATTTCTAAAAAAGTCATTCCATTAAAATAACACAACAATCACATAATAATTCAAAAATTGATAATGATATGTGTAAAAGAGAATAAGCAAAAATGTTTTCAGTCCTAGAGAAGCAACAACATTGTTTTTAGACTGTTATTGGTTAATGCTTTACTTTGTTTGATCCAGTTCTAACTTTATTCATTAAAAAAGTTTCATTGATATTTGGTTTTCTATATATCACCTGTTAAATTGTATTTGTTGAATTAAGAGTGAATTTGAATTTATTGTGCTTGATTGATAAGTAATTTAACAATATAGCTAAGGTTTTCATTTTAGAATAAGTTGTTAATTCTGGTAATTTTGTTTGCATTCAAGAGTATATCCAGTTTTTGTATCCACTTTTTACAAAGATATTCTAATAAATTAAACAAACTCAAAGCCTTATGAAAAGAGCTCCTTTTTATTTCAAAAAGAAAACAATACAAAAAGCATGTATATTTGGAATATAATTAACTCAGTTCTTCCGAAAGATTTGAATTATTGTACAGGGGATCCAAATTTTCTGTCTAACAATCATTGCTGATCTCAAATTATCAAGCTACTGCTGATCAATTTAAGAATTTTTTCTGCTCAGTTGGTTCAAATTTAGTAAATAACTTAGCAAATTTTTCTTCTTGCATTTTTTCTGCCTTTCTTGGTAAGCTGGTGTCATCTCTCTTTATCTAGATATACCTTCCTATACTAAAATTACTTATATTTTATATTCTACCAGGGTGTCCACAAAGTCTGGGTACATAGGAATTTTACTATTTTATTTATTTATGTTATTTTTCATCCCCAGATCAAATGATGGCTCTGTCTAAAGAAAAAAGAATAGTACCAACTTGATTCTTTCTTCTTTAGACAGAGCCATCATTCAATCTGGGGATGAAAAATAACATAAAAAAATAAAATAGTAACATTCCTATGTACCTGGACTTTGTGGACACCCTGTATAAAAACAAATAAAGTAATTGGTCAAGACCAAATTTCAGCATATATTCTACTTGCTTCTTCAGTTATTACTCTCATATTCTCATGCATTCATTGAGTATTGCTTTAGTAACGGTTTTTTTCCTGATAATTGCACTATAGCAAGAGTAGTTCCAATTTGCAAAAAAGAAGAATGCAATAAACCTACAAACTATTGCCCAATAGCCATTCTTACATGTTTTCTAAAAATTTTGAACAACTTATGTGTAAATATGTAATCATTTTTTAATTAACTTGTATTGACTTGTTAATTAATTAATTAACAAACTCAAACATAATGGTATACACAGTTCAACTAACCAATTATTTCAGTCTTATTTGTCATTCAGACAATTTGTTTCTATCAATGGAAAACAATTTCAAAGTAACTTAAGGTTTGATACTTGGCCCTCTTTTATTGTATATGTCAATGATATGCCATAGTTAGTCAAATGCATACCAAGACTTTTTGCTGATAATACTTTCTTGATTATATCCAACCCAACTGTGTGTAGTCTAACCAGAACCATGAATGAAGAACTTGCAAGACTTTCTTTGTGGTTTGAAATAAATACACTCAGTATTAATCCTTTTAGATCAGGGTTTTTAATCATTCCCCTAAGTTAAATAAATCATTTCCACACACAAAAATTATTTTGAATGATACTACCATTCCACAATAAAAAAGTGTTAAATATTTAGGTTTAACTATTGATGCAAACTTAAATTTTTAATCACACATCACAACCATTGCTCATAAAATCTTGATCAATTGGAATTATTTCAAAAATCAGACACTATTTACCAAAAAAAGTTCTATTAAAAATTTACTATGCTCATATTTACATGAGTGGTAATCTAGATTGGCTTCTTTGAGGAATTAAGGGATAACTACTCCAAGATATTCTTGGAGGGCAACAACAACAACAACATATACTTATTACATGGACTTCTCTTCAAAATAAGGCCATTGATTTTATTGGGTGGAGTTAAATTTAGTGAAAGTGCAACACTATATTATTATGGTTTTCAAATTCTTAAACTTTTAGATCTAAACAAACTTGAAGTAGCTAAATTTGTTCGTGTGAATTTTATGATAAAGCTTTCACTAAGCATTTCTAATTTTTTTACCTTAATAAGCCAGTTTTCAAAACAAAATACTAGATCTTTATGCCAGCAAAACAAATATTTTTATATTCCTCTCTATCACACTTCTTGTTAAGATTTGGAACAACACTCCCATTGAAATACAAAAAAAATCTCCCAATCTATTTTTTAAAAGCTTAACGATTTTTTATTGATAATGACAAATTATAACTAAGATTAATTTTAAATTAAACAAACCATTTTTTAGGTAATTGATCATTGCAATTTTGCTACAAAGATGGCTGCTGACTAGAGGACTGAAAGGTTATTTTGCACTCTCCCTGTGGCATCAATATATGCAGTACAATACAAGGTCTGTCCAAAAAGTATCCAACCTTTGGCCATAAAACACACAACACAATGAACATCACAAATTTTATTTAATCCTTCAAAATACTCCCCTTGCAAGTGCACACACTTTTCCCAGTGTCTCTGCCACTTTTGGAAACACTTCTTGAATTCCTCTGAAATGCTCATAAGCTCCACCGTCGTTTTTTCCATAATATCCTTACGTGACTGAAATCGAGTCCCTTTTAGCATAGTTTTTAACTTGGGGAATAGCAAGAAGTTGCATGGTGCGAAATCAGGAGAGTAAGGAGGTGTCGCACAAGTGCCATTTTGTTTTTGGCCAAAAGACCTGTGATTGCATGGGTGGAATGAGCAGGAGCAGTGTCATGGTGAAGTTGTTTTCTGTCCACATGTCTGGCCACTTTCTTTGCACACCATTACAAAGGCGATGTAAAAACTTCAAGTAGTACTCTTTATTGATTGTTTGGCATTCTGTTGAGTATTCGTGATGCACTATGCCATGGGAATCAAAGAAACAGGTCAGCATCACTTTAACATTGCTGCAAACTTGTCCTTTTTTGGGCCTTGGTGATTCTGTATGCTGCCATTGTGAAGATTGAAACTTGTTTTCTGGATCGTAACCATAAACCCAGGTCTCATCACCAGTTATGATAGTCTTTGTAAATTCTAGGTCATTGTTTGCACAATTCAGCATGTCTTGGGCGATTTCCATATGGAGCTCCTTCTGTTGCTCTGTCAGCAACTTGGGAATGAATTTGGCCCACACTCTCCACATGCACAAATCTTCAGTTAAAATGGAATGAACTGATCCTCTGCTTATTCCCACTTCTTCAACAAGTTTCCTGAGCGTTAGATGGTAAACTTCCATCACAATTTGCAAACCTTCTCAATCACCTCCTCATTTTGGCTTGTGGATGGCCTGCCAGAGTGTGCCTCACTCTCCACTGACATTCAATTGTTTTTGAAGCAATTAAACCATTCCTTTATTTGAGTTTGACCAAAGGCCTCATCTCCAAAAGCTTGCTGAATCTTTTGAATTGTTTCAGTTTGATTATTACCTAGCTTTTGTTGGAACCTGATACAATATCTTTTTAATGCTTTCTGTCATTACACTTGCAAGCAAAAAATTGATGATCATGCACTATATGACTGCACTAAATGCTTAAAATATATGTGTGGGCAGTAATTCTGACATTACAATCTGCCAACACCACTTTGCTGGCATGGCATTATTTTTGGCAGGAGGAGATATGGTTGAATGCTTTTTGGACAGACATCGTATATTCTAGGTCTATGTGTTATTTTCTTTTTTCTTGTTTTTTGCTTTGTTTATATTTCTGCAAATAAAAATTCATTGATTGTAAAGCTAGTATTGAAGTAGTGTACTGCAAAAGAAAAGCAAGCAGTAGCAAATTTTTTAAAAATTGCTGTCTTCAAGAACTGCACTGAGGTTTTGTTTTTTTTTAATGCTACATGAATAAATTTATATTAAAGTTCTTTTAATATTTTGTGTATTTTTTAGAAGTCTACTGAAAGATAACCTTCCCAACTTAAAATCGATTGATAATGAATTGCTTATTTTAAGTAGTAATAGTTCAAGTGAAGAAGATAGTGACGATGAGTCTTTAAGTAAGTATTGCAGTGATTTTAAAAAACTAATACAATAGATTTTTGTTGTTTTTTTTCGTTCATTTTTTGATTAACCAAATGTTAATGTTAATTTATGGTGCTTGTTGCTGTTGTTTTTTAAACTGCTTTTAAATATCTTTCTAATGGGTATGTATAAAATTAATGTTTTGTTTTACATTAGTTTAACATGAAAGAATTTATAATTAAGGCTTGTTAGGTAGTTATGTCAGTAAAAAATGATCATCAACTTTTCTCATTGATGGTTTATCATTGAAATGTGATACAATATCAATGTATATAATTCAATGCTATGTGGTTGATTGTATTATGTTGTATGGGGGGCTTTCTTAATGATGTTACAGAATTCCTAGTAAGCCATGTCCACATCAAGTGAATCAGGAAGCAACAAAGTCTTTGCAAATTTATTTGTCAAAACAATGTAATGACTCCATTTGGCCTTGCAAAAGTTTCATCACTTAACAGGCATGCTTGGCACTGCCAGAGCAAACCTTGTTGGTGTAATAAGCAAAGGTCAATGTTGTGAGCTGGAGAACTTTTCAAGGACACATCTATCCAGTAAGCAACTGTTTGGACCTACGCTAGCAAAAGCTAGATCTGGATTGGTGCCAGTGTTCCAGCAGCTGGAGTAAAAACTAGCGGCATCCTTGGCATTGTATAGGAGGGCATTGTATGCTTTGTTTCTTCTATTGATCTTTCTGCACTTAAAATCCAAGAGAGCATTAAGCGAAGTAAAAAAATCAATAAAACAAACAAACAAACAATATTCCATTCCATGCTCATAGTTTAAACTAGACCTTATGTAAGCAACAAGACACTAGCCTGCTTTGCTTTTTAAGCAATGAAGAAACCAAGCATAATGCCACAGAGATTTACAGATATTGTGGAATATAGAAATTTCTATAATTCCCTAGTAATGCTATAACGAGTTCATTCTAAAATGCTCATTGTGAATTGCTACATATACTGACACAATTCAGCAACAATTTTGGTTAAAAGGTGATGTTTTTACTACTTCCAGATAAACACATAATCCAGTTAATTTCATGAAAAAGCTTGGCAAATTAGCTATGCAATTAAGCGGATTTGTCTGTACCAACTTTTCTGCATTAGTGTGTGTGTCTTCTGCCATAGGATGACGAGTGCCTCAGACTGCAGAACATGGTAAAGAAGAACATTTATCTTGCTTGCAGTGAGTCCTTCAATGTTTAGCTGGAGAATAGTGGGTCTTCAAAACTTTTTGCAATGTGCCCTGAAAAGAACAGTTTTTTCCAGGCATTGCCTCATCCTGAAAAGGACATTTGCTGATTAGCAGACCCTCATTGATTATTGGAATGGGTAGATATCCTTCTGTTTTGGCAGGTTTGGTTTTGGTCTGTGATGTTTAAAAAGCAGTAACAGACTTATTTACATCCCAGGCTGCAAGAAAACACCTGCCATTTGGGACCTCTATAGAATGCTCCTGCAGTCTCCTCAGGGAGACAACTTGAGTTTGGTTGCTACAGCTTTGCTTGCCAAGCTTGACAGGAAGCAGAGAGATCAATGGTCCAAGGCAGTTGGGAGCATCGACTTTTCACACTCTAGTTGAAAAGCATCAAGTATTCTGAACAACCTCACTGGTAGGTCACAACATTCTCCTTGTCGCTGTCCTGTTTCAGCTGATGCTATTGCATTGCTGCTAGTCAGAACTGGGAGATATGAGGCTGTTGACTACAAGTAATCTTGACTTGTCTCTCAAGAACCATCAGACCTTTGGAGGGCCACAACACCAGACCCAGTAAATATCTCTTACACTTTCTCACAGAGAGAATTTACAGCTCCAGGCCCTAATTCCATCCGTTCAGAGCTTATTATCTATGCTGAAGCTGCTTTGAAGTCCTGGTTACATGACTTCTTCCTGCTTGTGCTGACTCAAAATTTGCAAGATCTGGAGAAGAGCACTTGTAGTCGCAATCCCAAAGCCAATGAAGCCTGTAGGAATCCAAAGAGTTATCAATTGATATGTGTCTCCTATAAAATCCTCAAGAGGCTTATCTACGCATGCATCAAGCCATTAATCAATCCACTGCTCCCTAAAAAGCAGGCTGGGTTTTAATGCGGGAAGTCAACCATAGATGAAGTTCTGTTGACCCAGAACATCTAGGATTTTTTTGAGGCTATGGAGAAGGCTGGTGCTATATTTGTTGATCTGACAACTCCTTATGACACTGTCTGGCATCATAGCCTTACCTGCAAGCTACTGAGGCTTCTGCTTGATAAGCACATGCTCAAAATGATCATGGAGCTTGTCCGAAACAGAAGTTTCACCCTTACTACCAGTGACACCAAGCAAAGCAGGTTATGCCATGTGAAAATGACATTCTTTAGGGATCAGTCTTGGCTTCTCTCCTATTCAACATCTATATGTGTGATCTTCCTTCTATGATTTACAGAAACTTTTCTGGAAACTGGAAGGACTAGGAGGGGACATTAAGGCAAAGTATGTTTACACTTTCAGCATATCTCCAGACTATGAGGTTGAAGCTCAGTCACACTAAGATGATGACAGCAACCTTTCATTTAAATAACCAAGAGGCCAAACATGAGCTAAAAGTCTACAACAATAATAGACTTTTACCATTCTGTCCAACCCCTACTTATTTTGGGGTAAAACTGGACATATCACTTACATTTCTTCACCATCTAGTGGCATTTCACAAAAAACTATCCTTGTGCATCACACTGCTGAGGAAACTTGTAGGCTCAGGATGGGGTGCTGATGCCCAAGACTGCACATAGCTGCCTTACCTGGGTCTACTCAACAGCTGAGTACTGTGCACTAGTCTGGTGTCACAGCACTCACACTTGCCTCATAGACAGTGTCTTGAATAATGCCTTGCACATAGTCCCTGGATGCCTGCATCCCACTCCAACAAACCACTTACCCATACTCTCAGGCATCCAGCCAGTTGAGCTTCGCCAACTGGGAGTGACACACTCCTTGGCTTATTGTGGATCTCTGGACCCTGATCATACCTTGTATGGTCTTTTAAGTTGGTCCTCAGATGCCTACCAAGAGAGATTAAGATTTAGATGCCCATTTGTGCCAGCTGTGCAGAATCTTTTAAACAACCTTGCCAGACTTGGCATCCATGCTTCTGAGTGGACAAACCATAAATGGAACACAGAGTGGTGTGAGAGTATTTCCAGGCTCTGTGTTTTTTATACTCAGGACCAGTGCCAGGCCTGTTGGGATAAGCTTGCCTCAAACAGCTTGGGTTAAGCTCAACTGCCTGCAGACTGGTGTTGAGTGATTCCATTTGACCATGCACAAATGGGGTCTCGCTGCTTCACCAAATTGCAAGTGTGGCACCACTGAACAAACCACAGACCATGTTCTAATAGCATGCCCCATACATCAGGCACCACATGGAGCACAAGGTCTGACAGTTCTGGATGATGAAACTTGATGCCGGTTAACAACATCACTGCCAGCATCTAATCTGAGCAGTACAGCAGCCTGGGGTAGTAAAAGGATAAACCCTCATCCCCGGTCCTGTTTGTGTCTGACCTGGAGTGGATGCTCTTCCAATCAGTAATGACAATGATGATACAGGGCAGGCCACATAAGTGTGACATGTTTAAAAAGTTCATAATTTTGATCTACCATAACAAAGTTTAATAATTTTTTTATGAATAAAGTTTACAATTAAAAAAATTGTTTAGTAAAAGTTTTAGTATTTTACTTGTAACAGAAATTTAATCATGGGTTTTTATGTGATTGCCACCTTTTTTTTTTTAGAGTAAAATTCATGATAAAAAAATTTGTAAAAATAAAATATACAAAAAATTACTAAAATTTAATTTGCAGGATTATACTTTTTTTCTACTTAGTAATTTTTTGTATCTTTTATTTATTTCAGGGTGGTCCAACTTAACTTTTGCAGGCCACTTTTCAAATTTGTTCAAGCTTGCGGGCCTCAGGCAGCTAGAAATTCTTGGAAATCATCATGTTCTCTAAAAAAAAAAAAAAGGTTTTCACATGGAATCAATCTCCGATTTTCCTATTTTCATCCAAAACCATAGTGTTCTCTAAAAAAAAAAGGTCTTCTCTTGTAATTGATCTCTGATTTTCCTATTTTCATCCCAAAATCGTGATGTTCTCTGGAACAAAAAAGCCTTTGCTTGGAATCGGTCTCAATGGTAGACTTTGTCCCATAAGCTCACCATGCCTTGTTATAGAAGGTTGCTGCTGCTTGTGACCGACAAGATTTGAATTGTGCAAAATTGTTCCACGGGCCGCACAAATTCTATCTGTGGACCACATGCAGCCCACAGGCCTGTAGTTGGACCACGCTGATCTATTTTTTCAAGATGTTAAAATTTTTCATTAATTGAATTAGTTAAAATTAATTAAACTCTGTTATAGTATATTAGAATTTTGAATTTTTTAATATGTTACACTTACATGGCCCATCCTGTATTTTAAAATAAAATTTTGTTTTTGATCATGAAATTAGCAAAAGAAAGAAAAGGTTTTAGAAGAAAGTGCAAAGATGGAAGCCACTTATTGTAAAATCCAACCAAACAACTCTTTGATACACTTATTTTGATCATAATGGCACCTAATGAGTTTTGAAATTAAACTTTTTATTTGTACACACACAACAAAACAATCTTTGTGCTTACAAGATTGAATTTGAATGTTTTAAGAAGAAGCTGAATTGACAAGATGTGAATGTTGTAGCAGCAAAATGATAAAAAAACTTTTTAAGCAATGTAAATGCATTGATAAAATTGTACTAAATTTACAGTAAATTTTTAAAATGTTGAAATACTAATTTTTACTATAATGCAAAACAACTTAAGCTTTACTGCAAGTCTGTGAATTGTCTTTTGGTTTTTGATTTTGCTTTATAACTGGTTGTATTTGCTTTAAGCTTATTACTTCATGAGATAAAAAAGGATTATATGGCATTGTTTTTTAATTAGTTTAAAAGATCAGGAAGAGATTTTTGCAGGGTTTGTCGGTAAAGTTGAGAGGGCTTTTATATAAAATGCATATCAGAAGTGCAATGAGTTATGGAACGGAATGCTGGCCAACATAAGTAAACAATATAAGAAGAATGGAGTCCACCCAAGTGAGAACACTTTGAATGATATGTGGCAACACACTAAATGATAAAGTAAAAGGTAAGCTAATACTAAAGATGATCGGTGTTGAACCATTGAAGGAATTTTGAATAGTCAAACACTTAGATGGTTTGAGCACATTTAAAGGATGAACAAAAAAAAGATCCAGTAATGGCTATGAAAATTTAGAGGAAAAGTAAGAAGGAAGGAAGATCTAAATCGATATATGGAGATTGTTGAGAAGGACATGAGAAAAAAGGATTACAACAAGAGCTGGCAAAGTGGAGGTGTGGCTGCAAGAAATGGCAAACTCTTACCAGCAGGGAAAACACATTGTGTCCCTTACTTCAGGATGAGAAGGGATGATGATTTGTAATTGGTAGGGCTGGCTCAATTCAATAAATTTATAATTTTCACATTTTAATTTTGGTTGGTTAAGACCTTTTTTGCTGAGTTATATTAGTTAAAATTTTGTCATATCAAATTTTATTACAAAAAACAATTTATTCTTAATTTTAGAAAAATTTTTGAGCAGTTGTAAATACCCTGAATGTACTGTTTCTACAATCTGCACCAAGTTGTTTTTTTTTGTAGTTTTGGCTGTGCTTCTCTGTCAAAAGTTTTAAAATAGTCTGTATGAATTTATAACATTCCAGCAGTTTTAGTTTTGCACCTCTCGCACAGAGATTTTCTAGCATTTGTTGAAGGGCACAGCCTCAGTTTAAAAATTCCTGATTTATACATTTGAAAAGTATTTCAATTGAAGCTTCTATAAAAGCTAACCATTATCCACACAATAGAAATATGCAATTGAATTTTTGTGTCTGGTAAAAAAAATTTTTTAATCTTCATTGTTTTGTACATTCATGCTGGAGTCATCACCATTATTACATACATCAGACATGTTAAAATTTCTGTAACCATCAAGCAATTGCCCCATCCTGCTTTTAGAGTTGCCTGAAATATTACTGTTTGGTAAGAATTTTTATTTGTTTTAATATTTGTATAGCTATATGAAAGTAGTTGTGTTGTTTTTTGTTTTGTTTAAACTGTTTGGTATGATTGTGATATGGTGCGACCAAAATTTATGGCGGCTTTGTAAGAAGCCAGGTTAAGAAAATACTTTACCCTAGCTAGCAATAGAATAAAAGTTAGGGTTAACCTAGACTGTGTTAATTTTGTTTGCTATTAATGCTGCTCTAGCTTCTACTCAAGCAATGCCAACAATATTCTACAAGTTGGAAGCATATATTAAGATGTTTAGTTTTTGTGCCTTAATTACTATGCAATGATAGATTTTTTCTAATTGCTAATGACAAAATGTGTTTAAACAGTAGATAGTTTCTCTAAACTGTATTTATGCAGATTCCGATAATTAGTTAATATTCTAGATTAAATTTAGTAAAATTAAATTCAAAAAACTTTAAATTAAAATGTTAATGGTTTTAGTAATTAGAAGCTTTGCTTATTAATTTATGATAGTGGTTTGTTCCAGCAGATGGTGACAATGAAATCAGTGATATTTCCCTCAATTTATTGGACCGCTCATCATCTCGCATGGACGAAGTTCTTGATGAACATCACAGCAGGTTAATAGATATCAGTGGCTCACAGAAAAATTCACTGTTTAAGGATGTTGAAGAGGACATAAAAGCACTTTTAAATGCCATAGTTGAAGTAAGTTCGAAAGATTGTTTTTGTGTTCATAAACTTTCATATTTACTATTTCTGCTTTACTGTAATTACAGTAGAAACAATTTGTATTTACCACTCGAGAATAATGATAAAACTTTTGTCATCACCAAAAAGCACTGTTTCCAATATATTTTAAAAAATTTTAAGTGTTTTGCTGTATTTTTTAAGCCTAATTCTCCAAAAGCTTGATGTCGGATTTCAACTGCAACCATGTGAAAGTTTGGTGGGATCAGTCACAAGAATCCATTCTAGTTTTTTCGATCAACAAATCTTTTTAACAGTTCTAAAAAACTCTAATTTAACACTTTTTAACTTTTAAGGGTAAATTATTGCTGCAGGTTCAGTCTAGCCTATTTTCTATATAGATCAGGAGTGCCCAATCTTTCACCATCACCACCCGAATTCATGTTATCACTAGTCGCAACTGATGCAGCAATCAAAGATGATCAAGACGGCCTTTTTATTTTTTATTTTTTTTTTGTTATTTTTGGCCTTCAACTAAGCATGTGGATTGCAACCCCCGGTTATCACAAACTTTAATTCCAAGTTACGACTTTGATTGCTGCTCATATCAAAAGAGGTAAATATGTTAACCATATGCAAATGGTAAGTATGCAAAAAAAGATGAAGAGCCATTGTTCAGACTCATCTTTTTTTTCTCCTTTCTCTTGTTTATATTGCAACAGCCCCGTACACTTTACCTTTTCAATACCAGATTGGTCCAGCCAAAACTGCTTTATGCTGTGACTTTCCCATCAATTGCGTTTTCTCACAATTGACCTCCACTTCCTTTCATAAGGTGTTCTCTGACTACTAAGATTCCGCGTTATAAATTTGCGCTGTTATATTACAGAAACAGGTCGTGTAAACCCACCACCATTACCAATGCATTCAATGTTGTAGTTACTGGAAATCATTACTTAACTGACTCATAAACAGTTTCTGCCTTTTATCTTGGCAATGAATAAGTTGTTTGCTACCGAGGAGTAATCCAGCACAGCCGAATCAGTATGACGTTGCACGTGTATAACCAACTGATGTCTTGCACTAGGGGCTCACCTTTTTAATGAATAAGTTACTCCGTCAAGACAACGTTAACAAGCACCACTAACTCATTTAGCACTTCCAACCTCAAACTTTTCAACTATTACACCAACTATGTATAAACTTTATGTCCTTTTAATTCATTGGTATAAATTTGATTTTAGGACGCTCACCCACTGACCACATACGACCACTTACCCCCCGGCTATATGACCAAAATGAAACGATACTAGGGAGGTAAATGGCCTATGCTTCACTTTTATCCAACTTTGTTATTCTGACTTATCTGACACATATCCAACTTGTTATTTTGTGCTTCTGCTGACTTAAAATTTTAATCATATCCTAAAAAAGAAAATAAAAAATTCTAATCAGACAGCAATATTTTGGCATATTGCTAAAAGCTGGTTGGGGTGATCGCTTGATAATGTTCTAAGTATAAGGCCTTCTATTTCTTTCTACGAGTCGGAAGGATAAATAGAAATAAATAAATATATAAAATTACATGATATCATATTTCAATTAACTCTTCTTTTGCACCAAATTTATTATCGTCTAGTTCTTTTAAATTTGCATTGACTCGTCAAACACGACCCATGATGTTGAAGAGTTGAAAATCTTGTTTTAATCTGTTTCAATTCTTAAAATACTACAAATTGATTAACTAATATACAGCGTGGACCATAATGATGGGACACATTTTAAATACTTTTTTCTCAAGAGTATATAAGCGACAAAGAGTACTAAATTTATTTATCACATAATTTATGCACAGGAGTTAAACGTATTTTCTAAGATCTGAATATTATATCAAATTTCATTACTTTCAGGTACAGATTTTGGTGACCCTCGTAACATCATGGACTCCCAAAAAATTGCATATATAGTTGATATTTATTGGCCATTTAGGTCACCTGATCTAGCCCAGTGGACTTTTTTCTGTGGCGTTACCTGAAAGATCGGGTATGCGTAGGCAGATCCCACACATCAGAGGAACTAAAACAAATTATCCGTAGAGAGATTACCGCTCTTCCAGCTGATATGCTAAAGCGCACTTTACGTGATATGAAAAATCAAGCTGTTAAATGTTTTAGTCGTGATGGCGAGCATCTCAGTGATGTAGTATTCAGATCTTAGATAATGTGTTAAATTCCTGTGTATAAGTCAGTGGTTCCCAACCTTTTTGACCTGGTGGCACCCTATATAAGAGATAAATAGGTTGCGGCACCCTGGTAAAACTGGATCAATTTTATGAGGTTTTGTCCCACCGAAAATGTGTTTCTGTATTTCAAATAACAGTATGAAATAACACAGAATGAGTTGTTCAGTATAGCACACACAAATAAAGGTATTTATTCAAAAGTCAGTGTGAAATTTGGGCTTGACTTCTTGCACAAATTCCCTTAATATCTGGGGGCACATTCGATAAAGCCACCCTCATTTCTTCCTCGACAATATGTAGTCGTTCTCGTTTTTTAGTTTTTATGTTCGTCAAAACGGAAAATCCACTCTCACATAAGTATGACGTGGAAAATTGAAGCAAAAGCACAATAGCTTTCTTTCCAACGTAAGGATATTCGTTTTGAATTCTTATCCAGAACTCGTCGAGAGGCATCTGCTTGTGCATTAGCTTAAAATTTCCATCGTTACGAATGTCAATTAACTCTTCTTCTTCTTTAAGATTCAAAACCACATGAGAGTCCAGTGGTAAAAATGGATTTCTTACCCACATGTAATTTTCCGTGGACAAACTGGGAAAATACCTCTCAATTTTTTCTTCCAATGATTTTAGGTGCTGAGTTATTAATGAGACAACTTCTTTGTTCTTCATTTCAGAGAAATGTGAAAGCATGTCAAAGTTTCCGTTTGCCACTCTTACGGACCATAATTTCAGTTTTTCTCTCAGTGCTTTCATTTTATCCGTTGAAGTTAAGAGAGTTTCATTTTTGCCCTGCATTTTGGGATTCACGTTATTTAAATGGTTGAAGATATCTACCAAATACGCTAATTTGGAGACCCAATTGTAATCGCAAAGCAATTCACAAAATTCTTCTTGCTTTTCAAGCCTGAAAAAAGATAGCATTTCATCCTTCAACTCATATACGCGTGACAATGCTTTTCCACGCGACAACCATCTTACTTCGGTATGCAACAGAAGATTAGCATAGTTTGCTCCCATTTCTTTACAAAGCTTCGCAAATAGACGTGATTTAAGTGGTCTACTTTTGATGTAGTTGACCATTTTGACAACTTTGTTTAACACTTCCTTTAGGTCTGAACCTAATGTTTTTCCGACAAGCGCTTCGCGATGAAGAAAACAGTGTGTTGTTATAATATCACTATTTTCCCGTTTTGCTAACGATACAAATCCTTTTATTGACCCAACCATCGACGGAGCTCCATCTGTGCAAATTCCTACACACTGTTTCCAAGATAACTCCATTTCTTTCAGATACTTATTCAAAGTGTCAAAAATATCTTGACCAGTGGTAGTTTCTGTAAGTTCTTTGCAACAAAAAAATTGCTCTGTTATTTTTTCATTATTGACATACCGGATAAATGCCAGTAATTGGGCTTTCCCACCGATGTCGGTTGATTCATCGACTTGCATTGCAAAAATTTTGCTTTTATTCACAGAAGTAATGACTGTGTTTTCTATGTCTGCAGACATATCACAAATTCGTCTACAAATGGTATTATTTGACAAGGGAATCTTTTTTATTTCTTCCTCAGCCTTATCTCCGAGCATCGTTTTCACAATTGCACTGCAAGCAGGAAGGATAATTCTCTCTGCTTCCGTGTGAGGCCTTGAGTTTTTAGCAATGATTTCTGCTACTAAATAACTGGCCTCTTGAGCTTTGGTAGATACTTTGAAAACTTTTGTAAACGCCTGACTTTGCTGTTTCTTCTCAGCTAAAATTCTCTCAAAATATATTCGCGGTTTATCAGAAAGATGTCCATGTTTTGCAGTGAAGTGTCTGTTCAATTTACTTAGCACCATGGCTTCGTTTGACAATTTTGCTTTGCATACAAGACACTCTGGTAGAGGTTGTGCTTGGTCACCACACCAAGTAAAGCCTATACTCAAATAACTGTCACAGTAAAAGCGAGTTTTTTTTCCTTTCTTTTTACTTGTGCTTCCTATGTTTACTGCCTCTTCTGCATCATGATCGCCATCGCCTGACTTTCTTTTTTTCGTAATAAATTTCTCCATCATAAATATAACAAAAATTTGATTATAACTTAGCTTTTTAACTATTACCTACATATAGCCCCGCATTTCGACTGTCGACCTTGTACTCTAGCAATGATTGTTTTTATGACAAAACAAGCGCATTCACAGGAGCAAATTTAAAAGAGCAGATTTTTGTTTCTCTTAAGAAATTGCCTTTTTAGTGTTAAAAGAAAAAATGAGTGCTTAACTGCTCAAATACGCAACAATTTTCACACAATGCAGTGCTTATCATTTCTATCAGTAGAAGAACTATTTGGTCGGAGTTTTAACCAAAAGAATGAGCCGCAGCATTGCAACATCTCGCGGCACCCTTGAGCATTGCAACTGGCACCCCGGTTGGGAACCACTGGTATAAGTTATGTAATAAATAAATTTAGTACTCTGTGTCGTTTATATAATCTGAGAAAAAAGCATTAAAAATGTGTCCCATCATTATGGTCCACCCTGCACATATATCTTCATACTGTGTATTAATACTTAGGCCTACAACTTTTTATCAGGCGGAAAGCACAGCGTTGAAAAGCTTCAAAATATCATCACTACCTGCCCCATCAAACCCGATATTAGCAACTTCGCTTCCAAATCATACTTCGGGTTCCGAACCGAATGCAAGTTTACGATCGGTTCGCGAAAGCGCAGAGCTGCGAGAAGACATCCTTCGATGCATTTCTTTGAGGAAATCCGTTTCTCGACCTTTTTTTGCATCAGTCGGCACCACTTCCTGCGGTGACGCGACTTTGGGCGAGTACTCTATCACACCAAGCTCGAGGATGAAACAAGACAACCGAGTTACCAGTACAAGGTCTAAATTGCTTCATCCTAGTAAAAAGGGTACCGTGGCCTCCAAGGAAAAACGTAAAGTTAATAACAGTGCTGTGGTAAGAATTCCAGGTGCACGTCCGTTCCTCAAGTCGTAGCTTTTTCAATAATTTTAAAACTTCCGTGCATTTAAATAGTGTTTTTCTATTGTTGCAATGTTTCTTTTTCAGCACTGTGCTCATGTCTTATTAAAAACAATCCTCTATACTATTTTGTTTTCAGTAGTCAGTGTCACAAAAAAAGTAGTTTGTATGAACGTTTTAGAATTGTAAACACATTCCGCTAGCAATTATGAAAAACTTATAAATACCCTTAGAACAAGAATATCTAGACAGGTTTTACATGTGACCCTATTGTTCATGTGCGCCATCGCGATGTTTTAGAACATCCCTGCCCTATAGTTATAAAAGTCCAGTTTTAATCCAGTTTGATACCTTTTTCAAAAGTGGCCAGATTCACCCTACTTTTAAGCGATATCTTGCTGCCCATTTTTTCCATTTTAATAAATAAGCTTTATGAATTGATAGCATTATAATTGTTTGTAGATATGGATATTACATAAAAATTTTCTGTTCGGCCCTCACCAAAAAGTGTTCAATGACGGTTCTGTCAGAGTAATTCCAATTAATTTAAACTATGAGAAAACAAAATTTTTTTAATGTCAAAAGTAGTGATGGGACGATTAATCGGAATCGAGAATCGAAGAATTTTTAGGCATCGGAATCGAAAGATTTTATATGAAAATTTCGATTCTTGAAAACGATTTCTAATTTTTTCATGTATTTGCCTTTTATTCTAATTTTTTCATGTATTCTCATGTATTCATGAAGAATAAAACTTTTTTAGAACAATATATATATATATATATATGTGATAATAATTATAATCATGTGTTGGTGACCAACACTAACTTAGCTCATTTCCACTACGAATATAGAATGTAGCAATTGTAGCATTCTTTGTTTTATCGATTTTTTACTTCTTTCCGTGTTTAAGCACGAGGTGAAGCAAAAAATCAAAACAAACAAAAGAATATCCCACTCCATGCCTGTAGTGGAAACAAGCCCTAACAACACTATCATTACTAACCCTAACCCAAATTGACGGTGGCTAACTGTCAATGGCCAATTGGTGGCAGCGTATGTTCCCATCTTGTATTATTTATATATAGTGCAAGAGTGACTTAATCCTTGCAAAATGCTAAATAAAAAGTATAGAGCAGGAGTGGCCAAACCTATATCAAATAACCAAACTTCTAAAGAGCCGCAACACAAAAATCTAGAAACGTGAATGTATTTACTGATTAAAAAAATAAGGTTCTTGAAATCATCCTCAGATTTCCCACTTTTCGTCCCACAGTCATAGTGTTCTCTAAATAAAATATAAAAAGGTCTTCACCTCGAATCGACTTCGTATTTCCCTATTCTCGTTCCAAAATTATGGTGTTCTATAAAAAAAAAGTCCTCACTTGAAATCATCCTCAGATTTCCCATTTTTCGTCCAAATTCATAGCGTTTTCTAAAAAAAAAGATCTTCACCTAAAATGGATCTCCTATTTTTCTATTCTCGTCCCAAAATCGTAGTGTTCTCTAAAAAAAAAAAGGTCGTTGCATAAAATCATTTTCGGATTCCTCATATAATTTTCAATTTTTCAAAAGGTTCAAAGAGCCGAAGTTTGGCCACACCTGGTATAGAGCAATTTAACAATGTATTAAAAACCAAAAATCTGTTTCATCCTAAAAATCGTGAGATGATTACTTATTCAAATAGAAATGCTTTATTTAAATAAGTAACCACTAGGGTGGAGTGAAAATAATTTTTTTTTTGAAATTGAAAAAAGTGTAGTTCTAGAAACCTGCCAAACAGGTAAAATCTACGAAAAAAATTGGTTTTGGCGAGTTGCTACCTTTGGGGGGCTAGCAACCCCCAAAAATGTGTTTTGAGGGGTAAAATTTCCTAAAAATGTCGTAACTCAGTAACCGCTTATCGTAGAGGCATGATTTATGGCTCAAAATTTGCAGAATCATCATGTATCTATATGTGCTAAGAGAAAGTTTTTGTCTATTTCCACTAGAAAAAAAGTTATGATAGAAAAACTGTTTAATAAGTTTGTTTGTTTGTACTTAACTAATAGTTATCTGAAAAGTTATTATTATTTTTTGCAGGTATATTGTTAAGTAATTGTGTAAATCAAAGCTTTGGCCAAACTGCGAAGTAGTAAAACATGAAAAGACGGAGTTCAACTTCTGTAAAGAAGATTTTACATAGTGGACACACTTTCTCTACCCGTGATAGTTTTCCACCAGGAGTATTGCCTACCAAGCGACATGTAATAGAACGCATTCTTCATTTGAAAAACTTTCGAACCTTCAATGCTGCAAATGACATTGCCAGAGAAATTTATGACAGATGGGTATGGTGCAACGTATATCCCATTCATCTGTACACCATTTCGAAAAAAGTTCAAAGTTTTGTGAATTGTTTCAGTGCACTTGATCGCTGGTCAAAGAAAAAACGAGGAGAAGCATTTTTACAAAAGGAAAAAGAGTTTATGTCAACTATTGATGAAATATTTGATGTTTTTTGTGCTGACGATAAGCAGCGCAGAATTTTGGAGAAACAACATGGTTTGAAAATGACAGATGATGATTATGCTTTTTATAAAGATCAAACTAGTAAGCGAGTTGGAAAATGTGTGGATGCTGTGGTTCCTTCAACGTCAGCTGACATACAGTTTTTGAGGCGCTCTCGACCCTTACAACCTCATCCAGAACTACCAACATGTTCTTCCGTTACATCAGTTACATCAGTGCCTGAGTCAGCTTTGGATTATCTGTCAGATTCTAGTTCAACCAACACAGACCAAACGCAATCTTCTGCTGCTTCTGAATTTGTTTCTCAATCAATGCCATATGAAAATCAGAATCGAATGATTTGGTCAAACCTTGCAAGGATGAGTGAGCGTTTTCAGATATCCGACAGAGCTGCTGCTGCGATCGCTAATAGTGTGATGCAAGATTTGGGTCTAATTACTGATGATGACAAGACATACGTTATTGATCGTAGCAAGCTTCGAAGAGAGCGAGAACGATGCCGTGCTGAAATTAGGAAAAAGGAGCAAGAAAATTTCAAGTTAGTGAATGCCATATACTTTGATGGGCGCAAAGATAAAGATGCAACACAGGTCACCATGCAAGGGCCAAATGACACGTTTTACAGGTCTGTGCAACTTGAAGATCACTATACAATGGTTGGGCAGCCTGGTGAATACTATTTTTCTCATTTTTCCACAGAGGATGGCAAAGGAAGAACCATAGCACAAAAGATCTTCAACACCATTGCCAACACCGAATTACATGATAAGCTTACAGTAGTTGGCACTGATGGAACTGCAGCAATGACAGGCAAGTTCAATGGTTGCATTCGTAAGTTGGAAGAACTATTGAACAAGCCACTACAATGGGTAATTTGCCTACTACATACCAATGAACTACCCTTGCGCCATGTCTTTACTATGCTTGATGGAACCACCAATAGTCTTGACACATTTGCAGGACCAATTGGGAAGTGTTTAACTGGAGATGTTTCAAGTTGGCCGGTTGCTGCTAATTTTAAGTCAATTTCAAACCCTCAGTTTGTACACTTGTACAGTTGCCAGAATCAGTTGTTAATGATCTGAGTATTGATCAACACTATGCTTACAAGATATGTTGAGCAATAATCATGGGAGTTGTCGACAGCGACTTGCAATATTTAAAAGTAGGTCCCATTGTGCATTCATGCTGGCTAACTCTGGGCTGTCGAATCCTCAGATATTATGTTTCGGTGGATGAACCCTCCTCAAACTTGGAAACTCTGACGAAGTTTTGTCTTCAAGTTTACTTTCCAAGTTGGTTTGAAATTAAGTTAAATAGTCAACTAACTTGCGGATCTAGAAATTTTTTCAACTTGGTCCAACGAATTCTTCAGGTGCCTGACGAAGCTGTTCGGAAAACTGCTCTGAAAGTTGTGCAACGAAATGCATTTTTCGCACACCAGGAAAATGTCTTGATCGCCATGTTGGATGACAACGATGAGGAGATACGAATGCGAGGAGTGAACAAAGTGCTTTCGATTCGTGGAAACTTGCCATCAACGGTTTCATTTGATAATCATGACTTGGTTGACAGTCGCAGTGAAGAATATTCTTTGGAAGGAGCAAAATATTATGATACCGCCTCAACGGTACGGCTGTTTGAACCGCCCACACTGGATCTAACAGTGAACTCGTACTACAAGATGGTGAATTTAACATCTTGCCATCAGCAGCCTCCGATAATTGAACATTTAACTGATTTAGATATTGAACAATGCCGGATAAGACCACTGCAGCTCGACCACCCATGTCACAACCAATGTGTAGAGCGCCATGTCAAAATGGTAACAGAGGCCGCAGCACAAGTTGAAGGATTTGAGCGAAGAGATGGGTTGATTCGCCAGAAGATTAAATCTCGAAAACTTTTGAAAAAATTTGACACTAAAGTGCAATTCTGATGCGCTTCATTTTGCGTAGGGTATTTGGTGTACTCTAACTTGCTTTCTTATTTTTCTCTCACTCCTTAGGCAAAACAACCCAATATCAGCATCAACAGTTCGAAAGTAATGAGATGTAATAGATTTTCTTTAAATTACTGAAATACTAAACATTTTATGGGCAGTAAAGCTAGTACGTTCTGTACCTTATGAGTAGGCCTATTTAGGTACTTTGTCTGGTGACCAAAGTTATCACAAATCATCTTGTTAATATTGTGATAGTCATAATTAGTCCTTATATTGTGATTGTCATAATTAGTCCTTATCAGTTAGACATATATCATTTCAAATGTTAGGTCAAAGTTATTTCCATATAGCGCAATTTTCGAGTATTGAGCATAAAAAACGGTTTATCGATTATAACTTTTTTTCTTGTGGAAATAGACAAAAACTTTCTCTTAGCACATATAGAAATATGATGATTCTGCAAATTTTGAGCCATAAATCATGCCTCTAAGATAAGCGGTTACCAAGTTACGACATTTTTTGTCAATTTTACCCCCCAAAAACACATTTTGGGGGTTTGCTAGCCCCCCAAAGGTAGCAACTCGCCAAAACCAATTTTTTTTGAAGTTTTAGCCTATTTGGCAGGATTTAAGAACTACACTTTTTTCAAATTTTTTTTTCACTCCACCCTAGTAACCACGTAGCGATTTCATAGGATGAAACAGACCGTTGTAAATTTTTAAAGATTAATAAAATAAATTTTGTGTTATATATATTGTACAATACTGTATATATATATATATATATATATATATATATATTTAAATTAAATTAAAAACACTACCAACAAAAAAGTTAAAACCACGACAGCCTGTTTCATCCTATAGCAGTGGTTCTCAAACGGTGTGCCCGGGCGCACTGGTGCGCCCCAGAGGTTGTTTAGGTGTGCCCAGCAGCATTCCTAAAAAAGTATCCTAATATGAAAAACAAAAAGAATAGTTACCATATTAGATCAATTTTCTTATCTGCTCCTTCCGTTTAACAGCATTATTACGATAATTTCAGGCACGGTCGCAGACATTCGGTAAAACTTGTATTTCTATTGTTGCTCACAATAGCAATTGTCTATGTGTGTTTTTTACTGTTGGAGTAGATTCAGAATGTAATTGTAAAGCAGAAAGAAATTGCTAGTTGCTGAGTTAGTGTTCATAGAAAAGGTGGTAGAGTGTTAATAGTAGTGTACTGTAGGCAGTCATTAATGAAGTATAGTTGTAAATAAACGTAATGTGGATTTTATCAGTTAAGAATAATTTTCGTTGATGTAAATATCTTTTTTTTTAGAAAAATTTACTCTTACATATGGATAAGTTTCTTAAGAGAAAGCGTGACATTGATGAAGTTGACGCCGAAAGTGACCAAAATTTAAGCGTAAAAAAATGTACTAGTAAGAAAGCAAAACCACGACCGACTCGTAAATACGATGATAGCTATCTAAGTTTTGGGTTTTCCTGGATCGGAAGTCATGATAATCCTTTGCCTGTATGTTTAGTTTGCGGAATGAAGATGGCCAATGAATCAATGGTCCCTAGTAAACTTGCTAAACATTTTAAAAATAAACACTCTAATCTACAAGATAAACCCACAAGCTATTTTCAGAGAATGTCTGAGCAACAACAAAAAACAGCAAGTTCCTTTAAGAGTATAGTGACTGTTTCTGATAAAGCTCAAATTGCTTCTTACCAAGTCTCTGAACTGATTGCTCAAAATATGAAAGCTCATACTTTAGGTGAGTCAATTATTTTGCCTGCTTGCAAAAAGATTGTCAGTACGATGTTAGGAAACGAAGCAGCATTAAAAATAAGCAAGATACCTCTGTCCGACGACACTGTTCGCAGGCGTATTCTGGAAATGTCTTCTGATATTGAGAAAAATGTAAGTGGTAATAAACTCCAGTCTTCAGATTTTGCTCTGCAAGTTGATGAGTCTACGGACATTACCAACCAGGCACAACTCATAGCATTCGTTCGTTTTATTAACGAAAACGAAATAGCAAACCAGTTTCTTTTTTGCAAAGAATTAAGTGTGACTACTAAAGGTGAGGACGTTTTTAACATTCTGAATGACTACCTTGATAAGTGGCAGTTATAGTGGAAATCGTGTGTAGGCATTTGCACAGATGGAGCACCTTCTATGGTAGGTTGTATCAAGGGACTTGTATCTTTTATAAAAACGAGAATGTTATTGTAACTCACTGCTTTCTGCATAGAGAGGCCTTGATGTCAAAAACCTTAGGAGAGAATTTAAGAGAGGTCTTAGATGAAGTTGTTAAGATGGTAAACTTTATAAAAGTAAGACCTGCAAAATCGCGGCTATTTGAAAAAATCTGTACCAATATGGATTCTCAACACAAACGATTACTTTTACATACCGATGTGAGGTGGCTATCAAGAGGCAAAGTGCTTACTCGTGTACACGAGTTACGACAAGAACTTCTTGCATTTTTTGAAGCAATGAAGCAATCACATTTTTGTGACCTCCTGCAGTGTAAATTTTGGATTGCTAAATTACAATATTTGGCAGATATTTTTCAGCATCTCAATATTTTGAACACCAGTATGCAAGGGAAAGGGGAAAACGTTCTTACATCCACTGACAAGATAAAAGCGTTTCAGAAAAAATTACACGTTTGGAAAAGTACAGCGATTAAAGGTAGTTTAGAAATGTTCCCATTGGTAACTAATACTTGCAAAACTGAAATCCTTCCACTTGTAGTTGAACATTTATCAACTTTAGAAGAAAAAATGAATTTTTACTTTTCATCACTTAACACTGCGCAATATGACTGGATTAGAAATCCTTTTTTAGAAAGTACCTCTGAATATAGTTTAACACTGACAGAAGAAGAAGAACTGGCAGCTGTGTCCACAGATCGTGGATTGATGATGAAATACAAAGAGTGGTCTCTTGAAGCTTTTTGGATTTTTATCAGAAAAGAACATGTCGCGATATCTAAAAAAGCACTGACTGTTTTATTGCAATTTTCAACGTCATATTTATGTGAACTTGGCTTTTCTATCCTCGCCACAATTAAGTGTAAAAAGAGAGGAACTCTGCAATGCATCGATGAGGAAATGAGAGTTTGCCTCTCAAACATAAGACCGAACATTGAGAAAATCTCACAGGCTCATCAAGCACATGTTTCCCATTAACAAAAAGATAATTTCGTTATTTTTAAGTGGTATGTATTTGACTTAATTATGACATTCTGGTGCATTTTTATATAAAGTGTGCCCAGAATTATTTGTAGTATCGTAAGTGCGCCCAGACTGTAAAAAGTTTGAGAACCACTGTCCTATAGAATCGTCAGGTGGTTACTTATTCAAATAGAATTCTATTTGATTTGAAAAACTAAAATTCTATTTGAATAAGTAACCACCTGACGATTCTATAGGATGAAACAGGCTGTCGTGGTTTCAACTTTTTTGTTGTAGTGTTTTTAATTTAATTTAAATAAATTGCTCTAACCTGGTTATCGAGCACTGTACCAGCATTTTGAGACAATTCGTTTATATATATATAACACTGTATGAAAATCAGTTCTTCTAAAGTGCTCGATAACAAAGTTAGAGCTTGAATTAAGATTAAAAATAGCGAAATCACGGAAATAAAACAAAGCTAAAACCCAACAGACTGTTTTTACCCATAAAAGGGATCATCAGGAGTATCTAAAAAGTAAAATAAATTTAAATAAAGTTAAGATAAAACTTCCAGAAAGAATTGAAAACAATAGAAAAAAATGAAAAAATTTAAAAAAACAATTGGATAAACTGAAAGAACTTAAAAACTGTAAACGCTTATTACAGGGTGGTCCAACTTCTGCACTCTTGTGGGCCACTTTTCAAAATTATTCGAGTTTGCGGGCCTCAGCCGGCTAAAAACACCTATTTTTGTCCCAAAATCAAGTTCTCTAAAAAAAAAAAAAAGGTCTTCAACTGGAATCGATCTCTAAAATTCCTATTTTGGTCCAAAATCAGGGTGTTCTCTAAAAAAAAAAAAAAAAAAAGCTGTTCAATTGGAATCGATCTACGAAGTTCCTATTTTCGTCCCAAAATCATAGCGTTTCTTCAAAAAAAAAAGTTGCCGCTGCTTGTAATCGACAAGACTTGTGCAAAATTGTTCCGCGGGCCGCACAAATTTTTATCCGCGGGCCCGTAGTTGGACCACGCTGGCTTATTAGATCGGAACATCCCATCACGGACTCTGCTAAACTAAACTGATTAAGATCGGCGAGAAAACACGAGAAAAAGGAAAAGCGCGCGAAAGAATTACAAATACAAATATTATTTCAAAATTTAAAGATTTAAAAAGGGTTCAAGTATCGGCTAAGGTAGAACGTTGTACACGGCGAAAAAAAAAGAAAAATGAAAGAAAATCACAGTTTAAGTTTGGCGTTAATCAATTTATATTTATTTTTATGCCGACACTTATTGATCAATTCGGTTCGTTTGTTCAGCAGAGCGTCATCATTTGCAGTTTAGATTGCGTATTTTTTCTGCCAGACAGAGGTTGCATACTTTGCCCCCGTGTTGGTAAGGTGTTGCGTGGCAAACTATTTTCCAAGAAATAGCAGGATTTATACCAGAATCTTTGCAGGACCAAATGAATTTCGAAAGTTCTGTTGCATTTCTTTTGGAATCCGAATTGAAGGAATGGTTGTGGTTATAGAATCTTGCTTTAAATTCAGTTTCGCACAGTTTGATATAGCTCTTGGATTGATCTTTGGCTTGTACAGTTGCTTGGTAAACGATTGCTTTGTCTCAGCAGTTGCCATTCAATGGGCATGACGGCTTATACCTGCAGTTATAGGGTTTAAATTCTGGTTTGCCATTGTGGGACTTAAGGAGCTTTTTGTTGTGAGCTGAGAGGATGTCTGCCATATTGGGGGTACAGCTGTAGCTGAGTTTGACGACATTCTTGTTGCAGATTTTATGCAGCCTGTATAATATATATATATATATATATATATATATATATATATATATATATATATATATATATATATATATATTGCAGGAGTGAATCGATCTTCCCCGCAGAGTGCTCAATGAAAAAAATCAGAGCAATTTAATACAAAATTTATTTAATCACTGTTTAAAAACCACAGCGGTCCGTTTCATATGAAACGGACCGTTGTGGTTTTTAAACAGTGATTAAATAAATTTTGTATTATATATATATATATATAACACTGTAAGAAAATCAGTTCTTCTAAAGTGCTCGATAACAAAGTTAGAGCTCGAATTAAAATTAACAATAGCGAAATCACGGAAATAAAAACAAAGCTAAAACCCAACAGATATATATACAAAATTTAGAAATTTTTCAAAATTTTTTTGGTCGGTGCTCATCAGGAAAGTGCTCAATGACTTCGAGTCAGAGCGGTTAGATAATTAACTTACAGACCACAAAATTTTTTAATTTAACATTAATTTTATTTGCCCCAACAGACTGTTTCGCCTGCCTGGGCTCGTCAGGGGGCGGTTAAAAATCATATTCAAATAGAATCTCTAAAATATACAATACATACAAAATTTATATATATACAAAATTTATTTAATCACTGTTTAAAAACCACAACAGTCTGTTTCATCCTTAGATTCGTTAGGTGGTTACTAGAAAAATAAAAATAAAAATATAGTTATTAGTGGTAAAAAAATGCGTATGGAATAAATGATATGTAGTTAAATTGAGCAAACAATACGGTTCCTATGACGTTATACAAGAAAAAACAACTCAAAATATAGTAAATGCAAATATAGAGGTTTGCATTCATTTGAAGGTGAGGGAAAGCGAGTTAGGTATGTGGTTACCTAATATTATTTAGGTATGTGGTTACCTACATAGGGACTGTCATTATTATTTTCTGAAAAATAAATGCATTATAAGTTAATGGAAAGCAGATTAATCTATGAATGTGTACGTCATCAAATATCAGCCGTACCCTGTATATTGCAATACAGGCTATAGAGAGAGCAGTGACGTGCCGTGAAGCTTGTTGTTAGTGAGGCACTAATTTTTTCAAATAATGTTAGTACTAATTTTATTGCTTGCCATAACCACTAAGCAGGGTAAAGTCCCGTAAAGTGTCTTTGCCAAGGACACAACAAAAAGGTGCGAGTAGGTTTTGAACCGCAACCATGTTGATCACAAGCAGGACACTTTAACTACTCGACCACGCTGCCGCCGAAGAAATGTTCCGTTTAATAATAACTTGCAAAATTTTTCAGTTTTTTTTTAACACTAAAATTGTAAAATCTGTTTATTTATTGACAAATCAGTTATTCCGGTTTTGTCTTAAGAAATTTGATTATGAATGAGAGCCTTCGATTTCACGTGCTTGCTAAAGCTTTCATGATCGGATCCAGGGGGCAAAGAAGATTTAAAACCTCAAATTTACAAACAGATAACCATGACCTCCTAACGATTCCAAAAATTTTCGATATCTTTTAATAAAATTTCTTTCGGTGAATTAAAAAACGTAGTATAAAAAATTCAAAATTGTGGAGAGAGGACTGAAAAATATTTTCTTGAAATGGAAGACGAGACTTTAATTCTCATGCACACTTAATTAGAGACAAATAACATTATTGAAGTTGGCAAAGTATATGAATTGTTAAAAATGTGTAATTAAAACTGATCCCCCTGAGTTTTTTAAACTTCTTTCAAGAGAGGCGTGTCTTTTGTTAAGAATTACTGGGCTGAATTAACTCAAAATTTTGTCATTTCAATTCAAATTATTTATGCACTTATGCAATGGAGACAGCAGAAATGACTCGACAGTCTTCGGTGTTTACTGCCAGATATTTTCCAATAATATAAGCATAAACGTACTTTGTAAGACGACGGTCGTCTAAAGATACAGTCGGATATTCTACATTTTTAAACTAAGAGTTGGAAGGGCTATTGTCGGTCACAATAGCATTTGTTTTGTTAGTTTCAATTGTCTTTGCATGGAAGTAAAAATTTCGCAATCAGTTTTTACAAGTTAAAGTAAGGGACAGTTTATCAATTACTGTTAGTTAGAAATGTATGTTATGAATATAAAATGCTGCCGAAAATTGAGGTTCAAACACTAAATTATAAATACACCAAAAATAAATTGAAAGCTTAAAATTGAAAAATTTCATAGCTTAAATACTAAATGATCTTCCATTCCTAAAGGCCCGTTTCCACTACGAGCGTGGAGAAAAGCATTCTTTGTTTGTTTTATTGATTTTTTTTTTGCGCTCGCTTCAATTTCAACCGCTCGCTTCAATCGAAGATCAATAAAAGAGAAAAAGAATGCTCTTTTCCACGCTCGTAGTGGAAACGGGCCTTAATGCTTACAATAAATTTATCGCTTTGCAGTTGCACAAGCGTGTGTTCCGACTTGCTGAAAAAAATTGATTTATTTTGTTTTACCAAATGTCGGGAGTAAGAAAAAGGTTTTTTCTAGTCTATGATGTCACAATTGCGGAATGCCTCAAATTTCTCTTATTTTAATAGATATTTTCACCAAAAGAGAAAAAAGCGCTATATTGTTTCACTTTTTCTCTTTTTTTATCTGAAGGGAGGCAATCTTGAAGCTGCCTCACCAGCGTGTATTAACAATTTTGTTGACAAGAACGCTTGACGAAATGATTAAAGCGATGAAAATACAACGATTAAACCGTCCAAAATTAGGGTTAAAGAGCAAAACCAATTACTACACTAATATAAGTACAGTATAATTTTTACTTTTTTTTTCAATTAATAGCAAGTTGCATCTATTTTGCAAAGACTATGACTTGAATATTCCCCTGCTTGGCGGTCTTGGCAAGCAGTTCTAAATTTCAGTCATATCTCTATAAAATTAAAAAAACAAAATAAAAATTTCAATCGAACAGCAATATCTTGACATCTCAGAAAGCAGATTGGGGTAATTGCTTGCCCTATGTCTAGCGGGCAGGGGGCAATTGCTTCCCCTGCCTTTATATATTCTTAAAACGCGGGGGCAGAAAGGGAAGATTATGCTCTTTGAAATTCGTATTACAGAAATATTTTTGTAGATCTGCTCTACAATTGACCACTGTAATATAGATAACCATTAAATCAATGATGTTTGTTAAATTACAAATACAACCGTAAATTTTAGCACAGCAATGAAAGTTAAAATGAAATCTTTAACCTATGCGTTATGCAATATATAAAGAATTATAGATATTTAAAGTAACCTAACCTTCTAACAAACTTTTTATTCTACTTGAATCAGTAAATTGAATAGTACTGAAGCAAAAATTGAATATAAAATCAAAAAATTTTATTTTACAAATACATTAACTTATGACAAATAGCCAGATATACAAGAACTATACAAAAGCGTGGTAAAAGAAAAATAAAACATCAGAAAATTTCTAAATGCTTACAAAGAGAAAAAGTTTCTACCTAATAATTTCAAGTACAGTAACCTTTTAATTTAGAAGCAAAGCAAAAGTTTCTAGTATTCTTTTTGATTTAGAAGCAAAGAAATCGTGCCATTAATTTAATTTTAATAAGCAACACAAGCTGTCTGATTTAGGCTACACAATAGGCCTACTCGCTTACAGACGAAATCCGAAAATAAAAACACCAAGACCAAAGGCGTAATATTCTTAACTCTAGGCTTACCATACGTCCCGTTTTAGCTGGGACAGTCTCGATTTTTAGGCCTTGTCCTGGCGTCCCGCCCGGTTAACCATTATGTCCCGGTATTTCCAATTTTAAATAAGACCTTTTTTTAGAGAAAATTACATTTTAGGGACGAATTTTTTTTTAACGAACGTCCCGATTTCCTACTTCGGAAATAGGGTATGCCTACTTAATTCTTTAAGGAACAGTGGTAGGCCTACATACAGGGTGTGGCAATTTTATTTTTATTGGTTTAGTTCCAGTTCAGGTTTAGTAAATTTTATTTTTTTGCGTTCAGTTCCTATTCAGGTTTGGCAAATTTCGTTTTTAAGGTTCAGCTCCCATTTGGGTTTAAAGAAAATTAATAGCGATTAATACAACTTTTGATTTATGTTTGGTTCAATCCTAATAATTTTATAAAATAGTTTTTTATTTTAATTTTTGCAAGCATATAAACCAAGGACTTGGCTCATAGATTGTGGGCATAAACATACTAGACCAGGATTTAGTAAAAGGAGGCAAAACAATTTTCCCGCATCATGGTTTTGCATAATTTTACCAAGAAGTTTAAACTTAACAAATACGCTTATGATTGCGCAGACTATATTAGCTTTGTTATGTAATCAAAATCTTTTCCGTGCCCAAAAATCAATTTAAAAGTATTATGCGTTGAAATAATCTATTTTACCCACTAAACAAGAATTTTATGATTAAATCTGGTAAATAGCACATTAAAATAAACTATTATTTGCATCTAAAATAACTTCCATTCTTTTGAGAAACATTTGCAAAGGTGTATTTTATGCCATGAATATATTTATTGCTCAAAAAATCTGATTGTTCTCGAATTTTTTGGTTCGTGAACAGGTTGGGATGGCGACGATGCCCTTGTTTTCCCCCAATTTGTAAGGATATATTTGTTTAGCAAATAATATCTTACGGCGTCCATTGACATGTTTCTTGGCGGATTATGACTAATAATTGCACATCTAAAATTTTTAGTGTGGAGGTAGCCCTATTTCTAAATAGTATCTTACAGGAGTAGCTAAGCCAATATCATGTTTGAGCCGCATATCATAAAACCAAACTTTTAAAGAGCCACAACACAAAAATCTAAAAACATGAATTTATTTATTCATTAACTGATAAAAAAAAGATCCTCACTTGAAATCATTCTCAGATTTCCCAGTTTTCGTCCCAAATTCATAGTGTTTTCTAAAAAACAGAAACATAAAGGTCTTCACCTCGAATCGATCTTCTATTTCTTGTCCCAAAATCAGGTGTTCTCTAAAAAAAAGAAAAAAGTCGTCGCATGAAATCATTCTCAGATTTCCCATGTAATTTTCCAATTTTTAAAAGGTTCAAAGAGTTCTCAGCAAGGGTACGAAGAGCCGCGGTCTGGCCACCTCTAGTATATAAGTTTTAAAAATTAAACCAAAAATTTATTCACGGGAAAGCTATTTAGGCGTGAATTGTAAAACCGACTTTGTATAATTCATCAAAATTTGAAAGGCTGAAGACCCTGGCAAAATCTTTGCCCCCTAGAAAAATTTCTGCTTCCCCTCCTGCCCCTTTATTAAAATTACTTTGCTACAATAAATTTAAATTTCTTGTATTTCACCTGCAGAAAGTTTTCTAAAGTACTATTCCGAATACGCAATTACATCACACATCGCTATATTAATGAGCATTAATTCCACAACCACAATCTTGTTTAAAATAGAAGATGCTTACGAGGCATTAATAGTTGCTAAGAAGCATAAATAAAGTCTTAAAACTGCGCGTTTGTAGTTATAACGACACGTTGATAGCAGTAGAATGATCTCACAAGCTTCTCCTTAAACGACTTCGTGCAGGCGTGTACAGAGTTACTTTTTTTTGTACTGGTGTACGTATAAATTTATATAATCTGTAGTGGTTAGGAGCGGTATGTTCAAGTTTGATTGGTGCGGTTCATACTCAGAAGGTTAACCACTAACTTAATTCTATTTACAGCATATTTATTCAAATAGAAATAAAAACAAAATAGAAATTAAAACAAATAATTATAATAATAGAGACAATTTAGTATAGCAGTACCATGACAGAAGTTAACTTATCTAACCGATATCTGCCGGAGAGTAACTCAATATATTACAATTTGTGACTAAGCCACATCGGTGTATACAAGTGGGCGTATTACCACGTGATCATACGATATGGAACAGCAGGATGTGAAATTCGGAATTGCATAAAAACAGAGCATGTGAAAGTTAAATTCAACGTTTTAAACCAAATTTTAGAACTCCATTAATAACTAAAACTGCGTAAACTAAAATATGAAATTATATTTGGGCTGTCCAATTAATCGCTACGAATTTCTTTTAGACTGGCAACTTACCAGCGTATTTGACAAATGAGGTGTAGCAATAGCAATTATACAAGAGAGCTGGCGTGTTTGACACGATCGCTGCTCAAAATTTACTCGCGTCATTCCGTCACAAATTTAACTTAAATTTTTTCTTTTTTTGAACCAATTATAACCATGCTGTTTTGTTCACTTTTAGTACAAATTGTTCACCATACAAGTTTGTTAGCAGCTTTAGTGAGACAATAGTACAGCTTACATTGATTGATTTTGCGAGTTCATTTGCAAAATAGGCGAACAATGTTTTAGGAATTGTGAATAAATTAGATCGTTAACAATGGTGACACATTGTTCTATTATAATCGGTGGGAGTAAAAAGCATTAAGTAAGAATGGTCAAGTCAATCAACAAGCAAGTGCCGACAGACCTGCTTCGTCATTGTTAGGACTCGTTAGGGCACTACAGTTTGTTGTTGACCTCAGCTGAAAAAGTTGAAAACTTAAACAGCGGGCACAAATTTCTGTTTGTGGTCTTAACACCTCAAACAGCTAGTTGTGGACGATCCGGTAATGACTTTTTCGAGTTGATTGTTAAGGCCCGTTTCCACTACCAGCGTGGAAAAGAGCATTCTTTCTCTCTTTTATTGATCTTCGATTGAAGCGAGCGGTTAAAATTGAAGCGAGCGCAAAAAAAATCAATAAAACAAACAAAGAATGCTTTTCTCCACGCTCGTAGTGGAAACGGGCCTTTATATTATCTTATTTTACGCCTTCTTTTGTGAATTATACCATTTACAAGTCTATTTGGCAAAAATGAAAATCAATTTGGCACAAATGAAATTCAATTTGGCACAAATGAAATTCAAATTGACATTTAATGAAACTATATCCTGTTTCTTATTTGCTATTTTCATATTTTGGCATAATTTTAAAAAATTTTCTTTTTTAAATTCTTATAATATGCATGTATATAGTTTTATTATATATTAGTAACAAATAATATAAATATGTACAATATAGCAACCCCATCGGAGATCCTATAATTAGACCCAATATTATGGAGACTCAAAATATATTATGGAGACCTAATTATGGAGATCTAATATCTATATATAGATTATTGCGACTATATATATTATATTATGGAGACCTAAAATTATGGAGACTAAATACATATATTATAGAAACCTAATTATGGAGACTACATATACATATTATGGAGACTACATGCATATATACTACATGCATATTATGGAGACCTAATTTAGAGACCTAATATTATGGAGACCTAATATATGTAGAGACCTATATTATTTACATATGAATATATGCATACTGTAATATTGTTATAAATATGACTTTTTTGCATAAAAGCATATAAATATATACAAATCAATAATATTAGATCTCCAAATTAGGTCTCCAAAAAATATATATAGTCTCCAAAATTAAGTTTCTATAATATATGTATATATTCTCCATAATTTTAGGTCTCCATAATATTGGGTCTAAATTAAGGATCTCCGATGGCGTCGCTACATATGTATATATTTATATTATTTGTTACTATATAATAAAACTATATACATGCATATTATAAGAATTTAAAAAAGAAAATTTTTTAAAATTATGCCAAAATATGAAAATAGCAAGTAAGAAACAGAATATAGTTTCATTAAATGTCAATTTGAATTTCATTTCTGCCAAATTGATTTTCATTTGTGCCACATTGATTTTCATTTGTGCCAAATTGAATTGCATTTGTGCCAAATTGAATTTCATTTGTGCCACATTGAATTTCATTTGTGCCAAATTGAATTTCATTTGTGCCAAATTGATTTTCATTTTTGCCAAATAGACTTGTAAATGGTATAGTGTGGCGCCGCAAAAAAGGCGTCATGTGAACGAATTGTAGTTGGCGATTTGGGTTTGATTCGCGGTTAAAACATTTTTATTTTCTAAGTTATTCTTTTCTATAAAATACTTGCAGATTTTTTGATCAAGTTAATTTAAAAATTAAGCTTAGGACTAGAAATTTGATAAGGTTAAAGAACTTAAAGCTGAATTTAGCTTAAATGAACTGAAATTGGATTAGCTTTAGTATGAATTAAATTGGGCTTGCATTGAATTTTTAATCAATTTTAACAAGTTCAACTTTAACAACGCAAATTAACTCAAATAGTTTTTATCTTAATTTATTTTTAACCATGTTTTAATTTATTAGCCTAACTCATTTCATTTTAACGTAATTTTACCAACCTTTAACTACTTAATTTAAGCCCTAATTTGACTACGTCTTAATCAAAATTAAGGCTGGGTTCATATTTTACCCAACTTAGCTTTAACTGCGTCTTAATTTATAGTCTTAGCCTTAATTTATACATGTATTAAGAAGTGGTTAAAGCGAAGTTAGGGTATAAATGTCTGTCATATTTTTATAAAACTAATAAGCAAAATAAAAAATTTCAATCTGACGGCAATATCTTGGCATCTCCTGAAGCAGGTCGAAGTAATTGATTGCCCCATGTCAGGGATGTCCAAATTTGGTTTACAATAAGCCAAATTCTAAATTTAGCTAAAGTAAACGGATCGCAAAAGAGTTTTCACGTTAAATCAGACTCTAATTTGCTAAGTTTCGTCTCAAGCAAACTTGCGAAACACAATAATTAAAAAATTGGAATAGGCAGTGGGCTGCAGGTTGGACATCCCTGCCCTACGTTGGACATCATTTGTGAGTCAGGAGGATAAATATAGAAAAAAATAAATGAAATTAAAACGTTTTTTGAAATTTTTGAAAATTTGGTGTGAGATACCTGACCCTAGATGTAAAAAAATTTAGACTCCGGTACCGGAGCTTTAGCTACTGTTATAAACGTAGTTCTCCTTGCTTTGCGACTTCGCCGCATTGCTCTAACCATTTTGAACAAACCGCGGTGACCGAGATGAAAGTATATAAATTGTAAGCTACGTGTCGCAAATTGCGTATTTCTAGTATTTGTCTTGAGTGTACTCAAATACAAGTTTTAAATAATTTATAAAATAGAAAGAATAAATTAAATATATCTGTTCAAGAGTTATATTTGCTTGCTAAATGTCATACCTGGCAAATCTTAGTTACCTAGGTCTAAGTTGATTAACGTTGATGAGGTAATCGAGAATTTTCGGTTTGGACGAACAAATCCCAAAAATGCAAACGGTTTTTGTTTCGTTCATTTTAATGATTAAATAGGAATATACTGTACTATACTGACTTAAATAGAGCTAAACTTCGGAATAAATAAATGAATAATTTTTTAAAGATTTTTGCTTTAGCTGTATTTTAAAAATTTTGAATAGCTTAACGAGGCTTAATTACAAAATGTCAAATAGTCAAAAAATGCGCAAACGATCTTTCCCAGGCAAAAATGGACCAACCAATCATGTCACTTTTGGAAGTGATGTTGGCATTTCTCATGCAAAAGTACCCAGAACGTCAAATGAGGCAGTAGAAATAGTAAGTGCTAAACAACTAAAATGTATTGCCAGCATATGTTAATTTAATGCCTTAGATGAAACAGTCTATCATAAATTTTGTATTGTCAGTTTGTTTATTGTAATTTATTTAATAGTTATTTTACTGCTGTAATTTTACATTTTTTTTTAAATTGTTAGTTAAATTGAGCATTTTTTTATTTTCTCAGGTGTTTTATCCAATTTTACTGGTCTAGAAAATATACACAAGAGTTATTTAGCTTTCTAAAATCTGTCTTTTCAAGAAGTTACTGTAAGCAATTTTTGTTCACAAAACTAACCTGGATCCCCGTTTGATCCCCATATGGTATAATGAAGAAAACAAAAGAAAAAGGATCTCTCAAGAAGTGATGCAGTTACTATCACTTCTTGAGAGATCCTTTTTATTATGTTTTCATTATTCCATCCTGGTGCTGAAAGGGGGATTTCAGGTTAGTTTCCTGAAAAAAACCATTTACAATGACTTTTTGAAAAGGCTCCCTAAAACTTAAATCCTTCAGCCAGCCTGTTCAACATCTACATAGCAAACCTAGATCAGTAAATTAACAAAAGTCAATGTTTAAAATAAAAAAACTTTTCTGGTGTAACCCTTGAAGTCATAAAAATTTAGGGCTACCACTAGTCAATTACTGATTAGGTTTTTAAGTTTTTATAGCCAGAGTTTTTAACTTTATGTTAACAAAGCCAGGTCCCTTGATTCTTTTCAGAAAGCAAGAAATATATGTTTGTTTGATTCTTGTCTTGTCTTTGCAGTTGAACTTAATTGTTCAAAGACAGGTATAAGCAAAATTCAATGCTTTTATGTAATTCTCATTTCAATTAACTTTAAAAAATTTCTATATAGTATACTGATTGTTTTGCTGCTGTTCATAGTTTTATTAACAATAAGTGAATTTATGTAAATACAGTCTTACAAAGATATACTTTTTATTTAAGTTAGTTTGATAATGTAATAAGCCACCTGAAATAAGTCAAAAATTTTGTTTGTTTACTGTCAACAATATGCTAACATGCTGACTTGCAAGCAGAAAGATGCAAGTTCAATGCTCAGTTAATCTGAATCATTTCTGTTGTATTCCTGAAAAAGACACTTGACCACGAATTCTTAAAAAATGCATTTAAAATTAAAGGCTTTATGTGAAACTCTTTTGTATAAATAAATAGCCTTAAAGGTTGTTTTGAAAATTTGAACATTTTTGTCTAGTTTTCTTCAGGATGTTTTGCTTGAATAAACTGAAGAACCGAATGAAGTATTTGAAAATTTAAAAAATGGTTCTGATTGGCTGAAAATTAAGGTTAATAATGGTTGTTACAATATAGTAAGACCAAGTTTCACAGGCATAAAACTTTGGGGTTTCTTCAAGTCACCATAAGCAATTTTTTTGGTGAAACTAACCCGGAATCCCCCTTTCAGCACCAGGATGGAATAAAGAAGAAACATTGAGAGAAAGGATCTTTCAAGAAGTGATAGTAATCACAGGGGGATTCAGGTTAGTTTCATGAACAAAAATTACTTATGGTGACTTGAAAGGCCCAAAATTTTTTGGTAAAATTATGCAAGTTTTCAGTTAAAATTTAGAACTAAAAAGAAAATTTTTACACTTATATTAATAATTTTTGTTTGTAAAAACTTTCTGTTTACATCATTTAGGTTTACTGAGTGTAATAAAAATCGATTATAAGATGGATAATGGAAGTTAAATCTTGGTTTAGAAAGAATAGAAACTTTATTGTTGCTGTAGTGAGATGCACATTTTTAGTTATTGGTATCTTCCTGTTATTGCCCCACAATACTATTTTCTTGTTTCCTCCACCAAAAACTAGCTTTGTTGAGTGCCCATTTGCACATTTTCACTCCAAATGCATGATTCCAACCTTTTGTAAGTATTTTATGCATTTCTTTTCATTGTCAAGTTTTTGAATGAGTGTCTTTAAACTATCCATTTAAATCTAAAAAAGTAGTGTTGTCAGAAATTATTGGTAGGCAATAACAGGAAAGTACCTAATTAGTTAACAAATGATTTCCAATAGAAAAGTCACAATGAGGTGCAGAATTAGCTGATTTACCTTGGCAGAAAGAGTTTTTACAAACATAAATTATTAGTATTAGTGTAAAAATTTCTTTTTAGTTCCAAATTTTAACTGAAAACTTGCATAATTTTGTTTCTCTTTTCACCAAAAATTTTCACACAAAAATTCCAAAACATTTCACAAAACAAGGTTTTACTTTATTATAATAACCATTATTAACCTTAATTTTCAGCCAATTAAAACTATTTTTTCAGTTCATTCCAGCAAAACTTCTTGAAGAGAGCTAGATGAAAACGTTTGTGTTTTCAAAACAGCTCTTTTTAAGGCTACTTATTTATACAAAAGAGTTTCAAAAGAAGCCTTTGGTTTTAATAGGTATTTTAAAGATTTTTATCAGTAAAAACTTTAAAATATGGTTAAGTTTTTTTATCTAGAATGTTAAATTTACTTAGTGGTAAACAGAAAGCAGCAACTAGGTCAATAGCAATGTATATATTTTTAAATCAGTCACTTTATGATCATACAAAGAAGAAACAATGCTTTTGTTAGCTGAAAAATAGGAAGCTTTGTAAGTTTTTGCAATACTTTTTGTATGAACAATTTTCATAAATATGCACTACTCTGCTTCAAAAGAAATGTTTGCTAATTTGAGTAAAATGGAACCTTTAAAATGAAAGACAAATTTATTTATTATGATCAGCTAAAGCTTGGACCTTTTGTTTGCCAGGAATGAAGGTAAAAAGTTGTATTATTCAAATTGTGTGCATTTTACACAGAAAGTTGTTCTTTTTTAATTTTAGAGTTCATCAAACACAAATGCATTTTTATTGAACCTATGATTGTGACTTTACCAGGTTGCTGTAACTGTGCACCATTTCTGATGGTTAAAAATATGATAGTATTTTATTACAGGCTCTATACAAACCTGCCCGATTTGCAAATCCAGAAAATAATGTTAAGTTAGGTCCTTACCAAAGAATGAGTAAAGAAGAAGCTGCCAAAGGCTGTAAGCTTTGTTTGCTAAATTGTTGCAATTTGTATTTGTTAATCTATAAAAGTGTAGTAAAGTTTAAAAATGAGATTTTTTTTTAACATTGGAAGGATTTCTACTATTTTGTAATATTTTTGCTGTTTAAAAAGTTAAAACAAATTTAAATTTTAGTCATAAAAACATTTTGATAAGACTGTTAAAATAGATTTTTTTACCTATTACAAGAAGCAATTGGTGATCCAGTCATGTGCAATATATTTTTCTAAAATTTTAGTTGGTCGTCCAGCACGTGTATATGCTGATGGAATTTATGATATGTTTCATGCTGGTCATGCCAGAGCTCTTATGCAAGCAAAAAATCTTTTTCCAAACACTTATTTGATTGTTGGAGGTAAATTTATTAATGTTTGGTTAAAACCATATTTATCTAAATTTTTGTATTGTATGTATTTAGTCCTATGTATGTTGACTAATTCTAACCATCAATATATAACATAATAAATTACTATTATACCAAGCTGTAAAAAAAAAAGTTGGATAGATCAATATGTTTTGCTATTAAAAATGTAGGATGAAAAGATTGTTAGGTTGTCAATATAGTGCAATGCTTAAATACCTGTGCTTAGTTTTTTAAGTAGTTGTGCTTTTAAGTTCACTTGTCATTATGGTACGCACCTACCAAAGACCATAGAAAATTAATTGAAGACACCCTGCTTAATTCCAATCATATCACATTAAATACCAAAACTACAACACCTCTACCACTCAATCAACCACAACACCTAATTCACCAAACATCACCACAGCTTCAGCAGATCTGCATGATTGCAGTTGGTGGTAGGCCATCCACTTCTTCCAAAACACATCAGATCACTTACTCACCTTTTTTAGCATAAATCACCAAAACAGCTCCCTCTCACTTCAATTAAACAATAAAAAACTACCAAAAAGCCAACTGGACATCATATGAACCAGTGTTTTTCCAACTTTTTGAGCCATGGTCCCCTGTTTGCAAATCTGTTTTTTCACGAATCCCAATCTTAAGTCACATCATTTTTCTGCCCAACCAACAAGGAAAGATGATAGAAACCCAAAAATGAATGACACAAAATCTGTAAAAAAGTAAATTGTTATAAACAGGCATACCATATTTCCAAAGGGCAAACCGGGATGCTCATTAATTTGCTTCTAAAAAGTGGTGTTCTCAAAAAAAAGTCTTCACTTCAAATCTGTCTCAAATATAATTTTCATCCCTAAAACATTGTGTTCTCTGAAAAAAAGGTCTTTGCTTTAAATCTGTCTTGGATTTTATGGTAAGGATTACTTTATCAAGTATATATGTTTGTTATTTTGTTGCAACATACACATAATTTGTCATTTTGTTGCAGACCCCTTGTACAGTCATTACAGACCCCAGTTTGGGAAACCCTTGTTTAAACAACTTCTAGAGGATTTCAATTCCTGCAGACCTTCACACCACAAATGTCCATGAGGCAAACAAACACTTTATCAATGCAATACTGGATATTTAAGATTTTTCATCTCAAAAGGAAATCATAGCACAAATCAGATTCACATACCCATGCATATTGCATATTCACAAACTCATTCAACAACATGATCACATTCACAAACAAATCAGACTCACAAATCTTTGTTCTCCACCGTCTCATAAAAAAAGAAATTCATGAACACAAAACAAACACCTGGAAACAACATCTTGACAAAAGTGATCACAAACACAATCCTCAGTCTTGATGGGGCACCATAGCAAAACTATCCAACAAAAAACTGCTCACCCAACAGAACACAAGCATCTGCTTCAGAACTAAAACAGCCATCATCAAAATAGACAAAGCAAAAGCTTTTGATAAACACTTTATGAAAATCACTCCAACAGCACAAACAAAATCAACAGCCCCATAGACCATACAATTAAGAACCTTCTTACTGATGAAATATTACTTATTACTACACAAGTATGATTAGTCATCTCAAACAGCACAAACAACTATTCCACTGGACCTGATAACATATACAGGGTGTGGACAAAGTCCTTGGACAACATTAAAATGCGATATTTTCGTAAATAGTGAATAAAACAACAAAATATTGAATAATATAATTAACAAGACATTTTTAAATATTCGTACAAAATTTCATTTAATATGTCCCTCTCGCCTGAATTAGACACTTAAGTCTGCTACAGAAGCCCTCTGCTGCTTTACGCAGAGTTTCTTGAGGCATTTTGGCCCATACTGTCACGAGAGAGTGCTTCTGAGCTTCAACTAACCCATGAAGAGAAGCACAAGCATCTGCCTCTAAAAGGGACTGGACACAACAGTCTATTGCCTTCAGGTCTGGTGATGAGGGCAGCCAAACTTCCTTGCTTCAGAAACGTGGAAAGTGATCCTGGCACCAAGCACCCTCCAAAAAAAAAAGAGACTTCCATGTTTTGGATATGGCAGCCCACACCATGACGAAAAGAGGTTTCTGGCATATGAAAACCCTTCTCGTGGAATCAGGAACGTCTGCAAAAGATTTGGTCATTTTCTTGGTTACAGATTGCCTCAACAGTGAACAATATCTCATCAGGGAAAATGATCTCGTTCGTGTCCATACATGCCTTCAACTTGTTAAGAAGAATCTTTGCTTGATCTAGTCTCTTTTCTTTTTGGAGATCTGTGAGGCACTGACAAGTTTGCATTTTGGAGAGATGACAACTTCAAATCTGTCTTAATGGTGTTTCTCATCATCTTGTCACTCACATTCATATCACAGGCCATTCCCATCATGAATCTCTTTGGATTGTGCCAGACTTGGGCTCTGACAGCATCAACAACTTTTGGCGTCTTCCAGAAGATTGTGGTTTTCCACCTTGAGGACGATTTTCAGTATGTGGAAGACCGTGATCACAGTCTTCAGTACTTTTGAGTTCTCAACCTCATAGCAGTATAGTAAACAGTAAATCTTGCAGCTTTAAGAAGTTTCACTATTTCAGAGTTTGTCTTGCCTGCGTGATGGAGCTCAATAATGGCTGCACGTTAAGCACTCATATTTGGTATTAAAGCAAAATTTTTAAAAAATAAATGATTAAATCTGAAATATGAGGCTTGTAATAATTCATAACACTGAAAACTTACTGCATATACGTATTTAAACATCCATTAAATTGAATTTTAAAATTTGTCCAAGGACTTTGTCTGCACCCTGTACATTAGACACCTGAAACACTTGGGGCTACTTGCCATGTATAACATATACAACATCTACAGCATTGCTCTCAACACTAACATAATACAGTATCACATCTTTAGAAGCATGCTACAATCATCTACATTACAAAACCAAACAAACACAACATTTGCACAAACTACCAACCCATATCATTTTTATTACCAATTACCCAAGCAAGAGTAAACATTATTATCATACAAAACAGAAAATATTCCAGTCATCTCTCATCATCATGGATTCATACATGAACACTCAACACACACTGCTTCATACCATATCTGCCACCAAATCAATAGAGGCTTCAACAATCCAAGACTTCCAAAACACAGTGTAGCAGTAGCTTTGGACATCTGAAAATACACAAACTCTTGATTCCAAACATAATCATTAAGCTCATAGCAAACCACATTAAAGGGCAACAAGCATGCAGAATCATCCTTCTCTCTCCCAAACAACTCAAAACTTTAACTTCTTCGCTTTTTAAATTTTTATGGAACCACTCTCCTTTGGAACCCATTAAAAGACCCACTCTATACCTACATAAACTCGACAGCGGCATTGCCCTTCTATTGGACTATAAACTTCTGCAGCTTTCCTATAAAAAATAATTCATCTTCTTCAAACTCCCAAACCCCACCAACAATTTTGGATGACCTATGCTACATACAATTTAGGAATAAAGATTTTACCTCTTAAACCAGAACTATATTCAAATTCTTGACCCCACTGTCTTAATTTCAATCCCCTCTGAAAAAAAATTCAAAAAAACTCAATCCAATTAGACCTTCTACCTAAACCTACTTTTAAATTCCTCTATCAAATTCTCCTTAAATCGAACCCAAACTCTCTACCCACAATAAATACCAACTCTCCACACACCTGGTCCTGCTTAATACTTCTCAAACCCTGTTCTTTTCTCAAACTTCAAAAGGAAAATAGCCTTTGAGACAGCCTATAAAGATTATGCATGCAGCTGTTTCTTCTTCAAACATAACTTTTTCCCCCATAATCCAAATGACTTCCTCTTTAAATTGTGTTCCTCTTCTCTAGACGACCCCCACGACTCATGTCTCCCCACTAAACAACTGATTTCTTTATTAAAACCTCTCCTTTTCAAAACCTTCAGAAAACCTATGAGTTTACCCAAACATACACTTCTTTATAATCTTAGTAATACAACTGGAATCCCACACATAATTATTAACAAATTAGCATCTTTAATTCGGTTCTCAATTTTTCAACTAAGAAACAACAACTACCCCTCCCCCACCCCTATTTCACTTCCCCTTTTACAAGAAGAAACATACAAAATTAAACGAAATTTAAATACTTCATGGGTAAATTTTTAAACCAAATATGTTTACTAATTAGTTCATTTTATAAATTACAATATTTTCTGTAGTGTTATTCTATCTCCTGAAGACTTACCAAGACTGCCCACCACTATGAACCATAAAATTTTATTTACTTTATGTTATTATTTTTTTTTTGCAAAAATGGAATAGTATTAGACATGTTTTCCATTGCGTTTTTCTCTCTGTGTACTTTTTTTTATTGTAATGTGCTATATTATACCATACTACGTCTTTCTTCTCGTTGTCTTGCACATAACTATATGTTGTACACTTAAATTACACTTTTTTAATTTGTCTTTCAAAATAAAACAAATAAATCACTGATTCCATCCATATTGCTTTCATAATTTAATCTAATGTGTCCCTATTTTCTCTAATGTATTTCATATCTTTTTCTACCAGGTTTTTAAAATCCAATAATTTCATCCTGTTTATATATATCATAATTTGTGTATAGTTAAATTGCATATTCCGCACCTTGTGTACTTTATAATAAAAGGTTTCAAAAAAATAATAATAATACCAATGTCATAACAATCACAGCATCTCACACCAAACACCGGGAGGCCCAACAACTCATTCAACCTTATCTTTACAAAATCTCTGAATGACCCACCAATAATAATCTTCTTAACACAGACAAAACTACAACTACACTTTTTACACTTAACCCAACTGAATAACACAACTCTATCACATATATTAGTAATCAAACACTGCCCACAACCCCAAAACTCTTGGAACCACTCTAGACCCAAAACTAACATTTTCATAACACAAGTGATTATGTTTTATTTTTTAAATAAAATAGACTTAGTAATCTTAAGATAAGCTCTGTTTAATTTCAGTTTGCAATGATGAGCTTACCCACAAGTTAAAAGGGCGTACTGTAATGAATGAAAAGGAGAGGTACGAAGCCATTCTCCATTGCCGTTATGTCGATGAAGTTGTAAAAGATGCTCCTTGGACTTTGGACGATGAGTTTTTGGAAAAGCATAGAGTATTATTTTATATTTATTGGAAATATTGTTGATAATAATATATATTTATTTTGACCACATTATTGGTTTTGCTAAGCAGCTCATTTCAGCCAAATCACTAATGGCTCTGTTAGTATTAGCTTTATGATATTTTTACACATAGTTAGGTTATTGTATTTTCTGAATCTAGACCTCTGAATTTAGTACCAAAAGAGTTAAGATGGATTTAGATAAGGATTTATTCCTGGTAGCAGTGTTTGCATTAAAGAACTTCATCGTTTTATAATGGTCATTTTTACAAATTGGTCGTTATTAAACGTTTTTACTCGTTACCATATGGCTGACTTCAAACCTCAAATTAAAATTTTGTTCCGACTACCTATGTTGTTCACCGTTCGCTAAACAAGATTTTTTGGCTTAATCTTCTCTAGAAAGTTTTTTCCACAAAAGTTGATTATCGAGTTATAGGACAGATCGCACTATAGAGTACCATCCGTGGCATTGTGCATTGTGCACGCCGAACCCGAGTTCACTTCCCGACCATCTGTACTCTATATATTTCTTGCATCTGGTGCCGGCGTGCGTGATGCACAATACCGCTTCTATCAATGCAGTCTTGCATTCGGTAGAAACCACAAATCTTAAAAAGTAATTAATAGAAAAGCAAAACAGCTGGCCGAATTTTATAGGTGTTGATATTTGTTGATGTTAAAAAATTGTTTTTTTACCTGTAGATTGACTTTGTTGCGCACGACGATCTGCCGTATGCTTCGACGTCTTCTGATGATATCTATAAACACATCAAAGAAAGAGGTTTTTTCAGTTGCTACGTTATTACTATTCTTAGTTTTCAGGTCAATCATTGAATTTTGCGCCCGAACACCACCGATTATAAGTTGCCCAAACAGTTTTGAAAATTTTCAATTTGCTTCGCTGGAGTCGTTATCAAACTATGGAGGCTTCATATGTCTAAACGAGATCTCATCAAGGCTGTGACAAAATTCATCTACGCACTACAAAATTTGTTTAGATTCAAGTGGAAGAAAAAATTTAAACGTTGAAATTTCTTTATTTCCATAAAAAATCTTAAAACTAAAGAAATGAAAGTCTGTCAATAGTTGTCAAGAATTGATCTACTTAACCACTCCTTATTTGTTTTTCAATTACTATATAGTTGTGTCAGCTTTTATAAACCATTTATTTATTCTTAAAAAGGTATGTTTTGTGCCACACAAAGAACTGAAGGAATTTCGACGTCGGACGTAATTACAAGAATCGTGAAAGATTATGACATCTACGTAAGACGGAATCTCGCACGCGGCTATTCGGCTAAAGAGCTCAACATAAGTTTCATGAAGGTATTTCTTAAGTAATTGAATAGTCAAAAACATACTAAATTAAGGTTTGTTTGGGATTTTTTTTGTAAGTTTAAGTTTCCGTAAAATACTATTCTATTTAATTTGGTTATTTTATTATAAATATAACGTTGAAGTAATTTTTATCTTGAACTTGGTGCATACTCGTTAATGCGGCTCAAGGGTACCAATATGAACGGCATAAAGCGCGAAAATTTGAAGTTTAGTATTAGCGAAAATTTGATTAAGTTTAGTATTACTGAATAACAATTTAATTTAGTTGTACATACGCATGGACTGAAAAAAGTTTATGTAAAAGTAGGCAGGCTGCCAAGTTAAAATCTCACTTATTCGGTTTTACTATGGCTCGAACAACTTTTGTATTGCAGTGAAAAAGCGACTAAGTTGCAATTCTAATATTAAAGTAAAAAGTAATTAAGTTTTAGCACTTCAAACTAAAAACTTGAGTCATGTGATATCTCTGAGTAACGCAAGGCGATTCCAAACTTTATTCTAGGAAGTCGCCATCTTTTGTTAACAGTAATTATCCACCCTGTTAAACTTTGTTCGACTTTCGACTTATTGCAATGTTGCAAATTAGCGCACAATTCTGGACTAAAGTTTCTCACAGACATTTGTGTAATCGCTTAAAGGCTATTAAGTTATTTTACTGCTTTGAAATCGCACTTTGTGTTTGACGAATAGTTGATAATTTCAAGTAAAAAGTTATGTCTAAAAAAAAGGAAAAGTTGCAAAAGCAGCTCTAATCACGACGTCATCCAGCATATTTCTATTGTTTGGAAATGACGTCATAAAGATTATTGAGAATTGAACTTTTTGGCTGTCCCGGCCAGTGCAACCGGTTTTATAAAGAAAAGGGGACGATTGGCTTGAGGCCCGCAACGTATTTGTTTAACTTTTATAAAAATAATTTTGAGTGAAGAAAAGCGAGTGTTTCTTACATGGCTGGCGTACTATCGTTATTTAATCCTTAGAAAATATGACCGAAACCTTTAAGAATTGTTGCAATACCCATAAGTTTACTTGCTGCAGTAATCAAACAAGAATGTCGATTTTCCGGATCGCGAGAAATCAGCGCCTGCCTTTTGTTTCATTTTATTGCATAGTTGAGTAAGAAAAGAACTATATTCTTTTAAGTTCAGGCAAGTCAAAAACCTCAGTTGCCTAAATTTACTAATACATGCTACGTTTTGTTGTACAAACCTTTCCAAGTTCGTCAAAATATTATTATGATCGAGATAAACAGCCAACCACGAAATAGTTTCCTTGCAGAACTTTTGTTTTTTATTTTTGAATCACAAAAAATACCTTAAATTTGTACAAAAAATAATATTTGTTCATACTATAATTACAATTATTTTACATGTATCACAAGACAAGATATTAGTTATAATTCAGTCTCAAAAGGAAAGAAGAAATCAGCTCTTAATCTTTTGGCACCCGTCGCAGTTGTCCATCTTGCGTCATTTCTGCGATGCCGCAATCGTGCAAGATATTACAAACTCGCTGTAACCTCAATGAGCAAACACATAATATTAGGAACAAAACTAACAGCCATTTACTCAAACGCATCAAAATTCTAAAATAATGAAAAAATGAAACAGCCTAGTAATTAAGTTCAGAAACGCGAGAACTTTCTCATTGTTTGTGATGGTATGGTGGAATCACTTGTAAACTGTACATAGAATCTTTTAAATATTAATTCATCCGTTTGCCTTTTAATATTTCTTTTATTCTTTGTTTGGGTATTGGTGATTGTGGGGTACGTGATAGGCAATAGCCATCCACAAGAAAATTGTCGAACAATCGATGACTAATTTTTAATTTACATGCAATTATCGATTTCATCGATCAACTTTTTAAGCGGGTAAATAAAAACAAGTTTGCAATCGCATGAGAAAAAATCAAAGATCCATCCCCGATTACGCTGTTGCAGAATTACTATTGTATTATAACTTACATTCACTCATACAGTGTATTCATCCGGGTGACTGTACTCTAAAACGACGCTGTGTGACCTGAGGCACCATTTGAGTTTTTAAATAAGTAATAAATGAGCTAATAAATACGACATATTTGTTATTCGTAAGACCACAAAATTCACTTTCCTGCTACTTGAAATTTTATAGAATTTCTACATTAAATATCGCATCAATAGAGTCGCCAATTAACTTGAGTCTTGTTTGTAAAACGGCACCAGCTGTAGTTTGATGAGTGTTCAATTAAACAAAACTTTGGTTGGCATAAAGGTTGGTTTCTTATTGTGTCGTTTTTTTCGATTTTGTAACTTTTTTTTGATCAGCAAGTTATTGTTACTCAGTTAAATAAGTTTAAACGTGAAACACAGGCTTATAAAACGAAGGCAAAGAATTTCGTTTTTTATATCTAAGGCCCCGTTTAACCGTGCAGTGCATTCACGTGTAATAGGCATTAAAGTTTGTCTTTCTTGTTTGATCTTTAATGAATATTGCGTTATGCTACTGTTGGAGTGTAAGCTCTTTTTAGGTCCATCATGTTTTTATTAACTATTAAGCGTGAAAAGCCGCCCTTCTAACTGGCTTCTATTGATGCTACGTTGGCGATTAATGGATACATAAATGAAATCACTGATGGCTTTACAGAAGGGGAGGCCTAGTGCAAGAAAGAAAAGCGAGTTTACCTGAAGATTAATATTGCAAGAAAAAAAAAAAAAGATTAAAGCAAGATCTTTTTGTCTTCACTTTCTTTCAGTTGGAGTTGGTAGCTTTAAATGAAGATTTATGAAAAGTTAAATAGGGCTTCATGCAATTGAACACGAAAAAAAAGTTTTTGCAATTTAGAGAGAGAGAATACTTTTTTCAACCATACCACAATTATACACAGCAACACACATATATTCATACTAAAATAAAACAAAAAACCATAACCATAGACGTTTTCGGCTTACATTAGCCCTCTTCAAATAAATTAAATGTTAAGAAAATTAGCCTTTTAATTTAAAGGTCGAGGTTAATGACCTGATTGCGTAGTTGTTTATCAAATTTTCACACGAGGTTTTCGTAGAAGGAATTGTTGGATAATTGATTTAAAAATGCAAACGCAAAATAACAACCACAAAGTCGATAGACCACACAAAATGCAAATAACAGAAATAACAATCTAAAAGATATTTAACAAAAACGATGATCCATTCGCAAATAATTGTCGATTAAGTCCAGGGTTACGTTTTTTGATTAATAAAGCTTCGTGAATTTTAGTTTCAAAATTGGAATTATATTTTTTAATTATCTTAAACGAATTTACGTTGTATTTGGTATTAGCACAAATATCGCCAGACATAATAATATAATCTTTAATGGAGCTTTAAATTTTCAAATAAAAGCCCAAGTTTAAATTGAAAACTGAAAGCTCGGTTATTTTGATTTTGTGTGGTCTATCGGTGTTGCGGTTGTTATTTTGCGTTTGCATTTTTAAATCAATTATCCAACGATTCCTTTTACGAAAACCTCGTGTGAACCCGTGTAAAAATTTGATAAAAAACTACGCAATCAGGTCATTAACCTCCATCTTTAAATTAGAAGGCCATTTTATTCATCTGAAGAGGGCTGATGTAAGCCGAAAACGTTTATGTTATAGTTTTTTGTTTTATTTTAGTATGAATATATGTGTGTTGCTGTGTATAATTGTGGTATGGTTGAAAAAAGTTTTACATTACTTGAACAACATTTTTAAGCTGTCGTGGTGCTATTTTGAAAGGGGAGTTGCTTTGAGGAGCTGGTGTGCAGCTGCTCCTTTTGGTGTATACTAAAGTTATCACTGGTTGAAACATTTTAAAATCTCTACATTTTTAAAATGGTAGACTGTAAGTTTTTTTCAAAGTATTACCAACTGCTTTTTCCCACCTTATTTTAAGTTGTTGCTTGCAAATTTTATTTCAGAAGACTTTTTTGGTTTTACCTTGACTGTTTTTATTAGATTGATACTTAGCATAGCAGCAGTACAATATGATTGCAAAATGTTTTGATTACAAGAATATTGAATTAATGATTATGTTGAAAAGAGTTTAGTGAAGAAGTATTTTGTGTAATTGTTTGTAGACCAACGTGTTGCCGCTGATCGTCCTGTTACAATCAGACAGACAATTTCAAAGGAAGATTTCAGGGAAAGAAAATACCGACATACGTTCAGTTTATTTAAAGATGAAAGACATGGTACTTCTCTTTATCAAGTTAAAATTATTTGTGGGATAGATGCGTAGAAGGAAAATACCAAAGGCGATAGTTTGTAGTTTTCTTTGTTTTCACCGTCACCTATCCTTTTTTCTAGCCAGTTTCAGTGCTTTTGTTTATTTTATCCAGATTGCAAAAGCCGTCTTCCGTTGTTTTGTTTAGTAATACTGACTTCTATTGAATAGTGGGCTTTGTTTGCATAGACTTTGTAATCACAGTGTGCAAAATGCAACAATATTTTTTTTACATACTGTATTTTTTGTGAAAAAAAAAAAGAAACATTTTGAAACACCAATTATAGCATTAATACTGCACTTAATAAAAACTTAAAGCAAAGAAATCGTTAAAATAACCTTTTGTAACAGTATTTCTCAATCTGTCATATTTCGGGACTATCTTACAAAGCTGTCCACGAGAATTGGGCGCTTGATTTTTTATTATCACTCATGTGAATGTACGATTTTTTCGTATTTGCTCTTTCCAAGTCATACTCTTTGTTTTTTTCTTGTCGATAGCTAATAGTTGTCCCGTGCCCCGCAAAATATCAAAGAGCTGATAACGAAATATTTAGCAAAACGATTTATAAGCAGTTTATTGCTAATTCTTTCATACCATCACAAATAATGCAAGAATTTTTTTGCGACGTTAACGATACTAACTATTTTGCAAACCAGTAAGGACAAGCAAATTTTACATTCGCCTGTGTAAAAAACCATGGGTGTAGGCGGCAAATTTCCGCGACCCGGATCTTGGGCGCTGGATTCGCGACCCGCTCACCGAGACACTTGGGAATCGTGCTCGAATGGAATTTTTTTGAGAAATTATCGCTTCAAGATAACACCAACTGCGTGCATTCTCGAGATATTTTTTGTTTCTATGTCGGTAATAAACTCCGTTACTTTCTTGTCTTTTGTGTACACAAAATAAACTGGGTCTGCGCGTCATAAATTAAATGTTGAGTTACCTTTTTTTTGGTTTTTGATATATAGCATTTTTTTGTTACTTGGAGATTTTTTATTTAAGTAGCTTTGTTGAAGATTTTTGAGTTACATTTAGTCATAGGTATTAATGATCTGAATATACTTTTATGAATTTTTTTTTACATGGAAAAACTATGTTGTTAAGTTTGTACTGTATATATAAAGAAAGGCTTTGCCATCTCATTTTTCAATGTAAAGTAGCTTTTTATCTTTGTTTCAATTGTAGCCTTTGTATATATTTGTCAATGTTAAGTTTAACAGTTGATCAGCAAATTCACTTCGGCACGATAGAAATGAGCTTTTCAGATTTTCTTTTTTGTTGAAGTTTTTGCTAAAATCAGCAGTACTTTTAAAAAAACAGCAAACGAACATGAATCTTATCAAGAACGAAAAGACCCAAGATGTGTTACAATTAGCTTATGTTCTTGCTTCATGTTTGGTTCAGCTGCTTTATACTAAAATTGTACTTGATGATGATGTTTAGCCTCTAGTTTTAAATTAATTTTGTTTTATAAATCCGGGGGGGTATTCAACGTGTTTATTACTTACTAAGTCTATTAAGAAAGAAATTATCGGGTGTTGTTAAATGTACATTTTTTTCCTATCATCCGTTTAAAAAAACTGATATTTCTTCACCTCGTAAACGGTTTTGCTTTGCAGGAAAAGCGAATAGTTGTCCAAAACACCGTCGACAACGTCAGAGGACGCCTTAAGGACATGGGGGAGAAATACAAGGAGCTTGTCGGGAAGATTGAGGATCGTAGCCACGAGATGTTGGACAAGTGGAGGGAAAAATCAAATGAGTTCGTTCGCAATTTCATCGAAATGTATGGAGCCATGGTAGGTGGTATTTCTTCACTTGATGCTATGTAGCAAAAAAATTTAACTTTATTAAGAGTACCTGAGAAATTGGTTTTGATAAAATATGCAGAGCCAGATTAGGAGGAAACAGAGAATTCAATGCGGCTCACTTGATAAATAGAAAAATGCATTTTAAACCTATCACAATGGAGTGATGACATTGTGGTTAAATGTTTCTTCTAGTCATTAAATTTATTTTTGGAAAAAAAAACCCACTCCTGAACAAGTTTATAGAATTAAGTAAAGATCAATCAATAGAATCCTGTTTTATTTGATTATGACGCATGAATGTTACCAACACCGTTTTTTTTTAATGGCAATTATGGTTTAGAACCAATATAAGGATCAGATCATGGAGGCCATATCCCCAGCCCGTGCAAGTCCACCCAGCTCTCCTGGATTAGAAAGGTTTGTGATTTGTTTTTATGGTTAAGCTTTCATTTCATTTTTTATTTCATACATTTCATCTCTATATTTATCTTCCTGACTCGCAGGAAAGCGTCGGAGGCGCTAAAGGGCAACTGACAAGCAATTAACCGGACCTGCTTCCGGAGATGCCAAGATCTTGTTGTCCGGTTAAAATTTTTTATTTTGGTTTTTAGTTTGACTAAAAATTAGAACTGCTTGCCAAGACCACCAAGCAGGGGAAAGTGCCGTAAAGTGTCTTTCCCAAAGACAGCAGAAGGTTTTGTAGGTTTTGAACCACGATCACAATCACGGCGCTCTTAACCACTTACCACGTTTATTCCCTTTTTTCTAAAATCATATTTCAAGTGCAAATAGGGGCACTTTTAATTTGCTTTATCTGTTGAACGACAATTTCTAATGTTTTATATTTTCCGCGTCGCGGCTAATAAGCTCCACAAACTTAAATTGTGTCATTGTCTCATGTTACCGTATTTCGTTCTGTATTTTGACAATATTTAGCATTTTGTTATGATTACTCTCATATTCAAGTTTTACTGATGTTGCCTGTTTTGGATACAATTTTGTAACGTACTTATCTAACCAACCATCACCGTACTCATCAACGCATTGAATTTGTCCAAATTGTTTGACTTTAAAACTGTTTAAAAAATTTTTTTATAGCACATGGTTACTCGTAACTATTGTGTTTCTTTGCTTTTAAATTGACTCGTTTTCATAAAAAAAATTCGTCGGTGTTAAATTTAAGAGCTTCAATATCTGGCACAGTTGTTGTCAACTGCTTGCCTTTACTGGGGCAGTATTATACAGGGTGTTTCAAAAGTAATATACCGAAAGTATATCTCATATTAATGAATAGAATATAAGCTATATAGATTCGATAACATTTATTCATCAAAGATAACATGACAAAGAACCAAAATGCGGAATATATACCATATACATAGGCATATTCTATGAATATTGGCTATATTAACTAATTATAACAGTTGCTGAAAATGTGAGCCATCTTCTTGGAGACAGAGCTCGACTCTCCGACGCAGGCTGCTGAAGATTTGGTGCAGTTCCTCACATCTGATATCGGCAATGACTTGTCTGATATTATGTTTAAGATCATTGATTGAACGAGGATTGTCAGCATAAACAAGTCTCTTCAATTTTCCCCAAAAGAAAAAATCTGGTGGCGTCAAGTCTGGTGGGCGAGGTGGCCATAAATCTCGTGAAATGACGCGGTCACCGAATACCTTGCGGACGGCTGTCATCGTAGCTCGTGCAATATGAGCATAAAGTGACAATCCACCACATTTGAAATAAAAACTGTTTTTGTAATTATAAAGATATATTTTGCAGCAATAAATGTAAGCATTATTCCCTGTAGATATACAATTATTGTCATAATGTATTTCAGTAATATAGTGGTATGTTACTTTTGAAACACCCTGTATAAGGAGCCGTGTTGCCCATGCACAACGTTGTGCGTCACAAACTCGTTCGACGCTTCAGCGTACGAAGCGAATATGATGAAAAGTTTAGTTTGGATTTTAACAATTGCCCACCTAAACCTAAAATATCTAAATGGTATTTTTTGGAAGCTTCTAAATCCAAAAATCTTTGCTTTTCGTCATTTTGTGCATCTTAAAAATGCAACATCAGCGTGTTATTTTGGTTCCTCAGTTCAAAGAAGATTTCCCATGCATTGCTACAAAAATTTGTCTTGTCAAACCTCGTTTTTACGTTTGGACTTTGTTCCATTCAGCAATAATATAAAGACCTCGCTGTCAACAAGAAATAAAGTTTGATAAAAAAGAAACGCCCTAATTTATTGAACTAATCAAAATTTAAATTGCAACTAGTGATTATTAGTAACAGTTATAAAGTTTTTCGATTTTGGATTTATTTTTCTTGCTTAATACGCTAAGACGTGTGATGGCTTCGCGGTGCTCCTTTCGCAATCTACCGCCTAAAAATATAGCTGCTTAGTGACGTTACTCACTACTGCGACTAATCGCTTGCGACGCATTGTTTGATGTCACAGACTTTTTTGGCTGTAACCAAGAATAAAGGCCCGTTTCCACGTAGTGGAAACAGCCGTAATCATCGTGCCATTTTCATTGTTAATTTAAGTTTTCAACCCTTATGTTCTTCTCAATGTTAAGCCTTTTCTATGCATTGTTGTCCTCAGCGTTGCTATAATTTTTTCTCTTGATGAAGTACGAAGTAAAAAGTTTTAAAGTTTTCACATTTCATTGCTCTTTCACTTATAACCGACAATTTCTTTCCACCGAACAGTCAAGCATTTAACTACAACGGAATTAATCAGCGACCTTTTTAATCAGTTTTTCTCCATGCAGTCTAAACTTTCCGCCGAAAACAACGTACTGCATACACACTCCAACCTTCAATGTTTGATTATTCTCTTCTAGACCGCAATCCCCCAGCTTTCTGGTTCAGGAAAGCGCTCGGAGCATGCTGGCTTCCCGGGATGCGTCGGATGATGATGCAGAGTGATGATGTTGCCCTCCCTCCCCGTATCGTCGCAGCAGCACCGCGACGTTGAGTGCCGTTGGAAATGTTGGTTTTTATAGGTTTTTTTTGTGTGTGTCGATCTTCTGTAGTTCACTGTGCAACTTGCAGATTTTCTATTTTGTTTGGCTGAATTTCAGCCTGTTACACAATAACTTGAATTGATTCCACTAACTGGACCCACCGCAAGCATTGCTCCGCCGAATCTGATTGCTTTTTTTCATCAATCGTCTTATCGTTTAAAGGCCCGTTTCCACTACGAGCGTGGAAAAGAGCATTCTTTGTCTCTTTTATTGATCTTCTATTGAAGCGAGCGGTTAAAATTGAAGCAAGCGCAAAAAAAAAGCAATAAAACAAACAAAGAATGCTTTTTTCCACGCTCGTAGTGGAAACGGGCCTTTAGTCGCAGTTTGTTGCGTCAGCTTACTAAAAATGCAATCTAGTAAATTCTTTTTCTGACTGCAATTATGCAATGTAACCTAACCTAACCGAACCGAACCTAACCATACCTAACTGAACTTAAACGAATTCTTTTTTAACGTTGTAGATGTAAAACTCTTTCTAACCCTAGCCCTAACAACTTCGTAGCACACAATGCTTGCTAATCTTTGTCAAACCTAAGCTCGCCTAAGAATTTAATCCATCTATAAAAAACAAACGGAGCTCCTGCCTTGGTTCGTAATTGTTTTGGTTCTCATCCTTGTGAGATAGCTTTAGGAAAGGAACTCTGATCGAAAAGTTTTTGCTGAGTATTTTAGCATGCTTGAAATAAAACTTGATCAAAACAGATGCTTTTTACATTATTGCCAAACAACAAATGCGACTTCGATTATGACGACGTTGATTGTGGTGCTGGTGAACGTGATTATTTGTACTTTGTGTTTTAAATAAAAACAAATGACGTCATTAGAATCATATAAAGCTTTTATTTTTTGTTAAAACTATTAGTTTGTCAGTTTTAAAGTATAAATCATTTATAGTAATTTTCCGGATAAGCTCGCAAAAAGTTATTTTAAAATCTGGACTCAATAATTTATTTGTATTAGCAGTACAGTAAATCAAATATGACAACTTCCATTCAAAGAAAATAAACAAGCACGCAACCAGTTCTTAATTGTCAATTGATGGATATTTTGCTTTTTGCGTTTTTCTATTATCAATTGCCTTAACTTTCCCTACAATTATTTAAAGGAAATTTTTCCGTTGTAATTATTTTCTGCTTTGTTGGCACGTCATAATACAACAACCAATCTCAATTTCAAGGAAATTATTGTGCGTATAGTCAAAAACCATCAGAAATGTTATTTTCTATTGATGCCGGACTATATTTGCAATTCATTAATCATTTGATTAGTCTCATTTTCTACATTAATTGTTTGTTGCTTGCATTGTTTGTGAACCGACCTTATATTACATACTTGTACGCATTGTACTGTAAATGTTCTACTTTATTTAGATGCTTGATTACTTAGTTTGCACGAACTGGTCAGATTCAAGTCGCACACTTCACCGGCATAAGGTCTGCGTTGTTAGAAAAAAATAAGACTATTCTTACAACCATTCGTTTAGTCTTTGTTTCGCTGCTAAGAACAATATTGCATTTTCACGAGACTCTCTCTCTGTGCATTGTCAATTGGTGTTAAATTTTAATTGTTCGATATTTATTAACTTGTATTTAGATGTTTTTCAATTGCTGTTATCTCATGTGATTAAACGTCATATGTGATCAACTGCTGTTTGAAGCTTTTTGATGCTGATTATTGAGGTTTTTATTAGATAATGATGCCGATGAAATGACAACTAAAACTGGGTCATTGAATTTCACTAGACTGGGAAATCCAGTTTATAGTTTGTATGGTGCGCGTCAATTGTTTAATCAGTTTCATTAGTCAGAATAGAGTTAGTTTTTATCACTTCAAAGCAAGGCTGCGAACTCGAAAAATAAAAATTTCTGAACTCGAACTTGAACTCAAACTTGAAAAAAGTTTGTCGAGTTCATTTAATGAGTAAATTTGATTATAATATGTCTCAGCGATGGTGCCCAATTATAATTTGCTACTCTCTTATTTTGTTTAATAATAGATTAAAATTGGTAACATTGATTACAAAGCAATTTTAATGTGTGCTCAGTTTTTCACGGTTGAATAATTCTCTTAACTCTATTCCGACTGGGATTTTTGGAAACTTTCTGCGACTGTGGAAAGGGGGCGGAAAGTGTCCGCGCTGTTTCTTGCTTATACCTCAACAATATCTCAACAAATCGATCTGATCAAAAGCGATCAACTCTAAATAAATTAGTCAAGTCGAAATATTTTTTTACAGTAAGAAAAATAAGATGAGTTTTCTGCTTTCTAACGCCAGAATTGTCGTTCAAGTTTGCATAGAAAGGAAATTTCATACTCTTTTAATATAAATACTTAAATTGGGCGCTTGATTTTTTATTATCACTCATGGGAATGTACGATTTTTTTGTATTTGCTCTTTCCAAGTCATACTCTTTGTTCTTTTCTTGTCGATAGCTAATAGTTGTCCCGTTCCCCGCAAAATATCAAAGAGCTGATAACGAAATATTTAGCAAAACGATTTATAAGCAGTTTTTAGCTAATTCTTTCATACCATCACAAATAATGCGGGAATTTTTTTACGACATTAACGATATAAACTATCTTGCAAACCAGTAAGGACAAGCAAATTTTACATTCGCCTGTGTAAAAAACCATGGGTCTAGGCGGCAAATTTTTGCGTTTAAACATTGTGGCATTTAAACATTATTTGGGTTTAAAAAAGTGAGTTTCAAAATAGCAGTCAATCTTCGTAAACTGGCTTGGAAAACAAGAGAGCGATTTGAGAGAATCAATGACTTCGGCTGTTTGTCGAACGTCATTAATCCGTAAAATTAGAAGTAGGAATGGTGACAGTTAAAATCCACTTGGCAAGATTATTACTGTTTCAGAGAAACAAATTCTTCACCCGCAAATCTGGTAAAAGCTGGTTTTATTAGTGTTTACAACGCTTCGACCTTTGCGATTTATCAAATGATTTTTTAAATTCACTCACTTTTGTTAAGAATTTACTCAATAAACTTCATACATAAAAAGAAAGGCAAATCATTACACAAAAAATTATGTTTGTAGTTCCACATTGCAGAAAACTCACCTTAATTTTTTTTACTATAAAAAAATATTTCGACTTAAGACTAATTTATTTAGAGTTGATTGCTTTTGATCGGATCGATTTTTTAAATTTACAGAAATCTTTTTTATTTCGAATGTTTTTTTTCTTTTTTGGTGAAGTACGCAAAATCATTAATAAAATACTAGTTCATTAAAATTTTGTTAACGTTTTCTGAGGTAATTATTAACTTTTAATTATTGTTCGACTTGTTAAATTAGTTAGGTTTAGTACTTTCCGTCTCCTCCCCCCAGTCGTAATAGGGTTAATGATTCGTGTAAATTCTAAATTTAACGACAATTGTTCGGTCACAGTTAATAAATATTAAATAGTTTCTTGGCTTTGTATGTTAAATAAAAGTCAGTTGACAGCATTGCCATTGTTACGTTGACTGACAATGTTATTGGCCCCTTCGAATTGGTACGACGACTTACGATTCTTCTTATAAATTTGATTTACGCCACTGTCACAGGGTCGCGCGATGGTCATAAGATTGCACGAGACACCCATGACCTGAAATTATGGGACCTCATGTAACATTTGCCTATATAGAATGGAATTGAAACCGTCACCTCACTTAAGTCGTGGCCAGGGGGCAACAAAGTAATTCGTATTTAACTGGGCTAGAAATTCTAATACGTATATGTAAAATAAATTAACGTACGCCCCAGAAACTTGCAAATTGTAATAACTTTGTAGTTAAACAGACTAGAAATTCTGATATGTGTAAAACAATTAATTAACGTACGTCGCAGAATGTTGTAAATTGTAATAAGTTTGTCGTTAAACAGACTAGAAATTCTGATACGTGTAAAATAATTAATTAACGTACGCCGCAGAATGTTGTAAATTGTAATAACTTCGTACCAGGCTAGAAATTCTGAACTCGAACTCGGACTTGCAATTTTTTTGTGAACTCAAACTCGAACTCAAAAAATTAAAATTTAAAGAACTCGAACTCGGACTTGCAATTTTTTTGTGAACTCAAACTCAAACTTTAACTCGATTAAAAATGCTTCGAGTTCGCAGCCCAGCTTCAAAGTTTGCTTTTGATGTACTAGCAAGGAAGGTACTTAAATACTTAAACATAACCTACGACCGGTACTTAAACATCATGATCTTCATTATTTCTACTTATTCTCTGGACCTGCAGGACAATTTCGGAGACGTTAAACAGGAGCAACCCTCAAGTGATTACTCGGATCTGCTTAGGACTACGCCAAGATGTTGCCGTCCGCTTTTTTTATTTTTTCATATAATCATATGACGGATATTTAGAGCTGCTTGCTGAGACGGTTTAACAGAGCAGAGCGTCTCAAAGTGTCTTTCCTCAGGACACAACCGTATGACGAGAGTGGGTATCAAATATATTCGAGTCTAATGTTGATAACAAAACAGTTCTGACAAGAAATCTTGATCATATAACTCTCCTTATTTTTGTCAACTTGTAAATGTATTTTTTGATAGATTTTCTTGGGGAGACTATCGGCAAAGGCGTCTGCAATTATTCCTCGTTTCGGGTTTACTTTTTATAAACGTCAGAAATAACTAGTTGTCTTCTGTGACTTCAGATCAAGTTATAGTTACCTCATTAAAGAAAATTTTTTTCTATTGCCCTTTGTTACAAAAAGCTAGTTAGAAAAGATTTAACTTCTTTGCAACTTAAGCAATTGCTTGGTTTGAGTTCTTTAATTTCTTTAACGGTTTGAATTTTCTACATATTAAGTTTTGTATTTTCGTTAATAATAATTCTTTACTTCATTAATAATAATTATTTTGCTCATCAATTTTTTTATTAATCCTCCAGTATTCTTTATGATCCACCTAATACTCTGGATGTTGAATCTTGCCGCTTAACTGGACTCCAACCAAAATGTTAGAATGAGAATCTTTTTTTGTTAAACGGACACCCAATATTTTTTAAACTGGTTTTAAAAGGGTTTTAAAAAGTCTAAAAAAAATTTCGGTGATGGAAAAAGTTAACGCAGTTCTACTGTATCTTGTTTGGGGGTAGATTTTTTGGGTCTACCAACCCTATCTTGATCTTTATAACTTCCAAAATGTTCATAATTATGCACAGCATGTTGACAAACAGATATAGAACATTGGAGCTCTTTTGCAATTTCCCGATAACTCCATCCATCAAAATGAAGATGTACAATTTGAGAACGTCTTGTTGGTAAAATACTTTCCCCTGCTTGATGGTCTTGGCAAGCAGTTCTAAATTACAGTCATATCTCTGCTAAATTACTAGCGAACAGCAATATCTTGGCATCTCCAGAAGCAGGTCGGGGTAATTGCTTACCCTATGTATAACGCCTCCGTCGCTTTCCTGCGAGTCAGGAGGATAATATAGAGATAAAAATAAAAAAAAATAAAAAAAACTGCAACGTTTTCCCATCTAATATTCAAAAGAATAGCTTCAATTTGCTTAATCTTACTTCTTATCTTACTTCTGCTCGAAAACTTATGGTTTTACCAGTCAAAACTTTCAGAAATACACAAAAAAACACAAATTTTAAAGGTGTACAGTACAGTAAATTGCAAAGGTGTTTTTAAAATTTACTGTACTGTAAGCTATTCTTTTGAAGCAAGTTGAAGCTATTTTTTTAAATTCTTTTCTTTTCTTTTGAATGTTTAAAATTTACTGTACTGTAAGCTATTCTTTTGAAGCAAGTTGAAGCTATTCTTTTGAATTCTTTTCTTTTCTTTTGAATATTAGATGGAAAAACGTCACAGTATTTCACCAACAAGATGTTCTCAAATTGTACGTCTTCATTTTGATGGATGGAGTTATCAAAAATAGAAAGAAAAGATTGCAATTCGCCAAGCAGCACATGGATTGGACCATTGAAGACTGGTCCAGGGTTTTCTGAAGTGGCAAATTAAAGTTTTGTAGACTTGGTTCAGAAGGAAAGATAGATATTAGGCAGAAAATTGGTAAAGAATTGAATCTGAATTGCATTGTGCCCACGGTTAAAGGAGGTGGGTGTACTATTCAAGTATGGGGTGGTTTTTCGATCCATCGCATGGGGCCATTGCAAAGATCCATGGCATAATGGACCAATATGTGTACAAGAATATTATGAAGAATGAATTGCTGCTTTATACAAAAGATTTTTAGCCGGTGACTTGGATTTTTATGCAAGATTGTGATCCCAAGCATATGACTAAGTCAGTTCAAAAGTTGTTGGAAGAAGAACAAGTTCAGATTTTGGACTGGCCTGCTCAGTTCCCAGACCTCAATCCACTAGAACACGTTTGGGGTGAAATGTGACAAGCTTTGAACAATCAAAAGTCTAAAAATCTGGATGAACTGTATACAAATTTACAAAAGTTTGGGTATGAATTTTCATTGAAAAAATGTAAAAAGTATATCGGTAGCATGCATCAGAGATGCGTTGAAGTCATCAAGAAAAAGGGTTGTCACTCAGGATATTGACATCATTGTTTTTTTTAAAAAAATTATAAAATTTTGGACTGATTTTAGATTCGGACTGGCCTGTCAGTCCCCAGACCTCAATCCACTGGAACATGTCTGCGGTGAAATGGGACGAACTTTAAACAACCAAAAGTCTAAAAATCTGGATGAACTGTATACAAATTTACAAAAATTTTGGTATAAATTTCCATTGGAAAAATGTAAAAAGTATATCTGTAGCATGCATCAGAGATGCGTTGAAGTCATCAAGAAAAAGCATCATTCAGAATATTAATACCATTGTTTTTTTTAATACAAGTATAAAATTGTATTTAAACTTATGAACTCATAAAAATTCAATTTTTTGGATATATTTAATTTTGCAATCACTTTGAACCTTGCTACTGTATTACTTTTCTTATAGGCCTTTCTAATAGAACTTTTTACGAAGATTTCAAAAATGTTGGTTAGAAGTCATGAAACTCAATTTAAACAAAGTTATGAACGAAAAACCAAAAATGGCGTAGGTGTATTTAAACTTTTGGCCGCGACTGTATTTACTTTTTTCATTGGCATCTCCAATTTAAAGACGCTATATTTCTTTTTTTAAACAGTCATTGCGGTATGATTCACCGGTGACTATACAATTTTTTTGGTGCCAAACTCTTCCTCTGATAATCCCTAAAACACACACAACTGATCCACTTTGCCACGATTGCAACTGGCGTAATTAAGGAAAGTAAACTACCGCAATGCGGGCATAACACGGATAAGCCATATCGCAATGAATGTGTTAAGTGAGGAATGATGCTTTTTTAAGCGTTAACATAGCAGTCAAGTAATGACTACACTTTTAGGGTGTCTCTTGATCTGCAGTTAAAGCTCAGTCATTTAAGACGGTTTATTTCAACAACAAAGAGCAAACTTTTATTATTCTGTCTAATTCCGACTTATCTTGGGGTAAAACTAGATATATCGCTCATGTTCCGTCATTAACTAATGGCATTGCGCAAAAAACTAGTGCTTCATACTGCTGAGGTGACTTGTAGGCTCAGACAAATTGCAAATGCGGTGCCTCTAAACAAACTACGGACCAGTTTTAACAACGTGCCCCATACATCGGGCATCACATGAAGCCCGAGGTCTGACGGTAGGATAGCGAAACCCGATGCTGGTTCAACACCATCGCTACCAGCATCTGATCCGGACAGTAGAGAAACCTGGCGTACTAAAAGGATAAACCCTCGGCTCCGGTCCTTGTCTGTGCCTGACCCCGAGTGGATGACCTTTCATGGGACGACGGCGACTGCTATTTAAAATTTCGCAATTTTACGTACTGTAGGCCTATTGATGACTTTGGTATGTAGTGAACGGAGTGGCCACACCAGGCCCTCCCCAAAAAAATTGAAAAAAACTTTCCCGCTTAATAGCAGCAATCAGGGTCGCGCAGTCGGAATATTTTATCCGAATCCGACTCCTGATGTCTTTACATATTAGTGATGTCAACCGCGTAGCTTACGCAGCCGCGCGCGGCAGTGGAGTGCAGTGCAGTAATCTTTGAAGACCTTGCCACGTATCGCGCGACACTGCGTGCATCTCATAAAAAGTTGTTTTCAATAAACTTTTGTTTTCAAAATTTTCATTGTCAATAAATGAAAATTTTGAAATACTATATAAAACATTAATATGGATCATTAGTTACGAGAGAGTGTAATAAAACATTTTTTTATAAAAAGATTCTTTTAACACTCTCTTTAAACAAATGATCCATAAACTTTTCTACACTTTAATCTTTTCGGCAGCTTGGCCAAGTTTAATACATCTATGCGCCACATTACAGCATGTTTTCTTTTAATATCTCGTAAGTCGTAACAAAAGTATTTATTTAATAATCAATCACTAACTTTAGTAAAATAATTGTTCAAACCCAAACTTTTGATAGCGTTATTTTTCTAAGATGCGAGTTTTTATCTGAAGCGTGAAAATTAATTTCAACTGTGTCCGCTAATGAGCCTTACAGGTGAAACAGTCTGTTGGGACTATTTTAATAAAATGTTTTTTTTTTAATATTTGTGTTTCGATAATCAAAAACAATCGCTCTAACTATTGAAGTCATTGAGCACTCTTCTGAAGAGCATCAGCAATTTGCAGTTATATATACAGTAGTGAAACATCAGTGACATATTTATAGTAAAGTGAAAGAGACATATATTAAGTTACAAAAATGTTACAAAAAAGCAGGGCTGGGGAGCCACTGTAGAAAAGCACTAGCTCCGGCTCCAGCTCCGGAGCTATCAAGTACTCATTCACTAGCTCCGGCTCCAGCTCCGGAGCTATCAAGCACTTATTCACTAGCTCCGGTTCCGGCTCCCCAGCTCCGGCTCCGGCTCTCCAACTCTTTAATAAACAAGTAGTTTATCATTTAATGTTGAAATCTTTTTTGCGATAAACTATTCTATTCGAACAAGAATTACGACTTCTGATCTTTACAATTATATTAATCAAATCTGAAAGCGAATACCAAAAAATATAACTAAATGAAAATCAATTGTGGCGTTATCTAAACATTAACCTTTTAAGGGACAATGGTACATATGTGTTCCATGATTGTGATTGTAACGTAACAAAGGCAGTTTTTTGAAGGCATTATAATTCTAATTTTTAGGTGTTTGTGACATCATTATTGAACCATTGTCATTTTATTTTACAATCAAATTCTTATATCCCTTAAAGGGTTAAAAAGGTTAAATCGTAACTATTATGAATTGCAAACTCCACACTGACAAATAGCTAAACTTTATTTTTTTAGTGGAAAACTTTAGAAGCACATGTGCGCGAAACAAAAAACTCCCAAGAAATTTAACGCACGAGGAAATAAGCGAGAACGTTTGTGACGAAACATTAAGGCAATAAAAAAGATTGAGTCAGCCAAATCTTCATTCTACAATTTTAAGAGATAAATTTACGACGTGCAATCATGCGAAAATTGAACCAAATAAAAAATTTAAGTTATCCAATTCTCACGGCTACATTATGTTTTAGTCATATTAAATTTTGATATTTATTTACTCTTAATCATTGAGTGTTTAAATTAGTGATAGGATGATGTCAATTTTTTTTTCTTGGCTCCGATGCCGATTTCAACAATATTTCTCGATTCCGATTCTTTATCAAAATTCACCTTGTTTTTTGTATGAGGCTAACAATTTTTTTAAAAGCATCTAGTTTAATTAGTTGCATAATTCATGTACAGTGCCTCTTCCTTAATTGTTTTAAATTGTTCACCATTAGCCATTGTAAATTAAAGATTATATGTATATTAAAAAGTGAATCAATCGTCCTCGCAGAGTGCAAAGAAAAAGAGCAATATTTTAATACAAAATTTGTTTAATCACTGTTTTGAAAAAACCACAAACATCAGTTGCTTCTTTATTTGAATAGAATCTTGATCCTTATTCAATTAGAAAGATTCTATTTAAAAAAGGATTTTTAAATATATTATACAAAATTATTTAATTACTTTTTAAAAAATCAAAACAGCCTGTTTCATTCTATTGAATCTTTCTGTGTTTACAGGAAAAATAAAAAATAGGCTATAATCATTAGTAAACATAGTACTATGCTTTCATAACATCATTAAGAAAACATAGTACGATAAGTCAATCTTATCCGATAAATAATACGTAGTTCTGGAAAACATAATTTATAAGAGATCATTTCAAAATTTTAAATTATTTTTAACAATAGAAATATTATTTAAGCTTTTCAAATTTTATGCTTCGAAATATGTAGTTTGTTAAACTACAAAAATAATTCAAAACTATCGAAAAGTAAAACAGGTCCAAACTTGCAAAGAGTGGTATATTTATTGTAGGATACATAGACTTAGAAAATTATTTTAAAAAATTATTTTGAACAAAAAATCTCAGCTAAATACCATTCGGCTCTATAAGCTTTATTTTATTCAATTTTTTCAGATAACTATAAATAAAAACAGCTAATTAAACAGCTGATGAAGGACAGCTTTTATTCTTTTTATTTCTTTTACCGTAATATCTTTTAATACCAAAAATTTTTTACGTTCAATCATCATCTGTTTGTTTTTTATTTATATTTATTTGAAGAAGTTGAACAAACGAAAGTTTATAGAGCTGAGTACTATTTAGCTGAGATTTTTTGTTAAAAATAATTTGTTAAACTAATCAACCAAATAATGCAATTCCTGTGATGTCATATAGGAAAAAATGACTCAGGTTATGCATTTATATTAAGATGACCTGACTCCCCTTCTCTTACCTTAATATAAATAAAAAAAACTGATTTTATTGGATGAAATAGACTGTTGAGATTTTTTAAAATAAAGTTTAAATAAATTTTGTACAAAATTGCTCTGATTTTTTCTTTGAGCACTTTGCAATGAAGATCGATTCACTCTTGCTCTCTCTCTCTCTCTCTCTCTCTCTCTCTACATACTGCATATATATGTTGTAATATTATATGAAACTTAAGTAATATATATAAATTAGGAAAAAATTAATCGACGTGTTTTTGTAGAGCGCTTAATGAAAGTCGGAACAAATACAATGATTTTTCATTTATTAAAAAACAAACCGACAGCCTGTTTCATCTATTTCTTAATTTCTTAATCAGATAAAATAGGTTGTAGAGATGTTTTTGTTTAATAAATGAAAAGAAAGATATCTATATAACACAAAATTTATTTTTATAATAATGTTTAAAAATCCATAACAATCAATTTCATTCTATGAAGCTGATTCTATGAACCATTACTGGAGCCGGAGCTAATAAAATTTTTGTGGCTCCGGCTCCGGCTCCGCAGAAATATTTAGAAAAGCTCCGGCTCCGGCTCCTCCAAAATTGGCTGGCTCCATGGCTCCGCGCTCCGGCTCCGACTCCCCAGCCCTGCAAAAAAGATTTTATTTTCAGCAAGATGGGGCACCACCACATTTTGCTCTCAATGTGCGTGAGCTACTTGACTGAGAATTTCCTGGTAGATGGATTGGACCGCGTGGGGCCATTGAATGGCCACCACGCTCGCCAGATTTAAGCCCAATGGAGTTCTTTCTTTGAGGCTTTGTAAAAGGTAAAGTTTTTGCACGAAAGCCCCGTAATGTTGATGATATGGTTCAGTTCATTATTGAGGCTTGTCAGGAAATTGATGATGATAAAGACCTCTGTTTAAGGGTGTGCATGAGTGTCAGTTCTCGAATCCAACAATATGTGAACGTTGATGGCAAGCAATTTGAGTACTTAAGGATTAGGGTTTTTAGTACATGTGCTTCTTATTGCCTATTTAAGCGACATTCATTTGTTTTTTAATAAATGCAGTACATAATCTACATGTTTTTCATTTTTTTAGTATTGTATACCTACTTTTGCACCCCTATATATATATATATATATATATATATATATACACCAAGGGCGTGCGGTCAAGGCATGCAAGTCATGCGTTTCATGACCAAATTTTTAGGGTTTGCATGATGAACTTTTGCGCGATGAGGTATAGACTTTTTAATTTAATGGGAAATGGTATTGGTTTGGGATGAAATTAGAGAAATTTGTGACCGATCGGAGACGAGACCTTTTTTTTAGAGAACACCTTGGTTTTAGTATGTAAAATAAAATTTAGGAGAGTGATTTGAGGTGATGGCCTTTTTTTTTTTTTTTGGAATCACAACGAAAATTGCAAAATCCGGCAATACTTTGAGGTGATGACCTTTTTTTTTTTCTTTTAGAGAACACTACAATTTTAGGACGAAAAGTATGAAATCCGGGAATGATTTCAGGCGATGACTTTTTTTTTTTTTTTTTGTTTTCAGAGAACACTACAATTTTAGGACAAAATGTGTAAGATTTACGAGTGATTTCAATTGATGACCTTTTTGTTTGCTTTTTTTTGAGAACACCATGGTTTAAGGCAAATAATTGGTCTATGTCTTCGAATCACACACAAAATTTTTTGTGCTACCCATAAAATATTGCATGTCCTACCCATTCACTACGCAGAAAATACCTAATTACATGACCAGTCTCGGAGGTCACCGTACACCACTGATATAGGGATAAATAATTTTTTTTAATAAACATTGTTTTATGTATCAATATTTAAAAAACCTAACTTATTTTGTGCAACTGCCAACTCGCAAGAATGATTTTTGCCTAGTTAAATCTAAGTTACGATAAATACTTTGCTCTTACTAGGGAGTCAGAGTCGGGAGTCGGAGTTGGCATTTTAGACATTCTACGAGTTGGAATTGTATCTTAACCTTTCGACTCCGCAACACTAGTAGCAACATGACAGTTTAAAAAAATTGCTAAAATAAAATAAAGACTTTTTTTTTGTTTTTAGTTGCATGAAAATCTATTTATTTAATTATTGAATCAATATTTATTTCCAGGTGGGCTATACTCACACAACTTGAAAGCTAAGTAGAGCATGAAAAAAAGTGAAAACTAAAAAAAGGTCTTTATTTTTACTACTTTTTATAGCAAAATAAATCTTAAAAAGTGACCTCTTTACTTTCTTGGACAGGTCCCTCTCTTTGGTAAAGTTTTCACAGAGTAGACCAAAATGCCAATCAAGTTTTGCTCGAAAAGAGAGTTTTCGTTGCATGTTTTAGGCTGTTGTAGTTGATGCATTGTTGAAGTTCTCTTTCCGTCTGGAGAGTGACCATAAAAGGCTTTATAAACCGTACGACCGGTTACTATTATGATTTTCGATATTGTATGTTCGCGCCGTCAAATTAACTGCCTTAACCCTATTCTCCTCAACGGCCGGGCTTCTGAAGCCCGGCCCTTGCAAAAACGTTTGTAATTACTTCATCTTTTTAGATAAAATTCTGGAATTTCTTGACTTTTCCTAATTAGAAATGCTGAATAAGATGGTATTATTTTAGGTGCCCCCGAACAAGGGTTAACGGTTAAAATAGACGTTTTTTAGCAAATTTGTGAATTTTTTGCTGGTTTTCGCAAGCAGAGCGTGGAATTTCAATTTCACGCTTTTATTAAGTGACATGAATTTTACCAATAATCGGCTTTGCGTGTCGAAGCGAATTACGTCGTTTCCCGACGTCAATATGCCTTAGGCAATGTAGAACTTATTTCATGTAAATCGCATTTTCTTTTTTTGAGCTTTTGGCGATTGCTTGGAAACATTTTACACATATACAATATTTTGCATAAAACAATTGCTGTTGGGCTGCTTGAATACCAATCAAGCGGACAAAATTCAATCTCTACAATAAGCATTTTTATAAAACTTTTTTTTTATTATTTATTTGCGGAAAAAAAATTAAATTAACTAGTTCACAATTTAGCTCATATGCTGACGCGTTCTTATAATAACACCTGACTTTTTACAATTGCATTTCACGTTGCATTTGAAGTAACAGGCCGTTTTTATGTTGAAATTTCCCTAACAATGAAAAATCCGACGTATTTTTTATGTACAAGTATACCTGTTCAAAAAAGTTTTGTAAAAAAGTTTATAGCTTTTCGATGCGGGTTTTCCAAACAGAAAGCATAGAATAAAAACAAGACATGTGATACGATTGAATTTCAATAAAATAGAGGTTTCCAACTTGTATAAATTCATCGCCGTTCTAAAGTCTGAGATTTACACAAATGACTTTTTTCCTCCCAAAAAATTTTCAAGCCAAAGTTTAAAAAAGTGTCCTTACTTATTGCAAACTGTTTAATAAATTTATTTCAAAACTTAAATAAAAACCTAAAAAACCTCCATTCTGGAAATTTAAAAAGAACTTTTTATGTAAACGTAAAGACCATTTTTGGTCTTCATTTGCCTTTCGCCATAAATTTTATGTTTGAACTTAACAAGTCATTTAAAAAAAGTTTGGTATGATTCTTGGTCTAATATGATTATCCTATTATCTTCCGACGTCTTTTTAGTTTTAAAACGACCCACTAATACAAAACCTCTGAATAAAATCAACTTAGATATCTTAGTTACGGATGACCTGGGCTGTTTACAAGGATTTTTCCACGTAAAACCATATAAAGCTTCGGGCCCCAATTTTATGTGCATGTTGTATAAATTCATTACGGCTCTAACCTCTTAGATTTACACAAATGACTTATTTCCTCCCAAAAACTTTTTAAGCCAAAGTATAAAAAAATGGTCCTTACCTATTGCAAACTGTTTAATAAATTTATTGCAAAAATTAAATAAAAACCTAAAAAAGCTCCACTTTGGAAATTCGAAAAGAACTTTTTATGTAAACGTAAAGACCATTTTTTGATCTTCATTTGCCTTTCGCAATAAATTTTATGTTTGGACTTAAAATGTAATTTTTAAAAAAGTTTGATATAACTCTTGATCTAATATGATTGTCCTATTATATTTTGACGTCTTTGTAGTTTTAAAATGACCCACTGATTCGAAACCTCTGAATAAAATCAATTTAAATTTTCACTTACGCCGACCTAGGCTGTTTACAAGGGTTCTTCCATGTAAAACCAGATAAAACCCCGGGCCCCAGTTTTATGTGCACAGAGCTTATTATCCATGTCAGAGCTATTTCAAAATCTTAATTAAATCATTTTCCTTTTTCCTGCTTGCGTCAATTTTAATTTGGAAAATCTACGGAAGAGCGCTTCTAGTCGCGATTTGAAAGACAAAGAAGGCTGTAGAGATCCAAAAAGTTATTAACAAATTTATCAACTTTATGTCCTGTAGGAGAAATTTGAGACATTTACGTACTCTCGCAACGAGCTAATTGATGATTTTGACGCAAAAAGTCAGCCGCGGATCAAGTCGTTCTGTTATCATAGAAATCATCGACGATTTTCTCAAGACTAAAAAAAATGCCAGTGCTTTTTGTCAATCTGACACCTGCATATGACACTGTTATTTTATACAAACTTGATTTTAACTGCAAGTTACTGAGTTTTCTGCTGGATAAGAACATGGTTTAAATAATTATGAAGCTAGTTCACAACAATAGTTTTACTCTAACGGCGACAGTAAGCAAAACAGTCTCGGGTGTCAGAGAAATAGTGTTCCTCCAAAATCAATCACGACTGATTCTTTTTTTAATATCAAGAAGTATAATCTGCGTTCCACAATCTTCAGATTAAAAATATTGTGAGCTAAACGTTTACAATAATCAACATTTATCATTGCGTTTAATTTCGACTTATCTTGAGGTAAAACTAAATAAATCAGCCAAGTTTCGTCACCACCGTTTGCATTACGCAAAAATTTTTCTTTGTGTGTCCCGGCGCTGAAGTAACTTGCGGTTTTAGGGCGGGAGCTGGTGCCAAAACCAGTGGTGGATATTGGGTGAGGCGAATGAGGCAGTTACCTCGGGCCCCTCCTTGAAAATATTGCATATAGTTTCATTTTGCTGTATATGCTTTTTTAGAGATCACTATTATTTTGGGAGAAAAATAGCGAAATATGAGATCAAATCGAAGTGAAGACCTTCTTTTTTTTTAGAGATCACTATGATCTTGGGAGAAAAATAGAAAAATGAGAGATCAAATCGAAGTGAAGACTTTTTTTTAGAGATCACCATGAGTTTGGGAAAAATAAGGGAAATACGAGATCAAAGCCCTTTTTTTTTGAGAACATCAATTTTTGTGAATCCTTGCTTCGCGGCCCTAATTTTGAATATCCGTCACTGGCCAAAACATCAGAAATAACTCTCCTATTTTTGTCTATTCAATAGCCGAGTACCGGATCTTGTTTGTTTTTGCAGCGCACGTATTTAGTTTATATATAGTGTCTTGAATAATGCTTTGTGCGTCGTCAATGCCTCCGTCCCATCTGAGCTTTGACAACAAGAAGCGATACTCTTTTTGGCTAGAGATAGTACTCTAGACATGCTCTGCTATTTTTTCAAACCTGTGGCACACTTTGTAAGGTTTCAAAAATTTGCAGAGCATCTGGACCAGGTGAAGAGCTAAATTTTCACCGCTTTCCGTTACCTGAAGTTTCCTTGGCTGCCATAGAAAGCCTAAAAATTTTAATCTGAACTCTAAAAATAAAGTGATGACTTTTTTTCATCTGAAGTTACCAATTTGCGCGTATCAAACACAATCTAGCCTCGGAGAAAATTGATCAAAAAAAAGCTATCAATTTATTTGTAAAGAGTTTTTATGTTCACTGAATAAAGTTTCATATGAAAAAAAGCGTTTAAAATTTAGTAAAGACCAAAAAAAAGTCATGACATTTTACGATGAGATGTACTGTACAATGAATTTTTTACGTTTATTGGTTGCTACTTCAAAAAAACATAACTTTTTATCTATTCGAAAGATTATGTTTGCCGTTTTTCCACAGCTTACGAGTTAGAAAGCATTGCTGTAGATCCTGACTATGGTTTATTCATCGGTTATCAAATGCCTACCAATAAACACGAAGGTCTAAAAGCTTGTTTACACTTGCTTTGCAAAGACTTGAACAATCTTGCCGAATTAGGTACCCTGCTGCCCAGTACATGAATCATACATAGAACACAGAGTATTGTGGTAGTACATTCCGGCTCCATGCTTTTATTACCAGCGCTTTGAGTGTACTAGGCTCCATGCTTTTATTACCTCGTTCGAAATAGCGTTTTCAGAACAGTTTGAGTTATGCTTAAATGTTTGTGGACGGGTTTAGGACAACTGGCCTCAGCCGACTGGCCGCAGTTTAACTAACCAGTCGGCTGCGTCTAGCTGGATTGCGCCCAGTTGGTTGCTACCAGTTGACCCATTCTGCCTGCGAACCAAAGTTGCGTGTTTTCATTTGTGCATGGACAAATAGGGTCTCTTTACTTTTTCTCATTGCAAATGCGGCGTCATTGCACAAAACAGAGATAAAGTTGTAGGGGAGTGTCATATGAATTAGGCATTATAAGGAGCACAAATCTGGACAGTTTTTGATAAAAAAAAAAACGGTTGTGGCTTGGTGCATCACTAACAGTACTTAATCCAGGCAATGCAATAGCATTTCGCAGTAAATAAATAAACCATGGGGGCCAGTCCTATTTATTTGCTTTACTTGAAGTGGATACTTTTAAATACTAGAACAATTTTGGCATAGAATTTCCCTGTTTTATGTAAAGTTAAAAAAAGGCTTTTATAGCTTAACGTTTCCTTCTCCAAGTTATCTTGGAGAGGTTTTGTAGTGATTAGCATCTTTTGAAGGTAATCAATCTAATCTTTCAAAGTGTAAAACAAGAAAATGCACTTTTTAATTAAATATATTGGAACCAAAATGTGTTATTTTATCCCGTATTCCATCCGAAACTTTTCATATTGCAAAATAAAAAAACAAATTTACCTTTGTTATCCAGATTTGCTTATTTTCTGGTTTTGCTTTTAGGTTTTCATTTGTTAATTACTTTTTTGCCTTATCGCAACTTGTTTTCAAATGGTTATTTTATTTTAATTTATTTGTTATTTTAAATTATGCAATAAAAGTAACTGCTTGACCAAGACACCTTACGGTTATTTGCCAGTCACGTTGTCCTATATTTAATCTCAATTATATGTTATGCAAATATTTGTAATAGTTTAGTGGCAAAATAAACAAATGTGAATTTCGAATCTTCATACATGCCACAATATTGTTGTTCAAAAATTTTTTATTGGGCACTCTAATTTTTATTAACTGATATAATTGTAATTTAAAGTTTCTAACAAAGACTTTTAAGCAGGAAAAGTGCCGTAAAATGTTTTTCTAATAAAATATGACAAAAAGAAACGTATACGATCCTGATCTGTTCCCATCAAATTGCCACTCCCAACCTCTTGCTGTACTGTGCACAAATATATTATAAAATTGATTTTTTCCTTAATTTTATAGAAAGTAAACAAAGTTTTTGTTAAATTTTATTGTCAAAAGATTCGGAAAATTTCTCACGTGCTAGCATGAATAAACACACTGTTTCATAAGATCACTATTTCTAAGAAATTATTAATTAAAATCGCCCAGGTTGCGGCACTGCTTACAAATTTGCATTTCATGCTTTGAACGATGCCGAGATATGTTCCACGATTAATAGTCACAATTATATAGAGTAATATTGTTTTTCTGAAGTGTTTTTTTTAAGTAATGCAACGGTGTACTTCTACTTCAATAAATAAAAAACTCTTTTTGTGGCGGTGAAATACATTGCGAAAAAACAAAACAAGTGCATACAAACGATGATAATTATATAAAAGATAAAGGTTTGTTGGTTTTACAGCATTGGTATGTCGATATTCTAATGCTGTTAAATATTAAAATATAGCCTATTTCAAATTATTTTATGTAAAAAAAAAATTATTTTCATTATTTTATACTTTTTTTAAAAAAGCAGCAATAACTATTAGTAACTAAAGAAACATGTGGACAAATATGTGAGCCAGTAATTGAAACCAGTCTAAAATAAATTCTATACTTCGACCAAAACAATGAAGCAAGCTTCCCGTAGCTTCTTCATTGTTTATAATTGTCGTGCGCGTTAACGTCACTCTTTACGTCCAATTTTTAATTAAGTTTACGACTGTTACAACAGCGAATCCGTTACAATCGCATTTCACGCTAGTTAAATGAGTGTCTAAACGTAAAAATTGTAGTGACCTTGCTAAATTGCGATTTTGCATACTTTATCAAATGAATTTTCAAAAACTTTTTTGCTCTAACAAAAGTTAAATAAATGATCTTTACTCTGCTTAAATTTCATAAAGATAGCTTAAGTAGTTTTGGAGTTATAAATCGTTAAATTAGTGGGCTTCTGAAGCCCAGCCGTTGAGGAGTCAACAGCTCGAAAAAGCTTGAGAACAGGGTTAACTTTTTGTTTAGCTAACGTTAGCGGTGGCAACTTTTCAACAGTCAACAAAACGTCATCTGGCAATTTTTTAGTTAAAGGCAGCACTAAAAACGGTTTTCTGCGGACACTCTCGTTCTGTCTGCTTACAACTTTAATACATTTTAATCTTGGCGAGCATGGTGCATAATAGTGCCCTGCTCCCGTCGGTACAGCAAGGCATTCGATAGGAGTTACAAAACGTGCGATGTTCTCAAGTTCTCCACTCTGTGAACAGAAGTAGACTGTCACTGATGAGAGTCAAAACCCTAATCTACAGTTGTAGGCTTGGTTCGGCATGCACGATCAAAATGCGGTCGATGGCGCTATTGTGCCGCGTTAGCCTGTTAGTCTTTTTACTAAAGATTTGCAAGCAATTCTCGGCTTCACGTAAATTATACGTAGTTGCAAATATAAACATTCCCACTATTTCTTAAAATTTTAAAAGCGTTCACATAGAAATCGTGATTAAGGATTTTGAAAACTTAGAAAAAACCTTTCTTGCTATAGTGATGACGTTCCGGAAACAGACAACTTAACATGACCGGACCGAAGGTTTGCAGTGTTTTACCTCTTGGTATTGCGCAATAACTCCTTAAAATATTTATTTTAAGTTTCACATGTCATGTGAAACAAAGTAAATTTAATTTGAGTTTTAAATTGCGCAGTTTATCTGACCGTTTCCAAGTTTTTCTTTATACAAGTGACTTTTTCAAAGCGACGTGGTTTTGTAAATGATCGATGGAACTAAATTCAAATCATTGAAGCCGATTAATGTTGGACAAAGATATCTATGTTGACGTGTTCTTCACTACATGAAGTAATTTTTCCATCAAATTTAGTAAATTTAAACAATGTGGCATTTAGAAAGTTTAATTTGTTTTTTCAAAAAAATTAGGATTTAAAATGTATTGGGACCCCTTGCTATGTAAACATTGTACATTTGAACCGAGAAAAGCTTTAATGCTAAGATCACATAATACTGTAAAATCATAGATGATCTGGTGCCGAAATATTGCAGCTTGCAAACTCACGTTTATTTTACTGCTGATTCAGATTGAATTGACGGTGCTTTGAAACACGAAGCATGTTTTTCTAATGCGAAAATATTGAACTTTTCTCCTCATGGCCCCAGTCAAAAAATAGGAAACCATTGTATAAAAAAAAATGATTATTTTAAATACTGATACGAAAACTTAGTGATCACGGGCGCATTCCATACTAGCTCAACCACACAGTACGCTGCTGTCAGAAATACAATTTATTTCTTAAGAGGTTTGCAAACGTGTAAATGTCCGATCAAGATAATGTACAAGGTGAAGCACCACATGACTGCACCAACAGCGGTATTGACCGCAACTCGAACTAAATGTGGAAAGGTAACCAGCTGCCTGTCAGTGACGCTCTCAATAAAGGTATTGTTGCGGTTGAAGGCTGCTTACTAAGGTGCTTTAACTCGCTTCTAATATAATGAAAAACAGGTTAAAAGCAAGTTACTTTCATAATTTGATTAAATTACTCGTTACAGCATTGGATTTTCGTATTGAAAAATATGATTTCGTTACTAAATTTGCAGCTCTCGTTCTATAAAAAGAAAGTAATAAAAGGTAAAAAGCACAGTGCTGAAGAGAATTTTCCTAACAGATGAATGTGGTAAAAAGATACGCTACTGCATAGATATTCATGCAACTATGCTGGCGCGTTAGATACGCGTATGTCTTGGTAGAACGCCGTAAACAATAAAACTAGCTAAAACCCATGATTGTGACGTAACAGGGTGAACATTACAAATTGCGTTTCGGCTCAAATTTTGGTTTGCTCTTCGACGAATGTGATAGGCGCAAAACAAAAATAATTTCAACAGTTTCTAGGTAATCTACTATCAAATAGAACCTTCTAGAAAATACAGTTACATTGACGCTACGTACTCGGTGGTCCCCAACCGAAACCGCCTTAAATAAATTATCTAAAACTGTACTGCTGCTCAATTAGTATAAAAATACAAGACCCCCCGAAACTCTTGGTGGCGTAGAAACGATTTTACATGAAAAAATAATTTTAAGGCGCAAAACATAATAGGTTGGGCAAACCACTAGGGCAGCATTTGCATCAAATGCAATTTAAATTACGTCTTAAATATACTGGTAAAAAACTTGCATGCGTATCATGTAAAGCGCTTTGGACAAAAAATCCAAAGCAGGCAAGACCACTTGAATCAATAGTTTGCGCAAAAACAACTAGGAAGGAAAAAGCAATCACACAACTTTTCTATAGTAACCAAGACTAAATTAAATTAGTATTGACACTGTGCTTTTCAGCAAGGAGGAACGAGAGACAACAAAGTAATAATGTGACTTTGAAACGCACAGCGAGGCGGTGGAAAGGTTGAACCCTTTCTAAAGCGCTGCGCACGAACACATTGGTTTATAAACCATCTTAAAGCATTGCACATAGCTTTTTGGGTTGTTGCTTCGTGGTGAAATAAGGGCCAAATACAAAAAGAGACTTGGCAATGCTCTGCTAAATATCTTTCAAGTGTCACTTAGCCAAAAAAGAAGAACAAGCACCTTCGAAATTTCTGGTCATTTGTCTCAACGCAAGCAACCTGACCCGGGCATGAGAACGAACGGAGCGTGACCGACGACCCTCATTCAGCACGATCTACACCATGTTCAGCCGGTTTGAGCCCGGCCCATTCCCCTTATAATTGCCTCCTTTTGGTTTCGGGAGACACCTAGCGGTCGCACCATTTAACAGCAAACTGTCAGACGCAGTCATGTGGCCGACACGCAGGTCGCGCGTGACTGATTGAAGGCGCTCGCCACCATAAAACTGAAACGAAACGAAAACGCAACAACACAAGGACAGTCCCGTCCCGGCTGCACGAGTGAACTATTTACACGCCACCCCGGGTCGTCGAGCGCTGTACGCGTCGACGGGTCATGTCAGGCTAAAGGTGAAAGTTGAAGTTCGATCGACGTGACGAGCGACAAAATCGAACGATGAGGTTTAAACTAAAACACCAAGTAATTTAAGTGTAGGTAATAACAAGGGGGTGGGGTGGCTCTGTACAAAGCAGCGGCGATTAATTTCCGAACCAATCCGGTCCAGAAGCAGCGTTTCCGTACGATCCTCCGTAGTCGTTGCCGCGATAAAAAGCGTTCGGCATTCCCCATCCGCCTCCTCCGGACCTGCAGAGGAACAGTGATGAAGATTTATGATTAAAATGCACGTTTCGTCAGCGATGAAAATGAACCCGAACCAGGTCGCTAATTGCGCATTGTCCAAAAAATCACCGAATTGCGAGTGTGGCGCCTCTGAGCAAACCGCAGACCATGTACTAACAGCGTGCCCTATACATCGGGCACCACATGGAGCACGAGGTCTGACGGTTTTCGATGACGAAACTCGATGCTGGCTTAATAGCACCACTGCCAGCATCTGATCTAGGCAGTACAGCAGCCTGGGGTAGTAAAAGGATAAACCCTCGGCCCCAGTCCTGTTTGTGTCTGACCTGGAGTGGATACTCTTCAAACAACGACGGCGTCCAAAAAAAGAAAAATTTCTAGGAATCAAGTTGAATATTAGTATTCTGCTTAAAGCGATTACTTCGCAGCGAAATTTTGTCGACGTCGTTTTTTCAGTTTACTGCTTACTCACGTGCATCTATAAATTCCTTGAAAAAATAACTAAAACCAGCCTGACTTGAGTAAAAAAACAAACAAATGGCACTACATTAAACAACAATGTAATATGGCAAGGTGGATTCGAGACACTGATACCTGTTATGAGATGCACCGTGCTGACCTCCCCCCATTCCTGCGCGGTTGCTGCGGTTTTGTTGCTGGCGATAATCGCGCGAGCCAAAGCCACTCGAAAATCTTTTCCCCTGAGACCGGCCGCGCCCCTTCTGATGGGTGAGGGCCATAGTCTCGAGCCACTGCGGGACTTCTTGATTGGCCTCAATCAGGAGGTCGACCAGATCCTTCACGATGTTCTCGTTCTTCGAGTTGAAGAAAGAAGTAGCGAGACCTGAAATGTATAAACATAGTTTATAAATAGAATATACCATATAATAGATGAAGTCGACACCTGTTCGCCGTGCAGCAACGCATCCGCACTATGAACATGTCAACAACACGTGGAAAGGTTATATTGGTGGCAATGGGCGGTGACAAGGATATTCGATCCGCTTAGTAACTCGAAAATGGCGAAGTGGCACCGGATGACACGGAACGGCAACGTACTCACCTATGTTTCCTACTCTTCCTGTTCTTCCGATCCTGTGGACATACTCGTCGATGTCGCTCGGGAGGTCGAAGTTGATCACGTGACGAACGTTGGGAATGTCCAAGCCGCGAGCAGCGACCTGGAGTAGCCGCGTTAGATTACGACACGGGCGAACGATTCGACAAAGTTACTTACAGCAGTTGCAACGAGAATAGGAAAACTACCGGTGCGGAACGCCATGAGCGCTTCTTCCCGCTCTCGCTGGGTGCGATCGCCATGAATGCTGGTCGACTTGTAATTTCTGACAAAGAAGCTTATGCGATAGTTTCAAAGCAGACTAGGATTAAAATATTCATGTCGACAGAGATTTTCGATCGAATTTCCGCACCAGCGTTACAAACTACAAATCACCACATTCGAAACTCGTTTTTCCTACTCGGGGCGTTTGTAGTTCGACTAGGCCTCCATGACTCTTTCATCAATAACAAGCTTCAAGTGTAGGCTTATCTATGTCGCTGTGCGCTCTTATCCAGCATTGCTGTGTGCATACGTTTGCAATGAATTAAACGGTAGACTGCGATGCAGCCCTCCCGAGGTCACAAGTTTTGCAGACGTGTTTTATTTGCTTTTATAAGAAATTGAAGCATTACGTGAAAGTTTGCACACACGTAACCGCTTTCAAGCACTCGGCTACAGCAGAAGGTGGCGGTTGGAATCTCACCTCGAGTACAAGAAGTCATCTAGTGCGTCAGCTCCTTTCTTTGTTTCGGTAAAGATGAGCGTGAGTGACTTCGAATCTAAACAAACAACAAAGATCTGCCAGGTGAGCGCTTAATCTCCAGTGCGTCTTGCTCGGTAATGATACAATTTGGCAATGATACAAAACTTCTATCTCAAGAACCAAGCTCGTTATAAAAAACAGAAGTTTTCTAGCACCGGATAATTATAAACCAGTGCCGCAACACGCGCATTTGAATTCCTTTTTGTCTCGAGTCAATATCAGCAGAATCGGTTAAAGCGAGGGATTGGATAGAGACGAGATAAATGACACCGACCTGTAGCGTTGATTAGGTCGAGGAGAAACTTGTGTTTTTCCTCCTCGTCCACCCAGACAACCTTTTGAGTGATGTTGGTCGACGTGGAGCCCACTCTGCCGACCGCCAGAAAGACGTAATTGTCAAGAAAGTCCCGAGCGAGGATCTGGATCTCTTTAGGAAACGTGGCGCTGAACATGAGGGTTTGACGCATGCCTGCAGTTGATGACGAAGAAATTCAATTGACGATGAAACAAGCCGCGAAACGTGACGGGCAATCAACTCGCTGAACGATTGAAATACTGATCAATGACTACTTTAATCGTAATCTGAAATCACCTTTGCCAGTCATGTCGCTCTGCTCGACGATTCGACGGATCTGGGGTTCGAATCCCATGTCCAACATTCGATCGGCTTCGTCCAAAACGACAAACCTAAAAAAATTAAAATCGGGATAAGTCCAAACAAAACATTGACGCAAGTAAACAACGCCAATTTCTCGGAGCCCGTTCACAAGGCTTGAACTGAATAAATTAATAACAGAAACATCTGTATTTTTGCAAGATAATTTGTTTTTTTATTGCTTCATTTTAACACAAATTTTTACTGTGATAAAATTAATATTATGCAGAATTCAGTTCAGCTTTTTGATCTGGCTCTCTACAATATTTCTTGTCCTTTAGGTGGACGTAGGCCATGGTTTTAATAAAAAAAGCTTTCAAAATTTTGTTTGAAACTTAACGGCAGCTTGGTTTCAAACCGACAACCCAAAACATTTTCATTGACCAAGAACAGTGCGGAGAGACTTAAAAAAAACTTCATTGAAGTAAAAAAATTAAGTGAATGGGATAATCTGCTATTTAAGACTTGCACATCATCATCATCTATCCAATTTTAATCCGGTTTGATCTCCAGAAACTGGAGGTGGCCGGATGCATCTAATTACTTCTGGAACTCTTCTTTAACATTTGTTGCACATAAAAAAGCAATAAAACCACTAGACGTTAAAACGATATAGAATGAAGATAATTTTAACACTGGAATTTTTTTAATTTTGCTTTATCTCTGCGCTTCAGCGACACATGCAATCTAATTTATAAGCAGTTAGCACACCAGAAAAGTTTATGACCAGTTAAAATCAATCTGGTTTGTAATAACTTCATGTCACTGAAGGTATTTTTCACAGCTACTGCTTATTAATAGAGAATAACATCAATCCAGTTCCTTAATCAGGAAATCACTCTAAACTGCTATATATACTGGAGCAAATATTACAATCTTTCACGCGTTTAATATGTTCAACTTCATCGAGTAAATGCACGAAAGAATATTTTGATTTCTTGTCATGCGGCAAATGACATGTTACTGCGCAAAAACACAACGAATCATTCGGCTATTTATCAGATAAATAGTTTATGGCTGAAAGACAGCAGAACCGAACGGCAGCAAAAAACCCGACAAACCTGATGTAATTCAACCCGATCTTTCCGCGCTCAATAAAGTCAACAAGCCGTCCCGGGGTCGCGACTAGAATGTGGCACCCGCGGTCCAAGTCGCGCATCTGGGCGCCGACGTCAGCCCCACCGTACACGACGCAGGGTCGCACATGCGAGCGATAAGCGAATTTGCGAGCTTCGTCGTAAATCTGTTTGTAGGATTCAGTAGAAACAAGGAAGCCATAACGCGGAAGCACACGACTTTGCTTAAGTCACATCAAGCGCGGATGAAACATCGAGACGACGTCTACTTAATGCGTACGTCAGCGACATAAACAATGGAACGTCACAGACCTGCGACGCAAGCTCGCGAGTGGGGGAAAGCACAAGTGCCAGTGGAAACAACTTCCTTCTTCCACGTTGGTGACTGGTGGTGGCTTTGTGTGACTCTCCAGGACCCTCGCTGTACAAGCGCGACAGCACTGGCAGTAAGAAAGCAGCAGTCTTGCCGGAACCTTCAAGGTCGAACAACGCCAGTCAGTACTCGATCAAAACATATTAGAACATATACTGAACGAGGTCAAGAATTAATTAAAGAATTGTTGAAAAGTTAAGAAAAGTCTGGGAGTAAACCTAACGTGAATTCATAGGCAAGCTATTGTTGCATTACATAGTGCTAATTATAATACAACTTTTCATTTCCAATAGATCTGCACAACACAAAACAAAACACACATGCAGCTAGAAAAAGTTTGAATATACGTATATACTTTTGATAAAATGTTCGAAATCAAAAAACTAAAAATACAAGGTCCTATCCTGTAAAGTCAAATGAAGACCAAAAATCTTTAATTCAGATGGTGAAAGAAATTCGGGCGACAATTGTTCTACGTCAGTTTTACGGCCGTGGTTCATAACATCCAGTACATATATAGTAAAAAATTTTGAAATCCAACAATAAATTTATTAGTTTTTGATATGGAAGACTACGCGTAAATAAGTGCTGGAAACTGCATTTTACAATAAACTAATCGTAGCCTTTAGTTCGTGCTGTAGTCCTATTTCATCAACTTTAAACCAAGTCGCGACTAACTGCAAAACAGGAAACCCTAATAAGCTTGTCTTGTCTGCAATAAACTGATACAGCCTCTTTTGGCGAGATGGGCAATGCATCCGAATAGCAATTTCACTGCGCTTTTTGTTTGATTTGGAAGCACTAATCGTTTTATCTACTTATTTAAAACAATACACAATCATAGAAGTAGCACACTAACGTGTGAGGTGGAAAGAAAATACTAAATAAATCAGAAACCTAAAAATAAACAAAATACAATTAAAAAGCCTACCAGAGCACAAATATCTCTAATATAAACGACACAAAGAAGATCAAAGTTTTTATACGATTTCAAATATTTTAAGACTGACGTAAAAATTCTCAAAAATTACTATAGACATTCTTGCATAAAACTGTTCAAAAATGTTTCTGTATAAGGCTGAAAGAAAATCGTACGAAATACGAGATACAGTTTTTATGATTTTGATGAAACAATCCGCATTAGTAGGATCAAGTTAATAATCAACTTTACAACACGATTTCAGCCAATTATGATCAATTTGAATAAGGCGTTACTCGATTTCCAAAGCCAAACGAGTGCTACCTTACAAGCAGCAGCCTTAAGCATATGCAACGTTAATTAACACATCATGCGTGACCGCATCATCGAACCAGTGTTACTTGAAGCGTGCGGTCCATTGCGATAATGCACTTTCATGTGTAACTCGTATAACTTTAAATTAACCAAAAAACTGAGCAGTAAAGTTAAACGAAAGAAAGTATGTGCATCTAGAATCGTAAACAATAACCTTTTCTTAATTACCAGCAATGTTTAAAAACTTGAGCTAACTTAAAATAGAAAGCAACATACACTCGAGCTAAATTTAAGGAAGAACTTGCTAATTGTAATATAATTTGGCTATATACGTACTCGTATATTTTGACTAATTGAAAATATGAGTAATGTATTATCTCCTACATTTAAAATAAGAATATCAAATTTGATTATATATCAAATTTTACAAATATTAAGTCGAAAACGAAACAACTGCCAAAGATTCTTTTTTTCTTTGAAACCCTACAGTACAAAGATTGCGATTTAAAGATTCAACACATATAGTACCAACTAATTAATACTGTATGTATTTCCTGCACAGAAGTAACACATGAGAAAAGTCTGTAAAAGTTAATAAGCTGAAACGGTTTACGACTTTTTGATGACGAATATAGCCGTCAAATCTGTTAAAATCGAATAAAAGTTATGAAAAAATTATGCAAAGGAGACCAGCGTTAAAACACGGGTTGTTATAACATGACGCATTAACTATCTTGACAGAAGGAAATAAAACCAAACACATTTGCAACTCACCCGTCTGAGCGCAAGCCATTAAATCACGTTTGTTTCCGATAATAGGAATCGCATATTTTTGCACTGGTGTGGGAACTGTATACTTGCACAACTCCAAGTTCTCGTTAACAATTTCACCAAGGTCTGCTTCTTTAAACTAAAAATATGGAATATTAAACAAGTTTTTGACGAAAGCCTAGACGAAAGACTTGAAAACAAACCCACGTTATCAATATGATTGGGTACATCCTCTCCAGTGGCTTCAACAGGAATATCCTCATATTTATCAAAGTTGATTCCAGTATTGGATCCGGAAAATAACTGCCTAAAAAGGAAATACTTTTAACTAAAGCTGTGCCTCCTAATAGTGCGTTGTTGCAACGAAGAGCGCTTTGTGCAATGTCCCATCACACACGCTGATAACTGGCTGCAAGAAAACACAAGAAAGGAAGATGAGTCTTATTTGAGGCATAACGCATTGCGATTCGAAACAATGGTCTAGCAATGACCCTGGGCTTGGGATGAGTAATGTACAATGCAGGAGATGGTACTCCTCTGCGTCGTTTGTCTTCAATACAAGCACTTTTGGAACGAGCCAAACCGGTACAACCACAAACAATCAATATCAAAACTCAATTGTACAATATTCAAGAAAATTCTAGAAACACTACACCGTTTTACGAGTTATTAACGTATTTTTTTGTAATGTATTTAAGCGAACCTCTAAATTTCAAAACATGCTCGCCGGCGAACTAAGGTCTTAAATCGAAATCGAGGTTTTCTCGCCAACTCCCGAAATTTAATTCAAGTAGACCCAAAGAAGTCTTACTTTTCCAAAGTTTCGTCCTTCGCCAGCGGCTTGCTCCAATCGATTGTGTCAGTGAACGCGTCGCCGCCGCCCTGCCTCTCGTCCCACTTCTTCGCGAGACGATCGTCGCCCTCGCGGTGCTGTCCGTACCGACCGCTGTTCACTGCCGAGAAGCGTGGATTAGAAGGTAGAGTTATTTACACTACACTACAGTACATGAACAATTTGTTTGAGCCCGTGTACCCTTCTGGATAGATGTTAAGCCAATACATGACTAATACGTATTTGGTATTAGGTTCACCACACTGAAATTTAAAACTATAAAAACATTCCCTTACAGTTTGTTTCCCTTTGTTCTTTAGATCCCCTGATATGTTTTTGTTGTTTTAAATTTGAAAGTGTGCTGTGAACCGAATAACAATTTGCTATGAACATACATTATTGATCACTCTTCTGTCAAGGTTGGCTTTCCAGTGGTTTACTAATATATTTGGTATTTTTTACAGCAAAGTAAAGGGGCAATGAAAATAATTTATACACGGCAACAAAAAACGTTCTAATTGCAAAGACACAAGTCATGAAGCCAGAACGTTTTAAATATTTCGTGCTTGGAAGTTGTCGAAGTCTTCAACTTACTTGGTCCCCCGTCATCAAGCCTGGCCCATCGATCAGGCACAGACTGCTGAGGTCCATTCCAATACCCCCCTTCAACAAAAAACACACATCACTTTTTTTTGAAGAAAAATTGATGCCAATGCACTACCTTGGTTCCATCCACCACGGCGGTCATTATATCCCCCTCTTCCGTAGTTACGATCATTGTAACCACCACCATAATAAGGTTGATGTGGTGGGCGAAAACCTAAATACGACGAACTAATATTATTTAATTTTCTTTTTGCACAGAAGTAGTTTACGAAGTAACCAGTTAGAAAAACGAAAAACAATGACATCCTAACTACATGTAATTGTTTTTTGTGTGTTGTCTCTGTTTCTGCAGCATTATAGAATTTTCTATTAGTTTATTGCTATAGAGTAGACTTTTTGTTGCATTTTACCATTACAGTTTTTCGTTTTTATTTACTTATCTACTTTATTAAGCTTTTGTCTAATTCTATTAGTTTGCTTCTGCCTTGCCGCATTCACTTGCAGAGGCGAAAACTCGACGCGACTGGCTTTGTCTCTAGTATACGGTCTTTCGTGTCTTTTCACCGGACATACGAAAGCTATGTTATTGTAATTATTTTTTGTTATTACACTTGTCCGAAATAAAATAAAAGTCTTGCTTTTAATATTGAGCTTTAACAGTTACATTTTGATTTTTGTATGACAGCTACATGCAAATCAACAAAACCAAAAATGTCACATACATTTGTTAAGTGAAAAAAAGTTTTATTTGAATTGGCGTTTTTTAATGTGTAGTGTTTTATAAAAGAAAAAATAGGATAAAAATGCTGATCGTGGGGATTTTCCAAAGACTATATAATTTTGAATATTTTCGAATTCGAAGAACCATATGCTATTTTTGGTATTCAAAATAGAAATGCTTTTGTTTAGCAAAAATTAAAACTTAATTGAAATGGAGCGGGAAAATCGTGTTTATTATTTATATCAGGGGGGTCCAACTCGTGGCCCGCGGGCCCAAGTCAAGGTTTTGAGTGGCCCGCGTGTTTTTGTTTTTTTGAAACGACGATCAAACAAAAGATGGTGCTTTTCAAGACTTTTGAAGTCATGAAGCAAAATTTAGTCGGACAAGTTTCACGAAAAATCTTTTATGAAGCAAAATAAACACCAGAATTTGTAAGCAGCGGTTCATGAGACAGCTGAACGAAGGAAGTGAGCACCACCATCCAGCTGCAGACCAATTTTAGTGCCTTATGATTAAGACAGAAGTCAACGATCGAAACATCAAGCATTTGGATATAGTTGCAGTATCTCAATTAGCGAACAAAAAAGAAGTGGCACAAATAGCCAGTGTCAGAGCTGGTAGAAAGCGATCTTCGGCAATGTGGGTAGGATTTTTTTTAATCTACTTGCAACTGCATTTTTTAATATACAAATGTAACAATTTCGATCGTTATTGAAACAAAAAAGTCAACAAAATTTTGCAATACTTAAATGTGAAATAACAAGTTTTTTTTTTTAATTGCTATTGATCAAAGCTTTTATTTTTGTACAGGCCTGCTCAATTCATAGTGTATGTGCGGATGATTGATTTAATTGAACTATCCCACCATGAAATTACATTAACTATTTTCTCAACTTTTTGTTTGAGATTAGGCTTGTCAGATCGATTTAAAATCCGTAAAAAAAATACAAAATGATCAATCACTTCGTTTAATCAAATTGGAATTTTTACCAAAGCGATCAAAAAGTGGACAAAACTTTCGGTGCTTGCTCTATTGCTTTGAAATAACAGATAAATTTACTGGACGCCATAAAGCCCATTATTTTTTTAAAAACCATTTTATCCTCCACAGACCAACGGTCAACCTAGGTTGACAAGTGATACTATTTGTACGTTAAGTGTTTTTTTTTTTGGTAGAAGAGGGGAAAGGGCTCTTTTTTAAATAAGAAACCAATCAAATGCGAGATTTCACATGTCAACGTATATTGACATTGGACCAGCTTTGGCAATGGAAAATTAATAAAAACCTTTGGAAACATCTAATTTTTACACTATATTCCGTACCTTTTGTCAACAATTGTTAAGATAGGAAAAAAAATAAATACCTTTCAAACACATGATCTTTTTTATTGAATTTTTTGTCAACAAACGCCTATAATTTTAAACAATAGTTGAAAATATTCATACTGTACCGAAAAAAGTAAAAAATATGCAGATGCTAAAACAATTTTCACTTAGTTGTGTCAACATACGTTCACAAATGGCTGTAGAGGTTAAAAGCGTTCTGTTTCATCCAGTAAATTTATCGATTATTTCGAAACAATAGCACAAGTTAAAAAAAAGTTTTATTTTGTGCAAAGAAACTTATTCTAAAGATTTACTAAGGCCGTATTTTTTTGTTGTTTTTAGTTTTTACCAATTTTTATCGCTTTATTAGACTGTGCTTTTTGTGTTTCTTCATGTCTTTAATTTCCCCACGAGGAGCTTAATAGGCGAAACAAATTGTCTATGCTAATGGAGTCTGGTTAATAAATTTTTAGGCCTAATTCAATTAATTATAACAGCTCTGACTTAGCCTTCATTGAGCAGTTTTCCGATACGCGACCAGAAGAAAAAAAAATACAAGAAAAATGTATATACAGTATAATATAACTGTATTTTTATCTATTTATTTTGTTTTTCACCTTTTTAACCGTCCCTTGATGAGCCTGGACAGACAAAACAGTCTCTTGGGGTAAATAAAATTAATGTTAAAATAAATTTTGTGGTTTGAAAATTGATTAATTATATACAGTATATATTTATAAGCTATTGTAACGTTAATAATTTATAAAGCTTGTTTATAATCTATTGGCTTATTATGACATCATCAATTTTGTACGCTTACCAAACTTGATAGTCGGCGCCTTTTTAGCATTGTTCTATTTTTTCGTGGAAAATTATACAAACACGATGAGTCTAACGATTTTGGTTTAACTATCCAAGCAGTGTTCTTATTTTGAATACTTGAAATTAAGCCATTTACGAAATTTGAATAAATTGGTATTTGACTAGTAACATCCGTAGTTGATTGAATATGATTAAACATTTTAACTGTCACGTGTTTAAATTTTTCTTAAAAAATTCAAGACATAAGACAGATGGACAAACACCCAAGTAGAATTAGCTGAAATTTATACCGGAGTCATTTTGATAACCTCTATCGTTGAATCGTGGGGGGCCATTGGGCCGATCTCGTCCCATTCCACCATGATAACCACCTCTTTGAGGTCCACCATAGCCACCTGGAGGGCCACCATGCGGCATGTGTCCCATTGGAGGTCCACCCATCATAGTTCCATACCGAATATCTGCATAGTTCATTTAAGCAAGTTTGCATACAAAGCAAAACATGTAACACTTACCTCCATTAGGTCCAGTCATTGGTGCCCCACCATACGAAGGTGGCATTCCTTGTATCACAGGAGGACCTCCTCTACCCATACCTTGGCTTCTTAAATGAGGTGGTACATACCCACCACCAGTATTATATCGACCTAAAAGCAATCTAGATTAAATATTTAAACAAATTTTATTGATGACATACCACAGAATTTAACAATAACATTAAAAAAAACTTAACAGTCTGAACTGCCTAATCCAGTGCTTTTCAAACTTTTACTGTACATGACACACTTTTAAACCACAAATAAATTTGTGACATGTTTTAATTTAATTTTAATGGAAAAGCTTTTAACAGCAAAATCTCAACTTACGATTTTAATGTTATTAATGCTTGCAAAAACCTTAAAAATAACAAGGACAAACTTTATTATATTGTTGCTTGCAAAAGCTATTTTGTTGGTCAAAAGCCTCTATAATATAATTTATTGAATGTAAATAGCTAGTGTCACATATTGTTTCAACTTCAGTTGGCAACACACCATTGTACTACAAGCAACACACAGTTTGGAAACAATGGCCTATCAGTACAAAAATTAGATTAAATAAAACAATGAATAAAGAAAATAAACAAAATGTAGATGAGAATAATCCCACTAAAAGTACAGTTGATGCAATGTTCTCAATAAAACAGATAATGGAGAGTATGAGGTTGCAGTGAGGAAACTTTTATGATGTATGTAGACTTGGAAACAATGCTTCAATTCTAGAAGTAATTTGGTGGGTACTTAAAAGGAAAGTGTATCCAAAAGAAAAATTTCAGCTATTAGAATACAAGCACAGCAGTGAAACTACAAAAAGAAAAAAAAAAGAATAGTTTGAAGAAAACGTTTGTCTACATCAGGGGTGGCCAACAAGTTGATCTCTACATCTCCTCTAGTCAATCACATTTGATTTTGGTTTATTCTGTCTTTCACATGTAAAAATTTGTAGTTTTGCAGGATACTGTAACCTTAAACAATTTTTACATAGCTGGTGCGTTTTTTGCACACAAACTTCCATATAATTTAACTCTGTATAATATAATTGTGCTAACAAACTGTCAGTTGGGCAATTAATATTAACAATATTTTAGTATCTGCCACAGCATTTCCATTGTGGTCAATTGCAAGTTTCTAAATAACTTAAAGTTGATTTTACAAATTGCCATTCCTGGTGTACATCAAGCATTAATTTAAACTTTTTTCTGTTTGCATTAATATTAAATGATATGTAAGAGGAATTCTGAAAAAAAAAACTTTTCTATGTAGATGACTCTGTGATACTTAAAACATTTGAAAGAAGGTGGAGGAAAGAGATTTAAGATGGTAGAAAACTGTACAGAAAAAAATTTTGTGCTGGTTAGTGAGTAACAAAATTAGCTGTGAAGTATCATTGGGCAATCAGCAGAAAGGTTCTGGAGCCAATTCCATACAAATAGATAATACAATCGCTTAGAGATTGAAGGACTTCAAGACAGGTAAAAATTTTTGAGTGCAATACATGCCAATCAAATCAAGTTGCTCCAACCTTCTGTAAAAATAATACATGTGATTTGCTATCTTTGGAATATTTTGTTATAGTAGAGTAAAAAAATAGTAACTGCAAGAATAAAGAGCTGTATAAAAAAATATTTTGGAGTTGTTGCAGATGCATTATGCAAAAAAATAGGTCATAAAGTGAAAGGATTAATGCATAAAAGTTATATGAGAATTGCAATGACTATGAAGAATAATGCTGGTAGGCAAAAGTAGATGGTATTAGAATAAATTGGTTGCATGATATAGAAAACACTTAACATAAAGTGAAAGCAAGATTCTGTAAAAAAATGATTGGATTAGAATTGATAAAGTTAAACATTGAAGATATTTGAGCAAATTAAAAAAATAACCAATGAAAAAGCTTCAATGATGACAAATGTAGCTTACAGTATTAGGAAAGAAAGGGAGACCAAAGAAACAGTTTCAGAAGTACTAAAGCAATGGTTCTCAACCTTTTTTTAGTCATGGATTCCTTTTCAAGAATTACAAACCCCAGGGACCCATAAATTTTTACAAGTGACCCCGACTAATAATTTTGCATAATGCCTTTTTATCAACATAACAACCTTTTTTTGGTCTTTAACTTAATTCAAGGGAGAAATTTTAGTTGTCAAGGACTTAATTAAAAACTTATTTCCTATAAAAATAGAATAACTTGTAAAGAGCAACCACAGAAAAAGGTCATTTATTATATCAATGAAGAGGTGGTTTCAACTTCAACATTTCTAGAAATCAAAGTAAAGACTTTTTTTTGCTCTTTACCAAGTTTATACTACTCTAAAATTTGCATTTATTAAAAGTGCTGCCTTTTTAACCAAAAGAATACCTTTTTTTCTAATTTAGAAAGGGCTGTTTGCAGACCCCTACAACCTTGACCCCCAGAAGATAAGGGGTGGAACAATGACTAGCTTCTGTCAGCAGGGAAAATAAGTTATGCCCATAACTTTAGAACAAAATAAGATTGATAGGAGTGCTGCAAAGACAATATGAAAGAACTATGGTACTATAGTTTTATAGCACTACACAAAAATCAAACAAATATTTTATTAGTTCTTTTTAAAATTTAAGAATATTTATTTTCATATAAATCTTAATGCTAACAAAATTAGTGTTAATGTTGTAGTATTTATATTTTTTCAACAAAAACAAATCAAGGAAAATGAAAATAAGTCTCTTATAAAGCAATAATACTTAAATGAAACTAGTTTATACTAATTGTAAAATCATTTAACCAGAATATCTACCTCCACTGCCTCCACGGCCTGAATTTATGTCCAGACCTGCCATCTAAAAAAAATATAATAAATTAATAAGATTTAACTTGAGACAAGTGGTTGTAATTTGAAAATAAGAAGTAAAATTCAAAGTTTTTTGTCTGACACTCTTCAGGAGTCAAACTAATTTATAAAGTAAAAAAATTCTTTATTTTATATCAGTTCAATTTGCTTCTTTTTGATTGACAATTTTTCTTGAATAGTGTCACAGAAAAAGCAGAGAAAATTCTACTTGTTATATTTAACTGGATATGTGACATTAGCTTGAGTATAGTTACTCATGCACTGGCCCCTCTTCACCACTTAAAACACTTCTGCCAACATAGCTAAATTATTTCTTTGCCCAAGACTTGACTATGTGGATTTTTATAACCTGCAAAACTTTTTCAATAATTTTTTCCTCTGTTGCTATCAATAATTTTTTCATCAGATTTAAGTACAAAGAGATCGTACATCAGAGTGTCTCTTCTTTCATGGTGTTTGCTGGTCACATCAATATAAAACATTTTTCTAATATTCAATTTGCAAATTTTTAAAAATTCTTTACACAATTTAGGTTTTGAATTTTTTTGATAGTATGACTGCTTTGCCCAACTCTGGGGCAGAGCAGTCATGCTATCAAAAAAATTACCAACTTGATTGGTTTGTAGTTCTTTTATAGTTCCAAACCATTGCAATAAAATGCCAATTTTATCAGGCTTAAGCACACTTAAGATATATAATTACTATACTTTTCTGCAAGTTAAAAAACAGTTAACTGGTTAATTACTAACCAACTCAAAATTATCATTAACCAGTTAACCTCACTCTAAAGTTAATTATATCGACCTTTACCGAATTCTATTGCAGTATAATACAATTATGATAAGTCTACAAACAACTTTACTACTAGTACGACTGTTTTGCCCCAACAGCTAATGTTCACTTTGCCCCATCAGGGCATGTTTTAATTAAATGCTAATTAAAAAAATACTAAGCCTCAACAAATAAAACATATTGCGATAGTAAACCACTATACCTAAATCTTAGAAGCAAAAGAACTTCTTAATGTTTTATTTGCAAAACATAGCAAAGGCACTATTTATGTAGCAAGTTTATTTGATCACAAGTGCAAAAAAATTAAAAGCTGTGTTGCGAATTTTTTTGTCAAACAGTTTCATATGTGATTATAGCTGTTCAGCAAAAAAAATTTTTTGTGAGTTTTTATTTTGCGAGAACATGAAGGTGTGTGCTTTACCCCACTTTCCCCTGATAAAAATAACTATGAATAATGAACTAAGAGTTGTCAATTTCTAATAGGGTATTGCAACAATATTTTTGCACAAAAGAAATTGCAACCATGCATCGAGAAGCAAGGAACTCCATGTTGCTATCTGCGATAGATAAACTAAAATTATAGCATTAGGTTATTATTTTTAATTTCAGAAATAAATACCCATGCCATGGCAAACAATTAAAAACAAAATCACTTTGCAAATGCTACATCATCAGCACAATGATATACAGGGTGTCCGTAAAGTTACTATACAGTCTTACAAGTTACTATACAGTTTCATTGTATTATATGTAATAGTTTTTGTTACTATATAGTTTTATTGTATTATATTTAATATTTATAAACATAAAGGTGTTATTTCTTTTGTTACAAATAAATATTTTAATACAATATCTTACTGTACTGCAGGGTGTCTGTATAGTAACTTGTAAGACTGTATAGTAACTTTACGGACACCCTGTATAGTTACTCCTTCTGGCCATAAATTGAATGGAAACCAAACAAGAACTATATACAGTACTATATGTTCAACCACTCAATGATAAAGCAGGCAATCAGCCACTTGTGTTTGAAACTCATTTGTTACCAGCATCAAACAGAACCTGAATGTGTTAGCAGCTGCTGCAACTCGAATGCATTAGCAACTAATGCAACCTAAATTCGATCAAACAAATCTTATAATTTATGACATTTATTTTCTTTGCATTAATTAATAATGTTGCTTGTAGAAATAATTGTACACTATAATAGAGCTATTAATAAAAATGATGTAAAATGGATTTTCTCATCTGTTTAAAATGTTTTCTTGTCAACACTTTAATAATGTTCTTGAAACATCTCGCGACCCCCATTGGGCCCTTTTGTGACCTACCAGGGGGCTCAGTTTGAAGAGCCCTGCACTAGAGTTAGAAAAGTTAATTTTTTTAAAGACTATTGTTCCATCATGAAAACTTATACAATGCAAATTTCAGTTGCTCAAAAATCTTTTTACTAAGTTTCATATGACAAAATTTTTTCTTGTGTAATTTTACATACAAACAATCATTTCTGGCCTATTTTTCTATTTTTCAAGGAGCTATAAATACAGAATGGGGACTTTAAATTGTCTTTGTCTAATCTTAATACTTTGAGTTTGATGTTTCAGATTATTAACTGTTATGCATCATTAAAAAGCTACAAAAATCAGCTTTCTGCAGTGTTTAGCAAATAGCAATGGAAGAAACATATGCAGAGTTAACTGAAGTTTTGTTTACTGAGTAAAATGCATTGTAGTCATGGCCTAAGTTTACAATAAGAGGAAAGCTGATAACAAAATCATCACCAGCACCCTCATGGTCAAAATGAAGACCATCCAGCATACTCGTAAGAAGTTGAAGAACAGTAAAGACCCCTGAGGAGTTATCCAAGGATTCCAAAGTCTCTGGAGGACAATTGAAAGTGGAGAATTGAAGATTTTGTCAAGAAGATTAAAGTGATGATCAATACTACAAACATACTAAGCAAATAATATCAGTGGTGGTTTTGAATTATTAAAACTACTGTTTAAGAACACAACTTGCTGCCACAAAAGATGCAAAAAAAAAGATACAATCAAAAAAATGCTGTATCACAATTGAATACAAGAAAAAGTCAGCAACAAGAAAAAATCAAAAATAAGAGATAGAACTATGGGAATAAAATTAAAATGTCTTGATTTTTATAAAACACTTTTTTGACCTTTTTTCTACTAACTGTATTTTTTACCATGGCTGGGGAGCTATCCAACTTTGAAGCCAACTTTTGCTCTAGTTCCAACTTTAACTTGACAATATACATACATAAATATTGGCCATTATTACATAGATAAATAATATATGGATCATTGGAAATTTACAAATTTGCATTTTGCTATAACCTTTGTTAAGTACAAATCAAGCTGCTTTGAAAACAAAAAGCACCAGATTCAAGTTTCACTCTTGTTAAAGCTTGTCAGTGATGCTTATTTCACTGCAAATCAAACCAACTACCAGTGGTCTTCCAGACAGGAGACAACACCACTAGACTACACAAGCCAGACAATTCAAGTCAAAGCAGCTATATGTAGTTCTCGGATTTGCTGCACAAGGTGCACCTCATAACCGAGACTATCATGAGGTGTGCCTTGTGCAGCAAATCCAAGAACTACTTGTAGCTGCTTTGAATTGAATTGTTGTCTGGCTTGTGTGATCTAGTGGTATTGTTTCCTGCCTGGAACACCACTGGTAGTCGGTTCAATTCACAGTGAAATAAACATCATTGACGAGCTCTAACAAGAGCGAAACTCACATCTGGTGCTTCTCATTTTCAAAGCAGCTTGATTTGTAATCAACTAAATCCTCATGTTTAACTATAAAAAATAAACATTGCTACATAGTTATTGCAATAACTTATTTATATATAGTTATTGCTATAATTATTGTTATAATCATTGCTATATAGGATCAATTACATATTTTCTTCAATTACATAATTTTAAAATTTTATTATTTGCCACAACCAGATTAATATTACAATAAATTAGGCAACTTCACATTTTAAGAAAATATATTGCTGAGAGCTGAAATCAGCAGAAATTTTGATGGTTCCAGCTTCAACTCTGGCTTCACAAAATATAAGAAACTAAGCTCCAGCTCCTCCAAAACTGGCTGGCTATGGCTCCAGTTCCCCAGCCTTGTTTTTTACCATATCTTACAACTTTGTAATAAAAAATATTAAAGTTTAACCAAAAAAGTTTTATAGTTATATTACAATTAAATTAATTATTAATATTAATATGAAAATAGTATTAACTGAGTGATTTCAATGCACATGTGGGTACTGATGACAAGACATGAAAAGGTATTATTGGAAGACAAGGAGACTTCGACATTAACAGAAGCAGAAGATGTTTGCTATAGTTCTGTGCCAACAACAAACTGTGCATAATGAACACCGTTTTTCAGCACAAGGAGATTCACAAGTATACTTGGTACAGCATTCTATTATTGATTTCTGGATTGTCTCTCAGTGGACTTGTTTTCTTCTGTGGTCAATGTTTGTGTTAAAAGAGGAGCTAAACTGTCTGCCAACCATCACCTAGTCATCTGCATTCTAAGAGACATGAACCATCCAAGCACAAGGAAATGATTCAGAGCACAAAGAGCATACAGAATAAAGTGGGAGTTTCTAGCTGACAAAAAGGTGAGACATACTTTTGCAAGCAAAGTTGCTTCCCTGTTCAGAGAACTTTCTAACTATACTGACAACATTGAGACTGAGTGGAATTTATTTAAATCAGCACTCATTACTCTCTAGCTGCTAGTTATGGTTGCAAACATGTGAGAGGTCAAATGGGTAGTGAGAAAAGAACTGCTTGGTGGAACCAAGAAGTTAAAAAAGCTATCCATACAAAAACTGTGTTTAGAGCTTGGTTAACAAACAAGTCATCTGAGCAGCTTTGATTGTGATACTCCACAGCATGTAAGGCTGCCACCACTATGTCAAACAATCTAAAGAAAAGTTATAGAAAGAATTTGGACAAAGTTGGATACAGACTGCAGATTGCAAACAAAGTATTTTGCCAAACCATATGTTGCTGGCATGGCAAACAAACACCAGATGCCACCTTTATTGAAGATACCAATGGTGTGCTTCTGAAGCATCAAAAAGGCATCCTAAATAATTGGAGAGAATACTTGTGTGAGCTTTTAAATCCACTAACAGTCCAACATTCGGAAATATTTGAAGACAAATTGGTGAAGAAATTCATCTAACCGAAACAGAGGTGAGCACAGCAATCAAATCTTTGAAAGCTGGCAAGGTCTCTGATAAAGATGATATTGAACCCAAAACATTAAAGGCCATGAACAACTTGGGGGTTTGTTGGCTGACTCATGTGAGCCAAGTAGCTTGGAAAACTGGTGAGGTGTTAAAGCAATGGCAGACCAAAAGGAAACAAAAAGAAATGCATCAACTACAAGGGTATTTCTTTGTTAAGTCTTCCTGGAAAGGTCTATGCAAAGTGCCTCAAAAAGAGATGCCATGAAATAGTCGAACCTCAACTTTAGATTGCACAATGTGGATTTCATCCTGGCAGATCCACAATAGACCAGATCTTTACCCTTCAGCAAGTTTTCAAAAAATTGTGAAAATATGCCAAGAGGTATATATGTACATGCTTTGTAGACTTTAATAAAGCATATGACCATGTTCCAAGAGACAAGCTGTGGGCAGTACTGCTGGAATATGATGTCAGAGGTCAGCCATTAGCTGCCATCAAATTGTTGTACAAACAGTCAAAAGTCTGTGTTTGTGTCAATGGTATAAAAACAAACCTTTTAATATCAGTATTAGACTACGATAGACTGTGCTCTTTCTCCTCTTCTGTTCATTATACACATGGACAAGATAGACAAAGACAGTTCCTTTAGTAGTGCCGTCACATTTGGGGAGTGTAATGTTTGGCACCTGCTGTTTGAAGATGACCTTGCATTGTTAAAGTCAACAAAAGTGATCTCCAAATGCACTCGAGTTTTCTGATGCATGCTTGGATGAAAATTAGTATGACTAAAACTGAGATCATGTGTTTGTTAAGGAACCCTGTCCAGCGTTCCTTCCAAACAAATAAATTAACTCTCCAGCAGATGGAGAAGTTCAAGTATCTTGAAGTCACATTTTCAAGTGATGGTAGACAGGAAAATGAACTGGATACATATATTGGAAAAGCAAGTGCAGTAATGCACCAGCTTTACTGATCAGTTGTACTGAAACAAGAGCTGTGTACAAAAGCAAAACTTTCTGTTTTCAGATCAGTTTTTGTTCCCACCCTCACCTATGGTCATGAATGTTAGATAATGACCAAAAAAGTGAGCTCTCGAGAACAGGCAACTGAAATGGGTTTCTTGGAAAAAGTCAGAGGTTTATCCTTACTTGACAAGGTTAAAAGCATTGACATTTGTTAATCTTTCAACATTGAACTGCTACAACTCCACATAGAACAATGTTAACTGCGCTGCAATGAGCATGTGACATGAATGTCCCACAAGCAAACAGCAAAGCAACTAATGGATGCTTTTTCGAGTGGCAAAAGGCATAGAGGGCAACCCAGAACTACTGGCAGAATTATGTTGAAGATCTGGCATGGTTATGTCTTGGAATTCCACCAGTAAAATTGCCAGTAGTTGCAGGAGATCAGGATGCTTGGAGATCCAACTCAAGCTGCTGCCCCTGCAACCTCAAAAGAACAAGAGGGCAAAGAAAAATACACTGAACTAATTTAATATTTTCCTTGAAAATGATGATGATGATATGATGAAAACATTGCAAAAATTATCTTGTATCGAATTTACAAAAGGTCAAAGATTACTTGTTTTTAAAGTTTACATAGATCAAGTTTTTGTAAAGTTTTGACACATTGTTGTGAAATGGAATAACTAAGAATTGTGTTTTTTGACAATGTTAAGTGTATTTGATAAGGTAGATAAATATAATACTGTTTTTTTCCAATTAAAAATTTTTTTTTGCTTCAAAAAAAAAAACTCAATGATAACCTTTAATTTTCACTTGGCTTTTAATAGCAAACACTAGTTTTTGGCCATCAATTTTAAATAAATTTTTATGGTCCCCCTATGTCTCAATTTGTTGGCTACAGTATATAAAGCAGCCCTATAAAACTACTGACAATTTTGAAAGCTGTTAAAGTCAAAGTCATTAGAAAATGCAAGTTATGCAACACTGCTTCATGGCCATCATGTTTGGTCCCGATTTGTTGTATATTTTATGTATATATGATGTCATATTACATATTATATAATATATATCGTATATATATATATCGTACATATTATTATAATCATATATATACAATATACATTGTATATTGTATATATGATTTCATGGCTGCCATATTTGGTCCCGATTGTACAGAACAATGCATTGCATAACTTGTATTTTATAGTGACTTTGGTTAAAGTAACATGACCATAACAAAATTTATATTAGCAATAAAAAAAAAAGATTAATAGAAACCAAACTGCTTAAAATGAGAAGCACCAGACTCGAGTTTCGCTCTTATTAGAGCTCGTCAGTGATGCATATCTCACTGCGAATCGAACTCGCTACGTGTTGTCTTCTAAGCAGGAGACAACACCACTAGACCATGCGAGCCCAACAACAACTCGATCACAAGCAGCTGGAAATGATTCCCGGCTTTGCCGCACAAGGAATACACAGAATCCACTGTGTGGTAAGACCAAGGCCGCACCTCATGACCGGGACTTACCCGACAAGCGTTAAGCATCACGCTTACACTCCTAGAGCTTGGCAGGCGAAGAAAGGATTTTAATGATATTATAAAAGGGGATTAATCCCCTTCTGTGTAAGCAAAAAGAATTCGTATACTCTTTGAAAATTTCTTAATCTTTTCTCTCATTGGTTGACTCTTTCAGCCAATGAGAACTCTACTTTCTTCCTTTATAAATTAGTTCGGTTTCAATTCTGCTTCATTCTGACGATTTCCCCTGAAGAGTGTCAGATGAAAAGCTTTGGGAAGAAAAATCTTTTACTTCAAGCAATCTTCAAATTTTGTACCACCAAATGTTTAATTTGTTAAGTCTTTAATAAGCACCATAAGTAATTTTTGTTCATAAAACTAACCCAGATCTCCCTATGGTTACTATTGCTTCTTGAGAGATCTTTTTTCTCAAAGTTTCTTTTTATTCCACCCTGGTGGTGAAAGAGGATTCTGGGTTAGTTTCATAAAAAAAATTGCTTGCAATGACTTTTTGAAAAGACCCAACTTTACCATGCCACATTACCAAACTTTTTTAGTTTATGACTTTGATTTAATTTAATCCAACCTTACTTAAACACAATCTTAAACTAAATTAATTTTATAACTAAAAACCTAATAAATAAAATATAAAAGTGCTAATCTACATAAAAATTTTAAAAATTTAAGAGTAGATCAAACCATAAGTTTTTGATATAACTAAGCTTTTTGTGATGTTCTTATCAGCAATTATATAATAGCTACTGATAAAGCATCACAAAAATTTTTAGTTATTGTGACCTCAACTGAATAGATAATGATGTTTAAGTTATGTTCTACAAAAAAAAACTTGATAAAAGTATTTTTTATGATCAAACAATCTGGTTTTACATCACAGAATCCATATTGAAATGTAAAAAACTGATAAAACTTTTAACACATAAAGCAATATATGACAATTTTACAAAGTTTAAAATTTATATTTTTGGTTTGTAAATAAAGTTTTTTATTATAAAAAAAAATCAAAATAAACTATTGTTAATATACAACAAAATATTAATGTTATACATAAACAGTTAAATCTTTAATCAGTAAATTTGTTACATACCTGATGCTCTAAGCCATTTGTATGAGCCATACTTATTATATTTTTTTACAATTTTGCCTAAAAAGCAATGTTGCAATAAAAGGGTCTCGTTTATTGTTCGGCGTTATTAACCTCGCAGGCAATAGCGATTCCCCAAAGTTTATAAATTTATTAAGTAATCTCGGCAAATAATGAACGAGAACGCAATAGAAAAGACCTATCACTTATAAATTATTTTACAATTCTATGATTTTAAACAAAATGTTGTTTTGAAATTTTAATAGTAACTTAAAGACTTACAATTTGGTATAAATTTAACCAAAAATTGACTTTTTGTTATCCTACTAAGAGAATAAATGAATTAATACAGTGTTATAATAACAATTTTCAAAAAATTATGGGCAGTTTTAATTGTTTAAACAAGATCGTTTTGTTTATTTCATTTTTACATCATTTCCTTACTATAAAAGATAAAGTTTTACGAAATCGTTCAAATAGTGATAGCGTGGAAATAATTAACAAAGCCAATTGCACTACTATGACAATAAAAGAATCTTTTCAAAGAAAAAAAATTTAGAAAACCCGTTCATTTTTTTTGGTGTTTCCACGGAGGTTGCCACGAAAAAAAAAGTGCCAGGGAATTACTTTAACAATAATTGCAGTAGACTCGAGTCCAGCTTTCAAAGAACTTAAGTCGACTTGAATCCAGTGGCGTAGCTACCCATTGGATCTTGTGGATGAATCCAGAGGCGGCAAGTTGCTGGAGGGCGGCAAAATGTGATAACGTTTTAAACAAACAAAGACAGTCACATTAATTTATTCTCAAAGAGACTCAGACTTAAACGAACTAAGTTAACACTGATATAAGTAAAGCCTAAAAATTACACAAGTTACGCCTCTAATTAGTTAGCAACTCTTTTAGATTGTGACTCATTGTGACGGTATAATGATACTCATGCTGTTGAAGTCATAATAGAATGTCGATTGTAACTTGTAAGCTATTGCATTGTTCAGTCAATTTAGCTTTTAGATTTGGGAATTTAGTTTAAATTAGTTTTCAGTTTATTTTTGATTAAGTTTAGATTAGTTTTCTTTAGAGTTTAATTTAGTTTAGTTGGGTTAGTTAGTTAGTTAGGTTAGTTTTAGTTTATCAGTTTAGATTAGATCTACTAGGAAAGAAAATAGGTTAAATCAAATCAAGAAGTGTGAACAAGGGTTTAATTGTGCTTGTTGGGAGTCAGCCTCCACGTAACAAAGAATGTTCAAACTTTCTAAAAAGCGTAAAACGCATTAACAACGATAAAGAATTACATCCGACTACTGGATAGCAAAAAAACGCCTGGATGATCGGTTCACCGTTATTCGGAGAATCCAACCCTAATAGGCTAGACTTCTTCTTCTTCTCCTTTCGGCCTTTCCAATTAGTCAGGGTGGCCACAGCGTATCATCATTCTCCACATCTTTCTGTCTTCAATGTCCATCTCCTTCACACCAACTTCCTTCATATCTTCTTTTACCACATTTAAAAATCTTCTCTTTGGTCTCCCTCTTCTCCTCTTTCCTGGTAACTCCTGTAGAGTATTATGACATCACAATACTCGTATGTTGTAACCTTGCCTCGTGTATTGCTACAGTTTAGTCGTTGTTCGTTATGTTAATAAAAAGGCAGTTGTTTTGAGCTTATAGTTTTAAGCAGTTATATTGTAGTTAGTAGAACGCTACATTTTGGCGAGCAAGCCAGGACCCAAATAAAAAAAAACAAACAAATTAAATAGAGTGAAGAATGGCGGACGTAATTTTGTTGCAAATTAAGTACAGTAGTCCCCGCTTAATAAGCCCACCTCGGGACCAGACGATTTTGGGCTTATTAAGCGGGTGGGCTTATTAACCGGGGGACAAATTTTCGCTACTCTCATGCGCATAAATGAATATGGTCGACTGTACTAAGGCTAAAAGTTGCTGAATCTATTAATACTGTACACAACAGTTACAGATAACAAGCAATTTTCTTTATTTATTACGATAAAGCAATATTCATTTCCGTGCAAAAACATCGAGAGTAAGTTGCCTCATTGGTTGTTGGTGGCGTAGAAACTGTCGAACATGGCCATTCAATTTTTCAAATTCATTCATTTTGTCAAATCCTCTCCGCTCCAGTCCAATTTGCAGACGGTGCATGTAGAATCTCATTTCAGCGCTGGAAGGTGTTGCTTCTTCCGGAGTTTTGTCATTCTCAGCATCTTCTTCTTGATCATCCATGTCATCGCCATCAGAATTTTTTGAAACAATTTGTTGCATTATTTCTGCTTCTTCCTCCTCTAGTGTAAGCTCAGCACACACGCTCGCATCCTCTTCCATAGTTACCCACTCTTCAAACAATTCTTCTGACATGCCATTAGGATACGGAATGGCCTCTTCATGCTCTAAATCCTGATCCCGCGGGGCTAAAACGAACTTGGCCTTCCTCCAACAGTTGCGAATGGTGTTGCTTGCTACCCTCAACCAACTATGGGAAAGCATGTGCAGAGCATCCAAAACTGAAAGCTTCTTTGCAACTACATTCGCATTTACAGTAGCGTCAGATCCGTCTTCAATAGCGTCAATAATTCTGGCTCGCATTTCATGACGGAAATATGCTTTAAGCGTTCGAATAACTCCCATATCACAAGGCTGAATTAGCGAAGTGGTGTTTGGAGGAAGTTTTACAATTTCAATGCATTTAAGCCCCTCTACATCGCCATGGGCCGTGCAGTTGTCAACAACCAACGCAATTTTTCGTTTTTGAAGACAAAGGCTTTTGTCCCACGTTTGCAACCATTCAGACCAGATCTTAGTGGTCATCCAAGCGTTCTTAGAAGCAGTGTAGTCAGCTGGGAATGCTCGCAAGTTCTTGAAGCATCGTGGTTTTCGGGATAATCCAATAACGAGTAAGCGGTGTTTATCTCCAGTCATGCTGCAGCATATCAGTACTGTTAGCCGATCTTTTGCAACTTTCGTGCCACGCGCCTGTTTACGAGTAGCTTTGTCAACGTAAGTCGAGTCCGGTAAAGCACGAAAATAAAGTGCCGTCTCATCGGCGTTGTAGATGTTAGCAGGCTCATACCTTTTCAACAACTCTTGCATGTTGCCGCTGGTCCACTCGGCTGCTGCTTTCGTATTTGCTTCACTAGCCTCACCATGAAGTTTAATGTAGCTTAAGTCGTGTCGTTTCTTCCAGCGATAAAACCACCCTTCAGAGGCTGTGAATTCGTTATGTCCGAGTTGTTTTGAGATCTCTTCCGCTTTTTGCATTAATATAGGACCATTTACAGGAGCGTTACGCGACTGCGCAAACCGAAACCATTTCCACAAACCTGCTTCAACTTCCTGGTCCTTGCCATGGCGTTGCCTTTTCCGGTCACTTCCTTCTAACAATGATGTTTCACGCTGACGTTCTGCTTCATTGAGCAGGATATTGCGAAGGCAGCCACGAGAGATGTTGAGCTGTTCAGCTGCAGCACGCTGACTGCATTTTGACAGTAATCTATACTTTTCTAAAATCTCAGCTTTCTTAGACAAGCTTAGGTCTACACGTCTCTTCGCCATTTTGAAAATACAGTAAAGCAGCCTTCAGAGCACCAGTTGTCTTGCCAATTGATTACCGCACAGATAAACTGTGACGAAACAGTTGAATTAAGAACTAGGCCAGCAGCGTAAGAAGTGTGAAATCGTCGAAAGCAAGACAAAGAAGTGTAAGTTTCGACGCGTTTTCACTCAGTTTTAAGCAAATGTGTTAGAAAATTGGGCTTATTAAGCGGGGTTTTGGGCTTATAAAGCGGGTTTTTTATCTATAGGAATAAATGGAGTAATTCCGGACCGGACGATTTTGGGCTTATTAAGCGGTTGGGCTTATTAACCGTGGGCTTAATAAGCGGGGACTACTGTATAAGGAAAAACTGTACGAAATTCCAGCCGACTTGAATAGTACAGCAGTTCGTTGCAGTTATTTGAAAAGAATCGACAAGCAAGCAGAGGGCTTAAAATATATTAATACCAGTGGGAATACAAGGTTCTTAAGAAAGCTAGGAGACTATGTATACCTACCAAAAGATGAAGAGGATGTTTCTAAAAAAATATTTGAGCACGTTCTGCAGTCGGCTCCAGATATGGCACCCATTATGTCTTCAACTAGATTACCCAAGAATGAAGGAAAATTAAACTTTGTTAATAACAGTGTGGCGTTGCAAGAGACTTTTTCCGGCAATAACTGAAACAGTATTTTCAACATTTTTTAAATGTATCGTGTGCAAATGAATGGAATGAGGTTACTAATGGTCGACAACTGGCAGCAAGTTTAAAAGGTATCGCATTGGATGTTCAGAATAGTCTGCCTTATGAACAACGTTGGGATTTTTCTGCTCTTGTTAATGCTTTAAACTATCGATTCGGTCACCTTCAACTAGTTTAGCTCGATCGCAGTTTCATACAGCCAAACGTAGAACAAACGAAGATGTAATTGATTTTGCTAACCGGCTCCGTGGTCTTTTGGCTGAAGCTTATCCATCGTTACCTTCGTCAAATGCAAAAGAATTGCTAATTCAACAGTTTATTGATGGTATAGCTGACGTAAATATTCGACGACATATTGTGGCAAATAATTGTTTGTCTCTGGAATCAGCTGCCGATCTAGTAAGATCGTTGGAAGCTTGTGAGCACGTTGCTCTTGAAAAACCTTTCTCATCACAATCTCAACGGTCATATCAAGACTCAAGCGATGAAATTCAAGATTTGAAACAAATGGTCGCGGACTGAGTCGTGCTGTTTCAAACACAGGTCTCATGCGTGACAATCGTAGACAGTCGGACGTGAATAACGGCCCTTTATGCTTTAATTGTGGACTGACCGGTCACATTGCTCGTTCGTGTCCAAGTAAAACATCAGAGGGATTCAAACGTACTTCGAACAACAAACATTTAAACTAACGAGGACTGACCGGACGACCGACGCGTCAGTCCAAGGCGGAATGAAGGTCAATCAGTCTGAGGTTCGTTGGTTTGTTAATTGTGTTATCTTTAATGTAACCGCTAAATTATTGGTAGACAGTGGAGCAAGCATAAGTATGATTGATGTTAAATTATTTCAAAAAGCTCCATTAACATTGCGCTCTTCTTTAAAACCGATTAATGTGTCATATGTTACCGCTTTAAATGGTTGCCCTGTTAAATGTCATGGTGAATGCGACGCACCCTTGAAATTCGGCAATTTTGTGTTAAGGCATAATGTGATTGTAGGTGATTTAGATGGCTGTGAAGGCATTCTGGGAGTAGATGTCTTAAATAATCACAAAGGAGTCTTAAATTTAGGTGGGGGCTATTTTGATTTAGGTGGGCATATTATCCCTCTGAATCATTCATCCTTTGTTTCTACACCGTCATGTCGGGATCCGACTTTAATCCTACCTGAGTTTTTGCAATCAATGGTTGATCGCATTGAGGGGGTTTCGGTGTCTCAGAGGAAACAAATAATTGATCTTGTTTGTGACTATCAAGATGTTTTTGCCGATGAGCAGGAGTCATTAGGTCGCACTTCTACAATTCGGCATAAAATAAACACGGGTGCTGCAAAACCGATCAAACAGGCTCCACGTCGTTTACCACAAGCTAAGCGGGAAATAATTGAGACTGAAATTGACAGAATGCTGAAACAAGGCATTATTGAACCCAGTACCAGCTCGTGGTCGTCTCCGGTTGTTTTGGTAGAGAAAAAAGATGGGTCCCCTTGTTTTTGCGTTGACTTTCGCAAACTCAACAATGTCACTATAATAGACGCTTACCCACTTCCAAATGCGGAAGAACTAATTGATGAATTAAGTGGGTCACGATGGTTTAGCACTTTAGATTTAGCTAGTGGTTATTGGCAAGTCGAATTGGACCCTATTGACCGTGAGAAAACCGCGTTTACTTTTCATGGAAAAGGTTTATTTCACTTTAAAGTATTGTGTTTTGGACTCACGAACGCTCCGGCTACGTTTCAAAGGCTTATGGAAATAGTATTAAAAGGAATTTTATGGAAGATATGTGTTGTGTACATGGATGATGTCATTTGCTATGCGGATAAGTTTCAAACTGCATATAATAATTAAAGATAGTCTTTTAACGTTTACGCGAAGCAAGGTTGCGTTTGAAACCTAAAAAAATGCAGATTATTTTCTCGCTCCACTAAATTTTTAGGTCATGTAGTTTCCGGAGACGGAGTGTCACCAGACCCAGAAAAGATGGAAGCAGTACGAACATGGCCAGTCCCTCAGAATGTTACGGACTTGCGAAATTTTCTAGGTTTTTCTTCTTATTATAGAAAGTTCATCCCAAATTTTTCGAAAATAGCATTCCCGTTAATAAAGTTAACACAAAAAGGAAACAAATTCGATTGGACACCAGACTGTCAGAAGGCATTTAAAGACCTAAAAAAATGCGTAACACAACCTCCAATTCTGGGATATCCCGCAGTTGATGCCTCATTTATACTCGATACCGATGCTAGCTCTCAAGGACTCGGTGCTGTTTTGTCGCAAATGCAGGAAGGTCAAGAGCGAGTCATTGCTTATGCGAGTAAGACCTTAAGTAAATCACAAAAACGTTATTGCACTACCTACAGAGAACTTCTTGCGTTAGTTTTATTTGTTAAACATTTTCGACATTACTTGTGGGGACGCCGTTTTGTCGTCAGAACAGATCATAGTGCTTTAACATGGTTGTTATCGTTTCATGAACCAGAAGGAATGCTTGCACGTTGGATTTCAGTTTTAAATACATATGATTTTTCTATCATTCACCGCAAGGGTATGAATCATAGCAACGCTGATGGATTGTCACGGCGAAGTTGTACAAACGCCCAGTGTGCAGATTGTGGGGTAACCCTTCAACACGGCTGTGAGCACGAATGTCTCTCCCCAAAACTTCAAGCAGCTTTAAATCTAAACCCAATTGGATGGATGTTTGGAGTTTAAAGCAGATACGTGAATGGCAAGTTGCTGATGATGAAATTAACAACATTTTATATTTTAAAAGTGTGAGTCAGTATCCCCCAACTAGCCCCGAAGTTGTTGGAAAAGAATTTCGAAGCTACTTAAATCAATGGGACTTGTTGTCTGTAGAAAATGGCGTATTATATAGAACACTGGTACGAGCATGATTCAGATTGCGAGTCACGTGTTATTGTTGCACCCAAACAGCTACGTCGGGAGCTGTTTCACCATTTACATGAATTGCATACTGGAGGTCACCTTGGGATAAAACGTACTGTCTATCAATTGCAAAGAAGGTTTTATTGGCCAGGCCTACAAAGTGATGTTCGCACCTGGTGCCGATGGTGTGTTATTTGTGCGAAACGAAAACCTACTCATGGGCGGCATCGTGGACTGCTCAAACAATCTGTAGCAACAGCTCCAATGGAAAGAATTGCGATTGACATTTTAGGTCCTTTGCCGAAAACTGTATCAGGTAATGAATATATCATGGTCATCAATGATTACTTCACGAAGTGGATAGAGTGCTATATTTAAAGGTGCTGCAACCATGCACACTTGTTCTTAAAAATCTCTTCTTATCTTGATTGCATTACGTATGTCACGATAATGCTTGTGGGCTATTCATGATTTATTTATTTATTTTGTTATTATTAATTTTATTTTAAGAGGGAGGGGGTAGTGTAGAGTATTATGACATCACAATACTCGTATGTTGTAACCTTGCCTCGTGTATTGCTACAGTTCAGTCGTTGTTTGTTACGTTAATAAGAAGGCAGTTGTTTTGAGCTTATAGTTTTAAGCAGTTATATTGTAGTTAGTAGAACGCTACACTCCATTTCCATCATCTTTCTTCCTACATACTCTTGGTCTCTCCTCATGACATGTCCATACCACCTCAGCCTGCCCTCCCTCATCTTCATTTCTAACCGTTCTACCTTAACAGTACTCCTGATGTGCTCGTTTCTAATCTTGTCTTTTCCCGTCACTCCCATAGTAAACCTCAGCATTTTCATTCTGCGACTTCCATCTCTTCCACTTGTTTCTTTGTGACTGCTACTGTCTCAAGTCCATACACCATTGCTGGTCTTACCACTGAACTGTACACTTTTCCTTTTACTCCAGCTGGTAACCTCTTGTCGCAGATTACTCCTGATACTCTTCTCCATCCATTCCATCCTGCCTGTACTCTTTTCTTTACCTCCCTCTCACAACCACCACTTTCTTGCACCGTTGATCCCAAATACTTAAATTCCTTTACTCTTGGCACTTTTGTATTCTCCATCATCACTGTTTCGTCGTCATTTCCTTCATTTATACAAAGATATTCGGTCTTTGACCTACTGACTTTCATCCCTCTTCTTTCCAATGCATACTTCCAGGATTCTAATCTCCGCTCCACTTCTTCCCTAGTCTCTTCGCAAATCACAATATCATCAGCAAACAGCATCGTCCATGGTGGTTCTCTCCTTACTTTATCCGTTAGCCTGTCCATTATCACTGCAAACACGAATGGACTTAACGCTGATCCCTGGTGCAGTCCAACCTTGACCTTGAAACTTTCTGTAGTTCCTACTGCACACCTCACCACTGTTTCGCTTCCCTCATACATATCCTGTACTAGTCGCACATACTTTTCCACTATTCCGGATTTTCTCATGCAGTACCACAGCTCTTCCCGTGCAACCCTGTCGTAAGCTTTCTCTAGGTCCACGAATACACAATGTGGCTCTTTTTGACCTTCTCTGTATTTTTCCATTAACATTTTTAAAGTAAACATGGTATCGGTGGTTCCCTTTCCTGGCATAAATCCATATTGCTGATTGCTGATCTCCACTCTATCCCTTAACCTGGTTTCAATAATTCTTTCCCATACTTTCATTGAGTGGCTCATTAGCTTTATTCCTCTGTAGTTTCCACAGCACTGTGCGTCCCCTTTGTTTTTATAAATTGGGATAAGCACACTCCTCCATTCTTCTGGCATCCGTTCACCCATTAATAGTCTGTTGAACAGTCTGGTCAAAAACTCTATCCCCATCTTTCCCATGCACTTCCAAACTTCTACTGGCAACTCATCTGGTCCAACCGCTTTACCTTGTTTCATCCTTCTTAGTGCGTTCTTTACTTCTTCTCTACTGACACAATTTACCTCTTCCTTAACCACTTCTGCTTCCTCTGTCCTAGATTCTCTGTTATTTTCCTCATTCATCAGTTTCTCAAAGTACCTTCCATCTCTTAACACTGCTTCTGAATTTACCACAACATTACCGTTTTCATCCTTTATAACCCTCACGTGCTGTACATCTCTCCCTGCTCTGTCTCTCTGCCTAGCCAATCTGTAAATCCTTTTCACCTTCTTTTGCTTCCAATCTAGCATACAAATCATCATACACACGTCCCTTTGCCATTGCAACTGCCTTCTTTGCCTTACTCTTCTTTTCTTTGTATACCTTTTTAGTATTTTCATTTCTTGTTTTGCCCCATGCTTTCTTTGCCTCTTTCTTTTCTTTTATGCTTTTTTGAACTTCCTCATTCCACCACCATGTTTCCTTGTCTCCTTTTCGTTTCCCAAATGTCACTCCCAGTACAGTTTCAGCTGTTTTTCTTAGCATTTCTGCCGTTTTGTCCCACTCATCAGGTACCCATCCTTGCCTCCCAAAATCCTGGTCACCTCTTGTTTAAACGCTTCTTGATAGCTTATCTCTTTCAGTTTCCACCATTGTATCTTTGGCTTTACTTTCTCTGCTTTTTTCTTTTTCACCATAAGAGCCATTTTGCATACCACCATGCGGTGCTGCTTTGCGACACACTCATTCAATATTACCTTACAATCGCACATTTCCTTCAAGTTCCTCCTTCTGCACATCACATAATCTACTTGGGTACTTTTTCCTCCACTCTTATACGTCACCCTGTGTTCATCTTTCTTCTTGAAATAAGTATTGACAATCGCCAAATCCATCCTTTTCCCAAAATCCACAACCATTGATCCTTCCTTATTTCTTGTTCCAGCACCGTACCTCCCCATTATTTCCTCATCCCCTATGTTTCCTTCGCCCACATGTCCATTAAGGTCTGCACCAAGAACTATCCTCTCTTCTGTTGATATACTTTCTATCAATCCATCCAGGTCTTCCCAAAAATCATTTTTCTCCTCCATGCTGTAGTTAACCTGTGGAGCATATGCACTTACTATATTTAGGATGGACCCATTTACCTCCAGCTTCATGGATCAGTCTGTCCGACACCCTCTTCACCTCCAGGACACTTTCAGCCAGCTCCTCCCTCAGCACTATCCCTATCCCATTTTTTCTTCCATCAGCTCCATTGTAAAATATTTTACATCCACCTCCAATGTTCCTTGCTTTACTACCTTTCCACTTAGTTTCTTGTAGGCACAATATGTCTACATTTCTTCGCTCCATCATATCTGTCAGCTCTCTTTCCCTTCCAGTCATCGTTCCAATATTTAAAGTACCCACCCTTATGAGTAAGCATCTTCTTTTCCATGCTTCTCGCTGCTTCTTTACTCGCCTTCCTCCTCTCTTTCAGCTCTTATTTTCACAATGTTTAGCAGTAGCATAATTTCCGCAGGTGCCCTGCTGTGCGACACCTGAGGCGGTCGTTGGTAACCCGGGCCGCGACCGATCCGGTATGGATTTACAATGATTACGCATTTGTATAAAATCTGGCAAAAAGTTTTACGCCGGATGCCCTTCCTGCCGCAACCCTCCCCATTTATCCGGGCTTGGGACCGGCATCAAGAGACACAGAAATGTGCCACCGATGGCTGGGTTCCTAGTAGGCTAGACTAAGCTTGCAAAAACAAAAAAAGTAATTTGATTTAAGCAATCAACCCCAACTAATTTTTTTAAATTTCAAACATTTTGAAATAATCAAAAAATGTGATGTGACCCTTCAATTTTGGAATCAATTGTTTTTTTTTTTATTATGTAAAAAGGTTCATTGCGAAAATTATTCAAAAAGTTGGGTGAATTTTGAAAAATATTCGATAAATAGCAAAGATCGAAACGTTGTATAATAAAATCTAATTTTGCTGAAATAAGTGTTTTTTTTGGGAACCGTGGTAACCTCTTCAATAGGATTTTAAAAGTTTATCTCGAACAGAATTTAGAAATCCCTGATCTGAAAAAAAATTTATTTCTACTCATTTACAACATAAAAAAAAAGTGTGAAGACAAAAAAAAATTTTTTCACAGTAAATCCGAGTAAAATTTGGGGATCTTCCCAGAAATGATGCAAGTACATAATGGAAGCAATCGTTGACATAAATTGAAGAAAATTTAGGTTATTACCCGCCAATTTTTTGGTATGGTGCGGTTACGGTCACGTGATTTGTTAGAAAAGGATAATTTGTGTTGGATGAGATCATCACCTGTTTTACACTCTTTTCAAACGTCCTTCAGACGTCTTGTCAAGACAATATTAGTCGAGGAGGTTCGGACCAATATCAAACGCCCTGAGGACGTTGCAACAATAGCTGTGCTTGTTGGGTTGGAAATCTTGGCAAGCAGTTATAAATTTCAGTTACATCTCTATAAAAACTAAAACACCAAAATAAAAAATTTTAACTGGACAGAATATCTTTGCATCACCGAAACCAGGTCGGGGTAATTGCTTGCCCTGTGTATTAGCGCTTTCGTCGGTTTCCTGCTAGTCAGGAGGATAAATATAGAGATAAAATAAATAATAAATATGTTTCATAAAACGTGAAAGCGTCACTTAACATTTAAAAAAATTCTAACTCAATCATTCATAGTCGAAAGTTGAAGCTGATCTGCAATTGTTCTTAAGTAAAACTACAGATTTCTTGTTGATAGTGAATATACAGTGATGTGATTAACAAATGTTCAGTGAAAACAATGATTTTGCATTCTAATTATATTTTTTGGTCGCATGCAAATTTTTTATATAATACGACCGCCAGATTTTAGCATAATCGTTTTTATAAAACTTTTGTCGCTTTAAAAAAAGTTTAAAACGTTTGCTTTAGGGAGTATTATTGTTCGCTTGATGAGTTTTGAATTAACAATCGCAGATGAATAAGAATTAAATACTTTTACTGAACAAGAAGCGCACTAATATATTTACTTCTGAGTGTTTTCTTGTAACTGGATTTTTGATTTTGCTCAACAACACGATGATTTGGATACAGATGGTCACCCCAATTAACTACAATGATAAAACATGCTTTTGGTTCTTAAAAATTAATGGAGAATTACTCTACATGATTTCTCTTTGTGCTGTTTATTTATGTCTTTGGATCAGGCAATACTTATTAAATAAATCTCCAGTTCTTCGAGTGAGTTAATGTTGTACCTTGTTATTCTGCTGTTGGTTTTAAGAAATGTTTGCTCAAACTCAGCCATGTCATTCGACAAAACTGGTAAAACTTATGTAATACATGTTGGAACAGCTACAATTGTGCAAGTTTGGCAATAAGCTAACGCCTTTTTTTAACTAAAAGATAGCCAATATTTAACCCAGAAAAGTTCACGTCTAAATTACTGTGGTAAAGTCGTTGGCACTTGGGTGAAAAGTTAATTGCGTTTATTGCAAAAATGAATCTCAAATTACAGGACAAAATTAACTCAGCAACTGTGATGCACAAAGCAATATTTTATTGTAGCAGTTATGTGACTATCACCCAGAGGTGCTCATTAATTAATTACTTTTTCAGTAACTGTAACTGTAACTTTGTTACTTTTGCAAAAAGTATAACTAGTAACTAGTTTGACCCGGTCAAAAGTTACTAGTTACACTTACTTTTACATTGAAACATATCTTTTGTCAACACAACCAATGTCGGCTAGATTAACTGATAATTTTTTTTGGTCTTCAAGTTAATTTAAAGATCCAACTATAGTTATCAGATAGATGAGATCAAAGATGAAGACAAAGAAGAAAAAAATTAAGGTCTTTCTGTAAAATAGTAGCTGTAGCTTGTAACTAGCTATTTTTACCAAGTATAACTTGCCCACCATCGCCATCAGCCCAGGTTTGCTCGCTCTCTCTTATCTGCCCGTCTCTTTTCGTGTGCCTCTGGAAAACTTTAAATATCATAAAAACCTACTGCCTCGATCTTTCGACAAAATATTCATCCAAAAATCGTTTCATATGAAAACCAGAAGCAGCAGTAATGTTGTTACCAGCTTTTGCCGATCTACTGTTATTCAACAATCATTAAAATTTATTGGACCAAAAGTTTGGAATAATATTCCTCTTATAATTAGAGACTCTAAAACAAACAATGTTTTTAAACAAAAATTAAACCAATTCCTTTTAAATTCTTAACATTTTAGATCAATTTTCTTATATTTGATAAACTTAAATTTCTCGCCTCCTAGTGCTTGCTTTTGTTGCTTTTTTTTCAGAAAATTCGTACCCTATAAGATGACGCACTCACTTCTACTTTCCTTGCATTACGATTAATAGAAGACTTTATCACAAAGCAGATTCAAATATCGCTTTCATTCTATTATTAACTTTGTATTATTTCTAAAATATTTGCGCATTGCATCTTGTGTTTTCCGTTTATTTATTTGTTTTTTGTTTTTTTTTTTGTGTGTGTGTGTGTGTTTGTACTTCTTAATCTTAAATTTTTTCCTTGTCATATGAGTGAAATGGTCCTTTTGACCCGCGACAGGATTTCTTTGGGTGGGTTTCTTTGCCTGTCAGGCCTTTTTTGCCAGCGACCTGTTGTGTATTCCACCACATTTTCCGCCGACACAACAGCGTCTACATATGACTCGGATGACGCTTTTTTCTTTTTATTTCACTTTCTTCCTTTCATTTCATTTCTTTTTTCTTTATTTTTTGGTTTCTCTTAAAAGGTGCTGCAACCATGCACACTTGTTCTTAAAAATCTCTTCTTATCTTGATTGCATGCCACAACGTTCATCGTTTTGTTGCCTCTTCCTTTTTCTGTTCTGCTTTCTACTACTTACAAATTTCCTACTTTACTATGTTTTTTATGGCGGAACTGAAATAAAAGATACTGATACTGATACTTAACTATCGAGTTGGCAAATTTAAAAAGTGGATTTATTTATTGTTTTCTTAGTGACAATAATATTTTTTAAATAAAAATTTCCCCTATCAGGCAACAAGCTGGTCTATCTCCTGGTGACATGCGGGACGTTAAACTCAACAATATGGATTTTACGATCATCCAGTAGACATGGTAGAAGGAAATAAAAAATATATAAAAAATAAAGCTTTGGAAAAAAACGATTGCGATCATATATATGAAATGCACGATGCAGCAAGCAAATAAAACTTCATTTCTTTTATATTTTTATCCAAAAAAAAAAGCACAAATTACAATAAAGTGAGTGCAAAAGTAATTTATTGCACTACAAGGCCCTGTTTCGCTCTTATGGAGCTCGTCAGGTGCAACTTAATTACAATTACAAAGTCACATTGTCACGATGAAACCAACTAAGCAATGAACTGTTTATAAAAGCTGAAACAATTGTTTCAGCTTTTATAATCGTTCCATAGTCTCTTTCATACCGGTGCAAGGTGCTCTGTGATCTACAGATATAGCGCGACGCTATGCATTTCACGCTTGAGTTAAATCCGGTTTTTTTCTAGTACAAGTTGCTTTTGTGCGAATTTTGTTACTTTGTCGTGATCTCATTTTAAATTGTTTCAGCTTTTATAAACAGTTCATTGCTTAGTTGGTTTCATCGTGACAATGTGACTTTGTAATTGTAATTAAGTTGCACCTGACGAGCTCCATAAGAGCGAAACAGGGCCTTGTAGTGCAATAAATTACTTTTGCACTCACTTTATTGTAATTTGTGCTTTTTTTTGGATAATAGCCCAAATCCTTGCTTCTAATAATTTTATATTTTTACATAATTTCACAAAACCTATACAACTGCATAGTTTGAGAACGCTGTGGAAGATATGTGTTCACTACATTGCTAAAAGATTGTTGAACTTCTGTCTTGAAGAAGAATGTTTGCAAAAAATATTTCCTTAATTGCAGCGAAGCGCAAAAAGTTTATATTTTTTAAAAAGCAAAAGTTCGTCGTCGTTTGAAGGCGACGACGAACTTTTGCTTTTAAAAAAAAAAAAAAAAGTAAATCGTGAGTAAGTCTGCTCATTGATTTTAAAATGACAGACCGAAACCGAACCTACCAAAACGGAAGGAAGGAAGGAAGCAAAAGTTGAATTTCTTTTTTTAATCATAGCCGGATATTAAGCTAAGTAATTTATTATGTAGACAGTAGATGCCAATAATTTTAGTAAAAGATACCGCTATTATCAATCTTGAAATGCTAAAACTGTGTTATTTTTCCAAATCTGAATTTAAATTTAGTCACTTCAGTTAGCGTTGGTTACTCCTTACGCTGAAGTGTAGCAACACCACCACATCTAACTAATAAAGATATTATTCGAAAATGTGAACAACGAAACTGGATTTAGAATTTTAATCATAGAGTTTTTTTATTCTATCCAATAACTCTATTTCTAAAAATAAGTTAACCAATTTGTTTAAATTATGATAAATTAAGTACAGGCTTGTTCGTACCGATTTGAACCGTTTAAATATTACAACTCCATCTAACCTCTATAGATTAGAATCAAAACAATTTGTTTATCTTTTTCAAATAAACATTTGAACAATAATTAATTAATTTATTGTCTTTTTCAGACAGCAATATTAAAATGGTTTTACATTTTGAGCAAAAATTCATTAGCTTTGGGAGTAATTTTTACGATCCTGTCCCTTATCGTAGATTTAAAGTACAAGAATGAGCAACTTGTTTGGGAACCTGCAGCAAAATTTGGCAACGACTCTGTTATTATGGTAAACATAATTAAGATTATTACATACTCTATAACTGAGTCTAAAATTAACAGGTACCTGTATTTTTTTATTTTTTAAAAATAGAATCGAAAAGCAATCATTCGTTGTTTTCCTTTTTTCTTCCCACTGTGTCGATAATAACACAGCTTTGTTACATGGTGTTCTTTTACAAAACATTGAAAATGCATCAAGAGAACAACAAAAATGCAACTGGAACAAGCAGCAAAGAATCCAAGTAAAATATTTCAGAAACACATTTATGCATTATGCAGCAGATTTGTGCTATTACACCATAACCAAAATAGGCACATTATAGACCTATTTATGTACCAAAAGTCTTAACAATTAAAAGCATTTTTAAAATAACATATAGATCCATTTTTGCAGTAATCATTTTATTTTATTTTTGACGTTTCGGGAAAATTCTTTCCTCATTGCTAAAAATAAAAAATTATTTTTTGTTTTTATTCTTTTTGCCATTCCTTATATTTTTTTATACAGCATTTGCCAATGAGTAAAGTATTACACGTAAAACGTTAAATAAAAATAAAATAGTTAGTGCAATACTGGCTTTATTTTAAAATTGTTTCATGCTTCACCTATCATGCTACAAAATTATTTTCATTTCGCAAATTTTTTTATTTAAAGCTATTTTCAATGAGTAAAGACTAGTCAGGGATACACAACTTTTTTTTCCTAATGGGCCAAATTATAAATCTCGTTATAGTAAGCAGGTGTCAAAAAGATCTGTATTTTAAATTAGACTCTATTTTCTCGATTTGCATCTTAAAAACTTAAGTGATCTCAAAAAAAGGTTTTCATTTTGTATCTGACTCTGGGTTCTTGATTTTCGTCTCAACAATGTAGTGATCTCTAAAGAAAAGGTCTTCACCAGGGATGCGGCTGGTCAAAATTTTTTGTTTTTTGGCAACATTTTTGTTCTGTACAAGTATTGAACACCAGGGGCGTCCAAAAGCGGGGAGGCAGAGAGCAATCACCTTTGCCTTTTTGACCTCTTTAAATTGCCCTTTCTTTTTCAAAAAAGGAGTATAGCCTAATGGGGTGCAGATACAGAAGCATAGGGTCAGATTTGCCCCTACAATTGTAGAAACTCGACCTGAAATTTGATCGGTTAATGGTGATGGCTATTCTTTTGGTTATGATCTGCAACTTAAATTTAGGAAGAAATTAGCGAATATGGATTCGATTAAAAGTGATGACCTTTTTTTTTACCTAAAATTTGGGGGAAAAATGAAAATTTTAAAAGGTTTTCGCAATCTGACTGTGATTCTTTAACAAACAAAGATCTTTTTTTATTCTTTCTTTTATTCTATGTGTGCCAATTCCAGCCCGCAATAAGCTTAGTGACAAAAATTGGGGCTGATTACAATGACAAAAGCCTGAGCAGGCCCAGTCTTCGCTATAACTGTCACATTGAGTTCTCTCATTAGATTTGCAGTCGAATTGGGTGCAAATTTTTTGTTTTTTGTCCACCTCTCGAAACACTAGGCAATACATCAGTGCCAATCTCAAAGGTATTGGGCTCGTATAATGGGCTCCTTCCAAAATATTTTGTTGTACGTGCAAGTCTTATCAAATAAGACGTAATCATTCCATGACGGAACTTTGAATGTATCGTGCCTTCGAGAAACTTTGAAATTTAGCAAGCATGTATTGTAAGCCCAATAGCGACTTTTAGCAATACAGTAAATGCAATTAGATTTCACTTTTCCTTTTAGTTTAATTCTGCAGGAGCAGCATTTGTGCTTTGTTTACATGCTGGTGCCTCTTATAGTTTAATATAGTCCCGAACCTGAAGTTTTACAATTGGTACTGCTAAGCATTGCGTGTTGACTCGGATTTAAAAACGATCGATATCTATGTTAACCAATAAGTTTATCAACCATCTTTATCAATGAGTCAAGCTAAAATCAAGGATATTTTCTAGATTTATCCACGATTTTTATGACTGGGATCTGTTAGCCGTATCAACGCACCATCTTGTAAGATGATTTTAAGACGGTGGTTTTCAAACTTTTCCATACCGCGACCGAATTTCTAACCCAATGTAACTTAACAACCCCCTTCCGGTGAACCTGGGTTGCGAACTTGAACACAAACCTGAACTCAAAGAACTCAGTATTTTTGCCGAATTGGAACTTGAACTCGAAAAATAAAAAATTGGTGAACTCGAACTTGAACTCGAACTCAAAAAATATACAATTGAATTTGAATTCATTAATCGAAAAGTTTTGAAAAGAGAATAAATAACATTTTAGATTTTACTTTTGACATTAAATTGTTAAATTATAAATGCAACTGAGTTGTGTTTGGCTTAGAAAATATTTGGGCAAAGTCAGAATTTTTTGTATAACGACAGGAAAATATTTGGGCAAAAAAAATTTTTGAGCTCAGAAAACCTACTACTTTTGCAGGACAAAATTTTCAAATTCAGAAAAAAGATTAGGGTTTGAAGTAAAAATTTTGTTTAGAGATCACTCCTTTTTTGAAATAAAAATCGAAAAATCTGAAATAGATTCCAAGTGAAGATCTTTTTTTTTTTTATCTTCATTCTAAATTTGAGACAAATCTTTTCTCATTTCTGCGAAGTACTAAAGATCATGTTTCGGGCAAAACTATATTGCCCCCCTCCCTAAAACATTTCTTTGGCTGGTACGCCTATATAATGGCCTGTTTCATTATTACCATTATTTTTTTATCTCTTCATGGTAGCCTTCCAATTTTTTTAAAGTTACTTTGTATATAGGCTAAATCGAGCTTTTAATTTTTAAAGCATCGAATAGAACTCGAACACGAATTGAACTCGAAAAATTGAAAATCAAAGAACTCGAAATTGGACATGCAAATTTTTTATAAACTCGTACTCGAACTTGGACTTGAATAAAAATCTATTGAGTTCGCAACCCTGTCTGTCAATGCAGTAATTAACTGAAGAGAAGTTTAGTTACCAACGCGTAAACCATTCGGTTCAACTAAACGCTCGAACAAATCGCTTCAAGCCAGCGAACCTACTGTGAAGAATCATTGGCTGATTTATCAGTAATGCTCTGTGAAAAATCGTAGTCAGAAACAAAAATTATAAAATTACTGGTATTTTTCTTGTGGTCTCACAACTGAAATTTGGATATTTATTTCTGTATTACTGTAAACCAGAGATAAACTTTAAGTTTAAAAGGTAAAGAAGAAAGTTAGTTACTTTTAAATAATGTTCACAACATATCAATTACACAACATTAGAAATTTTAATAACAATTGAGCTTCTCAAAAATAAATGCGACTTATTGACCGCTTAATAACTTATGAAACAATTATACCACAAACAGGTGACCAAGTTATAACACGCAATCAGCTCAAATAGTTGTACTATTGCAAACAAAAGATTCTCAAAATAAATGTAACTTGTTCATAGCACGATAACTTACAGGCAGTTAAGTTACTATACACCAGGTGTGGCCAACTTGTCCGGCTGTTTGATCGACTTTAAATTCATTAAGAACTTGTGATTGACCACTGCGGAAATGCGATCTCAAAAAATAGCGATATCTTAAAAAAGGTCTTCACTTTGGTTTCTCGAATTTCGTCCGCAAAACATAGTGATCTTTACATAATACATAGTGATCTGTAAAAAAGTCCTCTCTTTGAATATCACTTTCTTTCTCGATTTTCGTCCCATAACCGTAGTGATTTCCAAAAACTCTAGTTCATTCAAAATCAGATGCGATTGACCATCTAAGACGCCGCGCAAATCATTGCATTTAGCTTTTTTAAAATAACATTCGGCGGGCTGGAAGAAATAATGCAGAGGGCCATAGTTTGGTGACCTCTGGTCTAGAGCATTCAAGAAAACTGGGACAGATTCAAAGTGTTGACGTTATTTTCCCGGGTGTTTTGACTTATGCAGTCTCCTTTGTACTGCCTAATTTAAATGTGGCCTCTAATAATAAAGGGTTTCACTTATATGGTCTATGAATTTGCTTCGTATTTTTCTTGGTGCGTCTGCATTTCAATAACTTTTCGTCTTTACTGCTTTAGCAATTTACATATTAACTATTTGAGACTCCACTTTCTTTATTCAGCCCAAATAATCAATCAATTTTCTGTTTTAATTTATGTATAGCGCCTCCGACACTTTCCTGCGAAATATAGAGATAAATATAAAGATAAAATAGAGAAAAATGTTTTTTTAATTCGGAAAAAGTTAGTTAAATATGAGAGAGTGCTTCAAATTATTATTTTTTATCATTTAAGTAGAGCACTGTTTTGTTTGTTATTAAATAAAATTAGTACTAACATTATTTTAAGAAATTTGTGCCTCACCAACCACGTGCTTTATGGCACGTCACTGTCTAGTTCTATATATCAATCAATTAAACAAAAATTAAAATTAGATCGTTTGAATCAGAATCCTTTAAAATGCAAATCCCGGTAGGTTCATCGGAACATTTTATTTTAAATAACCGAAAGACCAAACGTGAGCTAAAGGTTTATAACAATAACAAACGTTTACCATTTTGTCCCGTCACTACTTTTCTTGGAGTTAAAACTGGACAAATCACTTACGTTTTGTCACCATCTTGTGGCATTGCGAAAAAACTATCTCTGCGCATCACAATGTTGAGGTAACCTGCGGGCTCAGAATGGGGTGCTGGTGTCAAAACATTACGTATAGCTGCTCTGTCTCTGTTATAAAAAAGTAAGGGCAAAAAAAAGTTTTTACTTTATTTTAAATTTTATTAATCGTATTTAAGAATCGCAAATCCGCATCTCCATGACAAATTTCTGCACACGCCACTGCCTTCTCTACTATGTTTTGCTACCTTAATCATTCTTGATATATTGCAAACACCTTATTTCTTTAAAGAGACCAGTGGTCCACAAACCTTTCGAGCAGGGGACGTGTATAGATTTTTTGGACCTCCTTGGTCCAAAGCGAGAGATTAAAAAAAAACAAAGGTTTACACTTCGATTTGATCTTTGATTTCACTATTTTTCTCCCAAAGTCATGGTGAACTCTAAAAAAAAAAAGGTCTTTACTCGATTCGATCTCTGATTTCACTATTTTTCTCTCAAAATCTTGGTGTGTTCTCTAAAAACACAAAAAGATAAAAAACTGAAACTGGGGTATTCCCCACATAATTCTATCCAACTGTGGCTCGAAGTGAGTTTATATGTTTTTTAAAAAGAGCTCCGCGGGCCGTAGTTTGGGGACCACTGACATAGACCTACGTCACAAACGGTTGTTCTACACAAGGCAATTAAAAAAAAAGTTTTGCAACTTGACACAACATATTATAATTTTTAATTTAGGCCTACCATTGTTTTTTTTTTTATTGTCTTTGGAAGTTTGTCTCCCGTAGTTTATATACATGTAGAAGAGACATTGTGCTAAGATTTTGACCAAAAATGCAGTTGGCCTGACCAAAACAATTGTTTATTCATGCGTAGACTTTTATTACAAACTTCACAGTTTTTGCACCCTCTGCACAATCTACTTTAATTGTATAATATGTAAACTTAGTTGCAATTAATTTATATTAAATGTTTGCCACCCAAAAATTACGTGTATAGGAGAGATTAGAAATTATGGACCCAAATTTTTATTTTTTAAAATTTATTTTGATTTCTTATTTTATCCTCCTGATTGCAAGAAAGCTTCGGAGGCGCTATACGGGGAGGAACATTCAAGCAATTACTTTGCCCTGCTTCCAAAGATGCCAAGCTATTGCTGTCCGCATGAAATTTTTTATTTTTGTTTATTTAGTTTTTTTAGAGATATGACTGAAATTTACAACTGCTTGCCAAGACCGTTAAGCAGGAGAAAGTGCCGTAAAGTGTTTTTTCCAAGGACAGAACAGAATGGCGCAAGTAGGTTTTGAATCGAGACCATGTCGATTACAATTACGGCGCTTTTACCACTCGGTGCCGTCATTGGTTCAAAAGAAAAATTGCTTGGAAACCCCATATTATAACTGCATCTTTTAACTCACTCAGACATGCATATAACTTTTTGATTCGATACAGCATTGACAAAATATCACGTTTCAAAAATTACAAGATTTTTAGCGCAAAGATCTTAAAGCTTGGAGATCAATGGGTCACACTTAAAGAAACTTTGAGCCAATATTTTCTGTAATTTACTATATCAATAAGCTAAAAGTAAAATACAGATTAACCGTTATTTGTAGATCATTAGAAAAAAATTGCTGTTTACAAATCACATAGATAGCGAGGTCAATGATAGCAATGTTATTCCCGACATTTTCTTGTGGGTAAAATGATGGATGTTGACTGGGCTTCTTTTTACATATCTTTGCTGGATTGCACAAGAAATGTTTTTGCTTATATAGTTTTTCGAGTGCTCCATTCTTTATGTCTAAGTATGCTGCATTTCTAATTGCTTTGAACAGCATTTCTAAGTATGCTATAATGTCTATATTTTTCTTTGTTTTTTTTAATGAGATTTTTGGTGTAGCTTTACAAGATCTGTAAATTAGACTATTAATGAAAAACTATAATATAAATTTGGAACGCTTCAATGATTAAACGTACTTCATGCCCAATGGTTTCTGATCTCCCCTATCTTTCAGTTAGAAACTTGCTTTGATCTCCCCTATCTTTCAGTTAGAAACTTGCTTCAGAGGATCGCAACTAATCGATTTGGAAGGATTTTTTGAGCTATATGAATGTCAGTAGCTCTACTCAGAGTTTAATCTTGTAGGTTTGAAAAAAATGCATATGGACATATATGGACGCATATTTTTCATAGCAAATTACTTGCTGTCAAAAACAAAATCAATACAAATTTTTTATAGCACCTTTGGCGCTTGCCGAAATATAATGCAGTATTTCCAGAATGGTTAAAATATCAAAGTTAATAAAGGGAAAATTAACAGATTTTGTCTTATTGTTAAATAAGTAATATCAATTTCCTCAAAGCAAATAAAAACCAAAAAATCATAACCTTATTTCTTCAAATCATGGAGGCGAATGGAACACTGCCAGCAGAATATTTAGGTTATTCCTAAATTCACTGCAAGCTATTTATCCTAATGTACAATTATCATAGAATCATATATTTTACGTCTCTCTGCAACCTACTTTGAAAAAGCAAAGAATAGGTGAACCATCTCTAATGCGTTTTTTCAAATACTTTTCATTACGACAAAATGTTAAATTTTACTTTACAATAGATTGCTGATTTATTTTTTCGAGTGAATTGATTTTGAAAATTTGGTATTGGTTTTGTATCGTTCCTTCAATGAACAACTTAGAAAAAAGTGGGACTGACGCGAAACAACTGCTTAATCTGATTGAGCAAGTTTGAAGTTCCAATTATCTTGATTATTATTTGAATTTTTGCTTCGCGTGCTTTGCTTCAATTTTCACCTGTAATTAGTTGTTCATTGAAATTCCCACCGGTTGCTGTAGTACAAAAGCGAAGTCATAAACAAGAATCTTAAGCATTCTTTTAAATTTTTGTTACTGTCTGCATTCAAGTTTTTAGTTTAAAGCAAAAATGGGTAAAGGTAGCAGCACCCTGAGACCCAAAAATATAAAAGATTTAGTAAATTGTATTGAGGTAAGTCGGAAAGAGATTAAAGACTGGTACATACATTTTAATAAAGTTTATCCTTCTGATATCTTGTTAACTAAGGAACAATTTATAGATGTTTACAAGTCGTTTTTTCCTTATGGAGACTCTGAACACTTTGCACATTACGTATTTAGAGCGTTTGATACCAACAATGAAGAGTTCATTAACTTTCGTCAGTTCTTGTGCGGTATCGGTGTGTTACTTCGGGGTACAGTGGAAAGCAAACTAGGTTTTGCATTTTCCTTGTATGACGAGGATGATTGTGGATTTATAACGGAAGTCGAATTTGCTGATATATTGCTAGCTCTTTACAAGACGATGGAATTGGATACTTGTCAACCAGATAAAAATACACCAAAGCAAAAAGCCCTCCAATTGTATCGGAAAATGGACTGGGAGTTTGGGGATGTCTCGAAAGAGGAATTTTTTTATGCTATAATGAACGATCCAGAGATTGTACGTTTGATAGAGTGGAATATCGGGCTTTCATTGCCTCCTATGATTGCAAGTTCGTGCAAATTGTTATGTTTTATCATTGTCGTTTATGTTATACATACATTAATTTAAATTTTCTATTCCGACCAAGAACTTTGTCCGATTTCTCAACAAAATAATTAGTCTCTTCACTCGTTTTCAAGAACAAAAAAACTTCAACGAATCTATAATTTTACCTACGGCGCCACGAAAGAGGAAAAAACCTCCTTAAACGATCAAATAAACTTGTATGACGTGTAGTGCCCGTTCGTATGTTGCCTCTGCAAATTCGTTCAATAAACGGATCGAGAAATTTTATCATATTAATAGTTCGGTATAACTTTAACCCTATTCTCCTCAACGGCCGGGCTTCTGAAGCCCGACCCTTGCAAAAACGTTTGTAATTCATCTTTTTAGATAAAATTCTGGAATTTCTTGACTTTTCCTAATTTGAAATGCTGAATAAGATGGTATATTTTTGGGTGCCTCGGAACAAGGGTCAACGGTTAAAATAGACGTTTTTTAGCAAATTTGTGAATTTTTGCTGGTTTTCGCAAGCAGAGCGTGGAATTTCACACTTTTATTAGGACATGAATTTTACCAATAATCGGCTTTGCGTGTCGAAGCGAATTACGACGTTGCCCGACGTCAATATGCCTTAGGCGATGCATTTTACATATATACAATATTTTGCATAAAACAATTGCTAAAAACATTCTTTTTATTATTTATTTGTGGGAAAAAATTAAATTAACTAGTTCACATTTTAGCTCTTATGCTGACGCCTTCTTATATTTAAAACAACACCTGACTTTTTACAATTGCATTTCACGTTGCATTTGAAGTAACAGGCCGTTTTTATGTTGAAATTTCCTTAACAATGAAAAATCCGACGTATTTTTTTATATACAAGTATACCCGTTTAAAAAAGTTTTGTGAAAAAGTTTATAGCTTTTCGATGCGGGTTTTCCAAACAGAAAGCATAGAATTAAAACAAAACGTTTGATGCAATTGAATTTCAATAAAACAGAGGTTTCCAACTTGTATAAATTCATGGCGGTTCTAAAGTCTGAGATTTACACAAATGACTTTTTTCCTCCCAAAAAATTTTCAAGCCAAAGTTTAAAAACGTGTCCTTACTTATTGCAAACTGTTTAATAAATTTATTTCGAAAGTTAAATAAAAAGACCATTTTTGGTCTTCATTTGCCTTTCCGCCATAAATTTTATGTTTGAACTTAACAAGTCATTTAAAAAAAAGTTTGGTATGATTCCTAGTCCAATATGATTATCCTATTATATTCTGACGTCTTTTTAGTTTTAAAACGACCCACTAATTCGAAACCTCTGAATAAAATCAACTTAGATATCTTAGTTACGGATGACCTGGGCTGTTTACAAAGATTTTTTCTCGTAAAACCAGATAAAGTTTCGGGCCCCAATTTTATGTGCATGTTGTATAAATTCATTACGGCTCTAACCTCTTAGATTTACACAAATGACTTCTTTCCTCCCAAAAACTTTTCAAGCCAAAGTATAAAAAAATGGTCCTTACTTATTGCAAACTGTTTAATAAATTTATTGCAAAAATTAAATAAAAACCTAAAAAGTTCCACTTTGGAAATTCGAAAAAAAATTGTTTTGTAAACGTAAAGACCATTTTTTGGTCTTCATTTTTCGCAATAAATTTTATATTTGGACTCAAATTGTAATTTTTAAAAAAGTTTGATATAACTCTTGATCTAATATGATTATCTTATTATATTTTGACGTCTTTGTAGTTTTAAAATGACCCACTAATTCGAAACCTCTGAATAAAATCAACTTAAATCTTTACTTACGCCTGACCTAGGCTGTTTACAAGGGTTCTTCCATGTAAAACCAGATAAAACCCCGGGCCCCAGTTTTATGTGCACAGAGCTTATTATCCATGTCAGAGCTATTTCAAAATCTAGATTAAATCATTTTCCTTTTTCCTGCTTGCGTCAATTCTAATTTGGAAAATCTACAGAAGAGAGCTTCTAGTCGCGATTTGAAAGACAAAGAAGGCTGTAGAGATCCAAAAAGTTATTAACAAATAGGAGAAATTTGAGACGTTTACGTACGCTTACAACGAGCTAATTGATGATTTTGACGCAAAAAGTCAACCGCGGATCAAGTCGTTCTATTATCATAGAAATCATCGACGATTTTCTCAAGACTAAAAAAAATGCCAGTGGTATTTGTCAATCTGACATCTGCATATGACACTATTATTTCATACAAACTTGATTTTAACTGCAAGTTACTGAGTTTTCTGCTGGATAAGAACATGGTTTAAATGATTGAAACTAGTTCACAACAAAAGTTTTACTCTAACGGCGACAGTAAGCAAAACAGTCTCGGGTGTCAGAGAAACAGTGTTCCTCCAAAATCAATCACAATTGATTCTTTTTTAACATCAAGAAGTATAATCTGCGTTCCACAATCTTCAGATTCAAAATATTGTGAGCTAAACGTTTACAATAATCAACATTCATCATTGCATTTAATTTCGACTTATCTTGAGGTAAAACTAAATAAATCACCGAAGTTTCGCCACCACCGTTTGCATTACGCAAAAATTTTTCTTTGTGTGTCCCGGCGCTGAAGTAACTTGCGGTTTTAGGGCGGGAGCTGGTGCCAAAACCAGTGGTAGATATTGGGTGAGGCGAATGAGGCAGTTACCTCGGGCCCCTCCTTGAAAATATTGCATATAGTTTCATTTTGCTGTATATGCTTTTCAGAGATCACCATTATTTTGGGAGAAAAATAGCAAAATATAAGATGAAATCGAGGTGAAGACCTTCTTTTTTTTTAGAGATCACTATGATCTTGGGGGGAAAATAGAAAAATGAGAGATCAAATCGAAGTGAAGACCTTTTTTTTAGAGATCACCATGAGTTTGGGAAAAATAAGGGAAATACGAGATCAAAGCCCTTTTTTTTAGAGAACATCAATTTTTGTGAATCCTTGCTTCGCGGTCCTAATTTTGGATATCCGTCACTGGCCAAAATATCAGAAATAACTCTCCTATTTTTATCTATTCAATAGCCGAGTACTGGATCTTGTTTGTTTTTGCAGAGCACGTAGTTGGTTTAAATATAGTGTCTTGAATAATGCTTTGTGCGTAGTCACAGAATGCCTCCGTCCCTCTCCAACGGACCACTTACTAGTTTTTACAGACACCCAGCCATCTGAGCTTTGACAACAAGAAGCGATACTCTTTTTGGCTAGAGATAGTACTCCAGACATGCTCTGCTATTTTTTCAAACCTGTGGCACACTTTGTAAGGTTTCAAAAATTTGCAGAGCATCTGGACCAGGTGAAGAGCTAAATTTTCACCGCTTTCCGTAACCTGAAGTTTCCTTTGGCTGCCATAGAAAGCCTAAAAATTTTAATCTGAACTCTAAAAATAAAGTAATGACTTTTTTTCATCTGAAGTTACCAATTTGCGCATATCAAACACAATCCAGCCTGGGAGAAAATTGATCAAAAAAAAGCTATCGATTTATTTATAAAGAGTTTTTATGTTCACTGAATAAAGTTTCATATGAAAAAAGGCGTTTAAAATTTAGTAAAAAGCAAAAAAAGTCATAACATTTCACGATGAGATATACTGTACAATAAATTTTTTACGTTTATTGGTTGCTACTTCAAAAAAACATAACTTTTTATCTATTCGAAAGATTATGTTTGCCGTTTTTCCACAGCTTACGAGTTACAAAGCATTGCTGTAGATCCTGACTATGGTTTATTCATCGGTTATCAAATGCCTACCAATAAACACGAAGGTCTAAAAGCTTGTTTACACTTGCTTTGCAAAGACTTGAACAATCTTGCCGAATGAGGTACCCTGCTGTCCAGTACATAAATCATACATAGAACACAGAGTACTGTGGTAGTACATTCCGGCTCCATGCTTTTATTACCAGCGCTTTGAGTGTACTAGGCTCGTTCGAAACAGCGCTTTCAGAACTGTTTGAGTTATGCTTAAATGCTTGTGGAAGGGTTTAGGACAACTGGCCTCAGCCGACTGGCCGCAGTTTAACTAACCAGTCGGCTGCGTCTAGCTGGATTGCGCCCAGTCGGTTGCAACCAGTTGGCCCATTCTGCCTGCGAACCAAAGTTGCGTGTTTTCATTTGTGCATGGACAAATAGGGTCCCTTTACTTTTTCTTATTGCAAATGCGGCGTCATTGCACAAAACAGAGATAAAGTTGTATAGAAGTGTCATATGAATTAGGCATTATAAGGAGCACAAATCTGGACAGTTTTAGATAAAAAATTGTGGCTTGGTCCATCACTAACAGTACTTAATTCAGGCAATACAATAGCATTTCGCAGTAAATAAATAAACCATGGGGGCAGTCCTATTTATTTGCTTTACTTGAAGTGGATACTTTTAAATACTAGAACAATTTCGGCATAGAGTTTTCCTGTTTTATGTAAAGTTAAAAAAAGGCTTTTATAGCTTAACGTTTCCTTCTCCAAGTTATCTTGGAGAGGACTTGTGGTGATTAGCATCTTTTGAAGGTAATCAGTCTAATCTTCCAAAGTCTAAAACAAAAAAATGCACTTTTTAATTAAATATATTGGAACCAAAATGTGTTATTTTATCCCGTATTCCATCCGAAACTTTTCATATTGCAAAATAAAAAAACAAATTTACCTTTGTTATCCAGATTTGCTTATTTTCTAGTTTTGCTTTTAGGTTTTCATTTGTTAATTACTTTTTTGCTTTGTCGCAACTTGTTTTCAAATGGTTATTTTATTTTAATTTTTTTGTTATTTTAAATTATGCAATAAAAGTAACTGCTTGACCAAGACATCTTATGGTTATTTGCCAGTCACGTTGTCCTATATTTAATCTCAATTATGAGATATGCGAATATTTATAATAGTTTAGTGACAAAATAAACAAATGTGAATTTCGAATCTTCATACATGCCACAATATTGTTGTTCAAAAATTTTTTTATTGGACACTCTAATTTTTATTAACTGATATAATTGTAATTTAAAGTTTCTAACAAAGACTTTTAAGCAGGGAAAGTGCCGTAAAATGTTTTTTTAATAAAATGTGACAAAAACGAACCTATAAAAGTGACAAAAACGAACGTATACAATCCTGACCCGTTCCCATCAAATCACCACTCCCAACCTTTTGCTATACTGTCGACAAATATATTATAAAATTGATTTTTTCCTTAATTTTATAGAAAACAAACAAAGTTTTTGTTAAATTTTATTGCCAAAAAATTTGAAAAATTTCTGGCATGTATAAACACATTGTTTCATAAGATCACTATTTCTAAGAAATTATTAATTAAAATCGTCCAGGTTGCGGCACTGCTTACAAATTTGCACTTCATATTTTGAACGATGCCGAGATATGTTCCACGATTAATAGTCACAATTATATAGAGTAATATTGTTTTTCTGAAGTGTTTTTTTTTAAGTAATGCAACGGTGTACTTCTATTTCAATAAATAAAAAACTCTTTTTGTGGCGGTGAAATACATTGCGAAAACCAAAACAAGTGCATACAAACGATGATAATTATATAAAAGATAAAGGTTTGTTGGTTTTACAGCATTGGTATGTCGATATTCTAATGCTGCTAAATATTAAAATATAGCCTATTTCAAATTCTTTTATGTAAAAAAAAAAATTATTTTCATTATTTTATACTTTTTTTTAAAAAGCAGCAATAATTATTGGTAACTAAAAAAACATGTGGACAAATATGTGAGCCAGTAATTGAAACCAGTCTAAAATAAATTCTATACTTCGACCAAAACAATGAAGCAAGCTTCCCGTTGCTTCTTCATTGTTTATAATTGTCGTGCGCGTTAACGTCACTCTTTACGTCCAATTTTTAATTAAGTTTACGACTGTTACAACAGCGAATCCGTTACAATCGCATTTCACGCTAGTTAAATGAGTATCTAAACGTAAAAATTGTAGTGACCTTGCTAAATTACAATTTTGCATACTTTATCAAATGAATTTTCAAAAACTTTTTTCCTCTAACAAAATTTAAATAAATGATCTTTACTCTGCTTAAATTTCATAAAGATAGTTTGAGTAGTTTTGGACTTATGAATCGTTAAATTGGTGGGCTTCTGAAACCCAGCCGTTGAGGAGTCAACAGCTCGAAAAAGCTTGAGGAGAATAGGGTTAATCCCCGAAAAGGAGAATAGTCTACAGCCGTGCTTACTTCGTTCAGCTTGGATGCGAACTCCGGCTATAAGCGTGTCAGTAATGAGGACGGACAGAGACGCATCAGTTTGCGTGACTAAGCAAGTAGGAGCGCAGTATTAATATTACACCCATAGACAAAAAGTCAACATGAGTTTAGAAATCTACTGCAGCGGAAGCGGGGGGGAGGGCAGGAGGGGCAATTGCCCTTCCTGTCTTTTAATATTGAAACCACGAGGGCAGATTGTGCTCTTTAAAAATAAAAATCGAGAAATCTGCGACAGATTCCAAGTGAAAATCTTTCTTTTTGGTCTTCACTCTAAATTTGAGACAAATCTTTTTCGTCATTTCTGCAAAGTACTAAAGATCGTGATTCGGGCAAACTCATAAAATTCGGCCAAAACTGCATTGCCCCCCTCTTAAACATTTTTTCGGCTGGTACGCCTATGTAATGGCCAGCGAACCTACTGTGAAGAATCATTGGCTGATTTATCTGTAAAGCACTGTGAAAAATCGTAGTCAGAAACAAAAATTATAAAATTACTGGTACTTTTCTTGTAGCCTCACAACTAAAATTTAGATGTTTATTTCTGTATTACTGTAAACCAGAGATAAACTTTAAGTTTAAAAGGTGAAGAAAAAAGTAGTTACTTTTAAATAATGTTCACAACATATCAATTACTCAACAATAGAAATTTTAACAACAATTGAGTTTCTCAAAAATTAATTTTCACCGCTTTTTAACATATGAAACAATTATACCACAAACAGGTAACCAAGTTACCAGTGGCGTACGCAGAAATTTGTAAAGGGGGGGGGGTTTTAGAGGCGAAAACACGATTGCTCTCAGTAGTCCTGGTAATGGGCAAAAACTTTCAAAATTAGGCCTACATTCAAAAATAAAGTGTTTTGGTTAAAAGAACATCTTTTAGTAGCATGAATTTCTTTTTACCAAACCGTAAAACTAACTATTGACAAAACATGTGCGTGTAATTCAATCATGATAAAAAACTTTCCAAATGAAAAGCAACTCGTGTAAATGATAAGAACAATGGGTGAAAAATCAAACAAACAAAAAAATAACCTTTCTTAACAAATTTTAACAAATATTGCTGCTTTTTAAATGCTTATATAAATGCTTATATTCAAACGCCTGTTTTTTTCACTTAATCTGTTAATTACATCATCAGGGCAAGGCGTGTGGCTTTGTAATGCATGTTTAGTAATGTTTAGAATTAGTAATGCAAATAAATGTTTAGTAATGCAGGTCCATTCATTCGAGTGGTACCAGTTGCGTTTCGTAAGCACGTTTTTAGTCTGCGTAATGTGGAAAACTTTATGTTGTCACTGGAAGAGTTAACAAAATGGTCATCAATGTAAATATGTTTGGAAAAGCATCGGAACTGCATTCCTTGATGTTGCTCAACGCATCAGTTAGTCTTTCTGCTGCCTTCAACCGAAAAAGTTTCCTGTAACATAATATTAGTTCAGACACTAATTTTCCCCAGGATTTCGTTAAATCATTTTCGTAAAATTTTTCCAAACTTGAATACTTTTAATTTGTTGAGGAATTGGTGCACTAGTTGGATCAGCAGAAATTCACCAATAATCGATTTGTGGGCTGTAAATCTTGCTTCGAGAGTGACAATAAAGTTATCAAGAAATAGAATAAAAATCCCTAGTCTAAAATGTTCTTCATCTGTTGCAGCAGCAATGTTGCATGGATTGGTCTGTCTTGAAGTAAGGCGTGGTATTTTCAAAATAAAATCTTCGGCTTTGGCCGTTTCTTGAGCAAAAATATAGAGCTGGTGAAATTCATATTCGGCTTTTTCTCTAAGACACTTCAATTCATTTGCAATATCCTGTGCAATGTTGACGGCCTCAAGAAGGTTTATCGACTTTTTTTGCTTAACTTTACACAAAACAACACTGTATCCAAAAACGTATTTTAAAACTAAGAGAGCAATGCAAAATTCACTTTGCCTAATTGTCGATAGCAACTGCAGAGTTCGTGATGAAGTTTCTCTGTCTGGCCATGCTGAAATTTCTGCCAAAGCTTCTACAACGGTAAATTGTAAATTTGAAAAAGTACTAACACTCTCGTGTCGATCGACCTATTCAGTGGCACAAATTTGAACAAGTTTTTAAGCTTTTGTTTTTGACGAAATCGTGTTGATGGACTTGCGCAAAATGTTTTGACGTTTTAGAGCATTAAAAAAATTGTGAACTGAAGCTATTGTTCCCATGCAGTTTATTTCCATTCCATGCTTAACTTTCAATATTTTACAAGTTTGAAAATCTTTTTCACTGTTGCAATTGTACATTAGCTAACTTTGAAGCAATTTAAGCGATAAAATTGATTTCTAATAAAAATTGATGCGCAAGCAGTAATTAAGTTTAAAAAGTGCCGTAAACAATAGAAATCAAAATTCTATTATTAAAGCCTATTTATTACCATGTACTGTATATATGGCTAAACACCATTCTTCAAGGGGGGGTTTTGACCCCTGAAACCCCCCCCTTGCGTACGGCTATGCAAGTTACCACACGCAATCAGCTTAAATAGTTGTACTATAGGGAACACTTTTGTCACAGATTAAAGTGGTCGCTTGATGCATTTGTTATGCATGTGATTTGAAAGCCGCACACAAAATTTTAGACTAATAGACGTAGGTTTTGCCTACCGACTTTTGGACTGAAAATTGACACTTGACGCAATTTTATGAGACTATACTAAAGCACACTGTTAACAAAACTGCTGCGAGTTCTTTGATCATTGCAGTCGGCGTTTTTGATGTTTGCGGAATTTTGCAACTTTTCCTTTGATGTTTTTTAACAGTGCAATGATACTGTATCAGCCACGTTCTTGGCTCAGTGCCAATCAACACTCCGCTTGTTCACTGTGTAGCTCAATTTTTCAGCACTGTTCTGCTGTAATATTTTTGAGTTATCTCTTTCCGTTCACCTGTTTCAGGTTTTTTTGTTACATAGCCAACAGTTGTTGGCTGTTGTCAGAATATTGTTGCTTTGTGTCACATATTTTTGTAATGCAGTGGTGTCAGTTGTCACGCATACTTTTACAAGTATAATGTAATGTAGTTTTGGCACTTCTAAAGTAAAATAATGTATTGATATTTCAGAGTTGAACTAATTTGTAAAGAATATAGCAGTAATGACTAAGAAAAAAAGAATAACCAGGAAAGGCATAGAACATGCTTGTTTGGGCAGGCAGATCCTCTTCCTGCACACAAATTTCCACTTAATGGTGAAGTGCTAAGAAATTGTTGGAGGTACAAATGTGAGGCTGGAAGGTTTGCAGATGTGAATGAGATTGTGAAAAAAGCTGATTCAGATGTTTCTGCAATATGGGCTAGGGCGATTGGAGATCGGTTAATCATTCCTTTGTTGGATTAAAAAACTATTTAAAATAAATTGAAAAGATTGTACAAGAAAGGTCTGCAGGTCAATAAAAACAAGCGAAATCTTGTCACGTTTAACGAGTTCAAAATGGAAATGGGTAAATTCTTCGACGTTTGTAGTTGCACGTGTCCATCTGCCTCTTGTTTCCAAGTGCACTGCAAAGCAAAGAACTGTGATGGATTCCACTTGGCTTGTAAGTGTAATGTGAAGGTTCCTAAGCGTGAGATCCAGTTTTGGCTTGACCAGCGCTGTGTTCGGAAGATGGTTGGTAATTGCTGACATCGACAGAAATGTTAGCAGAATGTGGTTCCGAGCGGCGGCAAGAGACGAGGCGATGGAGGTGGCTGCTGAAATAGAAAAAGTCTGAATAGAAACCTTGCTCAGTTGAGCTAAATTCCCATCTTGGCTAGCTGTGCCACCCATCACCATTACGCAGCCTAGTCATGCACTGGTTATTTAATTGTTCAGTTTGTTTCATAATATTATTGTTACGTATTTATTTATTTATTTTGTTTTTTTTCTTTTTTCACTTATGTCTTTATATGATTAAGGTGTTGCAGTCATGCTTTATACTATCTTGTACTTTTACTTTGTTTGTCATATGCATGTTTTAACGTCTGACGTTATGCTGCTTCTTCCTTTTCTTGATCTTTTTAATGTTTATAATTTTTGTGTTAAACTGTTTAATAATGATCGAGAATAAAAAAACACTGACTGACACTGACTGACTGAAGTCTAAGCTGAGGTCAGGCAGGAGCAAGTGCAGCTTGATCTTTCTGACGAAAATGCTTACGAGGTAGGCGACAACGACAAGAGCAAAATAGCAAAGATTATATTCAAATGAACATATCAGACAACAGTTCCAAAAGAAACTTGACTGAACTTCCTACTCTTGTTTCTATTTGCGATAGGTATGGTGCTTCAAACTATGCTGGTGCTGCCATAGTTTCGGCCACGCTGGTTGATTACGCTATCATAGCCAAAGTTGATAAGAGTCAAGTTATTGGCCCAAAGAAACTGGGAGACGAGAGGAGGCGATGCAGAGAGGAAAGGCGGGAAGCAAGCTTAGAAATTTAAAGGAACTCACATTTTTATATTTTGACGGAAAGAAAACCATGACCAGAGTTCTTGTGAAAAATAATAAAACAGGAAGGTGGAGTCCAACGATAAAAGTAGATGATCACTATGTCGTGTTGAGTGAACCTGGCAACGACTATTTAACTCATGTGACAAAACTGGGCATGGGAAGGTGATAGTTCGAGCCATCTATGAGTTTCTGGTTGAGTACGAGTTGACAAATCAGCCACTATATGTTGCTGGTTGTGACGGTTGCCGTGTCAATACCGGACCAAACAGAGGTGTTATCCATCACCTGGAGATGCTGCTTGCCCGGCCGCAATTTTCAATTTTGTACCCAAGGATTTGTAATCTGCATATTTTTAATCTATCAAAAATTCAAATTTTTTTCTCTGCTGAAAAATTTTCATTCAGTTCTTTAACAGTTCAATCATGTATATTTTTCGGTACATTTGCAAATCAATCATATTTTTTTTTCGGTACATTTGCAAACGCTATATATGAAACAGATTGGTTTGTTAGCATCTTAAAAAGTCGCTAAAAAAAAAGCTTTGCCATGATAACTAACGTAGAGTGCTCCTTCATCGCTCCAAGAGCTGAGTGATAGAATTTTTAGAGCAGAGAAAAAATTTTTGGATTTTTGATCGGTTGAAAATATGTAGATTACGATTCCTTGGGTACAAAATTGAAAATTGCCGCCTGGCCTCTGCATTACAGCATCTGCCAGCTCCACGGTAATGAGCTCTTATTACGGGCAATATTTTACTATTACGATGGCAAACCCAGCGGTCCGGAGAACTGGCGAGGAATGATTGGTCAGCAGATAAAAGAGTCAGTGTCAGACCTTCCTGTCATTGACTTCCAGCCAATCACCTTTTCTGATTATCCGGTTCTGTATGAGGAAGAAGTAAATTATTATTGTTTGATTTACAAGCGTTTGTTTTGACTTCGCTGAGTCTTAGCATAGCTTACTTAATCAAGCTGTTTATCAGTTATGCTTGTTTTTTGTAGATAATAGAATATCCTGGGACCAATAATATTTGTACAGAATGTGGATTGCGACTATGGTAGGGAAAGTGAATGATAATCTTGCAGCCATTGAACCTGGTCCTCCCTGTGTGTCTAGGTGGAACACTCTCTGGAGCAGAGTATTGAGCGTATATGTTGCCAATGCTCAACCAAGTAACCAATTTCAGAGGATCGCTAACATGGTGGTGAAATTCTCTGTGCCAATGTGGTTCCAGATCAAGAAACATTCGTACATGACAGATGGTCCACACAACACTTTTGTATGCTTGCTGTTGCTGAAACATCTGAACAATACGGAGATAAACATTGTGAAGGAGGTGTTAAAAAGAAATGCCTTTTTTGCTCATCCAGACCAACTCCTGCTTGCCATGTGTACAGTTAGAGATGAAGCAGTCAGAAGAGAAGCTGTTAACAAAAATCTGGAAGCTAAAGGATCAATACATACCGAACACTAAAGATGAAGCATTTTCTGAAGTTGAAGAAAATGCTGAAAGGCTCCACATTGATGAAGATTTTCTATACCAACAGATGATGAAGCGGAGGAGGATACAGAGGCGATAGAAAAGAATCATGACATGCCTTCCAAGAACATCAGGAAAGTAATCCTTCCAAAGCTGAAGTTTCACGCAACGAATTACCATCATATGATTGACTGGGACACTGAACTGAAAACTGAGCCTCCATTTTTGACATCCCTCAGTGATGAGGAAGTTTTAGGTATCCTTAAAAAACCGCTGAGTGTATCGAAGTGGCCAAACCATACTCAGTCAATTGAGAGAAAAATCCGGGTCATGACTGAAGCTTGCACAGAGATGGCAAGCTACAAGGCAAGAGATGGTTACATCAGGCAGCAGTTTAACAGCAGACGGATTACGTTTACATTTAGAACCAAGAAGCATTTCAGCTTCAATTATTAACTGAGAAACAATAAGAATTATTAATGCTAAGACATCGCAGTGTTTGAATAAAGTTGTTTCTCATACTTAAAAATCGGTTGGTCTTTACATTTATCAACGCTTTGTGCTAGACTAGGTGTATAGGCTATATAGGCAAAATTAGCCAAAAATTGACATGAAAAGTTGGTAAGAAAGATGAGCTCATTTTAACGCAAAATTTGGCCTAGACGTTTATCTTGCCCATTGCAACAAGGCACTAAGCGACCATAGTAAAATTCAAAAATTCGTATTTTTTCATTGCGCCCTAATGTACTATTGCAAACAAAAGATTCTCAAAATAAATGTAACTTGTTCATAGCACGATAACCTGCAGGCAACTAACTTATTATACACCGGGTGTGGCCAACTTGTCCAGACTTGCGATTGAGCACTGCGGAAATGCGATCTCAAAAAGTAGCGATCTCTTAAAAAATGCCTTCACTTTGGTTTCTCGATTTTCGTCCCCAAAACATAGTGATCTGTAAAAAAAAGTCCTCTCTTTAAATATCACTTTCTTTCTCGATTTTCGTCCCGTAACCATAATGATCTCCAAAAACTCTAGTTTATTCAAAATCAGATGTGATTGACCATCTAAGACGCCGCGCAAATCATTGCATTTAGCTTTTTTAAAATAACATTTGGCGGGCTGGAAGAAATAATGCAGCGGGCCGTAGTTTGGTGACCTCTGGTCTAGAGCATTCAAGAAAACTGGGACAGATTCAAAGTGTTGACGCTATTTTCCCGGGTGTTTTTATTTATGCAGCCTCCTTTGTACCATATTTGATGAGCCACAATCCCGGAGAAATTTACGTCACTCATGTTTACCATTTTTTTGACCAAAGCACTTTTATTATGGTATAAAATTCCGGATGCATTCAAGCACATTGCCGTCCTTCCTCCGCTATTACTTCAATCAAAACACTACAATCGGTGTGCTGCAAGTGATTGTAATTTAATTTTAATTTTATTGCAAGCTTCCTTCGTTTAACTAAAATAGAACAAAGTAAATGGATTATTATGAGGAATTAGCTAAATCACGAAATTATCAAATGAACAACGAAAAGGAAGCAACAGATTCGAGTTTCGCTCTATACAATAGAATATTATAGTACAAGTAAACTGGCGATGTATGCGGCATTAGTGCCTCATAAAAGCTATAAGCACAACGAAATAATAAGGAATGAAATAGTAACGGATGATATAAGATATTGAAACGTAAACGTAAAACTGATAAAACTGGTGGTGAAAAAACAATCTTAAGATAAAAATACGATATTATACGTTATCAAATTAAAAAATGAAATTTAGCTGAAAAACCCCGAACATTTAAGCTTTTTTTAACTTTTCTCCTTGACGGAGAATTAACTACTAAAATCCCGGACATGTCCGGGAAAAACCTGACGTATAGCAACCCTAGCTAATCGAAATGTGGGTAAGAACAAGAGCAATTAAAAAGGTTGTAGCAATTAAAAAGGTTGTACGTATATGGCATTTGAGTTTGCTTTGTTTTTTCTTGGTGCGTCTGCATTTCAATAACTTTTTCTCTTTACTGCTTTAGCAATTACATATCAACTGTTTGAAACTACGCTTTCTTTATTCAGCCCAAATAATTAATCAATTTTCTGTTTTAATTTATCGGCCTCGAAAGTCGTTTATGACGTCTCAGTTTTTGGCACACAACAAGTGACTAAACAAATTGTGGTAACTTTAAATAGAAAATTCTTATATATATTCATTTAGGCCTATATAAATAAATCAAAAATTAAAATCAGAAGGTTTAAACCAAAACCGTTTAAAATAAAGTACCGGTTTGGATTCGGTTTTTTTAAGTTTAATTTTTTTGGTTCAGTTCTGGTTAAGGTTCGAGGAATAATAACGGTTAATACGGGTTTGTGGATCCGGTTTAGCGCCTTACTTGTAAGTAGTTAGTTTTACGAAGTAACTTGTCCACCATTGAAACTATGTAACAACAAAAATTGATTTTGTTATACGAAGGAAACTTGTTTTCGACAGATTGAACCAACTTGCAAAACGATGCTTTTATTTCACTTCGATTACAATCCTGACTGATTGTGTGAACTTTGGCGTCACAGTGGGCTATTTTGTAAACAAGCCTATAGAACGAATTCAAATTGTCGGAAGAGTCAATCTTATGATCAACTTAGTTTATTTAATGTTTTGTTTCAACAAGATACCAAAGTAAGTTTTGATCAATTAAAAAGCTGAGACCTGAGAAAATATAAAAATAAAATTCTGTTAAATAAACTGTTTCGCTTTAAGGATTTTAAACATAAACAAATAACATTTCAGACATTTTCCAAATTCGTTTCATGTTAAAAGAGTGTATTTACTACTCGTTGCTTCCAGAAATGATTCTTCATATTTTGGCTATTTATTTAATTTTTTTAACATCAGACTTAATTTTGTAAGCGTGTAGCGTTATCGAATTTTTATGGTTTTAAACTTAGCTTATTCAGGGTAAGGCTGCTAGAATCTATTGCGTGTCTTGCTCTGCTTTTTCTGTCTTTGTAAATAAATAAATATAATGCAGCTCTTGTACAATTTTTAACTTTTTTAATTATGACGATTTATTCGCCGAATAAATATCCAAACGTAATCACCTTGGGCTGATAAAACAGCAAAATAAGGACGTGAAAAAGCGCAGTAAAAACGATGGTGCTACTTTAACGTGCAATCTCGCGCGATGAATGATCTCTGGATAGCCGATATCTACTTGCCAGTGAGATCGCACGTAAGAGTAGCACCAAAATAATTGTCAAAGAACACAAGATAAATAAAAAAGCGGGTTCGAACCTCGCAGACGTCACAAGTGCTCGTGTAGGATCCTTATAATTGGACTTTAATTCTCCGAGTGAAACAAATTAGCCTATCCCTGGAACAATTCTGAAATAGAGTTACTCTCTGGACTGGACACGCTGAATCCAATGTAGATTAGACCGACGGAAGGGGGGGTAACATTTTAAATTATAAATTCTACAATATTTATTTTTCTTATTCCAATTTGCGAAATCTTGTTCTTACCTTTTTACTCTTCCCCGCCTCTTTGTTGTTGCTTTTTTCTTTTGCGGCTCTTTCTCTTGCCAAAAATTGGGCGCTTTAATTGTCAAATTTCTTTTCAATCAAAGCATCTGTCAAGCCTTGCAATGTTAAAGACAAAAAAGTATAAATTGAACTTTTCTACTTAATTCAACTCGCAATGTAGTTATATTTTTATTTGTACTTTAATTTTGAATTTGTATACTGTTTTTTATACTAAGTTTATTTTTAATTTACCTCGTAATTTAAAAATTCACATTTATTTGTCTGTGTTTAAAGTCAGTTAAGCTTTTTGATTTTCAACAGAATATTGAAGAAATCTAAATTGTTTAAAACCAACAAATTTATTATTTTCTGTTCTATATATTTTTCGGTTATCCCGTGGTGCACATGATGTAATACATCATACAAAATTCGTAATTTTTCAAATAAATTAAAGAAGTAAATTTTTTAAACGGGATAGCACAAACTCTGTCAACAGTAAATCCTTGTGAATAACCGAGTTAGAAAACAAAAAATAATTAAAACTTGAAGTAAAAAAAACATTGACGCGATAATTGATTAATTTTTTTTGGTTAAGGTGGCAGCTGAAACGATGACTGTGTAGTCTTATTGCTTATCTACGCCAGTATTGAACCAATTATTGATCCACTGCTTCCTAAATAGCAGGCTAGATTTTCACACGGACAGTCAACTGTGGACAGTCGTCCTGTTGACACAGAACATCGAGTATTCTTTCGAGACTAAGAAGAAAGCCGGTGCCATATTTATCTATCTGACAGCGGCATATGACAATGTCTGACACTGTGGCCTTACGTGCAAACTGTTGAGGTTTCTGCCGGATAAGCAAATGGTCAGAATGATCATGGAGCTAGTCCGAAACCAAATTTTCATCTTTATTACTGGTGACAGCAAGCAAAGCAGACTTTGCCGTCTAAAAAACGGTGCTCCTCAGGGATTGGTCTTGCCTTCCTTCCTTTTTAACATCTATCCTTGAGATTTGCCCTCCACGATTTCAGGAAAGTTTGCTTACACAACAATTCAACATTTCTGCACTCATCTGGAAACTGGAAGGACCTGTAGTGGACTTTAAGTTAAGGCATGACTACACTGTTCACGCATCTCCAGACTTGGAAGCTGAAGCTCAGTCACACTAAGATGGTGGCGGCAACTTTTTATTTAAACAATCGAGAGGCTAAACGTGAGCTAAAAGTCTACAAAAATAGACTCTTACCGTTTTGTCTAACCCCTACTTATCTCGGGGTAAAATCGAATAGATTGCTCACGTTCCGTCGCCATTTAGTGGCATCGAGCAAAAAACTATCTTTGCACGTCACACTGCTGAGAAGATTTGTAGGCTTAGGGTGGGGTACAGGTACCAAAACATTGCACACAACCGCCCTATCTCGAGTTTATTCAACAGATGAGTACTGTGCACCAGTCGCTCATACTCGCCTCATAGACAGTGTCCTGAATGACGCCTTGCGCATAGTCACTTGATGCCTGCATCCCACTCAAACCGACTACCTACCCATACTTTCAGGAATTTAGCCAGCTGAGCATTGCCGACTAGAAGCGACACTCTCCTTGGCTTACCGTGGATCCCTGGACCCTGATTATATTTTGTACGGTCTTTTAAATAAGTCCTCAGATACTCGCCATGAGAGACTAAGATCTAGACGCTCGTTTGTGACAGCTGCTCAGAATCTATTAAACGACTTTGCTGGACTTGGCATCCGCGCTTTTAGTCCAGATGGAACACAGAGTACTATGAGAATACATCCAAGCCTCGTACTTTCATGCTCTTGAACAGTACCAGGTCTGTTGGAGTAAGCTTGTCTCGAACAGTTTGGGTTAAGCCCAATCGCCTGCGGACTAGTGTTGGGCGATTTTATTCATCCATGCACTAATGGGGTCTCGCTCCTTCGCCGCATTGCGATTGCGGCGTCATTAAACAAACCGCAGACCAGGTTCTAATAGCGTGTCCTACACATCGGGCACCGCATGGAGCACGAGTTCTGATGGTTTTGGATGACAAAACTCGATGCTGGCTCAACACCATCTGGTGCAGTGAAGTCACTGCAATTGATTCTATTCTTGGGGCAATTCTTCATTGACCAATTTGGCTTTTCCTTTGAGAGTCACAACCGTTCATACAAACGAAGTTTTAATAAGCTAATATTTACAATTACAACTAATACCATTGGTTTCCAACCGGGGGTGCATGGACCCCCAGGGGTTCACAGAGTGATTTTCGGGGGTTCATGAGCTTTTCATGCACAAGGTGAAAGTAATATGTTATAGCGAAAAAAAGAAACCTTCGTATGGTTTAGCTTGCAAAAAATAACTAGTCTACACAACGCTAGAAACCAGGCTTTATCTACAACCTAGCACAAAACCTAGACCATAGGAACCGATTTGTTTATTTACTTCAAAACAGTATTGAAGTAATAAAATTCAATGCGAGATTTTAACATTGTTTGTTTTTGTGTGATTTGTCTCTTCGTGGAGAAATTTCTGAACGAGATCTTATTTTATTCTCCAATTTAAGACGATTACTTTGCGTAGTTTTGATAAAAAACCTTGTTGAAAAGCCGGACTGGGTATTATAGTTGAGTATTGTTCGGGAGTGATAAAGAAGCTATTTTTTTTCTTTTTATATTTATCTTCTTAACTCATAGAAAAGCATCATAGACACTATACTAAGGGCAACTGTGAAGCGATTAATTCGATCTGCTTCTGGAAAGCCAAGATATTGTTATCCGGTCGAAATTTTCTACTTTGGTTTTTAATTTTGATTAGAGATATGACTAAAATTTTACAGCTGCTTGCTAGGACAGCCAAGCAGAGGAAAGTGCCATAAAGCGTTTTTTTTCAAAGACACAACGAAATGGCGTAAATGTAGGGTGGAGTGAAAAAAAATTTGAAAAAAGTGTAGTTCTTAAATCCTGCCAAATAGGCTAAAACTTCAAAAAAAATTGGTTTTGGCGAGTTGCTACCTTTGGGGGGCTAGCAACCCCCCAAAATGTGTTTTTGGGGGGTAAAATTGACAAAAATGTCGTAACTCGGTAACCGCTTATTGTAGAATCATGATTTATGGCTCAACATTTGCAGAATTATCATGTTTCTATATGTGCTAAGAGAAAGTTTTTGTCTATTTCCACAAGAAAAAAAGTTATAATCGATAAACAGTTTTTTATGCTCAATACTCGAAAATTGCGCTGTATGGAAATAACTTTGATCTAACATTTGAAATGATATATGTCTAACTGATAAGGACTAATTATGACAATCACAATATAAGGACTAATTATGACAATCACAATATTAACAAGATGATTTGGGATAACTTTGGTCACCAGACAAAGTACCTAAATTGGCCTACTCATAAGGTACAGAACGTGCTAGCTTTACTGCCCATAAAATGTTTAGTATTTCAGTAATTTAAAGAAAATCTGTTACATCTCATTACTTTCGAACTGTTGATGCTGATATTGGGTTGTTTTGCCTAAGGAGTGAGAGAAAAATAAGAAAGCAAGTTAGAGTACACCAAATACCCTACGCAAAATGAAGCGCATCAGAATTGCACTTTAGTGTCAAATTTTTTCAAAAGTTTTCGAGATTTAATCTTCTGGCGAATCAACCCATCTCTTCGCTCAAATCCTTCAACTTGTGCTGCGGCCTCTGTTACCATTTTGACATGGCGCTCTACACATTGGTTGTGACATGGGTGGTCGAGCTGCAGTGGTCTTATCCGGCATTGTTCAATATCTAAATCAGTTAAATGTTCAATTACCGGAGGCTGCTGATGGCAAGATGTTAAATTCACAATCTTGTAGTACGAGTTCACTGTTAGATCCAGTGTGGGCGGTTCAAACAGCCGTACAGTTGAGGCGGTATCATAATATTTTGCTCCTTCCAAAGAATATTCTTCACTGCGACTGTCAACCAAGTCATGATTATCAAATGAAACCGTTGATGGCAAGTTTCCACGAATCGAAAGCACTTTGTTCACTCCTCGCATTCGTATCTTCTCATCGTTGTCATCCAACATGGCGATCAAGACATTTTCCTGGTGTGCGAAAAATGCATTTCGTTGCACAACTTTCAGAGCAGTTTTCCGAACAGCTTCGTCAGGCACCTGAAGAATTCATTGGACCAAGTTGAAAAAATTTCTAGATCCGCAAGTTAGTTGACTATTTAACTTAATTTCAAACCAACTTGGAAAGTAAACTTAAAGACAAAACTTCGTCAGAGTTTCCAAGTTTGAGGAGGGTTCATCCACCGAAACATAATATCTGAGGATTCGACAGCCCAGAGTTAGCCAGAGTAAATGCACAATGGGACCTACTTTTAAATATTGCAAGTCGCTGTCGACAACTCCCATGATTATTGCTCAACATATCTTGTAAGCATAGTGTTGATCAGTACTCAAATCATTAACAACTGATTCTGGCAACTGTACAAACTGAGGGTTTGAAATTGACTTAAAATTAGCAGCAACCGGCCAACTTGAAACATCTCCAGTTAAACACTTCCCAATTGGTCCTGCAAATGTGTCAAGACTATTGGTGGTTCCATCAAGCATAGTAAAGACATGGCGCAAGGGTAGTTCATTGGTATGTAGTAGGCAAATTACCCATTGTAGTGGCTTGTTCAATAGTTCTTCCAACTTACGAATGCAACCATTGAACTTGCCTGTCATTGCTGCAGTTCCATCAGTGCCAACTACTGTAAGCTTATCATGTAATTCGGTATTGGCAATGGTGTTGAAGATCTTTTGTGCTATGGTTCTTCCTTTGCCATCCTCTGTGGAAAAATGAGAAAGATAGTATTCACCAGGCTGCCCAACCATTGTATAGTGATCTTCAAGTTGCACAGACCTGTGAAACGTGTCATTTGGCCCTTGCATGGTGACCTGTGTTGCATCTTTGCGCCCATCAAAGTATATGGCATTCACTAACTTGCAATTTGCTTGCTCCTTTTTCCTAATTTCAGCACGGCATCGTTCTCGCTCTCTTCGAAGCTTGCTACGATCGATAACGTATGTCTTGTCATCATCTGTAATTAGACTCAAATCTCGCATCACACTATTAGCAATCGCAGCAGCAGCTCTGTCGGATATCTGAAAACGCTCACTCATCCTTGCAAGGTTTGACCAAATCATTCGATTCTGATTTTCATATGGCATTGATCGAGAAACAAATTCAGAAGCAGCAGAAGATTGCGTTTGGTCTGTGTTGGTTGAACTAGAATCTGACAGATAATCCAAAGCTGACTCAGGCACTGATGTAACTGATGTAACGGAAGAACATGTTGGTAGTTCTGGATGAGGTTGTAAGGGTCGAGAGCGCCTCAAAAACTGTATGTCAGCTGACGTTGAAGGAACCACAGCATCCACACATTTTCCAACTCGCTTACTAGTTTGATCTTTATAAAAAGCATAATCATCATCTGTCATTTTCAAACCATGTTGTTTCTCCAAAATTCTGCGCTGCTTACCGTCAGCACAAAAAACATCAAATATTTCATCAATAGTTGACATAAACTCTTTTTCCTTTTGTAAAAATGCTTCTTCTCGTTTTTTCTTTGACCAGCGATCAAGTGCACTGAAACAATTCACAAAACTTTGAACTTTTTTCAAAATGGTGTACAGATGAATGGGATATACGTTGCACCATACCCATCTGTCATAAATTTCTCTGGCAATGTCATTTGCAGCATTGAAGGTTCGAAAGTTTTTCAAATGAAGAATGCGTTCTATTACATGTCGCTTGGTAGGCAATACTCCTGGTGGAAAACTATCACGGGTAGAGAAAGTGTGTCCACTATGTAAAATCTTCTTTACAGAAGTTGAACTCCGTCTTTTCATGTTTTACTACTTCGCAGTTTGGCCAAAGCTTTGATTTACACAATTACTTAACAATATACCTGCAAAAAATAATAATAACTTTTCAGATAACTATTAGTTAAGTACAAACAAACAAACTTATTAAACAGTTTTTCTATCATAACTTTTTTTCTAGTGGAAATAGACAAAAACTTTCTCTTAGCACATATAGATACATGATGATTCTGCAAATTTTGAGCCATAAATCATGCCTCTACGATAAGCGGTTACTGAGTTACGACATTTTTAGGAAATTTTACCCCTCTGTCACACTTCATTCATAATTTTAATCATAACGATGTAGTGTATCCCCGTTAAAAGCAATTCGTAGTTTTATTATAAGAGAATAAATGCGGCTCTTTGAGCGCTGTTTGCGATTTACGTCCAATTTGTTCTATGGCTCGATACATGTATCTTTTTCTCTTTTTTTTTCTCTTTGTATTGACGTAATATGTTTTTGACTAACGTCATTGTACTGGAAGGTTCGCGTATATTCCACTTGATTCGCGTAACGATCTCTCCGGGGGTTTCTGGCTCAATCTCGAATTTACGAGAAAGTTTACGTCACGTGATTTTGTTTTCTATATAAAGCCGCTGCGTAGCGAGAAATTAATTATTATCGTTGTGAGGTAATTTGAAGCGACTCGAGTGGCGGCTCGAGCGAAGGTGATTTTGTTTGGCCACAGGAGGTGGACGTTAGATTTGGTGTCGGGGGACAATTGTTGAATTTATTTTGTGCCGGTGGTTGGCAGTTTTGTTCTACAGAGGTAGAATTATTTGTGTTGATTGAGTCGAGTTATAGTGTTGATTTCGCTTTGCAGTTTGGCAAAGCGTGGAATAGAAGTTTCGTCGGACGTAATATTTTCGTAATACATTTGCTTTTATTAGAGACAAGGGTCTCTGTTTGTTGTGAAAAAGAATCTTCAACGAAATCAATCCGAGCTTTCGTTAACCAACTGTATAAACAGTCAGGCTCATAGCAAAACTATTTCTTGAGCCGGAATAAAATAAAATTTAGACACAGCTTTGTTTCAGCGCAGGTATTCGGGTTACCTAGCTCAACTGGTCCTTTGGGATTCCCGAACAAGTTTGTGACACCCTCAAAACACATTTTGGGGGTTGCTAGCCCCCCAAAGGTAGCAACTCGCCAAAACCAATTTTTTTCGTAGATTTTACCTGTTTGGTAGGTTTTTAGAACTACACTTTTTTCAATTTCAAAAAAAAAATTATTTTCACTCCACCCTAGTAAATAGGCGCCATTAAATCATAGCGCTTTTAATCGATCGACCGTGCTGCCAACTTCAATTCAGTTCAGTTCAGTTTTCTTTTATTTCTGCTTCGCCACATGAACAAAATAGCAAGATGTTGAAAAGTTTGTGAGTTGTTGAAAGATGGGGTTAGAAAAAGGAAGAAGCAACAAAACGAGTTGACGTTGTGACTTGCTAATTAGCGATGAAAAGTGTGACCTGTTGTATCATAAACTGTTTTCTTGATAGCTTTCTTTCCAATGAAAATTTTGGGTTTTTTTTTCGCACATGACTTTATTAGCATCTTATAAGGATTTTGTTCTTCCGCTACAGCATAAGATGAAAATTACAAAAAGTTTTGCATTGGTTTCAATTAAACTTGTATCAGAATTTTGGGAAATTATTAAATTTACAGAGGATACTTTTGGGAAAGCTTTTGTGCCTTTTTTTAAACACGTTCGCTCTTTTTCGAAAGTACAGTATTTTGAGTGATGAAAAATGCAATTTTAATTTTGAGAGTTTCATAAGCAATTAGAGAGAACTTGGAAACAAATCACACAATAAGTTTTTTCGTCTCTAACACTATTTAAGGATGTAGCCGGTACTGAATATACCAATGAGTCATTTTACTTCTGCTTCTTCTTGGTTCGCATTCGTAAATTAAATAAAAATGCATAGATTATTATTGAAAACTTTGTTAAATCTGTCAAATTCAATCAGCAGTGCAAAAACAATGTTAGCCTACTTTACAGTTACTCTGCTTCCTAAAGTTTATTTGAACCATAGCAATAACGCCTACTCTCAATGTTGTAATCTTTCCTGTTGTAATAGTGACGATTCTAATCAGCTGTTATAATCTTTTGAAATGACGTTTAATTTCATAAGCTACAAAATACGCTTCCTATATTAATTGACACACAAACACTAGTTTTCTATATTTCCCTTTTCCCAAGTATACCTACCAGTTTATACAGAATATGAAGTAAATCCCGATAGCTTTCGCACAACTTACAGATTCTTACCAAGCACACCTAAGAGGTGTTATTTATTTTAGCGAAAAATTGGAAAGCTTTAGTTTAAGAGTAAAATGACGTGGTAATGTTGTTTTTGCAATCTTTCCTCACATCTTATTTATTGTACAGTATACTCTGCTCAAACTGATATTATTTCATTGCACGCATAGATTACTAAACTTTTCCGTAAGGTATTCGTATGCTCTGCAATAATATTAGAAATTTTGTTTGCTTTTTCAGTGGAGACCACATACATGAAACAATATTAACTGGTTTTATTAAAGGGTCCACAAATTTTAGCCAAATCACGAAAAGGGTCCATGACACTGAAAAGATTGGGAACCACTGACTTATACAAACGAAAAAACCAAAACTGTTTAAAGTTGAAGTCGATTTACCTATAAATGAAACAAATAAATTAAACTATCCAAGGTGCTCACACTTACAAGTAAAAACGCAGAGAAAATCCAAAGCGACCGGCCGCTAAAACGACAAACCAAAATAACTACGAGGTTGATGCAAAGCGTAGCATTCTAATTCGTTCCGGTTCGCTGGTTTTATTTACCAAATGCTGAGAACTATTTAATGATAAATCATGTTTAACACCATCACTGCCAGCATCTAATTGGGGTAGTAGATAATAGCATTCTGGGGTAGTAAAAGAATAAACCCTCGGCCCCAGTCCTGTTTTTGTCTATGATGAGAGAGTAGATCCGGAGTCAGGGAGTGGCGGTCGTTTTAAAACACGACGACGAATTCTAATGCGACTTTTTTTTTTCTCTCAATTAAAAGCGACGTTACCAAAAACAGCTATAATGAAAAAAAATGCAAAGATATTTTAGTACTATTGGCTTTATGTGATTAAATTTTTAAAAAGAATTGTAAGGCTACAATCAGCAAAACGGCCATGCTTTTATCCGGTGTTCGATCGGTTTTCACTTTATGCAACTTAGTTTTACTGATGGATTCTATATAAAATAGTTTTGTTGATGTTTTTTGAATTGTAGTGCTAAAATTTAAATAGGTAAAGTTTCTTTAAAAGCTAATAGTCTTAGTCTTTTGATTCCAAGTTATAATTACGTTGAAAAAAAATTTTTTTTTTTACTTGCCAAGCGGTAGTCCAAATTATAAATGTAAATCATTGTTTTCTCAGTGCTATTCATGCTTTAGGGTGTGTTATCACATGTGGAAAATGGAAGACAACAAAAGAAAATAAGCAATCAATAAACAACAGAAAATCAAAGAAGATTTGAAAGTGAATATTTCTCGTAAAAGTGTTTTTTGTTTAGTTGGTCGCCAATGCTTTTTGCTATTGCTGTACAGCAATTTGTGGAAAAATGAACAAAAAAATAATACATCGAATTTAACCGTTGTAATTATAGAATATATCTTATCATTAGGTAACTGACTTGTAAAGGGAGGCGGAAGATTTATGATTAGTCAAACTCTTAAAAAATGAGCAGAAAAAACAGAACGATAAACAGCATTGGTGGCGTTCTTATTCTTCAAGCCAAAGGCTTCCAAATCAGGGGTTGGGATCCTAAGTAGTATCGGAATGTCCAGTATGTGGGGTCACAAACAGGCCGGGGGGTCGGTGAGGTCACTGAGGGATCGTCAGAAAAAGTAGCCTAAGTACAAAACATCCAAACGAGATCATGTGAATTTTAATAGTTTATAGTAACTATAGTTACTACTTCTGTCACTGAAAAAAAAAGATATAAATAAAATGAATGCATCATTGTATTATTGCCAAGGTAGGCTTATTTATTTTGTATTATTATCTGTTATCTAACTAAACCAATACATGCGGGTTGAGGCTTAACACGTTTTATTAGTCAACAGTTATAGTTGTAAAATATATGTCCAGTTATTTGGCCGACTGCGGCAATGTTGTAGCTTTGTTGATCACCATCAGTTGACTTCCCGATTTTCGATTAACAGGTTCGTCTCGTTTAGTGTGGTCAGTTTTTATGATTTATTAGTGATGGTTTTTGTTTGTACATTATATCATACATGTATGTTATTGTAGTTGTTGGAATAATAAACATTTTAGTTTAATTTTATAATCACGCGCGCATGCGGTGATATAATATAAGTAGACCGCGTGGTCGAGTGGATAAAGCACCGTGATTGTGATCGATACGGTCATAGTTCAAAACCATCTGGCGCGGCCATTCCGTTGTGTCGTTGGACAAGACACTTTACGGCACTTTCCTGCTTGGTGGTTCTTGGGAAACAATTCTACATTTTAATCATGTTTTTATGAAACTAAAGATCCAAAATTAATTATTTCAAGCGGACAGCAATATCTTGGCATGTCCGGAAACAGGTCGGGATAATTGCTTGTTCTATGTATTATCACCTCCATTGCTTTCATGCGATTCAGGAGGATAAAAATAGAGATAGAAAAAAAATAGATCTATACTTTTATATTGTATTCTGTACAAAAATTTCTACATAGATTTTTAATCAACATCGCTTATACGTTTATTAGAACTTAGGAGTCTGAATTTGATACTACAGTATTTGCAGATGATACTAGCTTAAGAATTACTGATTACTAAAATACCATATAGACCTATTACTCTCAATTTCAAACTAATGGTTAACGACACCTTTTTTGAAAGAGTTCAAAACGTAAAATACCCTTGAGTATATGTATAGATGAAGTATTGAATTGGTCAACTCACACTTCTATCTTGTCTCTACTGCAGCAAAACTTAAAGCAGTTAAAACTGTTACAACTTGAAAGAAGTCTTTTTAAGTGGATTTGCTAAATTCATACATAAATTGTAGACCTATCAGGGAAATTCTATACCAGGACACAATACCAGGCACGCCAATAAAACTATTTTCTTCCGCGTGTTACAAAAAAATGTTCAGTCCGTCGTACAGAAGACCAAAATTATAAAAAAAGTATCTGAACGAAGTAAGCACGGCTAATTTTCCACAGAGTAAAAATAGGTGACAAGTGAAGAAGATCTAAAACGTCATCTCTTTTTGGGGATTACGTGAAATCTTTTTGCAACTGGTGCTATGAAAAAGTCCATTGAAATTTGCGGCATGAACCAAATGTCCAAGCAGAAATATTACTTGAAGGCTAGAAGTAGGATTTCAAGCTATACCAAAATATTAAAGCTGCTAAAAAATTTCTACAAAACATTTCAAATCGATCAGTTTATTAAAAATATGCAAAGACAACGAAAGGGCACCACACGCTAATCGTTTCTTCAGTTTTCCTTGTTTGTGGTGCCGTAGATAAAATTTCGGACAGACTTCTTGACAAGAACGTCAGAATATAAAATTTAAATTAGTCTTTTCTGCAACGAATCGATCAAGCAATCAACAATTCTGAATGTACGTATAACGTAAACGAAAACGACAACGATAAAAACCTTCTTGACTTCAATACCTGTAAACCGTTTAATTTCATAATCCGCAAAGTTCTTCCCTTAATTTAAAATTTTATACCGAAAGACAACAAATTTAAAAAAAAGACGGTCAATTAAATATAGTCATTTTCACGATCTTGTAGTCATACGAGGCATCAAAGAAAGCCCGATATTCCACTTTATAAAACGTACAAATTCTGGATCGTCCATCATAGCACGAAAAAATTCGTGTTTTGAGATATCTTTATTCATACTCAAGTCCATTTTCCCAAACAATTGGCGGGCTTTTTGCTTTGATGTATTTTCATCTGGTTGACAAGTATCCAATTCCATCGTCTTGCAAAAAGCTAGCACCATTTCAAGAAATTCGTCTTTCGTTATTAACCCACAACCGTCCTTGTCATACAAGGAAAATGCAAAACCTAGTTTGCTTTCCACTGTACCCCGAAGTAACACACCGATACCGCACAAGAATTCACGAAAGTTGATGACCTCGTCTTTTTTTGTATCAAACGCTCTAAATACGTAATGTGCAAAGTGTTCAGAGTCTCCATAAGGAAAAAACGACTTATAAATATCTATAAATTGCTCCATAGTTAACAAGCCAGAAGGATATTCTTTTTTAAAATGTACGTACCAGTCTTCAATTTCTTCGTGACTTAACTCGATACAATTTATTAAATCTTTTATATTTTCGGGTCTCAGGGTGCTGCTACCTTTACCCATTTTTGCTTTAAACTAAAAACTTGATTGCAGTCAGTAACAAAAATTTAAAAGAATGCTTAAGATTCTTGTTTATGACTTCGCTTTTGTACTACAGCAACCGGTGGGGATTTCAATGAACAACTAATTACAGATAAAAATTGAAGCAAAGCACGCGAAGCAAAAATTCAAATAATAATCAAGATAATTGGAACTTCAAACTTGCTCAATCAGATTAAGCAGTTGTTTCGCGTCAGTCCCACTTTTCTCTAAATTGTTCATTGAAGGAACGATGCAAAACCAATACCAAATTTTCAAAATCAATTCACTCGAAAAAATAAACCAGCAATCTATTGTAAAGTAAAATTTAACATTTTGTCGTAATGAAAAGTATTTGAAAAAACGCATTAGAGATGGTTCACCTATTCTTTGCTTTCTCAAAGTAGGTTGCAGAGAGACGTAAAATATGATTCTATGATAATTGTACATTAGGATAAATAGCTTGCAGTGAATTTGGAAATAACCTAAATATTCTGTTGACAGTGGTCCATTCGCCTCCATGATTTGAAGAAATAAAGTTATGATTTTTTGGTTTTTATTTGCTTTGAGAAAATTGATATTACTTATTTAACAATAAGACATAATCTGTTAATTTTCCCTTTATTAACTTTGATATTTTAACCATTCTGGAAATACTGCATTATATTTCGGAAAGCCTCAAAGGCGCCATAAAAAATTTGTATTGATTTTGTTTTTGACAGCAAGTAATTTGCTATGAAAAATATGCGTCCATATATGTCCATATGCATTTTTTACAAACCTACAAAATTAAACTCTGAGTAGAACTACTGACACTCATATAGCTCAAAAAATCCTTCCAAATCGATCAGTTGCGATCCTCTGAAGCAAGTTTCTAACTGAAAAATAGGGGAGATCAGGGACCATTGGGCATGAAGTAGGTTTGAAATATGGCTTGATTCCATTAAATTAAACGCTGTAACAAGTTCTCTCTCATGTTTCAAAAGTACTGGTGTTATTATGCTTTCTTGAGTGTAATTGTCAGCCCGATTAATTGCTTACAGAATAATTGGAAGGTATCGCGAGTGTGCCGAGTGCCGAGGAGGGAGGCCACTGCGCCATGGCCTCCCTCAGACCCTAAAAATAAAAAACTATAAAGCAAAACCAACCAGTTTTAGCAAACGCCCAGCTGGTTTTTCGCAAGTATTTGGGGTTCGCCCTAGATTTCGATTTTCCTGTGAAAAACCACTCGTCGCTCAGACCACTTACTAGTAGAAATCTGGACTGGACTATCTGGTTATAGTAAAACATTTATCAAAATTTGTTATGCTCTTGAAAGTGAATAAGAGTTGTAGAGGGCAGACAAAACCTTGTAAAGGGAAGACATATAGCCGCACAAACCACTATTTTAAAAGTGATATTTGATCAATTAACTCTGCTAACTTTGTTTTATGCTTGATTTTCATTTCATTATATTAAATATTTAAAAAAATAATTCTTAAGTCTCGTAAAAGCATTATACTAAAACTTTCTTCCAGAATGCACGAAAATGCGTATTAGGTGTAATTTTTCAAAATTTTTTTGGGGCATGCCCCCGGATGGTCGTACCACCCTATAATGGTCGTGCCTTTGGCATTCCCCAAGTTGATTTGTGACGTCACACGATTGTGACAAAACATTGGACCCCTTCGGAAACTTTCTGCGTACGTCACTGGTAGGTATAACTAGGTTTCTGTAACTTGAATGTAAATATTTTGCCTCTTAGTGTTTTTCTGTTATTTTCTTAAAAAAAGGTAAGTAAAAATACGAAGTTTGTAGCATACAACGGGGAATTAATTTTAAAGTTATATGAGCAGCAACGTTTCTCATTTGAATTTCTGTAACATAGTTCAGTTAGATTAACTCTTAATAGAAAATAAACAGGCTAGTGATGAAGGTCTCGAGACCAATATTCAGGGTCTCGGTCTCGATGTCGGTCTCGGTCTTGGCCTTTTGCTGGCGGTCTCGGTCTTGGTCTCGTAATGACCTGGTCTCGGTCTCATACTTTTTAAATTGGTCTCGAGACCGGTCATTTTTTGATATTTTTGTTATTTGACGTGGTTGTGATGATTTACTGGTTTCTTCACCATACACAATTCCCCTTGAGAAATAAAATTGAAAGCCTTTTGTTGCCTTGTAAAATTTTTGAGTAAACATAGTCAACAAATGATTTAGTTCATTTTCAGCGGATATAGTTGGTGATTCTTGCCCGCCAGAGGTGCCAAACATTTTTACAAAATATATAAACAAGCGAGAAACAACCAATAGCACAAATCCAACATCAAGGGTACAGCTAAGAAAATACTTGGAGGAAGTTTTAACAATGACTGTGTTGCCTTCAAATATTTTTGATTTTTGGAAAGAAAATTCTGAAGAATATCCAGCTCTTTTCAAATTCGCAAACCACACCTTGTGCGTTCCCGCTTCGTCTGCTCCAGTTGAGCGGATTTTTAGCGCCGGCGGTTTGATCATGTGACCACATAGAGCAAGGCTTTCTTGTAACATGCTAGAGATGCTAGTTTATTAGAAATGTAACTTTGGATTTTTGGAAAAATAAAAATTAATGTTATAAATAAAATTAAATTTTTTTACGAAAAATATTCTGGTCTCGATCTCGATAGTTTCTCGTCTTGATCTTGAACCTTATGTCTCGAAATTTTCCAGACTCGATCTCGGTCTTGATCTCGAAAAAATTTTTCGGTCTCGGTCTTGAATTACGTGGTCTCGACTACATCACTGAACAGGATCATTGAAACACTTATTTACAAGACTACTGAACATGGCCCAAAGATTCTCTGCCAAAAAAAATGGTTAATAGGTATTGTCTACTTAAGCCCCGTTTCTACTACGAGCGCGGAATAGCGCATTTTTTGTTTTATTGATTTTTTTCTTTCTTCTCGCTTAAGTCCTAAGCGAAGCAAAAAAATCAATAAAAGAAACAAAAAATACTCCATTCCACGATCGTAGTAGAAACGAGCTTTCATTCATAGTTTGATACTGTATGTTATTGAAGTTTTCTGTCAAAAGATTATACAAAAAAATTGATCTATTTATTTCAGAATAAAAAGTAAATTCAATATATTGTAAAACATAATTTATTGGAGAAAGTTTCCAAGTTTTGACTAATTCCATCATCAACTATGCATTAAAGTTCTTAAAAATTGAAAATTCATAAAATTGAGCATAAAATGAGTTAAAATTCTGAAACGTGCTCTAATAAACAGTATTTCATAGTATTTGACTTTCCTTTATATACTGTAATCACTGAAGCGTTCCAAATTTATATTATAGTTTTTCATTAATAGTCTAATTTACAGATCTTGTAAAGCTACACCAAAAATCGCATTAAAAAAACAAAGAAAAATATTATACCACCATACTTAGAAATGCTGTTCAAGACGTTTTAGTTAAAGAATGGAGCACTCGATCGAGAAACGATATAAGCAAAAACATTTCTTATGCAATCCAGCAAAGATATGTAAAAAGAAGCCCAGTCAACACTCATTTTACCGACAAGAAAATGTTGGGAATAACATTGCTATCATTGACCTCGCTATCTATGTGACTTGTAAACAGCAATTTTTTTCTAATGATCTACAAATAACGGTAATTTGTATTTTTCTTTTAGCTTATTGATATAGTAAATTACATAAAAATATTGGCTCAAAGTTCCTTTAAGTGTGACCCATTGATCTCCAAACTTTGGGCTAAAAATTTTGTAATTTTTGAAACGTGATATTTTGTCAATGCTGTATCGAATCAAAAAGTTGTATGCATGTCTGAGTGAGTTAAAAGATGCAGTTATAATATGGGGTTTCCAAGCAATTTTTCTTTTGAACCAATCGCGGCGGCGAGTTACAACCGGGCATTCTACTGTAGCGCTTTAGGTTTTAAAATGTATCTTGCTACATGTAATCAGAACAGATATTTTCCTTTTAGTTCTTTATTCTTTAAAACCAACTGTACAATTTTTTACATATACTTGATGCTTCCCAAGACTCTCTCATTTTTTTCAAAAAGAAAAAAAATGATAAAACAAACAAAAGAATACACAAACATGTCAAGCGTAAAAATGCGGCGATCGCTACACTACATTAACTAAAAGTTGGAAAGGTTATTGCAAGGCCTTCTATAACTGCAGGCCTGAAAGCAAAAAAAAATGGCGGACAATCCAGGCGATCATATCGCGCCGTACGCGTTTAAAGTAAGCTGATATAAATACTTCGGTTTTGTTGTTCGTTATAAGACTATTTTAAGGAATCTACCAAAAATGTTGTTAATTCACTTATTAGTTACAACGAAAAGATATGGAATACTTTGTATTTTTCAATAAATTGTAACAAAACTAAGTTACCAAATTCAACAATATGGTACCTTTTAAATACAATATTATGACCCAATATTGGATGAAATAAATACTAAAATACTACTGCAAATAATTGGAGAAAAGCATCAACCATAGATTCTCGTATCTTCTCAACTTTTTTTGTAACAATAAAAAAAGACACTTTCCGACAAATTAAAATTACAACAATGCATTGTAATTGATATTTTCTTAGTAATATCTTGGCATCAAAACTTCGCAACTTTTTTGATTATCACAGAGGTATATTTAACATTGTTACTTTTTGCTTTTGAATAATTGCTTTTAAATAATTCCCGGTAAAACATCATTTTTAATTACGTCACTTTCACGAAAATGTTTTATGCAAACAACCGTGTGTTTTGACACTTTCACATTATGACGAGAAATTTTTCTTAACCATTTTTCTTTTAATTGTTTTTCAATAGGAAACGTAAAGCAAGTAACACTGCGTTCACCTTTTTTGATTTCGTAATTGGACCTGCATCCGGGCACGCAACATTTATTGACCATAATTATTTTACATAAAAATTAATCATGAAATATTGCTAAAGTGCAATGTTTTTTAAGTTATCATAAGATCTAACCAATCAGTCAACGACGAAAACATTTTGTGGCACTTAATATAATATTTAACATTTGTCTTTCTGTGCTTTATCTTTAACTTCACCAGCTTAATGCTTATAGGTCTATCAGCAAGCTTAACAAAACTAAAAGTTCTCTTTGATCTAAAACAAAATATTAATGCTACTTGTTTTATAATTATAGAAAAATAGAAAGTCTGCAGGCAAAAGTTTTCCACCAAACTAGTTTAAAATAGATTTATAACGTATTACTTTGAAACTAAATACTATCTAAGCTAACCAACATCGAAAAAAACAACTGAATAGTTATTGTAATTTGGTAGCTTATCAGAAAACTATTTACTTATTTTTGTAATGTCATCACCTACGCTTTTTAAAATTCAACTTATTCAAACATTTAAAATTTCTCTTGAAGACTGTTACAATTAAAAAAGGTTTTAGAATCAAAATGTTTTATTGCTGATAGGCCATTTTTAACTTAGAACTACGTAACCTCCCTTCAGAATATCTACGTTAAAATTAACGAACTAGACAACCACCTTCTAACAAGCTTTCTTTACTCTGCAAATTCGCTAGTTTTCTTGTCTACAGTCTAGAGCAGTGCTTTCAAACTTTTTTTCACTACGGCACACTAATAAACTCTGGATTTTCTTGCGGCACACTTACATTATGAAGACGAAAGCTGCGGCACACTTACAATACTAAATACACTCTTCAAATTTACATAAAAAATTATATTTAATATATAACAGTAACACCTAATGAAAGGGTGTGCCTACAGAAATTGTTTTAATACAGAGTACAACAGGGATGTCCTACCAGTGGTAAATATTGGGTAAGGCAAATGAGGCAGTTGCCTCGGGCCCTCCTTGAAAATACCGCATATAGTTTCATTTTGCTGTACATGTTTTTTTTAGAGATCACCATGATTTGGGAGAAAAATAGCGAAATATGAAATCAAATCGAAGTGAAGACCTTTTTTATTTTTTTTAGAAATCAGTATGATTTTGGGAAAAATAAGGGAAATACGAGATCAAAGCCCCCCTTTTTTTAAAGAACACCAATTTTTGGGAATCCTTGCCTCGGGCCCCTAACTTTAAATATCCGTCACTGTGTCCAACCTTGCTTTAATTTGGGCCAAATTTGAAATCAAGCGAAAGTCGCTGGGCCGCAAAAAGCTTGTCATGCAGAATCTCGCTGCAATTTCTTCATTTTTGTCTCTAAAATCAAGTGTTCTGTAAAAAAAAAAGATGGATCAAGACTCTATGGCTTTTTGTCAAAACACGAAAATTTCGCGGCACACTTCAATCCCTTTCACGGCACACAGTTTGGGAAACCCTGGTCTACAGTATTGAAAAACCAGCATTGCTGACCGCCTGTGTTTGTGACATTATTTGTAAAATCTCTTAGAGCTTCCAGGCCTTAGTTATAGAAGGCCTTGGTTATTGTCGTTCATAATGGCAATTGTTTCATTGGTTTCAATTGTCTTCACAATGTAAGTAAAAAATTTTGCAATCCGTTTTTTCAAGTTAAGATAAGGTATTGTTTATGAATTAGTGTTAGTTAGAAATGTACTGTATATTACAAATATAAAAATACCGCCAAATATTGAGGTTCAAACCTTGAATTATAAATACCGGTACCAAAATTTTGACAAAGGACTTTTTCGATATGCTTTTCGATGTTGCTTCAAGGTTCTTTTCGATGTAATTTATTCCATCTGGTTCGATGAAGTCCAAAATTCAAATTTTTTTCAACCCTTTTCTAATTGGTTCTTTTTGGATGTTCACTGTTGCTATTTAAGTTCGGAATTGTAGATTTTTGATTAGAAATTCTAATTTTCCAAACGAGTTTCTTTATGGAATTCTTGTCTTAATTAAAACCGATAAATTAAAACAGAAAATTGATTAATTATATGGGCTGAATAAAGAAAGCGGAGGAACATAGGACGAGCCTCAAAATCGGGACGTATGGTAAGCTTATGCAAAACGTCATGTTTATAGTTTAGCGCAGTGGTTTTCAACCGGGGTTCCGTCAGAACAGTTCAGGGGTTCCGCAAGTTGTCCGTGAAAGATGAACTTCGTGTGTGTCTATCAAAAACACGAATCAATTTTAAAGAGTTTTGCAAGAAACATTAGGCTCAAGTTTTTCATTGAATTTTTTACGAGAATAAATGTAACTTTTTTCAGTTTGTATTAATAATTTCAGAGACCGATTCCCAGTAAAGACCTTCTTTTTTTTTAGAGGACACCCTGATTTTGGGACGAAAATAGGAATTTCGGAGACCGATTCCAAGTGAAGACCTTTTTTTTTTTAAAGAACACCCTGATTTTGGGACGAAAATAGGTGTTTTTAGCTGGTTACGGCTCGCAAACTCGAATAACTTTGAAAAGTGGTCCACAAGAGTGCAGAAGTTGGACCACCCTGCCATAAGACAATCAAATTACCGCACAGGGGCTCCTCAAGCCTCTGGAATGTTTCATTGGGGTTCCGCTCCACCAAAAAGGTTGAAAACCATTGGTTTAGCGAAACACTTTAAGTAAGATTGCGGAGCACAAGTGTTATTAGAACGCCCCCAATGCAAGAATAGCTAACTAAACCGATTACATAAACAAACGCTTTTTTTCTAGTATTTTGCTGATGCTTGAGTCTAACGTTTGATATTTAGGAGGCCAAAACTGCAAAATGCAAATTGCCGAAGCGCTTGAAATTGCAGCAGCCAAAAACTTTTCCTATAAAAGTTTAGATGCTTAGTGATTACGATAAAATCATAGTAATTGGAATGTAATCAATTTAACAAACAATAAGGCCTACAAATCGTTGTTTTAAAGCTTAATCTCAGCAAAATATGAAATCGAAAAATTGTTCATATTCAAATCGTTATAAATTTGCGGTAAATTACAGAAAAACTTTCAAAAATGCATAAACCGTGTAATAAATTTACTCTACATTCTATATCAGATCAAACAAAATGTGATATGTTGATCCAAAAGATTTTAACGCTTATTTAAATGGATTTACTGTCGGACGCTCGGAGTAAATAAGTTAATAAAAAGATTTGCATGTTTACTAGTGCCACACCCTATTTTTCATATACTTGCTAGTAAACAGGGTTGCGGAGTCGGAAGATTAAGATTTGACTCCGAGAATTTCTAAAATGCCGACTCCGACTCCGACTCCCGAATTTAACTTTGACTACGACTCCTACTCCCTAGTATAAGCAAATTATTTTTCTTAAATTAGATTTAACTAAGTAAAAATCATCCTTTCGAGTTGTTAGTTGCACAAAACAAGTCAGGTTTTTTAAATACATAAAAAGATGTTTACTTTAAAAAATTATGTATATGAGTGTATATACATGTATAACTGCAAATTACTGGTGCTCTTCAGAAGAGTGCTCAATAGCTTCAATAGTCAGAACGATTATTCCTGATTATCAAAACACAAATATTAAAAAAAACATTTTATTAAAATTGTCTAACAGACTGTTTCACCAGTAAGGCTCATCAATCAGGGGGCACAGTTAAAATAAATTTTTAGGCTTCAGATGAAAACTCGCATCTTAGAAAAATAACGCTACCAAAAGTTTGGGTTTAAACGATTAATTTACTAAAGTAAGTGATTGATTAGCAAATAATTACTTTTGTTACGAGATATTAAAAGAAAACATGCTGTAATGTTGCGCATAGATGTATTCTTAAACTTGGCCAAGCTGCCGAAAAGATTACCGGTAAAGCGTAAAAAAATTTATGGATCATTAGTTAAAAGAAAGCGTTATAAAAGAATCTTTTTATAAAAAAATGTTTTTATAACACTCTCTCTTAGCGAATGATCCATACTAATGTTTTATACAGTATAAAAAAAAATTTTTATAACACTTGCTCTTAACTAATGATCCATAAACTTTTCTACACTTTAATCTTTTCGGCAGCTTGGCCAAGTTTAATACATCTACGAGTATGCGCAACATTACAGCATGTTTTCTTTTAATATCTCGTAACAAAAGTAATTATTTGCTAATCAATCACTAACTTAAGTAAAATAATTTTTGAAACCCAAACTTTTGGAAGCGCTATTTTTCTAAGATGCGAGTTTTCATCTGAAGCCTAAAAATTTATTTTAACTTTTAATTTTTGTTTAATTTATTTCTTTCAACGTAAATAATATTGCTTTTTTTAATTGTTGAGCCTCACAGGCGAAGCAATTTGTTGGAACTATTTTAATGCAACATGTTTTTTTCTTATATTTATGTTTTGATAAATACGTATATACATATAATTATATTATATACACAACCCATTAACTATAATTCTTACTGTGTTTGAATGAAACATTAATACAAATCACATTTAGAAAACTAACTCGAAACTAAATATGTATTCTATACTTAATGCTTATTATATTTTCTGAACATTAAAGTATTTTATGGATAATTATATTATCTCCAGTCTATTTTACAGTTTTATTTTTCCCATGGTAAATCGAACCCGCGACAAACCTTAATGTTAATACAATTAATGACTTGTGTAGGGCCTGAGTGTAGGACTAGACCCTGAGTGTTGTCTCCTGCGTGTAGGACTGCATCTAGTCGGTTCGAAACTCAATGAGGTATGCTTCACTGAGGAGCTTTAACAAGAGCAAAACTCGAGTTTTGTGCTTCTTGTTTTAGGTGGCTTAGTTTTGTTTTTATCAGTAGGTAATGAGATTAAAATGTAAATGTGAAAATTTTATAATTGTAAAAATTTTTAGAAATGTTAGTAATAACTAGGGAATTTATTGACAATGAAAATTTGAAAACAAAAGTTTATAAAAGCAAAAGAAACAAAAAACCATATGTAAAAAAATTAAAAATTTGAACCCACAATTATAGGCTACAAGAAAAACAATAAAATGCGACTAATTTTAGAATTTTTCTGAATCACCGCTGCATATAAAAAACTCCAGAGAAAAATGTTAACATTTGCATATCAATAATAAGCTCATCCTTATTTCTCTCAAATAAACTTTAGCCATTAGTTTGATGGCACGAACTGCTTGGTGGTCTTGGCAAGCAGTTCTAAATTACAGTAATATCTCTACTAAATTACTAGCGGACAGCAATATCTTGGCATCTCCGGAAGCAGGTCGGGGTAATTGCTTACCCTATGTATAGCGCCTCCGTCGCTTTCCTACGAGCGGAGGATAAATATAGAGATAAAAAAAAATAATAAAGTCCATCTTCTTCACAGTAATTCATGGTTATATATTGATAGTAAGAATATATATGTGAATTTTGTAAAACGGATTTTGTAAACAAAATAAAAGGGAGTCTGTAGTTTCTATCTCATGGATATTTCAATTATTGTAATTTTGTACGAGACTGAACATGCAGGCTCCCTGCCGTTTATTGACATTCATATTAGGAGATCATTAAAAAATTCACCTTGGTTCTAAACTTTTGTTTGATATTTTTTTGAAAGAATAGAGCAAGAAGAGTAAGTTTTAATTTTCAAAAATTTTAATTTAATAATTTGCTCGTAAAAATAAAATTGCTTCTGTGAGTTTCTTCTTTATTGCAGCCCTTTTGGTCTGTTCTGATGAGCCTTAGTGATGAAAACAGACGTTCAACACTCACTTCTGTTGAAGGAAGTACTTATTTAAAGACACGTCAAAAATAAAAAAGGGGGGGCGTTTTGGAGGCTGAAACGGATTAATGGCATTTACATTAATTTCAATGGAAAAATTATTTTTGTCATACGAGCAAATTGAGGTACGAGCTCGGTCACAGAACGAACTAAACTCGTATGTCAAGGTACCACGTATTATAGAAAGAGGCTGCTTAGGATAGTAACTTGATTATGCATCTGGAATTTGCTTCCTTCATTGGATTGAAGAAAGGGAAGCAACTAATTCGGCTGCCCGAGCATAGCATTACGCAAAATACTATTTGCTTACAAATTAAAATGTAAACTTTTTACGAGTCGCACGCTGTGTCGCGCGATACGCGGCAAGGTTCTCTTAAAAAAATTACTGCACCCACTGGCGCGCGCGGCGTAAGTTGCGCGGTTAACATCACTAATATATAAAGAAATTGGACATAAGGAGTCGGAGTCGGATAAAATATTCCGACTCCAACTCCGACTCCGCAACCCTGCTAGTAAAAGCTGCTAGTGCAAAAGAAATCAAATAAAACCAGTATAAAGAAGTTTTAGACCTTGTCAATGGCGTAAAATAGCCAAAAAACTTTTTACCAAAAATGTCGAGAAAGAATAAAAATCAAATTGGTAGCAATTTAATACCCAAAAACCAAATAGCCAATAAGCAGCGATAAGTAGATTTGTATCATGATTTGATGAAGGAAAAGTCTGAAAATAAATCAAGAAATAAGCCGCCAATTATTCAGAGAAATGGTGCCAGACTATCCTTCGGCTGTATTGAGACAATAACCGGGAAAAGCCAAGCAGGAAAGACAAGAATTCCATAAAGAAACTCGTTTGGAAAATTAGAATTTCTAATCAAAAATCTACAATTCCGAACTTAAATAGCAACAGTGAACATCCAAAAAGAACCAATTAGAAAAGGGTTGAAAAAAATTTGAATTTTGGACTTCATCGAACCAGATGGAATAAATTACATCGAAAAGAACCTTGAAGCAACATCGAAAAGCATATCGAAAAAGTCCTTTGTCAAAATTTTGGTACCGGTATTTATATAATTCAAGGTTTGAACCACAATTTTTGGCGGTATTTTTATATTTGTAATATACAGTACATTTCTAACTAACACTAATTCATAAACAATACCTTATCTTAACTTGAAAAAACGGATTGCAAAATTTTTTACTTACATTGTGAAGACAATTGAAACCAATGAAACAATTGCCATTGTGAACGACAATAACCTTCCAACTTTTAGTTAATGTAGTGTAGCGATCGCCGCATTTTTACGCTTGATATGTTTGTGTATTCTTTTATTCCTTTTATCATTTTATCTCTTTGAAAAAAACGAGAGTCTTGCGAAGCGTCAAGTATATGTAAAAAATTGTACAGTTGATTTTAAAGAATAAAGAACTAAAAGGAAAATATCTGTTCTGATTACATGTAGCAAGATACTTTTTGAAACCTAATCCGCTACATATTGGTGACCCCGATGTGATTTTGAATTTCAACTAATTTAAATTTTAAAAAACTCAAGTCCATTCACAGTTCAACAATCTACTACTAAAGAAAAAGAACTTACGTAGGTTATAATAATGACCAGCTTAATATCAAGTTATGTAATATTTATGCATATAGCAATTATGTTTCTTGCATTTTATTATTTGTGTATAAAATATTTCCGATTTTCTAATAATCAAAATGAAACTAGTGAAGACTTGCATAACACTAGAACAGTTCCGCCATCTTGTTTTCAACGAACTAATAGCAACGATAATGACCTCGGGAAAAGGAACCCATCGCTTGGTTTAAATGTGTGGATGTTTTTTTGCTTCTCAGCGTATTTGTAAGCAAAGTGAAATGTTCGACCATGTGCTTAAACGTTTACCGCCTAAATATTTGGCGCCATTAAGTGATGTTATTACAGAGTGTTCGCAATCTACTAATCCTTACGACATTTTAAAGCGTGTTTTAATATCGCGGTATACCTTGTCGGAAGATGCTCAATTAGACAAACTACATAAAATCCAATTAGGTGAAATGTCCCCAATCGAATTTTTAGCAAAACTTCGGGGTTCTTTGGTAAGTTTTGATCACAATGAACCTACTTGCAAAAGGCTTATAAAAAAGGTTTTCTTCGAGGGTATGCCCGTAATGGTTCGTCAATTACTGTCGGCTTCTGGCGAAACAGACGTTGATTTACTGGTACAAAAAGCCACTGATATTTTATCTGTAAGCCCCGCCAATCCTCCCACAGATGATAAACTGCAATATATGGTCAATGAGTATTTTGATAAGCAGTTGGGAAATATGTCGGACGCCGTAGACGAATTAAATCGAAAGCTTGAAAAGTTTACCTCCTACCAGCGTAATAAAGGTTTTTTACCCATATCAACAATTTCTAAAAATGGATTAGTTATGTTTTTACCACAACCGTTATGGCAATCGAGCTCATAAATGCATATCATCTTGCTCTTGGCATGCAAATGACGCAATGTCTCATTCTCAAAAGAATCGTTTAAACTAATAGCTCCGGTAAAGAAAGGCGACTTTACCGTAGGAAATAATAAGTGCTCAACTCTTACGTCGCAACTACTGAACATAAAATCTTCTATTACTAATTTGAAGTTTTTGATTGATATACGGGCAGTTCTTGATCTGTATTTCCTGTGGACTCTAATTCTCGACATCATTCGCAGGATTATTTGTCTGCTGTTAATGGAAACTCTGTCCCTACGTTTGGTTGCAAAAATATTACTATTGACCTGGAAGGTCCTGTGCCTTTAAACTGGGAATTTTGCATTGCTGAGACGCTAAAACCCATTATAGGAATAGATTTTTTATCGCACTTTGATATCAAGATTGATCCTAGAAAAGGAAGATTGATATTTCCTGAACACATACCGAAATCTAAAAATATTAAATCATTCCGCTGGTTTTATCGATGTTTTGCACAAAAGTGTCATAATCCTTGTTCTTTTTTATCTAATACCGAATTTAAGCCTAGTTTGTGTAATGTCGAACCTCCAGTTTACAACTTAGGAGATTATCAGTTTCTTAAAGCTAAATTTTCCAAGGTGTTCTCTGTTTCGAACTTAAGGCTTCCTCCAAAACATGATATCGTTCACTACATTGAAACAACCGGTACACCAATCAAACAGCGGCCACGCCGTCTTTCTCCCGAAAAACTTGCTGTTTTAAGAAAGGAATTAAGTCAGCTTGAGGAATTGGGAATAATTAGACTCAGTTTCTCCCCGTGGGGATCTCCCGTTCATATGGTAAAAAAAATCTAATAGATCTTGGCGAGTAGTTCGAGACTATCGGCGTCTAAATCGTAATCGTCAAGGACTCATATTCCATTCCCTTCCCTTATGACTTCACCGAAAATATATCCGGTTTCAATATTTTCCAGCATCGATTTGTTTATATCACCAAATTCATATTCACCCAGAACATATTGCCAAAATCGCAATTTGCACACCGGCCGGAAATTGGGAATTTTTAAAGATGTCTATGGGTCTAACTAACGCTGGCCAAACATTCCAACGCTTTATGAACTCTCCTTTTCAAGGCTTGCCATTTGTCTTTGTCTATGTAGATGACATTTTAATCTTTTCGTCCTCCATTGAAGAACACCGAGCCCATCTTCGACAAGTATTTGAGCGTCTACAACGCAACGGATTAATCATCAATGCAGCTAAGTGCTTATTCGGCCAAAATCAGCTGCGCTTTTTAGGGCATATCGTTTTGGAGAAAGGTATCGCTCTTGTTGCATGTAAAGTTGATGCCATGAATTCTTTTTTGACACGAAAAAGCGCCCAATCTTTACGGCGATTTTTGGGCATGGTGAATTTTTATTGAAAATTCATTCCTCAATGCGCAAAAATTTTGGCCCCTTTAAATTCCCTCCTCCGGGGGATTCCTGCCGGTCGCAATGCAAATCTTTCTTGGAACAAAGAGGCATCAACTGCGTTCGAGGACATAAAAGTAGCACTGAGTAATGCAACACTACTAAATTATCCTCACCACGACAGTCCGACAGCATTGTTTGTAGACGCAAGCGATAAATTCTGTGGTGCTGTACTCAGTCAGATTGACAGTAGTGGTTCGCACAGACCATTGGAGTATTTTTCTGCCGCCTTTTCTGATACCCAAAAACGGTATAGCACTTTCGATAAAGAATTGCTGGCAGCTTATTTGGCAGTGCATCATTTTACATACTTCTTAGAAAGCCGTCCGTTCACTCTTTACACGGACCACAAACCATTAGTCGGTGCTATATCTAGAAAAAAACTCTATTAAGTAACAGGCAAGCACGACATCTATCGTTTATCTCACAATTCACAACTGGTGTTAGACATACTGAAGAAAAAAACAACGTGGTTGCCGATTGCTTGAGCCGTCCTGAAATCACTGCTGCTCTTTCGCCTTATTTCACAGATTATACTGAGCTGACATTGGCACAGAGGCACGATGCATCGATTCGCGAGCTCTTTCGATCGAAGACTTCATTAAAACTATGTGAACGTGCGATTCATAACTCAGGTCTTTTATTTCTTGGAGACACTAGTACGGGAAAATTTCACTCCATCATTCCAAATTCATTACGAACCACAATTTTTAAGCTCATACACAACCTTTCCCACCCAGGCATTAAGGCAACTCAAAAACTCATCGGAGAGCGGTTTGTGTGGCCAAATATGAGAAGGGATATTGCTGAAAAGTGCCGTACCTGCATTTCTTGTTAGCAAACAAAAATTACCCGACATCAAATTACCCCCTTACAGCATTTCAGAACCCCAGATGCCAGATTTTCACATGTACACGTCGATATTGTCAGTCCTCTCCTCGATACTTCTGGTTACAAATATTTACGGATAGTTGTAGACAGATTTACACATTGGCCGGAGGCCGTCCCATGAAGAATATCACTGCACAATCTTGTGTAGATTCTTTTCTTTTACATTGGGTGGCCCGTTTTGGGTCTCCTACAATAATCACTACAGATAGAGGAGCCCAACTCACGTCTCTCCTTTGGACAGAAATGTGCCAATTTTTGGGTTCAAAATTATGTCATACAACAGCTTTCCATCCGGCTGCAAACGGATTAAACGAGCGATTCAATTGCAGTCTCAAAGTTGCATTGAAATGTTAATCTCCTCCCGATCTTTGGTATCGAAACTTAAGTCTTGTATTCTTAGGCTTGCGATCGGCCATAAAAGAAAATATGGGGTGTGCTGTAGTTGAAATGGCTTTAGCGACTGCTATACGACTCCTGGGAAATATTTTAAAAATTTGACTCCTGTAGAGTTATCCAAGGAAAGCACAGTCCAATCAGCTTCGCAGTATGCTAAAATACTTTGTTCCTTCATGAACTCATTACGTTATACTATACCAGTACCACGTCATCCTAAAAAACAACCAACTTATGTCGACCCATTTCTTTTTCGGTGTTCCCAAGTATTCGTTCGCATTGACAGCGTAAAATCTCCGTTGCAACAACCTCATTTTGTACCTCGTTTTCGGGACCTCATTTTGTACTCGAACGACACGATAAATATTTTGTCATCGAAGAAGACGGTCACACTGACATCATAACAATTGATCGTTTAAAACTGGTTCTTGTTGAGCCTAAATCTCCCACTGACTTTTCAGATGAGCAGGAAACTTCTGAGACTCTATTTTTTTCGCCCACATCTTCGAGTGAGAATGATAATACTGTGGCAGGAGAGCTAGACGAACTTTCTGCTAATCACGTTTACTCCCGCAGAGGCAGACTCATTACCAAACCATGCGCCATCGCGATTAAATTTTATCGATGTTTGGTTTAACATTTTTATATCGTGTTGCATTTTTGCGTGCTTATTTGTACAGCATAATTTTTTTTACCGCTATCAGTGCATGTAAAATATTGTTACCTTTTTTTTTGCAATCGTTTTGTTTTTGTTTTTTTCAGTGGTATTTGCCTTTTATATTGCGGCCATACCACTTGGGGAGGAGACGTGTAGCGATCGCCGCATTTTTACGCTTGATATGTTTGTGTATTCTTTTGTTCCTTTTATCATTTTTTTTCTCTTTGAAAAAAACGAGAGAGTCTTGTGAAGCGTCAAGTATATGTAAAAAATTGTACAGTTGATTTTAAAGAATAAAGAACTAAAAGGAAAATACCTGTTCTGATTACATGTAGCAAGATACTTTTTAAAACCTAAAGCGCTACAGTAGAATGCCCGGTTGTATCTTTAGGCAACCGTCGTGGACTGAGTTTGAAGTTAATTTAAGCAAGTAATTCTTAACCAAAGGCACGCCTCTCTTATTTTTATTTATTTTATCTCTATATTTACCCTCCTGACTCGCAGGAAAGCGAAGGGGCGCTAATAGATGGGGCAAGCAATTATCCTGACCTGCTTCCGGAAATGCCAAAATATTACTGTCCGCTTGAAATTTAATAGAGATGACTTCAATTTAGAACTGCTAGCCAAGACCACTAAGGAGGGGAAAGTACCGTAAAGTGTCTTTCCCTAGGACACAACAGAATGGCGCGAGTAGGTTTTGAACCGAAGGGAGTTTTAAAAATTCACGGAGTCAGTTTTAATTACACATTTTTAACTATGCATATATTTTGCCAACTTTAAAATATTATTTGTTTCCAATTAAGTGTGCATGAACATCAAAGTTTCGTCTTTCCATTGCAGAAAAAGTACGTTTTAGTTCTCTCCCCACGATTTTGATTTTTTTATACTACGGCGTTGTTTTTTACTTTACCGAAAGAAATTTATTAGGAGACACCAAAAAACTTTTTAACTCTTTAGGAGGTCATGGGTCAACGAACAATCAAAAGTTTTCGTTTTTTGTCATGGTCTGGCCAAAAAAGTAGGTTATTTGCTTGAAAATTTAGGATTTAAACTTCTTTGTACCCTGGATCCGATCATGCAAACTTTAGCTAGCATGTGAAATAGAACGCTATCATGCAAAATCAAATTCCTTAAAACTTATAAAACCTGAAAAACTGATTAGTCTCTAAATAAAAAGATTTCGCAATTCTAATGTTAAAGGAAACCAAAAATTTTGCTACTTTTTCATAAACAAAACAGTTTTTTCGTCGGCAGTGTGGCCGAGTGGTTAAAGCGCCGTGCTTTTGATACTTTAGAACACTTTCTCTTGCTTGGTAGTCTTGGCAAACAGTTCTAAATTCTAGCCCACCCCTCTAAAATTAAAAAAACAAAAGAACAAATTAGAACTGCACAGCAATATCTTGGCATTTTTGGAAGCAGGTTTGGGTAATTGCTTGCCCTGTGTATAGGCATATTATATTTTCGAAGGGGCAAACCAGAATGCTTGTTAGAAAAAAAGATTTGTCCCTAAAAAGGCCTTCAATTTAAATCAGTCTCGGATTTTATGATTTTTGTCCCTGAATAGCAGTGTTCTCTAAAAAACAGGTCTTCACTTCGAATCAGTCTCCAATTTCTTAACCTTCATCCCTTAAAAGTAGTGTTTTCTAAAAAAAAGGTTTTCACTTTGAATCTGTGTTAGATTTCATGGTTTTCATACCTAAAACGTAGTGTTCTCTAAAAAAGGGAGATCTTCGCTTCGAACCTGTCTTAGATTTTCCGCAAACCGGGCGGGCCGAAACTCTAATCAAACTCTAATAAACCGGGCGGGACGAAATCGGCACGTATGGTAAGCTTACTTATGTATAGCGCCTCCGATACTTTCCTGCGAGTCAGCAGGATAAATATAGAAATAAAATAGAAAAAAATGTTTTTTTAATTCAGAAAAAGTTAGTTAAATATGAGAGAGTGCTTCAAATTATTATTTTTTATAATTTAAGTAGAGCACTGTTTTGTTTGTTATTAAATAAAATTAGTACTAACATTATTTTAAGAAATTTGTGCCTCACCAACCACGTGCTTTACGGCACGTCACTGTCTAGTTCTATATATCAATCAATTAAACAAAAATTAAAATTAGATCGTTTGAATCAGAATCCTTTAAAATGCTGCAAATCCCGGTACGTTCATCGGAACATTTTATTTTAAATAACCGAAAGACCAAACGTGAGCTAAAGGTTTATAACAATGACAAATGTTTACCATTTTGTCCCGTCACTACTTTTCTTGGAGTTAAAACTGGACAAATCACTCACGTTTTGTCACCATTTTATGGCATTGCGAAAAAAATATCTCTGCGCGTCACAATGTTGAGGTAACTTGCGGGCTCAGAATGGGCTGCTGGTGTCAAAACATTACGTATAGCTGCTCTGTCTCTGTTATAAAAAAGTAAGGGCAAAAAAAAGTTTTTACTTTATTTTAAATTTTATTAATCGTATTTAAGAATCGCAAATCCGCATCTCCATGACAAATTTCTGCATACGCCGCTGCCTTCTCTACTATGTTTTGCTACCTTAATCATTTTTGATATGTTGCAAGTACCTTAGTTTTTTGCATAGACCTATGTCACAAAGGGTGGTTCTACACAAGGCAATTAAAAAAAAGAGTTTTGCAACTTGACACGGCCGTTGTTACAGTGTTTGAAATACACTTATCATCATCCTCTGGGAAAAGTTTAAGAAAAGTTTGCCCACCAAAGGCAGTTGAATCTTATTAAACAATAGGCCATATTATAATTTTTAGTTTAGGCCTACCATTGCTTTTTTCCTGGAAGGTTTGTCTCCAGTAGTTTATATACAGAAGAGACATTGTGCCAAGATTTTGACCAAAAATGCAGTTGGCCTTACCAAAACAATTGTTTATTCATGCGTAGACTTTTATTACAAACTTCACAATTTTTGCACCCTCTGCACAATCTACTTTAATTGCATGATATGTAGAATTAGTTGCAATTAATTTATATTAAATGTTTGCCACCCAAAAAATATGTGTATAGAAGAGATTAGGAACTATGGAGCCAAATTTTTATTTTTTATAATTTATTTTGATTTCCACATTTATCCTCCTGATTGCAAGAAAGCTTCGGAGGCGCTATACGTGGAGGAACATTCAAGCAATTACTTTGCCCTGCTTCCAAAGATGCCAAGTTATTGCTGTCCGCTTCAAATTTTATATTTTCGTTTTTTAGTTTTTGTAGAGATATAGATATAAAGATATAACCCAGCCATCGGAGGCTCATTCCTGTGATTCTTGATGCCGGCCCAAACCCGGATAAATGGGGAGGATTGCGGCAGGAAGAGCATCCGGTGTAAAACTTTTTTGCCACATTATATAAATGCGTATTGTTGATAAATCCATACCGGATCGGTCGCGGCCCGGGTTACCAACAACCGCCTCAGGTGTTGCACAGCAGGGCACCTGTGAAAATTATTCTACTGCTGAAAATAGTTTAAACAAGAGAAGAAAGAGAGGAGGAAGGCGATAAAGTGGCAGCGAGAAGTGTGGAAAGAATGACGCTCACTCATAAAGGTGGGTACCTTAAATATTGGAACAATGACTGGAAGGGGAAGAGAGCTGGCAGATATCATGTAGCGAAGAAATGTAGACATATTGTGCCTATAGGAAACAAAGTGGAAAGGGAGTAAAGCAAGGACTTTGGAGGTGGATGCAAACTATTTTACAACGGAGCTGATGGAAGAAAAAATGGGATAGGGATAGTGGTAAGGGAGGAGCTGGCTGAAAATGTTCTGTAGGTGAAGAGGGTGTCAAAGAGATTAATGGCCATGAAGCTGGAGGTAAAAGGGTCCATCGTAAATATCGTAAGTGCGTATGCTTCACAGGTTAACAACAGCATGGAGGAGAAAAATGATTTTTGGGAAGACCTGGATGGGTTGATAGAAAGTGTATCAAAAGAGGAGAGAATAGTTCCTGGTGCAGACCTTAATGGACATGTGGGCGAAGGAAACATAGGGGATGAGGAAATAATGAAAAGACCGGGTGCTGGAACAAGAAATAAGGAAGAATCAATGATTGTGGATTTTGGGAAAAGGATAGATTTGGCGATTGTCAATACTTATTTCAAGAAGAAAGATGAACACAAGGTGACGTATAAAAGGGGCGGAAAAAGTGCACAAGTAAATTATGTGATGTGCGGAAGCAGAAACTTGAAGAAAATGTGCGATTGTAAGGTAATATTGAATGAGTGTGTCGCAAAACAGCACCGTATGGTGGTATGCAAAATGGCTCTTATGGTGAAAAAGAAGAAAGCAGAGAAAGTAAAGCCAAAGATACAATGGTGGAAACTGAAAGAGATAAGCTGTCAAGAAGTGTTTAGACAAGAGGTGACCAGGATTTTGGGACGCAAAGATGGGTTACCTGATGAGTGGGACAAAACAGCAGAAATGCTAAGAAAAACAGCTGAAACTGTACTGTGAGTGACATTTGGGAAACCAAAAGGAGACAGGGAGACATGGTGGTGGAATGAGGAAGTTCAGGAGAGCATAAAAGAAAAGAAAGAGGAAAAAAAGTATGGGACAAAATAAGAGATGAAAATACTAAAAACATTTACAAAGAAAAGAAGAGTAAGGCAAAGAAGGCAGTTGCAATGGCGAAAGGACGTGCATATGACAATTTGTATGCTAGATTGAAAACAAAAGAAGGTGAAAAGGATTTACAGATTGACTAAACAGAGAGACAGAGCAGGAAAAAATGTGCAGCACGTGAGGGTTACAGCGTAAAGAATGAAAACGGTAATGTTGTGGTAAATTCGGAGGCAGTGTTAAAGAGATGGACGGAGTACTTTGAGAAATTGATAAACGAGGAAAATAAAAGAGACCTTAGGACAGAGAAAGCAGAAGTGGTTAACGAAGAGGTAAATGCGTCAGGAGAGAAAAAGTAAAGAACGCACTAAGAAGGATAAAAAAAGGTAAAGCGGTTGTGCCAGATGAGTTGCCAGTAAAAGTTTGTAAGTGCATGGGAAAGATGGGGATGAAGTTTTTGACCAGACTGTTCAACAAACTATTAATGGGTGAACGGATGTCAGAAGAATGGAAAAGGAGTGTGCTTATCCCAATCTATAAAAACAAAGGGACGCACAGTGCTGTGGAAACTACAGAGGAATAAAGCTAATGAGTCATACAATGAAGGTATGGGAAAGAATTATTGAAACCAGGCTAAGGGGTATATAGAGATCAGCAAACACAATATGAATTTATGCCAAGAAAGGGAACCACCGATGCCATGTTTGCTTTAAGAATATTGATGGCAAAGTACAGGGAAGGTCAAAGAGAGCTTTATTGCGTATTCGTAGACCTAGAGAAAGCTTACGACAGGGTTGCACGGGAAGAGCTGTGGTACTGCATGAGAAAATCAGGAATAGAAAAGTATGTGCAACTTGTACAGGATATGTATGAGGGAAGCAAAACAGTGGTGATGTGTGAAGTAGGAACTACAGAAAGTTTTAAGATCAAGGTTGGACTGCACCAGGGATCAGCGTTAAGTCCGTTCCTGTTTGCAGTAATAATGGACAGGCAAACGGATGAAATAAAGAGAGAACCACCATGGACAACGCTGTTTGCTAATAATATTGTGATTTGTGCGCAGACCAGGGAAGAAATGGAGCGGAGATTAGAATCCTGCAGGTATGCATTGGAAAGAAGAGGGATGAAAGTAAGTAGGTCAAAGACCAAATATCTGTGCATAAATGAAGGAAATGACGACGAAACGGTGAAGATAGAGAATACAAAAGTGCTAAACGTAAAAGAATTTAAGTATTTGGGATCAACGGTGCAAGAAGTGGTGGTTGTGAGAGGGAAGTAAAGAAGAGACTGCAGGCAGGAGGGAATGGATGGAGAAGAGTATCGGGAGTAATCTGCGACAGGAGGTTACCAGCTAGAGTAAAAGGAAAAGTCTACAGTTCAGTGGTAAGATCAGCAATTGTTGTATGGACTTGAGACGGTGGCGCTCACAAAGAAACAAGTGGAAGAGATGGAAGTCGAAGAGATGAAAATGTTGAGGTTTGTTATGGGAGTGACGAAAAAAGATAAGATTAGAAACGAGTACATTAGGAGTACAGTCAAGGTAGAACGGTTAGAAATGAAGATGAGGGAGGGCAGGCTGAGGTGGTACGGACATGTCATGAGGAGAGACCAAGAGTATGTAGGAAGAAAGATGATAGAAATGGAGTTACCGGGAAAGAGAAAAAGAGGAAGACCAAAGAAAAGATTTTTAGATGTAGTGAAAGAAGATATGGGAGAAGTTGGTGCAAAGGAGACCGACGTTAAAAACAGGACGGTTTGGAGAATGATGATAGGCTGTGGCTATCCCTGATTGAAGGGAAAGGCCAAAAGGAAAAGAAGAAGAAGTTTTTGTCGAGATATGACTGAAATTTACAACTGCTTGCCAAGACCGTTAAGCAGGAGAAAATGCCGTAAAGTGTTTTTTTCAAAGACACAACAGAATGGCGCGAGTAGGTTTTGAATCGAAACCATGTCGATTACAATTGCGGCGTTTTTAACCATTCGCGGGCGCCAGTGGTTCAAAAGAAAAATTGCTTGGAAACCCCATATTATAACTGCATCTTTTAACTCACTCAGACATGCATATAACTTTTTGATTCGATACAGCATAGACAAAATATCACGTTTCAAAAATTATAAGATTTTTAGCGCAAAGATCTTAAAACTTGGAGATCAATGGGTCACACTTAAAGGAACTTTGAGCCAATATTTTTATGTAATTTACTATATCAATAAGCTAAAAGAAAAATACAGATTAACCGTTATTTGTAGATCATTAGAAAAAAATTGCTGTTTACAAGTCACATAGATAGCGAGGTCAATGATAGCAATGTTATTCCCGACATTTTCTTGTCGGTAAAATGAATGTTGACTGGGCTTCTTTTTACATATCTTTGCTGGATTGCATAAGAAATGTTTTTGCTTATATCGTTTCTCGATCGAGTGCTCCATTCTTTAACTAAAACGTCTTGAACAGCATTTCTAAGTATGGTATAATGTTCATATTTTTCTTTGTTTTTTTTAATGCGATTTTTGGTGTAGTGATTTAATGAGATTACAAGATTGTAAATTAGACTATTAATGAAAAACTACAGTATAATATAAATTATAAATTTGGAACGCTTCAATGCTTACAGCATATAAAAAAAAGTCAAATACTATGAAACACTGTTTATTAGAGCACGTTTCAGAATTTTAACTCATTTTATGCTCAATTTTATGAATTTTCAATTTTTAAGAACTTTAATGCATAGTTGATGATGGAATTAGTCAAAACTTGGAAACTTTCTCCAATAAACTATGTTTTGCAGTGTATTGTACTTTTATTCTGAAATAAATAGATCAATTTTTTTGTATAATCTTTTGACAGAAAACTTCAATAAGATACAGTATTAAGCCCCGTTTCTACTACGAGCGCGGAATAGAGCATTTTTTGTTTTATTGATTTTTTTACTTCTTTCGCGCTTAAGTCCTAAGCGAAGCAAAAAAATCAATGAAAGAAACAAAAAATACTCCATTCCACGATCGTAGTAGAAACGAGCTTTCATTCATAGTTTAAGTAGACAATACCTATTAACCATTTTTTTTGGCAGAGAATCTTTGGGCCATGTTCAGTAGTCTTGTAAATAAGTGTTTCAATGATCCTGTTCAGTGATGTAGTCGAGACCACGTAATTCAAGACCGAGACCGAGACCGAAAAAATTTTTTCGAGATCAAGACCGAGATCGAGTCTGGAAAATTTCGAGACATAAGGTTCAAGATTAAGACGAGAAACTATCGAGATCGAGACCAGAATATTTTTCGTAAAAAAATTTAATTTTATTTATAACATTAATTTTTATTTTTCCAAAAATCCAAAGTTACATTTCTAATAAACTAGCATCTCCAGCATGTTACCAGAAAGCCTTGCTCTATGTGGTCGCATGATCAAACCGCCGGCGCTAAAAATCCGCTCAACTGGAGCAGACGAAGCGGGAACGCACAAGACGTGGTTTGCGACTTTGAAAAGAGCAGAATATTCTTCAGATTTTTCTTTCCAAAAATCAAAAATATTTGAAGGCAACACAGTCATTGTTAAAACATCTTCCAAGTATTTTCCTAGCTGTACCCTTGATGTTGGATTTGTGCTATTGGTTGTTTCTCGCTTGTTTATATATTTTGTAAAATTTTGGCACCTCTGGCGGGCAAGAATCACCAACTATATCCGCTGAAAATGAACTAAATCATTTGTTGACTATGTTAAATTACTCAAAAATTTTACAAGGCAACAAAAGGCTTTCAATTTCATTCTCAAGGGGAATTGTGTATGGTGAAGAAAGCAGTAAATCATCACAACCACGTCAAATAACAAAAATATCAAAAAATGTCCGGTCTCGAGACCAATTTAAAAAGTATGAGACCAAGACTGCGACCGAGACCGAGACCCTGAATATTGTTCTCGAGACCTTCATCACTAGTCCTGTTTATTCTCTATTAAGAGTTAATCTAACTGAACTATGTTACAGAAATTCAAATGAGAAACGTTGCTGCTCGTATAACTTTAAAATTAATTCCCCGTTGTATGCTACAAACTTCGTATTTTTACTTACCTTTTTTTAAGAAAATAACAGAAAAACACTAAGAGGCAAAATATTTACATTCAAGTTACAGAAACCTAGTTATACCTACCAGTGGCGTACGTTTCCGACGGGGTCCAATGTTTTGTCACAATCGTGTGACGTCACAAATCAACTTGGGGAATGCCAAAGGCACGACCATTATAGGGTGGTACGACCATCCGGGGGCATCCCCCAAAAAAATTTTGAAAAATTACACCTAATACGCATTTTCGTGCATTCTGGAAGAAAGTTTTAGTATAATGCTTTTACGAGACTTAAGAATTATTTTTTTAAATATTTAATATAATGAAATGAAAATCAAGCATAAAACAAAGTTAGCAGAGTTAATTGATCAAATATCACTTTTAAAATAGTGGTTTGTGCGGCTATATGTCTTCCCTTTGCAAGGTTTTGTCTGCCCTCTACAACTCTTATTCACTTTCAAGAGCATAACAAATTTTGATAAATGTTTTACTATAACCAGATAGTCCAGTCCAGATTTCTACTAGTAAGTGGTCTGAGCGACGAGTGGTTTTTCACAGGAAAATCGAAATCTAGGGCGAACCCCAAATACTTGCGAAAAACCAGCTGGGCGTTTGCTAAAACTGGTTGGTTTTGCTTTATAGTTTTTTGTTTTTAGGGTCTGAGGGAGGCCATGGCGCAGTGGCCTCCCTCCTCGGCACTCGGCACACTCGCGATACCTTCCAATTATTCTGTAAGCAATTAATCGGGCTGACAATTACACTCAAGAAAGCATAATAACACAAGTATTAATACTTTTGTAACATGAGAGAAAACTCGTTACAGCATTTAATTTAATGGAATCAAATCATATCTCAAACGTACTTCATGCCCTATCTTTCAGTTAGAAACTTGCTTCAGAGGATCGCAACTGATGGATTTGGAAGAATTTTTTGAGCTATATGAGTGTCAGTAGTTCTACTCAGAGTTTAATCTTGTAGGTTTGTAAAAAATGCATATGGACATATATGGACGCATATTTTTCATAGCAAATTACTTGCTATTAAAAACAAAATATATGTAAATTTTTTATAGCGCCTTTGAGGCTTTCCGAAATATAATGCAGTATTTCCAGAATGGTTAAAATATCAAAGTTAATAAAGGGAAAATTAACAGATTATGTCTTATTGTTAAATAAGTAATATCAATTTTCTCAAAGCAAATAAAAACCAAAAAATCATAACCTTATTTCTTCAAATCATGGAGGCGAATGGAACACTGCCAGCAAAATATTTAGGTTATTCCTAAATTCACTGCAAACTATTTATCCTAATGTACAATTATCATAGAATCATATTTTACGTCTCTCTGCAACCCACTTTGAGAAAGCAAAGAATAGGTGAACCATCACTAATGTGTTTTTTCGAATACTTTTCATTACGACAAAATGTTAAATTTTACTTTACAATAGATTGCTGATTTATTTTTTCGAGTGAATTGATTTTGAAAATTTGGTATTGGTTTTGTATCGTTCCTTCAATGAACAATTTAGAAAAAAGTGGGACTGACGCGAAACAACTGCTTAATCTGATTGAGCAAGTTTGAAGTTCCAATTATCTTGATTATTATGTGAATTTTTGCTTCGCGTGCTTTGCTTCAATTTTCATCTGTAATTAGTTTTCCGTTGAAATCCCCACCAGTTGCTGTAGTACAAAAGCGAAGTCATAAATAAGAATTTTAGCAATCTCTGAAATTTTTGTTACTGACTGTTCGGCAAATTTAAGGAAATCAAGTTTTTAGTTTAAAGCAAAAATGGGTAAAGGTAGCAGCACCCTGAGACCCAAAAATATAAAAGGTTTAGTAGATTGTATCCAGTTAAGTCGGAAAGAAATTGAAGACTGGTACGTACATTTTAAAAAAGAATATCCTTTTGGCTTGTTAACTATGGAGCAATTTATAGATGTTTATAAGTCGTTTTTTCCTTGTGGAAACTCTGAACGCTTTGCACATTACGTTTTTAAAGCGTTTGATACCAAAAAAGACGAGGTCGTTAACTTTCGTGAGTTCTTGTGCGGTATCGGTGTGTTACTTCGTGGTACAGTGGAAAGCAAACTAGGTTTTGCATTTTCCTTGTATGACAAGGACGGTTGTGGGTTTATAACGAAAGACGAATTTCTTGAAATGGTGCTAGCTGTTTACAAGACGATGGAATTGGATACATGTCAACCAGATGAAAATACACCAAAGCAGAAAGCCCGCCAATTATTTCGGAAAATAGACATGAGTATGAATGAGGATATCTCAAAACAGGAATTTTTTCGTGCTATGATGGACGATCCAGAAATTGTACGTTTTATAAAGTGGAATATCGGGCATTCTTTGATGCCTCGTTTGACTGCAAGATCGTAAAAATGCCTATATTTAATTGACCGTCTTGTTTTAAAATTTATTTATAGAGTAAAACAATTTTATTTTTATTTTTTTGAAGTCTTGTATGGGCAGTACGAAATTAAACGCTTTAAATGTATAGAAGTCGAAGGTTTTATTGTTGTCGTTGTCGTTTGTGTTATACGTACATTCAGAATTGTTGATTTGTGGTGCCCGCAAGTTTTTTTCAATATAAACTGATCGATTTGAAATGTTTTAGAAATTTTTTTATCAGCTTTATAATAGCCTTCAAGTAAAATTCCTGCTTGGACGTTTGGTTCATGCGGTAAATTTCAATTTTAAAAAGCCCTAGTGTTTACCAATGAACTTTTTTTTTTCATACACCAGTAACGGTTTGCAATTTTTTATATATTTAAAGAGATGACGTTTTAGGTCTTCACTTGTCACCTATTTTTACGCTGGGAAATTAGCCGTGCTTACTTCGTTTAGCTTTGTTGCTAACTCCGGGTGTAAGTGTGTCAGTAATATATTATGGGGGTTGTGAAGAGATATATAAGTTGGCAGTGTGACTGAGTAGCGGTTTTGATATTACATCCATCGACACAGTCGCTGTTCAAAACTTTCTCTGGTCACTTTGTTGTGTCCGGAGGAAAGATGCCTAATGGTAAAGTTATTCTGCAAAAAAGTCTCGGCAAGCAGCTTAAATTTCGGTCATATCTTAAATAAAAAAACTTTTTTCGAAGACACAACTGAGTAGGTTTTGAACCCAGAACATGTCAATCACAATCACGGCGCTTATGCTGTCGGCGAAGTTTTAATTCAAAAAGATTAATCTCCATCTCCCAGGCAATTAATTACAAGAAGTAATCGGTAAAATTAAGATTTAATCCCCCAGGCAATATTCAACCCATGTTTAGAAATCTACTGCAGCGAAACCGTGGTTGGGCAGTGATCTTGGGTTCGGTGTACGTGATGCACAATGGCAGAGGTACTACTCTCTAGTGCCATCTACCTTAAACTCGATGTACTTATTGCATTAAAATTTTTGAGGTTTTCGTTTATTTAAAATAAAACTTGAATCAGTCAGTGTTCAAGCTGTACAGTAGTAGATTTCTAAACACTTTCTGCTTTAACAGAATTTAGGTTCAAATCTGTCTATGGTAATAGATTATTTTTTAATTTAAGCCTAAAGAAAGTACTCTAAAATAGGGTTCCGTAACCTAAAAATCGCTCCTAGAACGCTTAATTTAAAAGATATAGTGCTGCTCCAGTATACTTTTTATCAATTAAACTTGTCTTGGATAGGCGTTTTTCTTAATTACAATAAAATAAAGCTTGATTATTAAAGAACAAGGTCATTACTGAAGCATAATAGCGGCACTATCATTAGATGGATATGAACAAGCTTCTTCACCATTACATAAAAGCTGCATTGAATTATCTCGAGGGCCGTAAGCCCTTAAACCCTGCTATAGAAGCAAAGCTGCTAGTTTTCTAAACGTGATCAGGTGTATAGTCTGTTTGCTTGAAGCAGGGGTTTCCAAGATTTTCTTAACACGACTTCATTTAGAAATTTTAACTGTTCCGTGCGACCCCAAGTCGATATGTATGTATGTATGCATATGATATTTTACCTGACCATAAATATATGCATGCATTTATGTACTGTATACCTACAACCTGTTTACAACTTAGGCTACGTGATATTCTATAAACAATTTGCTTTTATAACTGCATCATCGCATCTAAAAACTAAATTCATAAGTATAAAATATTAATAAAGTAAACGTTAATATACAATCACCCTCGGTCATGTTATAATTATTTATTATATCTATTATTAGTCAATTTAATCAGCAAAAAAATACATTACATAATTCTTAGAATAAAAATTCTTACTAAATTCCCATCCGCGGTGGCTCATAAGAAACCACACAGGTCGCTAATACATTAAGCTTCGCCCTTTGCTCACAATGCGATAGACCTATTATAACAGAGACCACGTACAAAGCCAAAATATATTTATCTACATACATTCACATCTACATAAGTTACATACATAAATTGCGTACAGGTCCATAAGGTTACGTTTCAATATTTAAAATCAAACACTGACCGATATAGATCTAAAGAAAAACAGAAATTTTTTATTTATTTATCAAGCGATTACAACAAATTTAGAGACAATATAAAAATTTTATACGCTTGGTAAGGAGACAGCGATAAGACCAAACCGTCATCGAGTCAGCTGCCACCTTAACTGAAGAAAAAAAAATTAGATCGAACAATAAAAAATTCAAATATAATGAACAAAAACAAACACCAAACAAAACCAACGCAAGTATATATCATTTACTGTTATCACAATTATGCGAGCAAAATTATACAAGGGTTTATGAGTTATGAGAAAGGACAATAGACTTATGGGATTGTCATAAATTGAAATTCACATTTTGCAATCACTATCAACATACCTCCGTTCAAATTTCTAATTTTAAACGAAAATAAATAAAATTCAATTAGATGTTGTCTTTATACTTTTTTAAAAGAAATTAAATTTAGTTTTTTCATGCTTAAAGTCAGTCAGTCTGTCAGTCGTTTTTTTATTTCCGCCACTTGTCGAACAAAATACTTACATCAACGTAATTACACTACGGAAAAAGGGACATGCAACAAAACGAAACAACGTTGAAACATGCAAAAACTCAATAAACTACACTAGTTAAGGTAACGGCTTGCATGGTTGCATCACCTAGAAAAAAATATATATACGAGTATAGAAAATAAAAATGCCTAAAACAAAACAAAAAAAAAAGCATAAAAAATGCATAAAAATAACAAAAATTAAGACAGCCTTGTTTATTATTATATTATTTGTTGGCATGTAACCCCAGCACAGGGAGGCTTTCAGGTACTACACCTTGCCCAAGGGTGACCTGGAGGAAGTTGTAATTGGGTGTCCTCATTCATCCCGACTTATAAGTTGATAAGCTTACAACCGGATGCAGTTTACGCTCATATCCAAGAGAAGTTATTCAATGTTATTCCATAATTTTGTTCCTCTGTAGAACAGACTGAACATTTTTTTGTAACACGCGCAAGAAAATAGTTAGAGTTATTGACGTGCCTGGTATTGTATTTATGTATGGAAGTTAAATGTGTAAAACGATTTTTGAATAGAACAGGAAGATTTCCATGATAGGCCTACAATTTGTGCATGAATTTAGCAAATCCACTTAAGAGACTTCTTCAAGTTGTAACAGTTTTAACTGCTTGTATAAAGAATTTAAAGAATTATATCTGGAAGATTGAGTGGTTATTCAAATAATATTATTCATTCTTATTTTAATTTCTCTTAAGTAAGTTTTGCTGTAGTACCCTAAAAAATGAGAACATATTGGATGCGACTGCATTTAAATAAGACTATAATAGAGTATTGTTAAAGACTCCCTAGTAACATAATTCCGCAATCAGTAAAACATGCCAGAATATTTTGCAAGCTGAAGTGACAAGATAGAAGTGCGAGTTGACCAATTCAATACTATATCAATATATACTCCGAGGTGTTTTACTTTTTGAACTTTTTCAAGAAGTTACCGTTAATTATTATTTTGAAATTGCGAGCAATAGGTTTATATGGCGTTTTAGTAATCAGTAAAAAGTTTGTCTTCCCAAAATTCATAGATATTTTAGTCCTTAAATATCAATCATACAAACATTAAAGTTGATTGTTTACTCAATTTTCCAGAGAAGTTAAATCTTTGTCAGGTAAAGTTAAGCAAGTATCATCTGCAAATACTGTAGTATCAAATTCAGACGCGAATGGAATATTATTATAATATAAAAGAAATAGGATTGATCCTAAACAGTCCTAAAGTTCTAATAAACGTATAAGCGATGTTGATTAAAAATCTATGTAGAAATCTTTGTACAGAATACAATATAAAAGTATAGATCTATTTTTTATCTCTATTTTTATCCTCCTGACTCGCATGAAAGCAATGGAGGTGATAATACATAGAACAAGCAATTATCCCGACCTGTTTCCGAACATGCCAAGATATTGCTGTCCGCTTGAAATAATTAATTTTGGATCTTTAGTTTCATAAAAACATGATTAAAATGTAGAATTGTTTCCCAAGAACCACCAAGCAGGAAAGTGCCGTAAAGTGTCTTGTCCAACGACACAACAGAATGGCGCCAGATGGTTTTGAACTAAGACCACGCGGTCTACTTATACCAGTGTTTCCCAACCTTTTTTGTTGGCGGACTAATTCCAAACCTGCCAAAGTCTTTGCGGACTCAAAACGCAACAATGAAGGCCACTTCACACAGAGTATGGTTAGTTGACAACGTTACGTCCCTTAATCACAATTTGAGTGAAGAGGCAACGAAACAAACACAATGAAACATTACAGAACTTAAACACAGTCAGTTTAATGCCACAAACAGAAGCTGCATTTACAACTTTCAATGGGGACCTTGTCCCTGGACTTTCGCCACTAGCTTGTCGAAATTAGGGTCTATGGTTGTCAACGCGCATCTAAGGTCATCTTCTGGTTGAAGTTGGTTGCGGTACTTGGTTTTTATCACAGCTAAAGCTGAAAATCCAGCTTCGCAGAGATATGTAGTTGGAAAAGGTAGAAGAGCTTTTGTTGCCTGCCAAAAGAGATCAGATAGATTTGGTTCCTTTGATTGAACTTCTGCCCAAAATTGAGTCAGAGATACATTTTCGAACTTGTTCCTCCACAGTTGTCGACCCTGCAACTCAATCAGCTGTTCAGCAATGCAGTCCATATCAGGGTGAACATGCAAAGCTGATACCTCGAAAGGACATCGCACCTAGTTAAACTTTTTGCTGTAATCATTAGAAGGGATATATCTATCCAACTCGGAAAGAAATGAAGAAAGGTGATCAAAAAATATCTCACGAATGCTGTGCAAATTAAATTCTTCTTCTTCTACAAATGCGTTTAATGCTGGAACGCAGCTATCTTCCCTTGTTCCATTCGATGCATCCACAACTCCATTTTAGCTTTGAAAGTGATAATATCTTCAGACACATCCAAAAATATTTTGTCTTTCCCCTGCATAGAGGTATTTAGTTGATTTAAATGACTGAAAAAATCAGCTAAAAATAACAACTTTGCAATCCACTCGTTGTCTCTGAATCGCTCTGAAAGTTCATGTTTTCGTTCTTTTACAAAAGCACCTACTTCGTTGCGTAAGCCAGCTATTCTCTGCAACACTTTTTTTCTTGATAGCCAACGGATGTTTGAATGATACAGAAGTCCACTGTGTTCAGCTCCCATTTCGTCACAAAACACGCGAAATAAACGAGTACATAAGGAGTGGGATTTTATATAGTTGACAACACATACAACCTCCTTGAACACTAAAGCCAGGTTTGCTTGAATGTCTTTAGCGGCAAGATTTTCTCTGTGAAGGTAACAGTGGACAATTAAAATGTCATTGTTTTGCTTTTTTGAAAAACTCATAAATCCTTTTTTGATTTCCATCATAGCTGGAGCACCATCGGCACAAGCAGACACGCAGTCAGTCCACAAAAGCTGATGTTCTTCAAAAAAAGAATCTACCTTTTTATATATTTCTTCTCCTGTGGTGTAATTAGTCAGCGGTCGACAAAAGAGAAATTGTTCTACATAGTCATCGGCAGTGCGATAACGTACAAACACAATCAGCTGGGCGTCGCTTCCTATATCTGTTGTTTCATCTAACTGCAGACTAAAATTTTTACTTCGCTTTACAGCAGCAATCGTCTGCTGTAGAATATCAACTGAAAGTTCTTCGATTCGTCGTTTGATTGTGTTGTCCGACAACGGAACCATAGCTAGTTTATTAGCAACAGCCTCGCCGCATATTATCCGGGCCATTTCAATGGCTGCAGGCTTAATCAACCGTTCTCCTGTTGTATGAGCAGCTTTAGCTCTAGCAATTTTCCACGCAACAGAAAAGGAAGCTTGCACTGCATCTTTATGAGAGTAGGCTACCCCTCCCCAAATACTCGGACGATCAATGCGACTTCTCTTGGCATGCAGTTCTTTGCTCTTAAAAAATTCGTAATCTTTGCCAAGGTACTTTTCATGCTTAGATCTAAGGTGCCGTTGAAGTTTAGCTTCTTTTAAAGAGCTGTGAGCTAAAACTTCTTAACACAACACACACTGTGGCCTGACCTCGCCATTTACTTCCACTGACGTGAATCCAAATTTTAAAAAGTCTTCGTTATATGAAAATACGTACTTGTTTTCGTTTTGCCATTGAAAATCGTCTACTGTACTATGTTAAAATTTACTGCAGTTTAAATTTTAGACTCGTCCTCGTGGTTATGGCTATGCGGGAGTTAGATAGAAAAGAAAAAAAGGAATGCGAGCACAAAGGCATGACAGATTCGTTGTGACGTAATAAAACAAAATTTATTACATTTCACTCCCTAGGGAAGTTTCACCATTACCAAAAAGTCAAAGCGTGCGCAATGAATAAAAAAGTTCCAATGCATTAGAGTAGCGGTTACTCTAATGCATTGGAACTATCGTTAAAACTGGTTACCTATATGCGGTTATAAGGTTTTATCGTTAAAACTAGTTGATGTTATTTTGAAACTTGTTGATGTGCTCGCGGACTCATTAAATCCTTCCGAGGACTCAAATGAGTCCGCGGACTCGGGTTGGGAAACACAGACTTATATTATATCACCGCATGCGCGCGTGATTATAAAATTAAACTAAAATGTTTATTATTCCAACAACTACAATAACATATAGTACGTACATGTAATATAATGTACAAACAAAAACCATCACTAATAAATCATAAAAACTGACCACACTAACGAAACGAACCTGTTAATCGAAAGCCGAGAAGTGAACTGATAGTGATCAACAAAACTACAACATTGCAGCAATCGGCCAAATAACTGAACAAATATTTTACAACTAGAACTGTTGACTAATAAAACGTGTTAAGCCTCAACCCGCATGTATTGGTTTAATTTGGTAACAGATAATAATACAAAATAAATAAGCCTACCTTGGCAATAATACAATGATGCATTCATTTTATTTATATCTTTTTTTTTCAGTGACAGAAGTAGTAACTATAGTTACTATAAAGTATTAAAATTGACATGATCTCGTTTGGATGTTTTATACTTAAGCTACTTTTTCTGACGATCCCTTAGTGACCTCACCGACCCCCCGGCCTGTTTGTACCCCACATACTGACTATTCCGAAACCACTTAGGATCCCAACCCCTGATCTGGAAGCCCCTGGCTTGAAGAATAAGAACGCCACCAATGCTGTTTATCGTTCTGTTTTTTCTGCTCATTTTTTAAGAGTTTGACTAATCATCAATCTTCCTCCTCCCTCTACAAGTCAGTCACCTAATAAGATTGTCGGCAGCGTGGTCGAATGGTTAAGGCGCCGGGCTCGTGACCAACACGGTGTCGGTTCAAAACCCATTCGCCCCATTCTGTTGTGACCTTGGGAAAGACACTTTACGGCACTTTCTCCTGCTTCGTGGTCTTGGCAAGCAGTTCTAAATTACAGTCATATCTCTATTAAATTACAAGCGGACAGCAATATCTTGGCATCTCCGGAAGCAGGTCCGAGTAATTGCCTACCCTATGTATTAACGCCTCAGTCGCTTTTCTGCGAGTCAGAAGGATAAATATAGAGATAAAATAAAAAAAATAAAAAAGATATATTCTATAATTACAAGGGTTAATATCGATGTATTATTTTTTTGTTTATTTTTATACAAATTGCTGTACAGCAATAGCAAAAAGCATTGGCGACCAACTAAACAAAAAACATTTTTACGAGAAATATTCACTTTCAAATCTTCTTTGATTCTTTGTTGTTTATTGATTGCTTATTTTCTTTTGTTGTCTTCCATTTTCCACATGTGATAACACGCGCTAAAGCATGAATAACACTGAGAAAACAATGATTTACATTTATAATTTGGACAGCCGCTTGGTTGCCAAAAAAAAAAGAATTTTTTTCAACGTAATTATAACTTAGAATCAAAAGACTAAGACTATTAGCTTTTAAAGAAACTTTACCTATTTAAATTTTAGCACTACAATTCAAAAAACATCAACAAAACTATTTTATATAGAATCCATCAGTAAAATTAAGTTGCATAAAGTGAAAACCGATCGAACACCGGATAAAGCATGGCCGTTTTGCTGATTGTAGCCTTACAATTCTTTTAAAAAATTTAATCACATACAGCCAATAGTACTAACACATCATTTTTTCATTATAGCTGTTTTTGGTAACGTCGCTTTTAACTGAGAAAAAAGAATAAAAAGTCGCATCAGCATTCGTCGTCGTCGTTTGAAACGACCTCCATTCCCTGACTCCGGATCTACTCGCTCATCATAGACAGAAACAGGACTGGGCCGAGGGTTTATTCTTTTACTACCCCAATCAGATGCTGGCAGTGATGGTGTTAAACATGATTTATCATTAGATAGTTCTCAGCATTTAGTAAATAAAACCAGAGAACCGGAACGAATTAGAATGCTGCGCTTTGTATCAATCTCGTAGTCTATTTTGGTTTGTCATTTTAGCAGCCAGTCGCTTTGGATTTTCTGTGCGTTTTTACTTGTAAGTTCATTCATTCATTCATTCATTTATTCATTCGTGTGAGTAACTTGGATAGTTTAATTTATTTGTTTCATTTATAGGTAAATCGACTTCAACTTTAAATAGTTTTGGTTTTTTTTTTTAAGTTGTTATTGTAATTATTAGTTTATTAAAACTTCGTTTGTATGAACGGTTGTGACTCTCAAAGGAAAAGCCAAATTGGTCAATGAAGAATTGCCCGAAGAATAGAATCAATTGCAGTGACTTCACTGCACCAGATGGTGTTGAGCCAGCATCGAGTTTTGTCATCCAAAACCATCAGAACTCGTGCTTTGTGTGGTGCCCGATGTGCGGGACATGCTATTAGAACGTGGTCTGCGGTTTGTTTAATGACGCCGCAATCGCAATTCGGTCAAGGAGCGAGACCCCATTAGTGAATGGATGAATAAAATTGCTCAACATCAGTCCGCAAGCGATTTGGCTTAACCCAAGCTGTTCGGGGCAAGCTTACTCCAACAAATCTGGTACTGTTCAAGAGCATGAAAGTACGGGGCTTGGATGTGTTCTCATAGTACTCTGTGTTCCATCGGTAATTTGTGCACTAAAAGCGCGGATGCCAAGTTGTTTGACAGATTCCTCGCAGCTGTCAAAAACGAGCGTCTAGATCTTAGTCTCTCATGGCGAGTATCTGAGGACCTATTTAAAAGATCATACAGAACATAATCAGGGTCCAGGGATCCACGGTAAGCCAAGGAGAGTGTCGCTTCTAGTCGGCAATGCTCAGCTAGCTAAATTCCTGAAAGTATGGGTAGGTGGTCAGTTTGAGTGGGATGCAGGCATCAAGTGACTATGCGCAAGGCGTCATTTAGGACACTGTTTATGAGGCGAGTATGAGCGACTGGTGCACAGTACTCATCTGTTGAGTAAACTCGAGATAGGACGGTTGTGTGCAATGTTTTGGTACCTTTACCCCACCCTAAGCCTACAAATCTTCTCAGTAGTGTGACGTGCAAAGATAGTTTTTTGCTCGATACCACTAAACGGTTAGACAAAACGGTAAGAGTCTATTGTTGTAGACTTTTAGCTCACGTTTAGCCTCTCGATTGTTTAAATAAAAAGTTGCCGCCACCATCTTAGTGTGACTGAGCTTCAGCTTCCAAGTCTGGAGATGCGTGAACAGTGTAGTCATGCCTTAACTTAAAGTCCACTACAGGTCCTTCCAGTTTCCAGATGAGTGCAGCAATGCTGAATTGTTGTGTAAGCAAACTTTCCTGAAATCGTGGAGGGCAAATCTCACGGATAGATGTTAAAAAGGAAGGAAGGCAAGATCAATCTCTGAGAAACGCCGTTTTTAGACGGTACAGTTTGCTTTGCTTGCTGTCACCAGTAATAACGGTAAAAATGGCCCAGATGGTAGGTGCTTTCATGCAGCCTGGGCCGTGAGTAAGTCTGCTCATTGATTTTAAAATGACAGACCGAAACCGAACCTACCAAAACGGAAGGGTATCCACCCATTCCGATGTTCAGTGTGGGTCTGTTAATCGGCAAACGTCCTTTTCAGGACGGGGCAATGTCAGGATAAAACTGCCCTTTTCAGGGCACATTGCCAACAAGTTCCGAAGACCCACTATTCTTCAGCTGAACATCGAAGGCCTCACTGCAAGCAAGATGAATGTTCTTCATCACCTCGCTATGCAGTCTGAGGCACTCGTCATCCTACTGCAGGAAACCCACTGCACTGATGCAGAGAAGTTGGTGCTACCACACTACCAACTAGCTGGGTCTTCTTTAAGCAGGAAGCATGGCCTTGCCACGTTTGTTCACGAGCGACTGAGATACACGCTTTTGGACCAATCTCCACCGACATCGGAGATTGAGTGGCTGTGTGTGGACGTTGATGGTTATAAAATAGTCAACGTCTATAAACCACCGCCAACGCGATTGCGAACCCTGGATCTCCCAGTGTTTCCTCACCCCTGTCTGTACGCTGGCGATTTTAACTGTCGTCATGCTGACTGGGGTTATGATGACAACAGTCCGGATGGTGAGTGCTTGGCTGGATGGGCAAGTATTAATTGTCTTGCCCTCCTATATAATGCCAAGGACGCTGCCAGTTTTTATTCCGGCCGCTGGAACACTGGCACCAATCCAGACCTAGCTTTCGCTAGCGTAGGTCCAAACAGTCGCCTACCGGATAGACGTGTCCTTGAGAAGTTTCCCAGGTCACAACATCGACCCTCGCTTATTACACCACCAAGGTTTGCTATGGCAGTGCCAAGCATGCCTGTTAAGCGATGGAACTTCCGCAAGGCCAATTGGAGTCACTACATTGCTTTGACGAATAAATTCGCAAAGACTTTGTTGCCGCCTGATTCACTTGATGTGGATGCGGCTTACCAGGACTTCTGTAACATCATTAAAAAAGCAGCCAAGAAGACTATCCCACGCGGGTATCGAAATAACTATATTCCGTGTTGGGATGCAGAGTGTGAATCCCTCTATAAAACCTTTCTGCAGTCTTCCCAGGGAGACGACTCAAGTTTGGCTGCTACAGCTCTGCTTGCCAAGCTTGACAGAAAACGGAGGGATCGATGGTCCGAAGCAGTTCGGAGCATTGACTTCTCACACTCTAGTCGAAAAGCGTGGAGTATCTTGAACAACCTTACTGGTAGGTCACGACACTCTCCTCGTCATTGTCCCGTTTCAGCCGATGCTATTGCATCTCAGCTGGTTAAAAATGGGAAATACGAGGCTGTTGATCGCAAGTCATCTCGACTTGTCTTTCAAGAAGTGTCTGACCTTTGGAGGGCGACAACACCAGATGCAGTAAATATCTCTGACAATTTTTCACAGAGAGAATTTGCTGCTACCCTTCAACATTTAAAACCAGGTAAAGCTCCGGGTCCTGATTCCATCTGCCCCGAGCTTATACTCCATGCTGGAGCTGCTTTAAAGTCCTGGTTACGTGACTTCCTTTCTTCCTGTTTGCGCCGACTCAAAATTCCCAAGATCTGGAGAAGAGCGCTTGTGGTCGCGATCCCAAAACCAGGAAAGCCCGTGGGGGACCCAAAGAGTTATCGACCGATATCTCTGCTCTGTGTCCCCTACAAGATCCTCGAGAAGCTTATCTACGCCCGCGTTGAACCATTAATCGATCCACTGCTCCCTAAAGAGCAGGCTGGGTTCCGACGCGGGAAGTCAACCGTAGATCAAGTTGTTCTGCTAACCCAGAACATCGAGGATTCTTACGAGGCTAAAAAGAAGGCCGGTGCCGTATTTATCGATCTGACAGCTGCTTATGACACTGTCTGGCACCGTGGCCTTACCTGCAAGCTGCTGAGACTACTTCCGGATAAGCACATGGTCAAAATGATCATGGAGCTTGTCCGAAATCGAAGTTTCACCCTTACCACCGGTGACAGCAAGCAAAGCAGGCTACGCCGTCTTAAAAACGGCGTTCCTCAGGGATCGGTCTTGGCTCCCCTCCTATTTAATATCTATACGTACGATCTTCCTTCCATGATTTCCAGAAAGTTTGCTTATGCTGATGATTTAGCATTGTTGCACTCTTCTGGAAACTGGAAGGACTTGGAGGGGACATTAAGCCAAGACATGTCCACACTGTCAGCGTATCTCCAGACTTGGAGGTTGAAGCTCAGTCACACTAAGACGGTGACGACAGCCTTTCACTTAAACAACCGAGAGGCCAAACGTGAGCTAAAGGTCTACGACAATAGTAGACTTTTACCGTTCTGTCCAACCCCTACATACCTTGGGGTAAAACTGGACAGATCGCTCACGTTTCGTCACCATTTAGTGGCATTGCGCAAAAAACTATCATCGCGCGTCACACTGCTGAGGCGACTCGTGGGCTCGGGATGGGGTGCTGGTGCTAAAACACTACGCATAGCCACCTTGTCTCTAGTCTACTCAACAGCTGAGTACTGTGCGCCAGTCTGGTGTCGCAGTGCTCACACTCGCCTCATTGACAGTGTCTTGAATGACGCCTTGCGCATAGTTACTGGATGCCTGCGTCCCACTCCAACGGACCACCTACCTGTACTTTCAGGCATCCAGCCAGCTGAGCTTCGCCGAATGGGAGCGACACTCTTCTTGGCTTACCGTGGATCTCTGGACCCCGATCATATTTTGCATGGTCTTTTAAGTGGGTCCTCAGATACTGGCCAAGTGAGACTAAGATCCAGACGCCCGTTTGTGCCAGGTGCGCGGAATCTCTTGGACAATCTTGCCAGACTTGGCATCCGCGCCTCTGAATGGACAAATCACAAATGGAACGCGGAGTACTGTGAAAGTGCTTCCAGGCTCCATGCTTTTGTGCCCGGGACCAGTGTCAGGCCTGTTGGGATGAGCTTACCCCGAGCAGCTTGGGTTAAGCTCAACCGCCTGCGGACTGGTGTTGGGCGATTCCATTCGTCCATGCACAAATGGGGTCTCGCTCCTTCACCGAATTGCGAGTGTGGCGCCTCAGAGCAAACCGCAGACCATGTACTAACAATGTGCCCCATACATCGGGAACCACATGGAGCACGCGGTCTGACGGTTTTGGATGACGAAACTCGATGCTGGCTTAATAACATCACTGCCAGCATCTGATCCAGGCAGTGCAGCAGTCTGGGGTAGTAAAAGGATAAACCCTCGGCCCCAGTTCTGTTTGTGTCTGGCCTGGAGTGGATGCCCTTCAAACGATGACGACGACGACGACGACGGTGAAAATTTGGTTTCGGACTAGCTCCATGATCATTCTGACCATTTGCTTATCCGGCAGAAACCTCAACAGTTTGCATGTAAGGCCACAGTGTCAGACATTGTCATATGCCGCTGTCAGATAGATAAATATGGCACCGGCTTTTTTCTTAGTCTCGAAAGAATACTCGATGTTCTGTGTCAACAGGACGACTGTCCAGAGTTGACTGTCCGTGTGAAAATCCAGCCTGCTATTTAGGAAGCAGTGGATCAATAATTGGTTCAATACTGGCGTAAATAAGCAATAAGACTACACAGTCATCGTTTCAGCTGCCACCTTAACCAAAAAAATTAAATAAAATAAAAATATTTTTTTATCTTTTTAAAATTATCGCGTCCAATGTTTTTTTTACTTCAAGTTTTAATTATTTTTTGTTTTCTAACTCAGTTATTCACAAGGATTTACTGTTGACAGAGTTTGTGCTATCACGTTTAAAAAATTTACTTCTTTAATTTATTTGAAAAATTACGAATTTTGTATGATGTATTACATCATGAAAAGTCCACCACGGGATAACCGAAAAATATATAGAACAGAAAATAATAAATTTGTTGGTTTTAAACAATTTAGATTTCTTCAATATTCTGTTGAAAATCAAAAAGCTTAACTGACTTTAAACACAGACGAATAAATGTGAATTTTTAAATTCCGAGCTAAATTGAAAATAAACTTAGTATAAAAAACAGTATACAAATTCAAAATTAAAGTACAAATAAAAATATAACTACATTGCGAGTTGAATCAAGTAGAAAATTTCAATTTATACTTTTTGTCTTTGACATTGCAAGGCTTGACAGATGCTTTGATTGAGAAGAAATTTGACAATTAAAGCGCCCAATTTTTGGCAGGAGAAAGAGCCGCGAAAGAAAAAAGCAACAACAAAGAGGCGGGGAAGAGTAAAAAGGTAAGAACAAGATTTCGCAAATTGGAATAAGAAAAATAAATATTGTAGAATTTATAATTTAAAATGTTACCCCCCTTCCGTGGGTCTAATCTATATTGGATTCAGCGTGTCCAGTCCAGAGAGTAACTCTATTTCAGAATTGTTCCAGGGATAGGCTAATTTGTTTCACTCGGAGAATTAATGTCCAATTATAAGGATTCTACACGAGCACTTGCGACGACTGCGAGGTTCAAACCCGCTTTTTTTGTTTATCTTGTGTTCTTTGACAATTGTTTTGGTGCCACTCTTACGTGCGATCTCACTGGCAAGTAGATATCGGCTATCCGGAGGTCATTCATCGCGCGAGATTGCACGTTAAAGTAGCACCATCGTTTTTATTGCGCTTTTTCACGTCCTTATTTTGCTGTTTTATCAGCCCAAGGTGATTACGTTTGGGTATTTATTCGGCGAACAAATCGTTATAATTAAAAAAGTTAAAAATTGAACAAGAGCTGCATTATATTTATTTATTCACAAAGACAGAAAAAGCAGAGCAGGACACGCAATAGATTCTAGCAGCCTTAAGGCGCGTTTACAGCCGTTTACAGTACTTTTTTCTTTCAGTGCGATTTTGGTTTGTTTTATTGACGCTCAAATCCACTCATTTTTTCTCGAAAACATGAGTGGATTTGAGCGTCAATAAAACAAACCAAAATCGCGCTGAAAGAAAAAAGTACTGTAAACGGCTGTAAACGCGCCTTCACCCTGAATAAGCTAAGTTTAAAACCATAAAAATTCGATAACGCTACACGCTTACAAAATTAAGTCTGACGTTAAAAAAGTTAAATAAATAAACAAAATATGAAGAATTATTTCTGGAAGCAACGAGTAGTAAATACACTCTTTTAACTTGAAATGAATTTGGAAAATGTCTGAAATGTTATTTGTTTATGTTTAAAATCCTTAAAGCGAAACAGTTTATTTAACAAAATTTTATTTTTTATTTTTTCAAGTCTCAGCTTTTTAATTGATCAAAACTTACTTTGGTATCTTGTTGAAACAAAACATTAAACAAACTAAGTTGATCATAAGATTGACTCTTCCGACAATTTGAACACGTTCTATAGGCTTGTTTACAAAATAGCCCACTGTGACGCCAAAGTTCACACAATCAGTCAGGATTGTAATCGAAGTGAAATAAAAGCATCGTTTTGCAAGTTGGTTCAATCTGTCGAAAACAAGTTTCCTTCGTATAACAAAATCAATTTTTGTTGTTACATAGTTTCAATGGTGGACAAGTTACTTCGTAAAACTAACTACTTACAAGTAAGGCGCCGAACCGGATCCATAAACCCGTATTAACCGTTATTATTCCTCGAACCTTAACCAGAACTGAACCAAAAAAATTAAAATTACCAAAACCGAATACGAACCGGTACTTTATTTTAAATGGTTTTGGTTCAGACCTTCTGATTTTAATTTTTGATTTATTTATATAGGCCTGAATGAAATTAAATTACAAAAGCCACAAAAGAGATTTTATTAAAACCTCAACAGTCAACAGGAGGTGATTCTTATTCAAATATAAGAATTTTCCATTTAAAGTTACCACAATTTGTTTAGTCACTTGTTGTGTGCCAAAACTGAGACGTCATAAACGACTTTCGAGGCCGATAAATTAAAACAAAAAATTGATTAATTACTTGGGCTAAATAAAGAAAGCGTAGTTTCAAACAGTTAATATGTTAATTGCTAAAGCAGTAAAGAGAAAAAGTTATTGAAATGCAGACGCACCAAGAAAAAAAACAAAGCAAATTCATAGACCATATATGTGGAACCTTTTTATTATTAGAGGCCACATTTAGATTAGGCAGTACAAAGGAGGCTGCATAAGTTAAAACCTTCGGAAAAATAGCGTCAACACTTTGAATCTGTCCCAGTTTTCTTGAATGCTCTAGACCAGAGGTCACCAAACTACGGCCCGCTGCATTATTTCTTCCAGCCCGCCGCATGTTATTTCAAAAAAGCTAAATGCAATGATATCCACGGCGTCTTAGATGGTAAATCGCATCTGATTTTGAATAAACTAGAGTTTTTGGAGATCACAATAGTTATGGGACGAAAATAGAGAAATGAAAGTGATATTTAAAGACAGGACCCATTTTTACAGATCACTATGTTTTGGGGACGAAAATCGAGAAATCAAAGTGAAGACCTTTTTTTAAGAGATCGCATTTCCGGAGTGTTCAATCGCAAGTTCTTTAATGAATTTAAAGTCAATCAAACAGCCGGACAAGTTGGTCAGACCTAGTGTATAGTAACTTAGTTGCCTGTAAGTTATCGAGCTACGAACAAATTACATTTAATTTGAGAATCTTTTGTTTGCAATAGTACAACTTTTTAAGCTGATTGCGTGTAGTAACTTGGTCACCTTTTTGATGGTATGGTTATTTTATAAGTTATTAAGCGGTGAACAAGACACATTTATTATTGAGAAACTCAATTGCTGTTGAAATTTCTCTTGTTGAGTAATTGATATGTTGTGAACATTATTTAAAGGTAACTAACTACCTTTCTTCTTTACCTTTTAAACTTAAAGTTTATCTCTGGTTCATAGTAATACAGAAATAAATATCAAAATTTCAGTTGTGAGGCCGCAAAAAAGTACCCGTAATTTTATATTTTTTGTTTCTGACTACGATTTTTCACAGTGCATTACAATTAAATCAGCCAATGATTCTTCACAGTAAAGCGATTACGTGAAGCGATTTGTTCGAGCGTTTAGTTAAACCATATGGTTTACGCTTTGGTAACTAAACTTCTCTTTAGTTAATTTCTGCATCGACAGACAGAGTTGCAAACTCGACAGATTTTTATTCGAGTTCAAGTTCGAATTCGAGTTCATAAAAAACTTGCATGTCCCAGTTCGAGTTCTTTAATTTTCAATTTTTCGAGTTCAAGTTCGTGTTCGAGTTCTATTCAATGCTGTAAAAATCAAAACTTGATTAAGCCTATGTACAAAATACATATAACTTTAAAAAATTGGAAGGCTACCACGAAGAGATAAACAAAATAAAGAATGTAATGAAACAGGCCATTGTATAGGCGTACTACCGGAAAAAATGTTTTAGAAGGGTAATATAGTTTTGCTCGAGCCTTATGAGTTGGCCCGAATCATGTTCTTTGCAGAATGAGAAAAAATTTGTCTCAAATTTAGAGTGAAGACCAAAAAAAAGATTTTTACTTGGAATCTGTCTCAGATTTCTCGATTTTTATTCCAAAAAAATAGTGATGTCTAAACAAAATTTTCACCTCAAACCCTAATCTTTTTTTCTGAATTTAATAACTTTTTTTCTGCAAAGTACATACAACTCAGTTGCATTTGAAATTTAACAATTTAATGTCAAAAGTAAAATCTTAAATGTTATTTATTCTCTTCTCAAAACTTTCGATTAATGCACTCAAATTTAATTGTATATTTTTTGAGTTCGAATCAGGTTCGAGTTCAGCATTTTTTATTTTTCGAGTTCAAGTTCGAGTTCGAGTTCGGAAAAAAGACGAAGTTCTTCGAGTTCAAGTTCGCAACCCAGGTTCACCGGAAGGGGGTTGTTAAGTTACATTGGGTTGGAAATTCGGTCGCGGTATGAAAAAAGTTGGAAACCACTGTCTTAGAATCATACTGCTTACAAGATGGTGCGTTGATACGGTTAACAGAGGCATCGATGGTTTTTAAAACCAAGTCAACACGCAATACTTAGTAAAACCAATTGTGAAAGTTTAGGTTCGGGACTATTGACCCAAAACTATAAGAGGTTCCAACTTATAGACAAAGCACAAATGCTGCCTATTCAGAATTAAACTAAAAGGGAATCTGAAAGCTAATCGCATTTACTGTATTGCTAAAAAGCACTATTGCGCTTCCAGCACTATACAGTACACAATGCTTGCTAGATTTCGAAGTTTCTTTGAGACACGATACATTCAACGTTCCGCCATGAAATGATTACGACTTACTTTATAAGACTTGGACGTACAACAAAATATGTTGGAAGCAGCCCATTATATGAGCCCAATATTTTTGAGATTGGCACTGACGTATTGCCTAATGCATGGGCTTTCAGCCTTTTTTTTACTCATGACCCACTAAATTGGTAAGATATGGCGGTGGCCCGTTAACTTTCAATGAAAAATACTAAGTTCCAACAACACAATAAACTAATTGGCTGAACATTTAATTTTAATGAGAAACAAATTTAATGAGAAGGTTGTTGCTGTATTTTGTCCACAAGATTTTGTATTCTGGGTGCAGTCGATGACAGTGCGCAGCGTATGTCAGCTTCAACATCAAGTCTGTTGCGCGACTTGCATTATATGTTCACTAGGGATGAGAAGGCTAACTCACGCAACCACGCAATGGTGAAAGGCAGTAGTTTTATTAGAAAATTACTGCTAATTTGTCGATACGATGAGGACACTTGGATCCAGAATTCAGTGACAGACACATCTTCCAATAGGTCCTGACAGCCTGAATCATTTCTAAGGCAATTAGTTAATCTTGCAACTCGTCATCTACTTGCTCAATAGGAACACGAAATGGATTCCTCACAACAGCATCTGGGCTAAGCTCGGGAAAGTAGGATTTGAATTCAGTTTGTAGAGTACCAATGTGGTCTAACACTTCATCCTTAATCTCATCATCCACATCAGACAAACATGTAAAACTGTGAAACATGTCAAAGTTACCATTTTTCACTTTACGTTTTCAATTGCCCAGCTTTTCAACAAAATGCCCTTGTAAAGTCCACAAACTAAATGATATCTTTTCCTTTCCCTTGCATCTTTAAATTCAGCTGATTTAAAGCTTCAAAAATATCCACCAAATATGCCAAGCGAGAAAGAAACTTTACATTTTCAAAATGTACTGCGAGTTCAGGTTTTGCTGTTTGCAGAAAGATCTTTATTTCATCACGAAGCTCAAACACTCTGGCTACAAGATTGACAGCCATCGTACTTTTAACAGCCATCTTGACAGCCATCGTACTTTGGTGTAGTAGAGAAGTTCTTGATATTTAGAATTTAGGTCTTCATGCAACTTCCGGAACATTAAGTATTTAATGTGCTTTTTTAATATAATTCACGCTTTTAACGACCACATCAAAAGCGCATTTAAGATCGTCTGGTAAAGTTTTTAAAGCTAGCGCTTCCCGATCGTCGTCGTCGTCGTTTGAAGGGCATCCACTCCAGGCCAGACACAAACAGGACTGGGGCCGAGGGTTTATCCTTTTACTACCCCAGACTGCTGTACTGCCTGGATCAGATGCTGGCAGTGATGTTATTAAGCCAGCATCGAGTTTCGTCATCCAAAACCGTCAGACCGCGTGCTCCATGTGGTGCCCGATGTATGGGGCACATTGTTAGTACATGGTCTGCGGTTTGCTCTGAGGCGCCACACTCGCAATTCGGTGAAGGAGCGAGACCACATTTGTGCATGGACGAATGGAATCGCCCAACACCAGTCCGCAGGCGGTTGAGCTTAACTCAAGCTGCTCGGGGTAAGCTCATCCCAACAGGCCTGACACTGGTCCCGGGCACAAAAGCACGGAGCCTGGAAGCACTTTCACAGTACCCCGCGTTCCATTTGTGATTTTTCCATTCAGAGGCGCGGATGCCAAGTCTGGCAAGGTTGTCCAAGAGATTCCGCGCACCTGGCACAAACGGGCGTCTGGATCTTAGTCTCACTTGGCCAGTATCTGAGGACCCACTTAATAGACCATGCAAGATATGATCGGGTCCGGAGATCCACGGTAAGCCAAGGAGAGTGTCGCTCCCAGTCGGCGAAGCTCAGCTGGCTGGATGCCTGAAAGTACAAAGATTAGGTCCCTTATTCTTTACGAGCGTCTGGAATCCACTCTTGGCTCCTAACATGACTGGTGCGTCATCAGTGCACACCACACAAACTTGCCCAACTTATGTTCTCCTTATCAAAAAATGCTCAACCTTTGCCATTACATCTTTTGCCTTTGTCGTGGTTTTCAATTCACTGCAAAAGAGCAGCTCTTCTTTTACATTATTCTCTGTTACGTAACGAACAAAGGCCAATAGCTGAGCAGCTGAAGAAAAATTTGTGTATTTGTTAAGCTACAGAGCGAACAACCCAAACAATGACTTATCTTTAACTTCGTTGACCACTTGCTCTTTTATATCATTCGCCACAAGAGCACTTCTTTTCTGAACTGTGTTTTCCGACAAAGGAATTGCCTTTATCTTTCTTTAACTTTCTTCACCCAATACAATTCGAACCATAGTCAGAGCACTTGGCTTGACAAGAGTCTCACCAATATTATGAGCCTTTTCTGTTTGGCAATTAGTAGGCTTACTTCAAAAGATGCCTCTGTCAGTTTTTTATCAGTATGTGCAAACGATCCAGTCTTGTCAAGTCGTTGACGTTTCAAACCATTTTGCTGTCTTTTAAAGTTTTCAATATCTTTGCCCTTAAGGTCGGGATGATTCTTTTCTAAAATATTTTGTAATTTGGATGATCGCAGTGATTCATTGCTCAAAACACGACAGCAAATGATACATTGACCTTTTTCCTCTCCTCGATCACTGAATGAAGTAAACCCATACTTCATAAAATCTTGATTAAATTTTCTTTTTTCCTTTCTGACACTTTTAAAAAACGTTAAATTGAATCACGTTTTAAAATCAAAATTGAATTTATTGTAAAGCTTGTACCAGGGAGTCGAATCTTTTTATACTTCTTTATACTTTATTCTGCAAAATTTTATACACAAAATTATTCTACAAAATTTTATATTGTACTAATTTCTGATAAGTCTGTGGAGTTTAAAAAATAAGCAGGCCTATTCTATGTCTCTATCTACTATTCATAACTATTTTTCAGTTCGCTTTGTTGTCAGACACGATTTTAGTTTTATTTACTATAATAAGTTTGTATAAAGACCTTGCTTTTACAGTATTTCAAATTCACTTCTCACTCAACCAAAGTATACGAGCATCAACGCAAGATTGCAATTTCCACATAGCAGTTTGTGTTGTAAGTTGAAATGATGTCACAAACGTAACATTAGGTCGAGTTTGTTCGCTATTTATCTATCTTATGTGTTCATAATGACGTGATTATGAATTCTGATATAGCTTTCATGTCAAGCTCTGTGGCCCACTGAAAATAGCGTCATAGGCCATGGCCCAGTAGTGGGCTATGACGCTATTTTCAGTGGGCTTGTGTTTTGAGAGGTAGACAAAAAACAAAACAATTTACACCCAATTCGACGGCAAATCTAATGAGAGAGAACTTGATGTGACCGTTATAGCGAAAACTGAGCCTGCCCAGGCTTTTGTCACTGTGGTCGGGCCAAATTTTTGTCACTACTCGTCACTTAATTGTTACTAATTTTTGTCACTTTATCGCGGGCCGGAATTGGCACATATAGAATTAAAAAAAGATTAAAAAAAGGTTCGTCGTTTGAAGAGGTATCTGTTAAAATCATAAGAATAGAACTCGCACTGAAATTGAAAAAGTTAATTAACTGCATAGAAGTCTTTTTTGAAACCTGTTAATTAATTCTATTGTTTGCGTTCACTGCTTTATAGGTAGATCACGTGCAGTGATCTTAATGAAATCTGATTGGCTCACTTACACGTGGCGAGCACACTATAAATTGAGATGTTGGTAAATTTAATTCCTTTTTCAGTCGTTAATGATCAAGTGGTTCGGTGGTTTAGTTTTGTAGAGTGAGTTGTAGATCGCAAGCAAAACTTGGGTAACTTTCGTTTTGTGACTGCATCGTTGGCTGCATTGTTGGCTGCACATTGGTTGTATAGTTAACTGCATCGTTTAAGCAGTATTGTCGAGAAAATAACTGTGGTCGTTGGCTTGTGGAAGCCTGTTATACCTTCATATCGAAATCTCAACTTTAATAAATATTATAAAGCTATAAGACGTGTGGGAAAGCCAGCGGTGTGATTGGGGAAGGCTCGGATAGCTTCCCTATAGTTTGAAGAATTTGGAGCTAAAGAAGAGAGGGATTCGTTGTGCGGTCTACAGTAAACTTTTGAAATTAACAGTATCCACTCCAGGTCAGACACAAACAGGACTGGGGCCGAGGGTTTATCCTTTTACTACCCCAGACTGCTGTACTGCCTGAATTAGATGCTGGAAGTGATGTTATTAAGCCAGCATCGAGTTTCGTCATCCAAAACCGTCAGACCGCGTGCTCCATGTGGTGCTCGATGTATGGGGCACGCTGTTATAACATGGTCTGCGGTTTGCTCTGAGGCGCCGCACTCGCAATTCGGTGAAGGAGCGAGACCACATTTGTGCATGGACGAATGGAATCGCCCAACACCAGTCCGCAGGCGGTTGAGCTTAACCCAAGCTGCTCGGGGTAAGCTCATCCCAACAGGCCTGATTTGTCCATTCAGAAGCGCGGATGCCAAGTCTGGCAAGGTTGTCCAAGAGATTCCGCGCACCTGGCACAAACGGGAGTCTGGATCTTAGTCTCACTTGGCCAGTATCTGAGGACCCACTTAATAGACCATGCAAGATATGATCAGGGTCAAGAAATCCACGATGAGCCAAGGAGAGTGTTGCTCCCATTTGACGAAGCTCAGCTGGCGGATGCCTGAGAGCATAGGTAGGTGGTCCGTTGGAGTGGGACGCAGGCATCCAGTAACTATGCGCAAGGCGTCATTCAAGACACTGTCGATGAGGCGAGTGTGAGCACTGCGACACCAGACTGACGGGAAGTGCTCAGCTGTTGAGTAGACTAGAGACAAAGTGGCTATGCGTAGTGTTTTAGCACCAGCACCCCATCCCGAGCCCACGAGTCGCCTCAGTAGTGTGATGCGCAAAGATAGTTTTTTGCGCAATGCCACTAAATGGTGACGAAATGTGAGCGATCTGTCCAGTTTTACTTAAGGTAAGTAGGAGTTGGACAGAACGATAAAAGTCTATCGTTGTTGTAGACGTTTAGCTCACGCTTGACCTCTTGCTTATTTAAATGAAAGGCTGCCGTCACCGTTTTAGTGTGACTGAGCTTCAACCTTCAAGTCTGGAGATATGCTGAAAGTGTACACATGTCTTGGCTTAAAGTCCCCTCCAAGTCCTTCCAGTTTCCACAAGAATGCAGCAATGCTAGATCATCAGCATAAGCAAACTTTCTAGAAATCATGGAAGGCAGATCGTACGTATAGATGTTAAATAGGAGGAGAGCCAAGACCGATCCCTGAGGAACGCCGTTTTTAAGACGGCGTAGCCTGCTTTGCTTGTTGTCATCGGTAGTAAGGGTGAAACTTCGATTTCGAACAAGCTCCATGATCATTCTGACCATGTGCTTATCGGGGAGAAGCCTCAGCAGCTTGCAGGTAAGGCCACGGTGCCAGACAGTGTTATAAGCAGCTGTCAGATCGATAAATACGGCACCAGCCTTCTTTTTAGCCTCAAAAGAATCCTCGATGTTCTGAGTTAGCAGAACAACTTGATCTACGGTTGATTTCCCGCGTCGGAACCCAGCCTGCTCTTTAGGAAGCAGTGGATCGATTAATGGTTCAACGCGGGCGTAGATAAGCCTCTCGAAGATCTTGTAGGGGACACAAAGCAGATATATCGGTTGATAACATCGTACAACATGTGTAGGGGACACAGAGCAAAGATATCGGTTGATAATATTGTAGGGGACACAGAGCAGAGATATGGGAGATCCAGGGATCGCAATCGCGTTGGTGGTGGTTTGATGACGTTGATTATTTTATAGCCATCAACGTCCACGCACAACCACTCGGTCTCCGATGTCAGTGGAGATTGGTTCAAAAGCGTGTATCTTAATCGCTCGTGGACAAACGTGGCAAGACCATGCTTCCTGCTTAAAGAAGACCCAGCTAGTTGGTAGTTTGGAAGTACCAACTTCTCTGCATCAGTGCAGTGGGTCTCCTGTAGTAGGATGACGAGTGTCTCAGACTCTAGAGAGAGGTCATGAAGAACGTTCATCTTGCTTGCAGTGAGGGGTTCGATGTTCAGCTGAAGAATGATGGGTCTTTGGAACTTGTTGGCAATGTACTGCGAAAAGGATAGTTTTATTCAGGCATTACCCCGTCCTGAAAAGGACGTTTGCCGATTAGCAGACCCACGCTGAACATCGGCATGAGGAGATACTCTTTCCGATGTTCAGCGTGGGTCTGCTAAGGTCTTCGTTTGTTAGTCACAGTCAGATTGCGGAAACCTTTTTTTTTTGGTCTTCACTTTTGATTTTATTTGTTTATTTTTAATTAATCCCCTTAAAAACCGGAATTGGAACGATAGATTTAGTTAAAGACAAAAAAAAATTCTTCGCACCATGACTGTGCTTCACTTATTACTTTAATTCTACGTGTTTTTTTCAAACAAAGCAAAAAAGCTCTATTGGGCTGCAATAATTGTATTTCAAGTTTTTTGCTCCGCGCCGTTAAAAAGTTGAAAAGCATTGCAATAATTGAAGTCAATTGGACAACTAATTAAAAATTTCTTTGCAGAGAAGGTTAAATTTTACAGAATTTGAAAATAGCAAGTAGAATTAGAGTCCTTCTTAAAGACAGAACGATTCCAACTCTACTTAAATTTTTTGCTGGCCGTGTGTGGCCAACATGGCGTAGAACATAGTAAGCCAATTCGTAAATCTACCGTTATGTGAGCGCTGTGTTAATAGCAAACATCATTCTGTTGTATCCTTAGTAAAAAATACTTTACCGCACTTCTCTCTGCTTTGCGGTTATGGCAAACAGCTCAAAATTTCTAACATATAATAATAAATATGATTTTCTTATTTTATTTTGCCCATTACAATTTTTTTCTTAGCTTTTTAACAATGATTTTGCGGTAATGAACTAGTCCAGGGATGTCTAACCAGCGGCCCAATTAACGTTTTTCTGCGGCATACTGCTTACTCAAATTTTTTCGTTATATTTTCATAATTGTATAGGAAGTTTCTCAAAACTATGTACCGCGAGCTTAGTTTTGTAACGAAAATCAGGAAACCAGAGTCAGATTTAAAGTGAAGACCAGGGATGCGGACTCAGACTCGGGATTCGTCAATTCGGTGCAATATAATTGGACTCAAACTCGGACTCGGACTTGACAAAAAAGTAGCGAGTCCGACAAGTCCGATGTCTAAGTTTCATGCAAGGTCGACAATTTGAAGGTTTGCAGATTATTGTTATCAATACTTTAATAAGAAAAAAAAGCTAAACCTTGAATGAAAAATAAAAGAGAAGTTAAAATATAATTTTCTTCATATTATTTCTCTTCACTATTCTGAATTTCATAATTGTTTCTTACTGTGTTGCACTCAAGGTTGTCGCTTTTTTTGTAGTACCGAGTGATCAAACAGGGACACCGGAAAACCATTTTATTAAGGGGAAATTTAAAAAAAGCTCCTTTTTTTTTAAAAAGCATTTTTTAAAAAAAAAGGAGCTTTGGAGAGTTGCCATTTTGTATCACGACCATTTTCAGCGCAAAAATCTGGTAATCGCTAAAAAAGATTATCACTTTCAATCAGTGTGCAAAATTTTCATTTTCGTCCCAAATTTTAGGTGGAAAAAAAGAAAAGGTCATCACTTTCAATCGAGTCCATGGTCGCTACTTTCTTCCTAAATTTTAGGCGCAGGTCTAACCAAAATAACAGCCATCACCTTTAACCAATCTGATATTTTGGTCAAGTTTCTTTAATTGTAGGGGCAAATCTGACCCGAGGCTTCTGTATTTGCGCACCAGTAGGCAAAAAGGTGAGGGTAATTTCTCCCTGCCTCTCCGCTTTCGGACGCCCCTGGTGTTCAATACTGTACAAAACAAAAATATTGCTATAAAGATTTTTTTAAACTTAATATGTCAGTTCTTGGCTGGCTTCTTCGACAAAAGTCAAAGAAACAATTCTTAGTATTAGATAGGGATGTGGACCCGGGACTCGAACTCAGACTCGTCATTTTAGCCCGGACGCAATTTTCAATTTTGTACCCATGAAATCGTAATCTACATATTTTCAACCGATTGAAAATCCAAATTTTTTTTTCTGCTCATAAAAATTCTATCACTCAGCTCTTGGAGCGATCAAGGAGCACTCTATGTTAATTGTCATGGCAAAGCTCTTTTTAGCGACTTTTTAAGATGATAAACAAACCAATCTGTTTCTTATATTGCGTTTGCAAATGTACCGAAAATAAATATGATTAAACTGTAAAGAGCTGAGTGAAAATTTTTTGAGCAGAGAAAAAAATTTGGAGTTTTGATAGATTGAAAATATGTAAATTACAATTCCTTGGGTACAAAATTGAAAATTGCATCCCAGACTTGGACGCGGTACTGTGAATCGCTTCAAAATTTCAACGAGTCGCAACCCTGGCGAATACATTTTTTTAGAGATCACTAAGTTTTTGCTATGAAAATCGAGAAAATAGAGTCAAATTCAAAGAAAAAATACAGGGTGTCCATAAAGTCCTGCACACATATAAAATTTTAATATCTCAAAAACCGCATAAGGTAGAAACTTTAAATTTTCGACTGTGAATTATACCGCCAAAAAGTTTTTTTGTTATTTTTTACAGGTTATTTTATTGTTAAAATAAGCAAGAATAGGTTATTTTTAATAAAAACGTAAGTTTGCAACAAAGTATGAAACATGTTGACCATTCAATAAAAAGCACAATGTGTTCTTTGGTACCATAAATTAAAATCACCATCTGCAATACGACGTAAATTTAGAAACGAATTTGGACAAGACCTCCTCACACTAACAGCATTAAGAGATGGTTTACAAATTTTATGGAAACCGGCAGCATTTTGGATCGCAAAAGATCGAGTAGGCCAAGCATTGATGAAGAGACTGTTGATGCTGTGCGTGTAGCGTTTCATCGCAGCTCAAGGAAATCAATTCGTGTTGTATCAAATGAACTTGCTATTCCTCGAAGCACAATTCGAAAGTTTTACATAAACGACTTCGGCTCCATGCTTACAAGTTACAAATTGTTCAAGCTCTTAAGCCGAATAATCATATTGAGACATATTGACAGCTACAAATGGAGCACATGTTGAAATCTATAAATACCATGAAAAATGAAATTTTTGAAATATGGCTATTACTTAAACTGCTAGAAATTTTTAAATATAAAACTTTAATAAACAAAATTTACTTTGCAAAAAACTGCATGATTTTATCTACTTTAGTTATTTAGCAATAAAATTTTGAAAAGTGTGTAAGACTTTAAGGAAACCCTGTATATCTTATAAAAATTAATTATTAGTTGTAATTTTTTTAATTAAAATTTAGCATCTCTCTCTTTTTCACAACCTCATATATGTTTTTTTAAATCAGCGCAATTTTTTACAATAAAGTGGTATTTTTGGTCGGAAAAAATTTTTCAAAAAAGTTACTCCCCCGAAACCCAGCATTCACCAAACTTGTAAGTTTGAAGTTACCGAGCAAAGATAATTGTCATTAACACTACAGTAGATTATCGAAAAGATGTAACGACTAGAGTACTAGACTAAGGTTGTGCTTTACTCCAGAATGTGCAAGCAGATTCGTGAAAAAACAACGTTTAAAAAAGTTAGATTAATAGGGGAGGAATGAAAAGTACCAAAATGGGCTAAGGAATGCATTCAAAAAGATTTTTTTACAGAAAAAAAAAAAAAATTGGCAAAGAGAATAAAAACAAAAAATAATTTTTTACTTTTAGCAATGAGGAAAGAATTTTCCCGAAACGTCAAAAATAAAATAAAATGATTACTGCAAAAATGGATCTATATGTTAATTTAAAAATGCTTTTAATTATTAAGACTGTTGGTACAAAAATAGGTCTATAATGTGCCTATTTTTGGTTATGGTGTAAATAGCACAAATCTGCTGCAAAATGTACAAATGTGTTTCTGAAATATTTTACTTGGATTCTTTGCTGCTTGTTCCAGTTGCATTTTTGTTGTTCTCTTGATGCATTTTCAATGTTTTGTAAAATAACACCATGTAACAAAGCTGTGTTATTATTGACACAGTGGGAAGAAAAAAGGAAAACAACGAATGATTGCTTTTCGATTCTATTTTTAAAAAATAAAAAAATACAGGTACCTGTTAATTTTAGACTCAGTTATAGAGTATGTAATAATCTTAATTATGTTTACCATAATAGCACGAGTCGTTGCCAAATTTTGCTGCAGGTCCCCAAACAAGTTGCTTGTTCTTGAATTTTAAATCTACGACAAGAGGCAGCATCGTAGAAATTACTCCCAAAGCTAATGAATTTTTGCTCAAAATGTAAAACCATTTTGGTATTGCTGTCTGAAAAAGACAATAAATTAATTAATTACTGTGCAAATGTTTATTTGAAAAAGATAAACAAATTCTTTTGACTCTAATCTATAGAGGTTAAATGGAGTTGTAATATTTAACCGGTTCATATCGGTACGAACAAGCCTGTACTTAATTTATCATAATTTAAAACAGGGGTGTCCAACCTTTTTGAGCCGAGGGCCACTTTGACTTATCCAAAACATTGGTGGGCCAAACAAACAAGCACCCCATTTTTTGCCCTAAAATCATAGTTATCTCTAAAAAAAACGTCCTCGCCTGAAATCAGTCTCAAATTGCCCACTTTTTGTCCCAAAATCATAGTGATTTCTAAAACTTGAAAAAAAACAAGAAAAAAGGGGTCTTCACATCAAATCTATCTTCGACTTTTCCCAAAATTGACGGGACAGAGGGCTTCAAAAAATATCGCGTGGACCACTCAAAACCTTTACGCGGGCCACGGGTTGGATGCCCCTGGTTTAAACAAATCGGTTAACTTATTTTTAAAAATAGAGTTATTGGATAGAATAAAAAACTCTATGATCAAAATTCTAAATCCAGTTTCATTGTTGACATTTTCGAATAATATCATTATTAGTTAGATGTGGTGGCGTTGCTACACTTCAGTGTAAGGACCCAGCCAGCAATGCTATGCAGGACCCATGCGGGCCCTGCAAGGGCTGCCCGTACGGGACCCGTACCGATTTGGACGCGGGCGTTGTAGTGGCCCCGCATGGGCTAACCGCACGGATTTAATTTGGTTTTCAGTTTTAAGCCGTAATCAAAAATTGAAACATGCAAATAAGCTAAGTTTTAATTATTTTAAAAAAGGAACAATTTGAATTAACAGTTTGAAAATTATGAAACTCGTGCGGTAAGCCCATGTGGGGCCACTGCAGCGCCCGAGGCCAAATCGGTACGGGTCGCGTACGGGCAGCCCTTGCAGGGTCCGCATGGGCCCTGCATAGCATTGTTGGCTGGGGAGTAGCAACGCTAACTGAAGTGACTAAATTTAAATTCAGATTTGGAAAAATAACACAGTTTTAGCATTTTTAGCATACTGGCCCAGATGGTAGGTGCTTTCACGCAGCCTGGGCCGTGAGTAAGTCTATTCATTAATTTAAAATGACAGACCGAAACCGAACCTACCAAAACGGAAGGGTATCCACCCATTCTGATGTTCAGTGTGGGTCTGCTAATCGACAAACGTCCTTTTCAGGACGGGGCAATGCTAGGATAAAAGTGCTCTTTTCAGGGCACATTGCCAACAAGTTCCGAGGACCCACTATTCTTCAGCTGAACATCGAAGGCCTCACTGCAAGCAAGATGAACGTTCTTCATCACCTCGCTATGCAGTCTGAGGCACTCGTCATCCTACTACAGGAGACTCACTGCACTGATGCAGAGAAGTTGGTACTTCCAAACTACCAACTAGCTGGGTCTTCTTTAAGCAGGAAGCATGGCCTTGCCACTTTGTCCACGAGCGACTGAGATACACGCTTTTGGACCAATCTCCACCGACACCGGAGATTGAGTGGCTGTGTGTGGACGTTGATGGTTATAAAATAGTCAACGTCTATAAACCACCGCCAACGCGATTGCGAACCCTGGATCTCCCAGTGTTTCCTCACCCCTGTCTTTACGCTGGCGATTTTAACTGTCGCCATGCTGACTGGGGTTACGACGACAACAGTCTGGTCGGTGAGTGCTTGGCTGGATGGGCAAGTATTAATTGTCTTGCTCTCTTATATAATGCCAAGGACGCTGCCAGTTTTTATTTCGGCCGCTGGAACACTGGCACCAATCCAGATCTAGCTTTCGCCAGCGTAGGTCCAAACAGTCGCTTACCGGATAGACGTGTCCTTGCAAAGTTCTCCAGGTCACAACATCGACCTTCGCTTATTACACCACCAAGGTTTGCTATGGCAGTGCCAAGCATGCTTGTTAAGCGATGGAACTTCCGCAAGGCCAAATGGAGTCACTACATTGCTTTGACGAATAAATTCGCAAAGACTTTGTTGCCGCCTGATTCACTTGATGTGGATGCGGCTTACCAGGACTTCTGTAACACCATTAAAAAAGCAGCCAAAAAGACTAACCCACGCGGGTATCGAAATAACTATATTCCGTGTTGGGATGCAGAGTGTGAATCCCTCTATAAAACCTTTCTGCAGTCTTCCCAGGGAGACGACTCAAGTTTGGCTGCTACAGCTCTGCTTGCCAAGTTTGACAGAAAGCGGAGGGATCGATGGTCCGAGGCAGTTCGGAACATTGACTTCTCACACTCTAGTCGAAAAGCGTGGAGTATTTTGAACAACCTTACTGGTAGGTCACGACACTCTCCTCGTCACTGTCCCGTTTCAGCCGATGCTATTGCATCTCAGCTGGTTAGAAATGGGAAATACGAGGCTGTTGACCGCAAGTCATCTCGACTTGTCTCTCAAGAAGTGTCTGACCTTTGGAGGGCCACAACACCAGACGCAGCAAATATCTCTGACAATTTTTTACAGAGAGAATTTGCTGCTGCCCTTCAACATTTAAAACCAAGTAAAGCTCCGGGACCTGATTCCATCTGCCCCGAGCTTATACTCCATGCCGGAGCTGCTTTGAAGTCCTGGTTACGTGACTTCCTTTCTTCCTGTTTGCGCCGACTCAAAATTCCCAAGATCTGGAAAAGAGCGTTTGTGGTCGCGATCCCAAAACCAGGAAAGCCCGTGGGGGATGCAAAGAGCTATCAACCAATATCTCTGCTCTGTGTCCCCTACAAGATCCTCGAGAGGCTTATCTACGCCCGCGTTGAACCATTAATCGATCCACTGCTCCCTAAAGAGCAGGCTGGATTCCGACGCGGGAAGTCAACCGTAGATCAAGTTGTTCTGCAAACCCAGAACATCGAGGATTCTTTCGAGGCTAAAAAGAAGGCCGGTGCCGTATTTATCGATCTGACAGCTGCTTATAACACTGTCTGGCACCGTGGCCTTACCTGCAAGCTGCTGAGACTACTACCGGATAAGCACATGGTCAGAATGATCATGGAGCTTGTTCGAAATCGAAGTTTCACCCTTACCACCGATGACAACAAGCAAAGCAGGCTACGCCGTCTTAAAAACGGCGTTCCTTAGGGGTCGGTCTTGGCTCCCCTCCTATTTAATATCTATACGTACGATCTTCCTTCCACGATTTCCAGAAAGTTTGCTTATGCTGATGATCTAGCATTGCTGCATTCTTGTGGAAACTGGAAGGACTTGGAGGGGACTCTAAGTCAAGACATGTCCACACTGTTAGCGTATCTCCAGACTTGAAGGTTGAAGCTCAGTCACACTAAAACGGTGACGGCAGCCTTTCATTTAAATAACCGAGAGGCCAAACGTGAGCTAAACGTCTACAACAATAGTAGACTTTTACCGTTCTGTCCAACCCCTACTTATCTTGTGGTAAAACTGGACAGATCGCTCACGTTTCGTCACCATTTAGTGGCATTGCGCAAAAAACTATCCTCGCGCGTCACACTGCTGAGGCGACTCGTGGGCTCGGGATGGGGTGCTGGTGCTAAAACACTACGCATAGCCACTTTGTCTCTAGTCTACTCAACAGCTGAGTACTGTGCGCCAGTCTGGTGTCGCAGTGTTCACACTCGCCTCATTGACAGTGTCTTGAATGACGCCTTGCGCATAGTCACTGGATGCCTGCGTCCCACTTCAACGGACCACCTACCTGTACTATACTCTCAGGCATCCAGCCAGCTGAGCTTCGCCGAATGGGAGCGACACTCTCCTTGGCTTACCGTGGATCTCCGGACCCCGATCATATCTTGCATGGTCTATTAAGTGGGTCCTCAGATACTGGCCAAGTGAGACTAAGATCCAGACGCCCGTTTGTGCCAGGTGCGCGGAATCTCTTGGACAACCTTGCCAGACTTGGCATCCGCGCCTCTGAATGGAAAAATCACAAATGGAACGCGGAGTACTGTGAAAATGCTTCCAGGCTCCGTGCTTTTGTGCCCGAGACCGGTGCCAGGCCTGTTGGGATGGGCTTACTCCGAGCAGCTTGGGTTAAGCTCAACCGCCTGCGGACTGGTGTTGGGCGATTCCATTCGTCCATGCACAAATGTGGTCTCGCTCCTTCACCGAATTGCGAGTGTGGCGCCTCTGAGCAAACCGCATACCATGTACTAACAGCGTGCCCTATACATCGGGCACCACATGGAGCACGAGGTCTGACGGTTTTGGATGACGAAACTCGATGCTGGCTTAATAACATCACTGCCAGCATCTGATCCAGGCAGTACAGCAGTCTGGGGTAGTAAAATTATAAACCTTCGGCCCCAGTCCTGTTTGTGTCTGGCCTGGAGTGGATACCCTTCAAACGACGACGACGAAGATCGATACTAAAATTATTGGCATCTACATAATAAATTACCTTTGCTTACTATCCGGCTATAATTAAACAAGAAATTCAATTTTCGCTTTTTAAAAAATATAAATTTTTTGCGCTTCGTTGTAATTAAGGAAATATTTTTTGCAAACATTCTTCTTCAAGACAGAAGTTCAACAATCTTTTAGCAATGTAGCGAACACATATCTTCCACACCGTTCTCAAAGTATGCAGTTGTGTAGATTTCGTGAAATAATGTAAAAATATCAAAGAAATAAAGTTTTATTTGCTTGCTGCATCGTGCATTTCGCACGTTTTTTTTCCGAAGCTTATTTTTTTATATTTTTTATTTCAATAGACGTTTGGTGGTACAGAATTTGAAATTGCGTGAAGTAAAAGATTTTTCTTTCCAAAGCTTTTTATCTGACACTCTTCAGGGGAAATCGTCAGAATGAAGCAGAATTAAAACCGAACTGAGTTATAAAGGGAAAAGCAGAGTTCTCATTGGCTGAAAGAAGTTAGCCAATGAGAGAAAAGATTAGGAAATTTTCAAAGAGTAGACGAATTCTTTTTGCTTACACAGAAGGGGATTGAGAGATTTAATGAAAGTCGCTTCAAGAGCAGAAAGATGAAAAGCTGGCTAACTTCTTTCGGCCAATGAGAACTCTACTATTCCCTTTATAACTCAGTTCGGTTTTAATTCTGCTTCATTCTGACAATTTCCCCTAAAGAGTGTCAGATGAAAAGCTTTCGAAAGAAAAATCTTTTACTTCACGCAATTTTTTATTTCCTTCTACCATGTCTACTGGATAATCGTTAAATCGCAATCGTCAATATTGTTAAGTTTAACGTCCCGCATGTCACCAGGAAATAGCCCAGCTTGTTGCCTGGTACCGGAAAATTTTATTTAAAAAAATATTATTGTCACTAAGAAAACAATAAATAAATCCACTTCTTAAATTTGTCAACTCGATAGTCATGTTTTCCAGAGGCACACGAAAAGAGACAGGCAGATAAGAGAGAGCGAGCAAACCTGGGCTGATGGTGATGGTGGGCAAGTTATACTTGGTAAAAATAGCTAGTTACAAGCTACAGCTACTATCTTAAAGAAAAACCTTAATTTTTTTCTTCTTTGTCTTCACTTTGATCTTATCCGCCTAATAACTATAGTTGGATCTTTAAATTAACTTGAAGACCAAAAAAAGTTATCACTTTAATCCAGTCGGCATTGGTTGTGTTGACAAAAGATATGTTTCAATGTAAAAGTAAGTGTAGCTATAATAACTTTTGACCGGGTCAAACTAGTTACTAGTTATACTTTTTGCGAAATTAATAAAGTTACAGTTACTGAAAAAGTAATTAATTAATGACTACCTCTGGGTGATAGTCACATAACTGCTACAATAAAATATTGTTTTGTGCATCACAGTTGCTGTTTAATTTTGTCTTGTAATTTGAGATTCATTTTTGCAATAAACGCAATTAACTTTTCACCCAAGTGCCAACGACTTTACCACAGTAATTTTGACGTGAACTTTTGTGGGTTAAATATAGGCTATCTTTTAGTTAAAAAAAAGGCGTTAGCTTATTGCCAACCTTGCACAATTGTAGCTGCTCCAACATGTATTACATAAGTTTTACTAGTTTTGTCGAATGACATGGCTGAGTTTGAGCAAACACTTCTTAAAACCAACAGCAGAATAACAAGGTACAACATTAACTCACTCGAAGAACTGGAGATTTATTTAATAAGTATTGCCTGATCCAAAGACATAAATAAACAGCACAAAGAGAAATCATGAAGAGTAATTTTCCATTAATCTTCAAGAACCAAAAGCATGTTTTATCATTGTAGTTAATTGGGGTGATCATCTGTATCCAAGTCGTCGTGTTGTTGAGCAAAATCAAAAATCCAGTTACAAGAAAACACTAAAAAGTAAATATATTAGTGCGCTTCTTGTTCAGTAAAAGTATTTAATTCTTATTCATCTGCGATTGTTAATTCAAAACTTATCAGCGAACAATGATACTCCCCAAAGCGGACGTTTTAAACTTTTTTCAAAGCGACAAAAGTTTTATAAAAACGAATCTGCTAAAATCTGGCGGTCGTATTACGTAAAAAATTTGCATGCGACCAAAAAATATAATTCGAATGCAAAATCATTGTTTTCACTAAACATTTGTCAATCACATCCTTGCATATTCACTATCAACAAGAAATCTGTACTTTTACTGAAGAACAATTGCAGATCAGCATCAACTTTCGACCATGAATGCAATTGAGTTAGAACTTCTTTAAACGTTAAGTCACGCTTTCACGTTTTATAAAACACATTTATTTATTTTATCTCTATATTTATCCTCCTGACTTGCAGGAAAGCGACGAAAGCGCTAATACACAGGGCAAGCAATTACCCCGACCTGGTTTCGGTGACAAGTTTCGGTGACAAGTGAACCTTTTTACACAATAAAAAAGTAATTTATTCCATAAAAAAAATTGAAGGGTCACATGGCATTTTTTGATTATTTCAAAATGTTTGAAATTTAAAAAAATTAGTTGAGGTTAATTGCTTTAATTAAATTCATTTTTTTGTTTTTGCAAACTATTTTGCAAGCGTAGTCTAGCCTATTAGGGTTGGATTTTCCCAATAACGGTTAACCGATTATCCGGGAGTTTTTTTTTTTGCTAATAATTCTGTATCGTTGTTAATGCGTTTTACGCTTTTTAGAAAGTTTGAACATTCTTTGTTAAGTGGAGGCTGACTCCCAACAAGCACAATTAAACCCTTGTTCACACTTCTTGATTTGATTTAACCTATTTTCTTTCCTAGTAGATTTTCCGCATAGACTAATTAACGAAACGCTCAATCCAAATTGGACTCGAAATTCTATAGAAACGTACTTCGTAATTCTAGATAAACAAGCAAAATTTAACAAATACGACCATTAATGTTTAGAATAGTCAAACTTATGAAAATTGTTTTTCAACGCAGCCCAAATTAGATTTAAATGGATTAAAACAATTATCATTTCTGAAGCAACCAAAAATTATAGACCACTCTGATTCAAACTACTACAGTATAAGAATTCAATTTGCTTTTTAAGTTGTTGCCGCGTTCTCTCACCAAGACTGTAATACTACGACTGTAATATAACCAATTAACAATTTATCATTGAGTCAGGAAAGCAAAAAAAAGAAACGTTTTTATGAGTTCAAAACGCGACGTAGAATGAAACAAGCGAATCAAAGCGAATAAATGTGACAACTTGTTAATGTAAATCAAATCACTTTTACTTTTATTGTCATATATTTTCAAGTACTCGTAAAAGCAAGAGTGAACTTTATTATCACGTTGCAAAGAAAGCAAAGAGACTGATTATTTTAACAAAAAATCGCACTTGCTTTACAAGGGAAAGTTTGTGAAGTGTGCAGGGTTTGGCTGTAAAAAGATTTCAGTTGAAAAGCTTTGAATGCAACCTAGTTTGAGCTGACTAAATTTAAGAGATGGAATCTAAATGTAAATAAAAGTTTCAAAATTGAAAATTCTATGTATTGCTACTTCGTATAAAGTGATGTAGTAGACTACTACGTAGAAAGGTCAAGAAATGGTCAGAGGACAAAATGTGAAACCTGTGAAAACACGTTTTCTTGTAAAGGTGGGATCTACGGGAGCAATGAGAAACCACCTTTATCTAAAACATAAGATTCTTCTCGACACAAAGAAGGCAAACAGCAAGTTTCTTTGGAAAACAAAAACAAATGTTCCGCAGGTATTAGCTCGATTGAAAACTATTTTAAACCCACCAAACAGTCGCTGTAGAGGGTTGTTGCAAAGCTAGCAGCTGTGGACAGAATTTCTTTTAACACCAAAGCTACTAGTAAGCAAAATGTACAAGCATTTTTAGCAAGAGGATACAAGCTACCACAAACAGTGCAAAATGTAAGAAGTATTATCATGACATTTTTCCAAACACTGAAAAGCGATAGAAAAAAAATGATTGAAATAAAAAAGGGGGCTAGAAAATTCTGTTCTGTCACTCTTGATAAATATACAAGCACAAGAAGCAGAAGATACACGAATTTAACCTTTATTATGATTCATATCCTGTTCATTTAGGAATGGTACGAATCAACGGTTCTATGCCAGCTGAAAGAGTAGAGAATTCGGTGAAAGAAAGATTGCATGAGTTTGGCCTCAAGATTATAGACATTTTTGTTGCAGCAACAAATAGATGGGGCTAGAGTGATTAAAAGTTTTAAAAGAATGATTTGTTGCGTCCACCAGTTCTGTTTTGCGCATAGTATCATTTAGCAGTATATTAAAAAAATGTTTAATTGATTTTATATTTATTTGTTTAAAGTTCACTGTTTGCCATGTCAAAACGAAAAGAGGCTGGGAAAGAGCTCAACAATCAAAAAAAAAGGAAAAAGAAGACTTTCTTTTGACTAAAACACACAAATTAACTTCGTTTTTTCAAGTTGTTGAGAAAGAAGCTGGACGCGGCGTTGATGATTTACACAGCAATTTTTCAATTTCTTATCAGTCAGACACTGTTCAAGACAAAATTTTCAACCATGATAATGGTGATGATATAAAATCTTCACTTACTTCAGATATTCAAAGTTCACATCCGATTTAAGGTGTACCAAATGATGTTGATTTGTTTGGTAATATAACTGAGATATTGCGTAAGGTATGCATTAATATGGGTATAGATCGTTTTCAAAATAAAGCAAATTAATATCCAGAAATAAAACGAGAGTATTCTCAAGTGAACCGCTTCCTTAATCCTAGTGCATTCACATGTGTTTTAGCAAATGAAAAGGTAGTCACTCGTGACTGGCTTGTCTATTCTCCATCCAAGACTAGTGTATTTTGTTTTCCATGCATATTGCTTCATTAGATAGAAGTATAAAATTATGTACATCAGGCGATAACGACTGGAATAATATAAATTGAACCTTGAAAGTTCATGAAACAAGCGCCAAATATATTGACACAATTATGACTTCAGTGGATCGCTCTTCTGCTGCCGGTCGCATTGGTGAAAAGGTACACAAAACTATGTGCGAGCAGAGAAATTAGTGAAAAAATGTACTTTCCCGTTGTGTTGCAACAATTGCTTTTCTTTGTAAAAGAGGTTTATCGCTTCGGGGAAGCAATGAGATTATTGGTTCTGGAAACAATGGTAATTGTTAGGGAATATTAGAATTGATTAGTCAGTTTGATCCTTTTCCTTCTCAACATATTGGTCAATTTGTAAATCGCGGACGCGGTCATTCATCTTATCTTTCGAAAACAATATGTTACGAAATTGGGACAGAAAGTGCTTGGTGTCATTAAACAAGAGATTGTCAAGTCAAGATATTTCTCTATGTCGGTGAATTCTATTCCAGATATCACTCGTACTGACCAACTTACAATTATTCTTCGTCATATCAGTGTGACAAATTATGAGCCAGTAAAACGTTTTCTCACGTTCATCAACATTTCCAGTCACACCGGCCAGAATCTTGCTGATATTCTACTTCAGTACTTGTCATAGCAGAAGATTGATTTCAATTACTGCCGTGGACAGACATATGACAATGCCAGCAATATGTATGGCCAATATATTGGCATGCAGCAAATTCTGAAAAACAAGAACAGCTTATATTCCTTGTGCATGTCACTCACTAAATCTAGTAGGTCAATCTGCAGTGGATTGTTGCATTTTGGTTTCCGCACCAGTTGTACAACTTTTTTTTAAGCTCTACACATCGCCGGGGTTTCCCCTATCCTATGTAAAACAGGAGCATGGTTGTGTTGTTCCTAAATACTTATCCGATACCCGATGGTCTGTCAGAGCGGATGCCACTGAGGCTGTATTTAGAGAATATAAGCAGTTTTAGAGCGCTCTTCAGGAAATTGCTACTAATGATAATCCATAGTTCGGGCCATAGGCCTACTTGAAATATGCCTTGAGGCCACGAAAGCCTTAATTCGGTACTGCTTGTATCTACAACAAAACTTTGTAATGATTTTACAATCAATCTTTTATGCAAATCTGGTGAAATCAGTTGTCTAACTTAGCAGTTATTATCCAGTTAACGGTTAGCTAAATTTCAAATATGCGGATATATCCGTTATCCGGATAGTAAAAATTATTGATATCCGAACTAACCCTATAGCCTACAGTGTGGAATATTTTATAATCAAACTAGTCTAATGTTCAAGCATATATTTTTAAATTTTAAATATAGGGTATATTGAACTAATTACATTTCTTCAGGAGAGGGCTGCCCAACCAAGACCCGCAAAGTCTTTTTTTGAAGCCCCACAAAGAATTTGTAATTAGATAATTATATAATCGATCAAATTATTGCATTTGGTTGATAATGGATAAAAAGTTGAGCATCCTTGTGTCATAGTATAAAACAACCTAACATTTTCCCTTGCAGTCATTATTGTCAAAATGAATTTTTACCTTGAGCAATCTTTAATTTATTATTTATTTAATATAACATACGACACGGACTTTTTTCCATAGAAATTATTATTTTAACATTAGATTAAAAAGATAAAACATTGGTACGACCAATGAATGATATTTCACTTTAAGAATAGCACAGTATATGTTTTATTTACAGAAAATGTCCTTTGATATTGTTTACGTAAATGTTTGTTGGCACCGTGGTCGAGTGGTTAAGGCGCCGGGCTCGTGACCAACACGGTCTCGGTTCAAAGCCCACTCGCGCATTCTGTTGTGTCCTTGTGAAAGACACTTTACAGCACTTACCCCTGCTTGGTGGTCTAGGCAGGCAGTTCTAAATTACAGCCATATTTCTATTAAATTTCAAGCGGACAGCAATATCTTGGCATCTCCGGAAGCAGGTCGGGGTAATTGCCTACCCTATGTATTAGCGCCTCCGTCGCTTTCCTGCGAGTGGAGGATAAATAGACAGATAAAAATAATAAATGTTCGAAACAGTCTGCGGCGTAATCCAAAAGTAGGACGAAAACATTTTGATATGACTAAAAGTCAGTTTTTAATTTACTTTAAGAAAACTATGACAAATATTTTTTAAAATTTCACTTCTAAAATGAATCAACGTATTTCAATTTTTTTGTCATTTTCATTACACGCTTAGCGCAACACAGTAAAGTAGGCTATTCTATTTATAATTATTTCTACCACAAACTTACTGCGAGGAAAAACGAACGCACAATTATCTCGATATTGTACTGAACAAATGTAACATACAGTATAAAGATGAAATAATTATTCACGCCCAGTCATTTGTGCTAAATTTTAATACCGGTACGTAGTGTTGTAAAATAATTTCTACTGTTTGCTCTTGTTGCAAACACAAAAAAAATGGTGAAGGATCTTCTAGCTTTGCTAGATGTGATGTTTCATCTGCTTCAATGAAAAAAAGTCAAATAACCTCAGTTAGGGCATTTTCCGGTTAAGTTCAATGTTAACCCGTAAAAATGATTGTCTTATTTTTTATGTTAATTATGATTTTCATTGGTTGATTTCATTTAGTTACCACTTTTTATTCAGTTAAAATCATTTAAAATTGAAGCTTAAAAAAATTTCAAAAACAACAAAGATATTGAACGTGTTTGTAAAGGTCAAATGACTTAGACTGACGCTGGCGTATGAAAAATGACACAAGTAATTATAAAACGTAAAACTTCAAGCGTATAAAGTAATTAAAGACTTTTCTTCAATTTAATCAGAACAAAACCTGTTATTTAAACCAAAAAGTTAAAGCAATATTTTTTCAACCACTTTTACCTTTTTTTTTCTATGCACATAAATAACATGATTAAGAATGATTGAAAGTAATAAGCCAAATAAGCTTTACAAATAAACCCATCATTTGTTTTTAAAATTTAAATTTTTTATTTTTATCGTATTTTATCTCCATTTATCCTCCAGACTCGTAGAAAACCGTTAAAGGCGTTTTACTTCGGGCAACCGTCAAAAGACACCGTCCTTGCTTATTCAATGTTTATATGCGGGCCCGCAAGCAACCAGAAGATCCAACAGATAATTGCTTTTAGAGATCCCAAAATATTAGGGTCGGGTTGAAATTTTTGATTCAGTTTTTTGGTTTTTATTTGAGACGTATCTAGGATTCAGAGTTGCTTGCTAAGACCACCAAGTAGAGGAAAAGGGCGTAAAGTGTCTTTCCCAAGAACACAACAGGTATTGCAAAAGTAATTAGTCCGAAACATTATCGAACAATGCTTCTCAAACGGAGGTCCGCGTACCCTTTGAGGTCTGTCAGCAATTTTTCAAAGGTCCGCTTACTACCGGATTTGTCGAAATATTTTCGAGTTTGGTGACATTTATTCGTTTAAATTTTGTCCTACATTTTCAAATTTTTCTTGGCTTTAAAAATTAAAGGGAGTCCTTTATTGCGTCAAAGAAACAAAATGGGTCTGCTTGCTAAAAAAGTTTGAGAACCACTGCTATAGAGTGTCAAAGTTTTATTATATGGCATTTTTTGTAAAGGCTAATTCTAAAATTCTTTACGCCAGATATGGCTGTAAACTCATGCTTACATTATTCTAATTGATCCCTCAAAGTACGGAATTTACTTGAAAAATGTACTAAATCATTGCGATATTTTTCTTATGTATTAAACAAAATTTTTTAAATATTACGATTTGAAATTGTGCTTGCAGTCAGGTACAGAAAAAATATGAAGTGGACCAAAATTTATCTTATGACCTTTATAATTAGCGTGACAAAAGCAAATACATTGTTTCTTATACTTGAAGGGCTACAATTACAAAATTTTAATTAACTTCTAAAAATTTGACTGTAAAATTAATTTAAAAATTTCTCAAAAAAGTTCTTTTATATTCTTTCTATCGTTATTGCGTAAATTGCTATGTTGTTTTTATCAATTTGTGAATAATTTTTTAGAAATTGTTTTGCATGTGTAAGTAGATAAAAGTACCATAATTATGCGAACTCAATAAACACTGTTTAGGTTGAAATCCTACTCTCGCATGCTGTTGCACCTTTGGAAAACACGCTTTGTGGCACTTTTATCTGCTTGGCGCCTTAGCAAGCAGCTGTAAGTTTTAACCATATTAACATGTAAATAAACTTAATAAAAAAATTGCAATCGAAGAAAAATATTTCGCCATATTTGGAAGAAGGGTGGGATGATCGCTCGGCGATTGCCCCAACTTTGTTCTGCGAGTAAAAAAACAAATAGAACAAAGATTACAATGACGATATTGATGATAATGATGATGATGAAATTGAGCATAATTTAAAACAAACAAAAAAAAGGAAATTATGTTGAATTGTTTTATCAATTGAAAACTTTAACAATGAAGCTAAACTAACAGATGTAGACAAAAACAAATCTAAATTTACAATTACCGCACTTCTTTGTTCAACATGAACAGCGTCCTTTTGTAAATAACATTCAAAACATTTTATTGCCTCGTAAACTTTTTGCATCAACGTAGTTAATGAACCGTTTAGGCGAAATTGTTATGATAAGCTGTTTACACGTCGCCTTTTTCTCGCTTTCCACTGCTTTTTTCTTGCGTTTTATGAAATAGCCCAAAAACTAGTGACAGGTTGTTAAAAGACTATTAATAACTTTTAAAATTATTTGAATAATTTTTTCAAAAGTTCTACCAACTTTTAGATAACGGCGTTGGCATTTTCCGCCCCCCCAGTCGTAATAGGATTAAACTAGTAATCTAAGAATCAAACCTGTGCCAACATTTTTTTATTTACAGATGTCTCCCTGACAATTTTCCATTAAGAACAAAACAAAAAAAAAATGTTCTAATAATCGACATTTTAGTTGAAATTTAAAATTATCACTCATAAAAATAATCTTCATTCTTGATAAAAAATGCTTTGTTACCTCATACAACTTTTTAAGTCATAAAATAATTAAATTTACTCTTCGAATGAAATGTTTTATTCAAATGATTAAGTTATGTGAGCGATGAAAGTCATCCCAAACTCAGGGTGAGTTTGATCAGATATTAAATGGCACTCTGCTTCTAACACATGATGTTAGACTAAAAAATCAATGTTGTATAAAAAAATGTTGTTACCTAAAGTGTTTCAGTCAATTTATTTTTGGAAAGTTTATTTTTTGAGATGTGGTTTGTAGAATTTAGGATAGCTTTAAAAAGATCAAAGTCACACCAGTTTGCGATATACAGTGGTGTTGTCTTGTTTAATTTTTGGGATCGCTTCAAGAAGTCACTGTATTGCTTTGTGCAAAACTCTGCCAATTCTAATTATCTACTTACCTCCGTTAAATCTCTTCCCAATTGAGTTTTTTTGTTGTAAAAGAGTAAACAGCCCATGTTATTTGCACATATAGTTTTGTTAAAGAATTTATCTTCATAAAACCTTGCATGCTAGAATTCAAAGTAGACAAGTAAATACATCGGTATATCGAGATACGTCTTTATGGTTTTTCTGTGCGAGTGTGGCGCCTCTGAATAAACCGCAGACCATGTTTTAACAGCGTGCCCATACATCGGGCACAACATGAACCACGAGGTCTGACGGTTTTCGATGACAAAACTCGATGCTGACTTAATAACATTACTGCCAGCATCTGATTCGGGCAGTACAGCAGCCTGGAGTACTAAAAGGATAAACCCTTGGCCCTAGTCCTGTTTGTGTCTGACGTGGAGTGGATACCCTTCAAATGACGACGACGACGATGGCTTTTCTAAGTACGTACTAAAAAATCTTTTTGTCCTGGCAGTGTTTCAACTGAAAATGTGCTGCTGAGATCAGCATACTTGGAGGAAAAAAACAAAGCTTCACAAACCTAAAAGTTTTTAAGTTAATCCTTGATGAGTGCAGATTAGAAAGTTTGACTTTGATTGTCAGTTACTCTGTATTCGCTAAAAAGAAACGGTTTATCGAAGTTGACATATTTTCTCGAAAAAACAATCCAAAAAAATTATTTCAATAAATTGGATGTCATCTAAAACTATTTAAAACGCTCTTAAATGCATTAGTTTCCGAGCATAGACATTTATCTCTACATTTTTAATCTATTCTATGTTCATCCATCCAATCACATGTAAAACAGCATGACAAAAGACAACCATTGACATTCAATGTGATGAGGCAGCTAAAATTACGTATAAAGAATGCTTGCCAATCTATTTCTGACTAACACTGGCCTCTACCTACCCAACTCTGACTCAAAAACTACTTTGCAATTGCTAGTATTCCCCAGCTCGTGGGAGTGTGAGCAGGGCTTTTCTGCAATGATGAGTATTAAAACCAAAAGCAAAAATTGTCTTACATGGCCCTCTTATGACTTCCGATGTGCAGTGAGTGCGGTGAGTCCGCGCACAAAGCAGCTTGTGCAGGAAAAACAAATAGGCTACTACAGTAGGTAAATACAGTAATATTACCATTTGCATTTAAGTAAATGAAAATAATTAATCTTTCAATGAACTTGTGGTAAAATACTCAGGTGGCACTTGATAACAAAAAGGATGGGAACGACAGTGCTATAAGAATGCTGTTGTTCCACATTCCCGAAATTGCGTAAAAGAGGGAGAAATCAATTGCATCGCACAGTTTACCGACAGTTTCGTTACTTGATTTGCTGAATCCAGTTTTTTTGTATATTTTATAAAAATACATAGATCAGGTTTCTGTTTGCAACAGGCAGTAGTTTATATTTTATTTTAATAGTAGAAAAAGACAAGCATCGATTACCAAACTTAACCCATTAGATCCCATGGTCCTTTTTTTAGGACCATAAGGATAATTAATCATATTTCAGCAATTGCTACAGTTTTCAGAAAAGTTTTTGGTTAATTATAAAACATGAAGTGTCTTTCAAAATTATCACCTACTGTTTGATGTACATTGTCAACACTGATGTCGCAGTTTTCAGTATTGTGCAAAAATCTTGAAAAGTGGATACAATCAGTTTTACCTATCATTCAAGCAAATTTTTTTGGGTTAGTAGTATTTATATCTAACTGATATTTCTATATAGTAGCCTATAAATGAATGCTGTAAATGTCCTATAAAGAGTAAAGTTATTTTACTCAAATTACACCATGGTCTATAAGTTTGGTCCTAAAATAAGGACAATGGTCACTCTAGACTCCATTTTAACCATTTTAACCATAACTTTTCTATACTAAAACATTTTCTATGTATATAAACATCTGAAAATATATTTTTCATTAGTTACATATGATTTTTATTTTTAGATGCTCCTTCATGGCTTTCAACCATTCAATCAAGTCATTCTATTCTCTTCATGATGAAGTAAATTATGTAGAGAAAAATTACTCTCCTAATTATGAAAACTTTATTGATATAGCTGAAATCCCTCTCCCAATAAATAAGCTAACAAATGAAAAAGACTTTGATGATGAGATTTTGGATGACGAGAACAGAGATCCGACCTTTATCTTGCAGGATGTACCAGGATGTGTTGAACTTCATCGGTATAATGTTGAAGGAGAACTAATACAACCAAAAATGAAAAGAAAGAAAAGCTCAGATTTCTTTTAGAAAAAGACTGAGCCTAATTTTTCAAGATTTGCATCTCCAACTACTGATGGAGCAGATGAAAGAATGAAACCATTAAAAGATGAAGTACGTGGAAAAAGTCCAGTTGAAATTTTTGAACTTTTTCTTGACGAGGATTTACTAAGTGAAATTTACAAAGAATCTTTCATTTATTCCACATAGAAAAATGTGCATGATTTTAGTCTCTCATCAAACTGTTTGAGAAATTTTAATAGAATTCTATTTTTTTCAGTATACCACTGGCTACCAAGTAAACGTCATTATTGGAGTCTGGATGAAGACCTTGAAACTCAGATTATTCGAAAAACAATACCAAGAAACAGATTTCTAAACATAAAAAATTTCTTCATTTTGTTGACAATGAAAATGCAAAAAAACTGCAAAAATGATAAGGGATTCAAAACTAGCTAGAATTTTTAAATTAAAATTTTAAAAGTAAAAGTAAGTCTGAATTAGAAATTCAAGCAGTTTAAAATATTCTTTAAGAGACTGTCAATAAATATACAGATAGTGAGAGACTATGGAAGAAGCTTCCTAGAGCAATTGATAAGAGATAAACCAATTAGATTTGGTTTCAAGCAGTGAGTGCTATGCTGTGCTACTAGTGACTATTGTTTTGAAATGGACCTATATCAAGAAAAGCATTCAATAAACTTGTATAAATTATAGATTTTTGGTAAAACATTATAGAAAAAAAGTTTTGGAACTAATGGGTTAAACTTTTTCTGAGTTTCTCTCATACTAGCATCGCTTAAAAAAATTTGGGAAGCTGTATAATTAATAGATCCATTTGTTTTGACAGATGCTGCAGCATAATAGATCCATTGGATGTCAGGAGATCACTGTATAAGAATCGAAGAACATTATAGCGAGAATGATTAAGCGCACGCTAGATCGTCATTAGACATAAATAAAATCATTTCAAACAATTTGGGACTGTTTTGCCTTGTTGCTTGGTTTAAACACGTACGCTATCGCTATAGAAGCCAATTTATTGCCACGGAAACAGCAATGTCGAAGATGCACCAAAAAATGTCCGTATTAGGCATCCGTATTTACTCACCTGCACCCTAACTAATTCTAATTAATCCAAAAAAACATCCGTATTTACTCACCTGCACCCTAACTAAATGCTTCTCAGACACCTATTTTAGGAGGATGGCGGCGGGTAAAAAAAGAACATTTTGGTCCGACAAAGACGTTAAAAAAGCTATTCGTGTAAAAAAAGTCTTCAAAATAAACTTTTGTCGAAGTTGCAACGCCGCTATGCAATGGCGCCAGCTGAAAACAAAAATGTAATTTTTTTGTGTTAAACAAAAGGTTGATAATGGTGATGATTTTTTCTTAATTTTTTAAAGATGTCATTGAAGGCTGCTTAGTGTTTATTTATATAAAAAAAAATTTAAAAACCAACCTTATGATCGTGCTATGATTGTTGATAGTTATCTTATTTTTTATTTTTGTCTCTATATTTATCCTCCTGACTCGCAGAAAAGCGCCGGAGGCGCTATACATAGGGCAACCAATTACCCCGACCTGATTTCGAAGATCCCAAGATATTGCTGTTCGCTTGAAATTTTAATAAAGATACGACTTTTTAATTTGGAACTGCTTGCCAACATAACCAAGCAGGGGAAAGTGCCGTATAGTGTCTTTCCCAAGGATACAACAGAATAGCGCAAGTAGGTTTTGAACCGAGACCGTGTCGATCACGATCTCGGCGTTTTAACCACTCCAAAGGCGGCCCGAAAGTGCTGTGTTTAGGGCAAATGGTATCGATAATTTACTGTATTGCAGGGAAAAGGCACTTTATGAAAATTACCTTTCTTTGGTGGTCTCAGCAAGTAGCTCTAAATTCCCTTCATATCATTAAATAAAAACTAAAAAACAAATAAAACAAATAACCGCAGAGCAGTATCTTGGAATCTCCGCACGCAGGTGCGAGAAATCGTTTGACGTTTTTCCGAAGTTTAACAGCTCGAACCTTGTTTTTACCAGTTAGGAGAACAAAAGATATAATGCATCTTTTACAAAGCCGTAAAATTCATTTTACTATCTGAACGTAAGCAATCAATATCAAACCTTTTTACCTTTCTCATGGTGACCAATAAGCGAAAGAAACCAAATAAGGAGCAAGATCGATTTGCTTTGCGATAATCTCGCCAAGATGAAGTAATAACCATCACAATCAGCGAAACTTCAACAACTTCGCAGAAACTTACAATAGCAAGGGCGGGAACCGAACCGATACGCCTGCTATTTTGTGTCATATCCAACCAATCATATCCAGAGAACCCCGACATTTTATAATCCAAAGTTTGTTAGAAAACAATTAAACTTGACTGCAAGATAGTTAATGTGAATTACAACTTTACTTATGAGTAGGCATACCAAAAGGGAAAACCGGGGCGCTTACTAACAGAAAAAAATTTGTCCCTTGAAAGTAGTGTGCTCTAAATAAAAGTCTTCTCTTCGAATCAGTCGTGGATTTCATGTTTTTCGTCCCGAAAAAGAAGTGCTCTCTAAAAAGAAAAAAATGGCCTTTACTGCGAATCAGTATCGGATTTCATAATTTTTGTCTCTAAAATTTAGTGATCTCTTAAAAAACAAAAAGAAGGTTTTTACTAGGAATCTGTCTAAGATTTCTGGCAAGATTTCTGCCGAAACGGGCCGGACAAAGCCCCAAAAAATTGGGACGTATGGTAAGCCTAGTTATGAAGTTATTTTAAAAGTATTAATCTTAAAGCGTTTAAGTTTGGGCTACTTTCAGGGAAAAAATTACTATTTTATTTATTAAAAAACCGATGCAATGTATATTAGACTACTAGCTATTATTATCAAAGACGATGTAGAACCCCTTGTGGCAGGGACGTAGGTAATTTTGAATAATTTCCCTTTTTGTGTTGTCGTCATTTTACAAGTGACGATCGGCTTTGTGTATTTTGATTTCTGGTTTTTTTTTTTTATTGCTTTTCTATTTCTATTTTTTAGTTTCGTTCCTTTTCTTTCTAAAATCCGTAAAGTTTTTGACTCGTTTTACTTCTCCCGTTAAGTATTCGTTCTCTGCCATTTCCTGTTAATTTCAACAGCCTTTCTATAGTCATGTCTTATCATTATCACTTTATCTTTGCCTTATTTACACTATAAAGATACCTTTCGAAAAAAACTTTCTACAAGCCGTAAAGATTGCGATGTTTTTTATAACCTACAGCAAAGTATCTTTAAAAAATTATTTACCTGCTGGTTTGTTTGCCCGAGTGTAAAAAAGTTTAACATATCTATTTTATTTTATTTAAAAAAAAATCTTTTCGATTATCGATCGCCATCTTATTTTTTAAGCTATTTACTTGCTGTTCGTAAATGTCACAACCATCGTAAATTGCACCCAAGTAAAAACGAAATTCAATTTTTATACTATCAAGGAACTTTTTGGTCTTTTTAAGTACACCTGCGAGATGTTTTTTTCTTAATAACCTTTGAACAGTCTGACAATTTTCGACCAGCGTTTTCTCTTTTATTACGAGCGCTCAATAATTCGGTTACTAACCTGCTAATTTTTAACAATTCATAATAAATCGTAAAATTGCTTAAAGCTGATTAAGGTTCGTAGATATAATTAGTTTATCAAAAAATAAAATCTGAAAGATTTGGGTTTTAACGTCGCCTTGCTGCAATAAAAAACAACTTCTTTGCAATCTATCTCCGCCAAGGTCGGTTTAATCATCCTCTTGCATTGTGTGGAAATGTATGATTCTTTTAATACGATATTTAATCAAGACAATTTAGAGATTACCAGAAAACTTAAAGTCACCTTTACAGTAAGATTGCTTTAAACCCATGATAAAAACTATAGACGCTTTCTCAGGATTTTAGAGATTGAACCGTTGGTGCTGAGCGACGGATATAACTGTTTTACATTCCATAAAGCAAGTTTTTGTTGTTGTCCTCGCAATGACACTAGTGGAAAAACAAAAGTAATAAACTTTTCTAATTTCGGTAATATTCGTTCTAGAAGACTATTTGAACTTGCAGTAAAACGTTGCCGTTTTGTGTTTCATCGTTTTGTTGAGCAAATTGATTTTCTCTTATTCTTTTTTGTAGGTTACCGTTGTATTTTTCTCCTACACTTCACATCTGTAGAATCAGTAGGCTACATTGCTTGTTTCTGTAATAATTCGTCAAATTATCTTGTTTATCTTCATCCTTATGTTGTTTTTTACGATTTTGAAATAGAAATGCCTGGAGGGATTGTAACGCAGTTGTCAAAAAATTAAAAAAATTCTCGTTTTAGTATTTCAGAAAAAATTTTTTGTGAACGCACCTGAAAGAATTTTTTCAACGTTAAATTAACTATCAAAATTCATGATCCAAAGATAAGCTTTTTGGGTTTTGATTTGAAGAAAAGGCCTTCTTTGTCATAAGTTAACTATTATTAACTTTTGGGTTTATTTGCTGAATCGCACAAATTATTGGATATCGCTCGCACGAAAATGGGGAAAATTGTTTCGCCCTTTTCTATGACTGTCAGTATTGAATTTAGGGATGTAGAACCAATGCTTGGGTACTCCCAAAATAGTTATCTTTAACAGTAGTTTAAATTTATTAATAAAACAGCAGGCTAATTAATGCATCAATCAACAAAGTTTTCACAGAGAATATTCTGTTGTAGAGCTAGCGGTACCTAAAAATTTTTTTTTATATAGCAGCGATTCACAAATAGTGGGTTGAGACCCAAAGTTGGGTCACGAAATCAATACTTGTGTGGCAAAAAAATGTAAAGGTTTTGAACTTTTTTGTAAAAAATGTATTCGTTTGAAATTGCCAACCAAACCGCGTTTTTTTCTATGAAACTGGATAAAGATATTTTCTTTAGTTTTTGCTTCACTTTCGGGAAAAAAACGCATAAATGCTTGGGTCGTAACAATGATATAGTCGCGACTACAAATGTAGAGACCGAGACCGAGACCAAGACCGAGATCGAGATCGAGATCGGATTGCTATTCTGTATGAGAGACGTTTTTAAATCATAATTACAGTAAACTTCGGTTAATCCGGATTCGATTTAACGCGCAAATTGATCCGGATTATGCGAAGATCCGAAATATCAAAGACTAATGTTTCAAGCCTGACGCTATCCAGAGTGGTAAGATGTAGATAAAAATTACCTTATTTAAATATATAAAAGACTAAATGGTGTAATTCTTTGAAGTATAGAAACAAATCTATTTATACAGTTTAAACGCGCAATACAAATAGCTCAGCTATGCAACACAATTATAGCACACTTATATACGACCAGGAACACCTGATTTTTTTTGCCAGAGGGGGAAAAAATTTAAAAAAAGGACACTTTTTTTGTTGAAAAGGCACTGCCAACAAAAGCAAATTTTGGTAGTCATCCTGCAATTTGAAACTTTGGTTGACATGATAGAATTTCAGTTTGCACAGGACAGACCGATATTTTGGAAAGGTTTTGTTTTGCTAATCTGTTATTTTGGTTCGATCAATTTTTTGGCCAATGTCAACTCTTTTTAATAAACCTAGAGTTTACAATCTTAATTTTAAAGTCTATTACATCTTGTAAAAGCCTTTAAGTTGACTCTGCCATGACCACTCACTGCGATAGCCGCAGTAGCAGCCAATTTTAAACAAGTTTTTCTCAATTAAGCTAGACATTAAAAAAATACAACTCTATTAACTGGTTGCTAAACCAAAAGCTATCCAACATAGGCTACCCACAACTAAACTTTTGTCAAAAGCACCCAAGCTAGTTTTGAAAACTGCATTCAGCAATTGCGACGTCCATGTACGGCAGCCAAAAGCAGATATAAATACAGAACGAATGCATTTTGCTTGGGAATATCACAAAATGTTCTTTACATGCTAATCTGTGAATAGTCTTTAGTTACCCACAACAGATCGCTGGCTAAAATATGTACACTATCAAGAATACCAAAAGTTAAAATAGATAGAATAATAAAAAACTTAAAGAGCTATTAACAATTGGGCAAAAGAAAAAACGTAATTACGTGAGCATGAATGGCCCTTTAGATTGAGGTTTGATGTCAATTATTAAACGCTACACAATTGATGTAACTGTAACCCAAAATAATTTATTAGTGTTTCGCTTGCTAGCAAAGTCATCTGCAACGGCTTGTAAATTGATATCGTCCAACAAGTTCAATGAATATTTGAAAACATTCAATTTTTGAGACTGTTATCTCTCATATTACTTCTAAGCCATGTTTTGATTCTTTTCATGACACTGAAACACCTTTCTGCAAAATCCGAAACGAGAGCTACCCCGCAGAAAATTTGAAGCAATTTATGTATTTCTAAAAAGCATTTCTTACTTGTCGGCTTTTTGCTTAAAATTTCGCAAACTGTTGATATCTTCGTTACTTTTTTCAGAGGCGTGGTACTTTCTTTGTTAAATAACTTAATACGAGCATGTAGGTTTGCGAGTTCTTCTGTAAACACATCAAAACGAACAAGACACTTAAAATGTTACGTTATAGTCACAATCATGGCACATATATGTACCACATTTAGTCTTGGTGTTTTTATTTTTACACTTTAATGTCGGCCATAAGTGAGTATTGAGTGGCCAAGTCAGACAGCTTGTGTTGCTTGTTAAAATTAGATTAACGCCACAATTTCTTTGCTGCTAAATCAAATTTTTTTTGTTATTACTAAAAATTTTGCTCTTTGTGAGCACTTAGAAATTTTTTGATGCTTTATTCTTTTTTTTAGAACGCTTGGTATAATTGTTGTTAGGGATACCTATACTGCCGGGATGGTAGTTTAGGTATCCCTGATTGTTGTATATGGCTTTTTGCCATCAGTTATTGAATCAAAAACTGATTTTCCGCTAAGATATAATTCAGTTTACTGATTCAAGTAAAATAAGATTTTTACCAGAAGTTTAGGTCGTTTACGATATCAACAACTCTATATTGCATACGTTAAAACTGTTATCTTGCTTTTATTACAGTACTATGAGTCACAGTTGTCTTTGTAATTCTACAAATATTGTTGGATTTAATAGTGATCAAGATTATTTGGGTTAATTGTAGAGCATAACTAAAAAAATTTATCTGTAATACTAATTTTAAAAAGCACAATCTGCCCCCTCTGCCCCCGCTTTATAAGAAATTAAAAGACAAGGGAAATTTCCCCTCCTGCCCCCCCCCCGCTTCCGGCGCCCCTGTACACGACACAATTATAGCAAACCAACGAACACATTTTTTAAGTTGAACTGACATAAATTTCAAGTAACAAGCAACATAGCCAACGCTTGTAAACTATAAAGGCCCGTTTCCACTACGAGCGTGGAAAAGAGCATTCTTTGTTTCTTTTATTGATCTTCAATTAAAGCGGGCGGTTAAAATTGAAGCGAGCGCAAAAAAATCAATAAAAAAAACAAAGAATGCTCTTTTCCATGCTCGTAGTGGAAACGGGCCTTAACGTGAAATAATGTTTATGACGTTACCAAAAGACATCCTGCTACACTTGTGAAGTGGAAAAATCCGGGTTATAAATATAAAAAAAAACAATTTTTATCCGAAGTAGGCAAAGATCCGGATTACCCAAAGCTTTCTATATAGAAAAACATAAAAAATCGTTGGTAACTTTAGTATTATTCGGATTAGGCAAAAGTCCGGGTCAAAAAAATCCGGATTAACTGAAGTTTACTTAATAGATTCTATTTCAGGGATGGCGAACCTTTGTTATAGGGCGGGTCAAAAAATGACAGTTTTTTGGAACTTACATCAAGTTGGGTCATTGCCTGAAAAAATTTGAAGACTATCTTATCATGGTGTGCTAAAGCCAATTTTGCCCTAAAATCAAAGTAATCTCTAAAAAAAAAGGTCTTAACTTGAAATCAGTCTCCAAATTTTCACTTCTTCATCTAAAATCAAGTTGATCTTCCAAAACAAAAAAAGTCTTCACCGTCCAATCCGTCCTAAACTTTATTGCAGACTAAAAATGCCAGAAATTTCAGAACATCAAGTGGGTCACTGAATTTCAACTAGTGGGTCACGACGTAACCCGCGGGTCAGTGGTTTGCCATCCCTGTTCTATTTGAATGAGTTTGTTAGACTATTTTAGGGTTAGTTTCTAAAACAAAACTCCCTAATCCTAAAAATCGTTTTTGCTTTTCACTTTTTTTCAAGCCCTAATTTTCTTTTAATTGAAAAAACCTTCACTATATTCTATCGACTTTTAAGTTGTCTTATTAGTGCTACTATGAACCGTTGATCATCAATTTTCATGGAGGTCTTTTAACTCCCAAACCCTCTCCCTTCCGCGCATATACACCCTATGGATTTAGAAATCACAACTTTTTAATTGGTGGTTAAACGGGTTTTCGAAATCGTGGTTGAATGTTTAGACTTAGAGCGTTATGATTGTGATCAAAACAGCTGCAATTCAAAACCTACTCGAGAATTCTGTTGTGTCCTTGAGAAAGACATTTTCAGTTTTATTTCATTTTATCTCTATATTTATGTCTATATATCTCTATATATATAATATGGCTCGGATGTGTGTGTATTAATTATCTTCTTTTCGCTTTCCTTTTCTTATTAACATCACATCGCTTTGTTCAAAGGTACAGCGACCATGCACAACTGACGTTGTGCCCGTGATAACGTACTTCGTTTAGTCGCTGCTTCCTTATTCACAATCTTTATTTCTACATGCACTATGGTTAATTTCAAGTTGATTGCGAGTAAAAATGAAAATAAATTTAAAAAAATATATCTTCCTAACTTGTGGACACGACGAAGTTTGTTCTGTTTTGTTAAGGCCGTGTCCACAATGCTGTGCTCAGGGCTAGCAACTTAGCCCTGCCTATCCCTTGACCAGTCTCTTAAAATTCTAATTAATGTTTACTCAATTTTATTCCGATTCACGGTTTCAATTTTATTCCACTGCTAAATGTGCGTGTCGGAGGAAATAATCTCAATCACTAGCCAAAGAATTTTAACGCAAATTTACTCCGACCTTCTTGCCGTCACTACCAATCGAAAAAGGACGGATTCCAGCAAAACGCCGTTTATATACGCGTCTAGGCCACGTGTTCCATGGTCCACTAATTTTCAATAAAGCGTTTGAAACAAATAAAACAATAAACACAGGCGATTGGGGAATATAATGGCCCCTAATTATGGCGCACCAGTGACGTAATTAAACAAACAAAAAGAAAGAGCCAATCGATAAAATACATTTGACATAACACATTGGGGCGGCAAGTCAACAATTTTAAGTCACATATTTGATAAAAAAAAATACATTTCAAAGTACACAAATTCAACAAAAAATTTGTCACACTTAAGTCAAGCCACAGCAGCTGCTTGTGTGCATCATCATTTACGTATTTTTCACAGGGGCAACGCGAGAGACATCTCTCAAAACATACTGTACTTTCACATTTCCAGTGTTTTCATCGGTTCTATCTTCTTACCTTTCTTCTATCATCTTACCTGGTTCACCGGCAGACAAAGCATCTCGTTCGACGACAGATGAAAGTTTCTGTGTAAAAGGGTTAGTCGCAACAGAAGACATTAAACGTTTTCCTGTCTGGGCAGCAGAAACATAAACATTATTATGTGCAATCTCTCTAGAGGGCCAAGGTATAGATATAGCATTTTCCCCACTATTGCCTACGTGCAAAACTTCAACTGTGTTCAATGTGTCACAAGCGGCCCCGAGAGTCACATCGACGTCCGCAGTTTTGTAGGCAGCAACCTGGTTGCTATCGCTTTAGCTAAATTTCTATTAGCGCCCACGTGGGGTCCCATGCCTGAGTAACTCTACTCTTGCGGCTCACCCGGAAATCTTTCCTGGAACTCCTGCTCGATATAATCTTTTCCTTCGCTGCTCAGCCCTCAGCTTAGTATCCCTAAGTTCTATTTCCCGTCTGCTGGCTTGGTATTTTGCATCGATTTGCAGTTTTTCCCGTTGGAGCTCCAAATCGACTTGAAACAAGGCTATGGACGAACTCTCAGAAAGGGCTGTGCTCACGTTTGATACACTATCATGTGGCTGCACTTCGGTATCAGGTTGTTCTGCCATTTGGTTTATCTTATCCTTATACAGCAACTGCAAGTTTTCAAAGGCAGATCTAACTGTGGCCCCCATCTCTGCTGATAGGTCAGCACCTACATTATAGGTTAACTGATAAAATTTAGTAACGTCGTTACCCAGGTTTTTAAGCTTATCCCAGCAAAGTGTGACCTCTTATTTATTGTTACACAGCGATAGTTTTATACCAAGTTTTTCAATACGGGCAATAAGATCTCTTTTTTGACAATGTGCTTCACGTTCAAATTTACTGCTAACACTGGAGGTGACGTTAATATTCGTCCCCGGCACAGCCGATCCCTCACTAACATCGTCAGGTGCACCCCCAACTGCTGTGGCATGATCTAGCCCACTATTTACAACCGACATTATCACAAACTACATAACAAAAACAATTCAAAACAGGAAAATTTAAAAAAATAATTTTAAGAACAGATAACGTAAGTCAGTTACTAAACACCAAAGCAAAGCAACAGTTATTTAAAGTGAGTCCAGCACAATACCTTTGTTGTAGAGGACGCTCTTCTTTCCCTTCTGGAGTCTTCGTCTTCTTCTTGCTTGCAACAGCTTCTCTAATCTTTGCCTTAAAGGACGCTCTTCTTTCCCTTCTGAAGTCTTCGTCTTCTTCTTGCTTGCAACAGCTTCTCGATTCAAAAGTAAACGTTAAAATTCTTTGGCTAGTGATTGAGATTATTTCCTCCGACACTCACATTTAACAGTGGAATAAAATTGAAACAGTGAATCAGAATAAAATTGAGATATTCTAAGGGCTAAGTTACTAGCCCTGCGCACAGCATTGTGGACAAGGCCTTAACAAAACAGAACAAACTTCGACGTGTCCAACTTGTAGGAAAGCGTTATACGTAGGCAAGCAATCACCTAAAGCAATAATTTTCCTGCACATTTTCTTTGCTTGGCGGTCTTGGCAATCAGTTCTAAATTTCAGTCGTATCTCTTTAAAAAAATAAAATAAAATAAAAAGTTTTAACTGAACAACACTATATGGGTATCTCTGGAATAGGTCGGGGTAATTGCTTGCCCTAAGTATAGCGCCTCCTACACTTTTCTGCAAGGCAGGAAGATGAATACAAAGATTAAAAATAAAAATAAATAAATAAACAAATTATTGGTATGGGCAAATGTTGTGACTGAGAGAGTCATTAACCCAATATTTTTTAAAAATTGCGGGCTATAATTAATAAATATATAAATATGGTATACAAATTATTGCTTACATAAACTTCGTCACAATATGAATTTGTACGCTTTATTTAAAGACAAAAAATACAGCAAAAACAAAACTTTATGTTTTCAAATCAGTTTTTTTTCCTATCCTCATTTATGGTCATAAGTGTTGGGTAACCACCAAAAGAATGAGATGCCGAGTACAGGCGGCCGATATCGCTTTTTTTCAAAAAGTCAGAGGTTTATTCCTACTTGACAAGGTTAAAAGCAATGACATTCGTCAATCTCTAAACAACGAACCGCTACTACTCCGTATAGAACGATTTCAACTTCGCTGGTATGGCCATGTGACACGAATGTCCCACGAGCAAACAGCAAAGCAAATAATGGATGCTCTTCCGAGGGGTAAAAGACCTAGAGGGCGAGCCAGAACTTGCTGGCAGAATTATGTTGAAGACCTAACCTGGTCACGCTTTGGAATTCCACCAGTAAAATTGCCGCTTGTTGAGATCGGGATGCTTGGAGATCCCAATTCCAGCTGCTATCCTCGCAGCCCAAAAAGGACAAGCAGGAAAAGGGAAATACGCTGAAATAATTTAATATTTTTCCTGAAAGTGATGATGATGATAAATAATCTTTCCTATGCAAATCCAAAGTGACAACTTTTTTGTCTTAAAATTTTCAATTAAAATATTTTTAAGAGTTTTAGTTCTTATGTAGGTTATTTCAAAAATTTGATGTTATTATCAGAGTGAATACTAAAATAAGTTATCACTTAAGACTTATTCAGCTTTTACTTATGCTTGCTATAAAAAAATATTTGCTCAGTATACAGTCTTCTTCGAGAAAACACTGGTAAGGAATCGATTCAAGTTCAAGTTTTTCTAAAATTTTTACAATTGGACTAGAGTAGAACTCAATTTCTTTAAAATTTGAAATCAAATTGGTTTAATTCTGCCTCCAACCATTAGAAAAAAATTGCAAATTAAGTATTTTCGTATGATTTAAAAAATTATTCCTTAAAAAAAATTTATGTACGGTTACCACAAAACAATAAAGTCTTGCAAGCCAACTCTTAACGAATTTCTTTTTGAACGCATCGAGGACTTCGTCACACAGAAAAAACTATGTCTGATATCGAAGGAGATGATGTTTCAACCCCAATGGTTGCTAGTGGCCCCATGGATTTAAACACAGCCCTTCAAGAAGTATTAAAAGGTGCTGTTATTTGCGATGGGCTTGCACGTGGTTTGAATGAAACTGCTAGAGCTCTTGATAAACGTCATGCAGAGTTGTGTATTTTAGCTAATAATTGCGATGAACCCAGCTACGTGAAACTAATAGAAGCCCTTTGCAATGAACACAATATTCCTCTTCTGAAAGTTGATGATAGTAAAAAACTTGGAGAATGGTCTGGTCTTTGCAAAATTGATCAAGAAGGTAAACCAAGAAAAGTGGTTGGTTGCAGCTGTGTTGTGATTCGTGATTATGGCCCAAAAGAAACTCAAGCCCATGATGTTCTTGCTGAGCACCTCAAGAAAAATTAAATCTGTTGGCTGCTTAAACAGTTTTAGTGTCAATAAAATAATAACTGACTTTTAATGTGTGGTGATTGATATAAAGGATTAATCAGTTTAATGATATTTACAAAATCAAGTTAAAAGAAAGTTTCTATTATAAATAAAATATCACTGCAGTTTAAATTGCCCTAAATGGGTTTATTAATGTATAATTTTTCTACATAACATTTGTAATCATTTAGCTTTAAGTTCTTAGCTATTTTTCTGAATTCACATTTCTTGCTTGATATTTTTTCCATTACAGAATATCTTAGTTTAACCCTTTCAATACTGTTGGGTTATTTTGATCCCAAGATACCAGCATTATCAAATAAATTGTTTAAAATTTGTATTAAAAGGGGTAAGTTACTATTTTTACATCAACATGAGCCAATTTTACAGTCATGCTATTTGAGTTTAATATTAACTTAAGTATTGTTTAGATTTGAAATATTTGGTGCACATTAGATATTTTTATTTATTTTAATACAATCTTTGAAAGTATGAGTGAAAAAATCTGTAGAATTACAATTTATTTAAGATACAAATTTGTAAATATTAACTATAAGTAATTTTTTTGCTTGGCTTATATTTTAGTTACATTTTTAACTTGGTCTTTAACAATTTGGGTTTTAAAATCCACCTTGTACAAAAACATTTGTAATTGCATTCAAAATAAAAAGCAAAATCAATAACTACAAAATGTATTGTAGTTTCTCAAGAAAGTTTAGAATTATAATCACCAATTGAATTAAGCTAATTAGTTATCACATACTTGAACTTTTAATTTGGTTTTTTTATGATGTAATAAAGTAAGATTATTGTTGAAATATTTTGAATAGAACAAAGTAAATTGAAGCATGTAGAAAACAACTTAAAAAGCAAGAACTTTGAAGTATAAATTCGTAGATTTGTTATAACATAAAGAAAGCTTTAAAGTCATGGAATACATACAGTCATATTGATTGTTTGTCAATATTCATTAATAGACCAAATTTTTTGATGCCTAACAATATAAGTGTATTTTCAACTATTTTATAATTTGTTTAGCTTAAATCTGCAATTATCTAAATTGATTTTGTGTCAAATTGTTCACTTGGTGTTTTGCTTTTAAATTTGTTGGAGTAACAAGTCAATGTTGAGGTTATTGATTGAGTCCTGTAATTTGACTTATCTCAGTTTGTTCAATATATAAAGTTGTACAATCACAGTTTAGTTGATAAATTACTTGGATTTAATTTTTGTTGATACGATTGCTTGTATGGGAATAATTTCTTAAATTGAAAAAATTTCCTAGTTTCTCTGTGTATAGTTTTAGCAATTGTACAGTTAACGTTTGGTTTTATTCAAAGGTTTGAGTCCTAAATTTGTTCAGGTTGAAATTTTGTTGTAATATGTATGTTTTGTCAATTTTTATAACAGCATGAATTATTTAAGTTTTTCATTGACTAATTTAATTCAGTTGACAATAGAATAAGTTAATGTTTTAAGTTGTATTGGCTTTGTTTTTGCTGATGTGTCAATAGATATGCAAATTATTGATAGGCTTTCCTAAAAAACTTCTTGATTTTGCAATGTTCTAAAAATTTAATTTTAGGTTTTTACTAATGTCTGCGTCGACATCAAATTTTAAGCTTTTGATCAATGTTGCTTTTGCAAATCAAACTTCAATTTTCTTTTAAATGTAAACATTGAAGTGAGTTAACTAATTTATTAATTTGCATACTTATGCAGTTTCTTTAAAACTGTTGTAGCATAAATTAAATAAATTTTTGGGTCTGTTTAAAAAGAGACTGTAACTGTTGTTTTGCTCCACTTATGCCTAGTTGGTCAGGGTTGTTATTATTGACTTTATTTCTTTAAAACTGTTGTAGCATAAATTAAATAAATTTTTGGGTCTGTTTAAAAAGAAACTGTAACTGTTGTTTTGCTCCACTTATGCCTTGTTGGTCAGGGTTGTTATTATTTGCTTATCGGTCATATATTTTCGCGCCAAAAAATGAATAAACTTAAAACTTGTCGTTTGTTGGTGAAATTAACAAGGAATCCCCCCTTACAGCAGTAGAAGGCAACAAAAAAGAAACCAAGAGAAAAAGGATTTTTAAAAAAACAATTGTAACCATAGGGGGATTCGAGGTAAGTTTTACTAACAAAAATCGTTCACGTTCGCTTATTGAGGAGACTTAAAATTTTAAATTACAACTGAAGTAGATTGGATATTGGTCGTTGTTCGCCGTTACTAACCTCGCCGGCTTCGGGGATTCCCAAAAATTTAATAGCTTTATAAGTCAACTTGGTAAATTGTAAACGAAAACCAGCACTTTTTTAAATTGTACAGATATGGTTGACGTAAGGAGCTATGACCTACGACTTCACAACCCTAGTTGCGACCCCGGTATGGATCTGCCCGGTCGGTGCCTCTCCTGATCCCTCCTGTATATCAGTGTCCCTCGCACCCCTTATTTCCTCCCAACGACTATCCCTCTAGACCAGTTGGAGACGCAGTACACCAAATCCCTTCAGTATCTCCCGAGGAGCTCGCTGTGCTCTCTCCCGTTTACGCTGCAACGGGCACAGCACTTAATTCTTATCTCTACAGGGTTGGTCGAGCCGAGACTCCTTCATGCAGCAACTGTGGTTCTGAACCACAGGATCTCTCACATCTCGTGCTCGACTGCCCTGTACTAGACCCTCTGCGTCGGGCCATATTCGGCCATACCCTTTCTCTTCTGGACCTCTGGTCCCGTCCGTGGCGAATCGCCCGATTATTGGGATTCCGCGGAGTTGATCCGCGCCCGCATCCCCAGGAATGGGTCGGGTAAAACCACCACCACCCCGGTATGGATCGTTTGCTTTTTTCTGAGGGCCGCGAAAGCTTAACAGTATATAACGTGTTTTTGTTATGGAAAAAAATTTACAGTTATTATTTTAGAACTTAAAATTTATTTATTGATAATTGATTTATGGCCGTAATAATAGGACCACGAGGTAAAAATTCTACTTGTTTTAAGAGCGGCTATAAACACTACAATTAAAAATAAATAGTTTATACGTCATTGTACAAAAGAGAATAGACTCTACACTATTTTTAATGAACGATGTAGAAAAACGAATGTTAATCATTGTCGAACAAGCAGGTTTTAACAAACTAATTCGAAAAAGATTTCACGTGATGTGGAAACGACTTGCCAGGACTTTTTTAACGCCGCCAAAAAGACTATTTCACAGGGTCACCAAAGCAACTGTATACCGTGTTGGTATGCAAAGTGTGAAACTCAATACAACTTTACTGCGTTGTGTAATGAAACACAACTTGATTTTGGCTGCTACGGCTTTATTGACCAGACTTGACAGAAAATGGAGAGATTGATGATTTTGATCAGAGCATTGACTTTCGTTTCCTTCGAGCATTAATTTTAAAAAGCATGAAGTATCGTATGGTAAAAATAATTATAATTTTATTGGTTGGTCGCAACACTTTTCTAGTCGCCCTCGCATTTCAACTGATGCTATTACACCTTGGCTGTTTAGAAATAGGAGGTACAGTACGTCGCTGTTGACTGCAAGTCAACTCGATTTCTTTCCCAAAATGTATCTGACTTTTAGAGGACATCGACACCAGAATCTGTAACCATTTATAATTAATTTTTTCACAGAAAATTTTCTGCTGCCCGCAATACTAAAAACTAGATAGATCTAAAGCTCAGAGCGCTGATTTTATGTACTATGACAAATGGGAGAGTTACTTTTAACTCCTAGTTGCATGACTCCCTTTTTTTTGGCTTTCTGTCCATTTAAAATTTCCTGAAAAAGAGCGCTTGTAGTCATTTTAAAACCGGAAAAGCCCGTAGAGAACTCAAAGAGCTCTCTGTTCTTCAAACAATTCTCAAAAGACTTGTAGTTAGACCGGCGTCAAGCAAAGCCAATTTTTCAACCACTGCTCCCTAGGGAGCAAGCTGGATTCGACGCGGTAAGTTAACCGTAAATCATTTTGTTCCATTATTTAATACAAAAGACATCAGGGACCCTTTAAAAGCTAAGAAAAAGAACTGTGTCGTAACCGTCGCCCTGACAGCTGCTGGTAACAGGCTGGCATTGTGGCTTTACCTGCAAGCTGCTGAAACTTCTTCCAGATAAGCAAATGGTTAAAATAATCATAGTACTTGCCCAAAACCAAAATTTCACTCTTGCTACTGTTTACAGGCAAAACTAGCTCCGATGTCGGAGAAGCGACATTCCTTAGAAATGGGTCTTGCTCCACTTCCTTTTTAACCTCTACACATACTAATTGGCTACCACCTTCAAAAAGTTTGTTTATGTTGATTAACTGGCATTGTTGCACTTTTCTCGAAACAAGAAAAACTTAAAGGATACTTTTTAAATAAAGACATAATCACACTTTGACCTTTTCTCTAGACATGAAGAATAAAACTCAGTCACTGAAAGACGGTGACGGCAATCTTTTATTTTAACAAGCGAGAGGCCAAATCTGATCAAAAAATTTACAACACAATAAATTTTTACCATTCTTATATGATTCCTACATAAGCGCGATGAGGTAGAAATTTTTTAATTTAATGAGAAATGGTACTGGTTTGGAATGAAATTAGAAAAATTTTGAGGGCGATCCGAGGTGAAGATCTTCTTTTTAGAGATCACTACAAAATTAGGGCAAAAATTGCAAAATCCGACAATGCTTTGAGGTGAAGACCTTTTTTCTTTTTTTGGGGAACGCTACAATTTGGGGACGAAAAGTATAAAATCTAGGAATGATTTCACGAGTGACTTCTTTTTTATATTATTTTAGGAAACACCAAAATTTTAGAACGAAAAGCATCAAAGTTGCGAATGATTTCAGGCGATGATCGTCTTTTTTTTTTTTTTTTTTTTGGAGAACACCATGGCTTAGGGACAAACAATCGGTCTATGTTTTAGAATCTCACACAGAATTCTTTCTGCTACCCAGAAAATGTTGCCTGTCCTACCCAGAAAATACCTAATTGCAAGACCAGTTTTTAGCATGCCAATTGCATGACCAGTCTCAGAAGTCACCGCACGCCACTGATGCAAACATATGTAGGCTTAACCTATTATAGCCTAATGTCATAAAACAGTTGACTAACATTAAAAGCATTGTGATATAGCCGCATTTTGAAATATTAAATTTTCTTATTGAAAATACGATACGAAAGACCTTTAAATGATGATAAAAATAGGCCTGTACGGTGTCTAGGCTTCTAATAAAGATTGCATTGGTTCAATTCTACACTGACTAATCGAAAAGTTGAAGAGATCCATGATGCTCAAATGGCTAAAACAACTTACAAATAACCTATTTTACTAAAAATTCATGACATATTTACAAAACCTTTGAGCTTTTCCACATCGCTGCAATGTCTCGAGTTGGACTCGAGACGCAGAGATCCGAGACCGAGTTAGAGACGAGACTTTGTGGTTACGAGACCGAGACACGTTTCGAGTTCTCTATTCTGTTATACAATAAGTCTATGTCGTCAAAAGTACCCAAAACTATCTGGCCAACGAACAGTAATTCCATTTTGGATGTAACAAATGTCACTTTTATAAATATCACAGTTAAATAAGCAAATATTTGTTGTACCCCAAAGTAAGTGAAAACAAAAAATTACTTTCTGACTTCAAAACAAAGAGTGAAATGGCTCACTGAGTGAAACGACACACTTCAAAATAACGAGTAAAAGTTCAGAAACTGAAACTGAAACTGAAACTTTTTTACTACAAAACAAACTATGGCAGGATTTCTTTTGGTGGGTTTCTTTGCCTGCCTGACCCTTTTTGGTCCAGACCCTTTTGGTTTGAGTTTGTTGTTTCTCCCACCCATGATTTTACAACATTCTCTGAATATGGCTCGGACGTGTGTATTAATTATCTTCTTTTCGCTTTCCTTTTCTTATTAACATCACATCGCTTTGTTCAAAGGTACGGCCCTTTTGGTTTGGTTTGAGTAATAACGTAGCCTACTTCGTTTAGTCGCTGCTTCCTTATTCACAATCTTTATTTCTACATGCACTTTGATTAATTTCAAGTTGATTGCAAGTAAAAATGAAAATAAATAAAAATAAATAAATAAAAACTAAAATGGCTCACTGCCAGCAAAATATTTATCTTATTCTCAATTTTACAAGTAGGCCAGTTTGTTTATTGAAAACCATGAAAACATTGTATACTATGCTATAACTTTTAAAAAGCCATGTTCTGTCTCCTACGACCTCAGTTTGCGATGGTCAAAAAGATACCGAGAGGCAGAGTTACTCGACAAATTTTTTTTTTTTTTTGGAAACTCTTCACACGCGCAGACCTACTATATTTTACTCGTGCTGCTTTAATTTTTTTTTTGCAATAATTTATTTTAAAGTTTATTATGGTTTTGGCATTGCTTTTTGAAAGAGCAACTAGGAGAAAAGTGAGACTGACGTAAAACAATTGCTTTATCTGATTGGACTAGTATAAAATTCTAATTTTCTTGATTATTATGTGGATTTGTGCTTGAGGTGTTTCAGTTCAGCTTTCAATAGTATTTTGCGATTTCATCACCGCTGCTGCTCAGAAGTGAAGTCACAAACAAAAATCTCATCTATACTTCGAAGTTTTAAGACAATAATTGTTGGGTTTAGTTAATGAAAAATTTTTTCAATTTTAGTCACCGAAATGGGTACAAAAAGCAGTAAAGGAAAACCTGAAACTTTCAGTGAATTACTAAGTTGTATTCAATATAATCGTCAAGAGCTTGAAGAATGGTATAAAATTTTTATGATCAATAATCCTTCTGGCTGTTTTACAACAAAACACTTTTCCAACTTTTACGAAATGTTCTTTCCTCACGGAGACCCGACAAAATTACTGCATGAAGTTGGTCTAGTGTTTCAAACTTGCACAGAAAGAATTGATTTTCGTGAGTTTATTTGCGGTATCAGTGTGTTATGTAGAGGTAAAGTGAAAGACAAACTAAGGTTTGCTTATTATTTGTATGATAATGACGGAAAAGGAAAAATCAAGATAAAAGAAATTTTCAAAATTATAACAGCTATTTACAGGATGGTAAACTTGGTGTCGGACATTGACCTATTTGCCAAAGAAAGGACGCCAAAGTCACTAGAAAGGAAAGTAGAAAGCATGTTTCAAAAAATGAACAAGGACAAAGATGAAACATTCTCGGTCGATGAGTTTGTCCTGGCAGCAATGGATGATCCGTCGTTTTTACGCGTAATCGAATCGAATATTGGTGATTTGAATAAACCTGGTACCTCTTGGTACCCTACTTCCTAAAATTAACTCTGCATCAGCTAAATAGTTACTTATGTTCAGTTTTAATGTTTGTGTGCTGTTATTCAATTTGTCATTTATCGATAAAAAAAAAAAGAATAAAATCGACTGAAAACTTTGTTAAACTTTTTGTTGTTGTTAGCGTAAGCTATTTGACGTCCAAATTTTACTCGAAAACTTTTTTGAATTTAGGAAGAGAATAAGCCTATCATTGACACAGCCAGCACTAATTTAAAATGATGCTTTAAATTCTCAGGGTAATATATTATAGTGTAGATCAAGAATTTGCATCATTTTTGATGTGATTACGACTAAAAACTCTGGGTTGATCGACGCTAAAATTTAAAATTTTACGTAATTTTGGTCGGTTATTGCGAAAAAAGATATGGCCACGGCGTTCGGTTGTGAGGGACAAATATAGCTTAAACATTATCAGCTGGTTCAAACAATTGTAGCCTAAGTAGTTTGAACACAAGCAATATGAGCCCTGATATAAACCCTACTATCGTAATGTTATTGTGACCTCAGAAAGTCACTGCTTGGCGCTCTTCACAATAATATCAATAAATAGTAGAAAAACTATAAACTGATACAAATTTAACAGTATTATTGTATTCTTGATAAGTTTTTTGGGTGATTCTGGAAGTCGGAAGAATAAATAGTTGATAGGTAAGACATTAGGCTGATTGGCTTTGTTCTCCATAAGTTAAAAAAAAAACGAAAGACCTGTAAGTGTTGCATTTGTATTCCACTTTAGATCAAAAGTGTCCAATCAGCGACCTACATTTGACCTGAGCAAAAGCTTAAGTGGCCTGTGTTGTAATTTTCCAAAATGACTCAAACTAAACAGGAAAATTAAGACTTTAATTATACAACTAAACTTGGTTGAACGATTTTGAAAGTAAAACTTTTTTTAATCCGAAATAAAGATTAAAAAAAGTTCTTCACTTGCAAAATTCGACCACGTGTTTTATTTTTTTGGCCCTCGAATATATTAGATAAGCCAAAATGATCCTTGGCTCAAAACGTCAAAGGCCCTTGTGTAGATGAAGTGTTGTTCAGTGAGTTAATAAACTTTTCCTTTAGCAAAAGCAGACAACGTTTCAATGCATCATTTAGGAAATTGAAAACGGTTGTTTTATTGCTTTAGTTGCATGGGTCGAGAAAGCGATAGCGCAAGCAGAAAAACATTTTGGAATGAATAGCGCTGCCTACCATTTTTCAATTAAAAAGTTTATTTATTTTATCTCTATATTTATACTTCTGACTCGCAGAAAAGCGACGGAGGTGCTAATACATAGGGTAGGCAATTACCCCGACCTGCTTTGTACTGTGTCTTACTTTGTACTTTGTACTTTCTAAGAACTACTTTGTACTGCCTGCACTGTACTGTAAAATACATGTAGGCTACTTACTTTGTACTGTCTAAGACAGGTATGTCCAACTTGTGAGCGTATGCGGGCCGCATTAGTAAAATTTTTATCCAAAAATTTGGCTGCGGGCCGCAATTCGGTTGTAGGTAGTACAGGGGTGTCCAAACTTTTTTCTAGAAGGGCCAGGTTGATAATGTGAAAGTGACCGAGGGTCAAGAACGATCTCTAAAAAAAGGTCTTCACTTCGATTTGATTTCAAATTTTGCTATATTTCTCCCAGAATCGTTGTGATCCCTAAAAAAAAAAAGGTCTTCACTTCTACTTAATGCTAAATTTTGCTATATTTCTCCCAAAATCGTTGTGATCTCTAAAAAAAAAAAAAAAAAAGGTCTTCACTTCAATTTGATGTCTAGTTCGATCGTTATTCCGTATTAACATGGTAAAATCGGTTATTTCCGACATAATTCTATCCAACTATAGTTCAAAGTGAGTGCATATCACCACATCTATACCGCGGGCCGTAGTCTGCCCACCCCTGGATTAGTATATGTCAACTGGGCCGCACAGAAACCTCAAAAGGGCCGCGGGTTGGCCATCACCGGTCTAAGAACTGTGTCGTAACCGTCGCCCTGACAGCTGCTGATTACAGGCTGGCATTGTTGCGAAGTCAGAATTTCTAACCAGCAAAAAAAACATCTGAAAGCTCTGTTACGAACCGTATAGAGATAAGTTGTTCAATTTAATAAATTATAATTTACTAATCAGGTCATAATTATAAAAAAAGTTTTTTTTCTATGAGACTACACTGTTAAAAAACATCAAAAGAAAAGTTGCAAAATTCCGCAAACATCAAAAACGCCGACTGCAATGATCAAAGAACTCGCAGCAGTTTTTTTAACAGTGTAAGATTAATAAAGCTTTATGAAATAAAGAATATATACGAACACTATCAATTAAGTAAATTTTAGAAATAATATATTTTTTAAAAATTAGTTTTTGATTCTATATGTTATTTCAAAAACAGATTTTTTAACACCAAATGTTTCGTCTAAATTGCGGGTCCCTCTTTTTTCTAAATTATAAATTACATGCTTCAATAGCTCGGAATCGGACTGCAATATTTTGAAGTCTCCGGAAGCAGGTTGTAATACTTGCTTGAGAGCTGCTCTATTTATAGCGTTTGCGAAGCTTTTTCGTGTGTTAGGAGGACAAATATGGAAATTAAAAATGAAAAAATTATAAAGGATTGGTGTGCCATATCCACAATGACCTTCTGTTTGTAAAAATGGTTTATTGCTTATCACAAAGAACATTTCAGTACTTGCAATAAAAAAATTATTTATAAATTTTTATTTGTTAAAGTTGCAAATTGTATATCAATTAATTGAAAATATTTTGCTAAAACATATTACCGGTGTAGTTTTATGCTTCAGCAAAAATACATCAGTCGATGAAAATTTGTTACATAAGAACTTATTGAGTTTCAAGAAATTACCTTACTTTGCTGAACAAGCTAACATAAGCTATGAGCTTGCCGTTTCTTCTTTATAAATTGTCACGAAAAAAAGCAGAAACTTTTTTTCTAGATCAAAGTCAAAGCCGCGCAAAGATTCAAACAATGGCACGCAAGCACACACACTACGATCAAGTTCAAAATTTCGTTGTTCTAATTAGTAATGTACCATTTGCCAAATTCTCTTGGGAATATTATCGAATATAGGGCTCGTGCTTTGCAAAATATTCAGACGAAATTTTTTCCGCCAGACAGAGTAGAATTCTAGCGACACGTAGCGACTTAAAAATTTGAATTATCTTGTCGCTAGTCGAAATTATTGGGGAAGAAGGGATTTTTTGCAAAGAAAAGAGAGGTATCTTATTTTGCTTATTGCAAACTTGTTCTTAAACAAATTTTTTTTAATTTTATAGCATTTTACTCCGGAAAAAATTAGCTTTTCAATGATATAAAATTTAAACAATTTTTTTTTATAATCAATGGGGAAATTATAATTAAATATTGCTTAATTCTTGAAAAAACCCTTATTTGGCCCTGCTAGTGGACAAAAGCCCCGCCGTGAAAGAGTTAGAAATGGATCTTGGCCCACTTCCTTTTAAACTCTACACATACTAATTGGCTTCCACCTTCAAAAATTTGTTTATATTGATTAACTGGCTTTCCACGAGGACACAAAACCACGCGAGTTGACTTTGAATCACAGTCGTGTCAATTCCTTCAATTATAATGCAAACCAGTGAAATGCGGTAAGGGCATGCAAGTCATGCGTCGCATAACCAAATTTTTAGGGATTGCTTGACGAACTTTTGCGCGATGAGGTAGAAATTTTTTATTTTAATGAGAAATGGTACTGGTTTGGAATGAAATTAGAAAAGTTTTGAGGCCGATCCGAGGTGAAGTCTTTTTTTTAGAGATTACTACAAAATTAGGGCAAAAATTGCAAAATCCGACAATGTTTTGAGGTGATGACTTTTTTTTTTTTTTTGGGCACTCTACAATTTGGGGACGAAAACTATAAAATCTAGGAATGATTCCACGCAATGACTTCTTTTTTTTATTTTAGGAAACACCAAAATTTTAGAACGAAGAGCATCAAAGTTGCGAATGATTTCAGGCGATGATTGTTTTTTTTTTTTTTTTTTTTCGGAGAACACCTTGACATAGGGACAAACAATCAATCTATGTTTTATAATCTCACACAGAATTCTTTCTGCTACCCAGAAAATGCTGCCTCTCCTACCCATTAACTACCCAGAAAATACCTAATTGCAAGGCCAGTTTTTAGCATGCCAATTGCATGACCAGTCTCAGTTCAGTTCGGTTTATTATTTGTCAAGTAATACTGGTACATTACTCAAAATTAAAAATGAGATACAAATAAATCTATATAAATAACAAGATAATTTACATGGCACTTTTTTAAGAAATAGCTTAGTTACCGAAGTTAGTTCAGTTAGTAGTTAGAACAGTACGCCACTGATGCGAACGTATGAAGGCTTAACCTATTATAGCCTAATGTCATAAAACAGTTAACTACTATTAAAAACATCGTGATGTAGCCGCATTTTGAAATACTAAATTTTCTTATTGAAAATACGATACGAAAGACCTTTAAATGATGATAAAAATAGGCCTGTACGGTGTCTAGGCTTCTAATAAAGATTGCATTGGTTCAATTCTACCTTGACTAATCGAAAAGTTGAAGAGATCCATGATGCTCAAATGGCTAAAACAACTTACAAATAACCTATTTTACTAAAAATTCATGACATATTTACAAAACCTTTGAGCTTTTCCACATCGCTGCAATGTCTCGAGTTGGACTCGAGACGCAGAGATCCGAGACCGAGTTAGAGACGAGACTTTGTGGTTACGAGACCGAGACACGTTTCGAGTTCTCTATTCTGTTATGCAATAAGTCTATGTCGTCAAAAGTACCCAAAACTATCTGGCCAACGAACAGTAATTCCATTTTGGATGTAACAAATGTCACTTTTGTAAATATCACAGTTAAATAAGCAAATATTTGTTGTACCCCAAAGTAAGTAAAAACAAAAAATTACTTTCTGACTTCAAAACAAAGAGTGAAATGGCTCACTGAGTGAAACGACACACTTCAAAACAACGAGTAAAAGTTCAGAAACTGAAACTGAAACTTTTTTACTTCAAGACAAAGAGTAAAATGGCTCACTGCCAGCAAAATATTTATCTTATTCTCAGTTTTACAAGTAGGCCAGTTTGTTTATTGAAAACCATGAAAACATTGTATACTATGCTATAACTTTTAAAAAGCCATGTTCTGTCTCCTGCGACCTCAGTTTGCGATGGTCAAAAAGATACCGACGGCAGAGTTACTCGACGAATTTTTTTTTTGGAAACTCTTCACACGCGCAGACCAACTTTATTTTACTCGCGCTGCTTCAATTTTTTCTTGCAATAATTTATTTTGGCATTGCTTTTTGAAAGAGCAACTAGGAGAAAAGTGAGACTGACGTAAAACAATTGCTTTATCTGATTGGACTAGTATAAAATTCTAATTTTCTTGATTATTATGTGGATTTGTGCTTGAGGTGTTTCAGTTCAGCTTTCAATAGTATTTTGCGATTTCATCACCGCTGCTGCTCAGAAGTGAAGTCACAAACAAAAATCTCATCTATACTTCAAAGTTTTAAGATAATAATTGTTGGGTTTAGTTAATGAAAAATTTTTTCAATTTTAGTCACCGAAATGGGTACAAGAATCAGTAAAGTATATCCTGAAACTTTCAGTGAATTACTAAGTTGTATTCAATATAATCGTCAAGAGCTTGAAGAATGGTATAAAATTTTTATTGATAATTCTGATGGCTTTCTTGAAATTAGACGCTTTTACAGCTTTTACGAAATGTTCTTTCCTCACGGAGACCCGACACTATTCGCGGATCAAGTTTATGTATTGTTTCAGACGCGCACAGAAACAATTGATTTTCGGGAGTTTATTTGCGGTATTAGTGTGCTATGTAGAGGTAAAATGAAAGACAAACTAAGGTTTGCTTATTATTTGTATGATTATGACGGAAAAGGAAAAATCAATACAAAAGAAATTTTCGGAATTATAACAGCTATTTACAAGATGGTAGATTTGGTGTCAGACATAGACGTATTTGCCGATGAAAGCTGGATAAAGTCAGTAGAGGAGAAAACACAAAGAACGTTTCAAAAAATGATCAAGAACAAAGATGAAAAATTCTCGTTCGATGAGTTTGTCCTGGCAGCAATGGATGATCCGTCGTTTTTACGCCTAATCGAATCGAATATTGGTGATAAACCTGGTGCCTCTTGGTACCCTACTTCCTAAAATTAACTCTGCATCAGCTAAATAGTTACTTATGTTCAGTTTGAATGCTTGTGTGTGCTGTTATTCAATTTGTCATTTATCGACAAAAATAAAAAGAATAAAATCGACTGAAAACTTTGTTAAACTTTTTGTTGTTGTTAGCGTAAGCTATTTAACGTCCAAATTTTTTCAGCTGTTTCAAACAATCGTAGCCTAAGTAGTTTGAACACAAGCAGTATGAGCCCTGATATAAACCCTACTATCGTAATGTTATTGTGGCCTCAGAGAAAGTCACTGTTTGGCGCTCTTCACAATAATATAATATCAATATGTAGTAGGAAAACTAGAAACCGATACAAATTTAACAGTATCTAGCCATTCTTGATAAGCTTTTTGGGTGATTCTGGAAGTCGGAAGAATAAATAGTTGATAGGTAAGACATTAGGCTGTTGTTCTCCATAAGTTAAAAAAACGAAAGACCAGTAAGTGTTGCATTTTGTATTCCACTTTAGATCAGAAGTGTCCAATCACCGACCAACATTCGACCTGCGCAAAAGCTTAAGTGGCCTGTGTTGTAATTTTCCAAAATGACTCAAACTAAACAGGAAAATTAAGACTTTAATTATACAACTAAACTTAGTTGAACGATTTTGAAAGTAAAACTTTTTTTAATCCGAAATAAAGATTAAAAAAAGTTCTTTACTTGCAAAATTCGACCACGTGTTTTATTTTTTTGGCCCTCGAATATTTTAGATATGCAAAAATAATCCTTGGCTCAGAAGGTCAAAGGCCCTTGTGTAGATGAAGTGTTGTTCAGTGAGTTAATAAACTTTTTTCTTAGCAAAAGCAGACAGCGTTTCAAATGCATCATTTAGGAAATTGAAAACGGTTGTTTTATTGCTTTAGTTACATGGGTCGAAAAAGCGATAGCGCAAGCAGAAAAACATTTTAATGAATAGCGCTGCCTACCACTTTTCAATTAAAAAGTTTATTTATTTTATCTCTATATTTATACTTCTGACTCGCAGAAAAGCGACGGAGGTGCTAATACATAGGGTAGGCAATCACCCAGACCTGCTTCCGGAGATGCTAAGATGTTGCTGTTTGATTGAAAGTTAAAGAGATATGAAAGAAATTCAGAACTGCTTATCAAAACCAACAAGCATAGAAGCGTGCCATAAAGTGTCTTTCCAAAAGTGCGAGTAGGTTTTGGAGCGAGACCACGTCGATCACATTCCCGACGCTCTAATCACTCGACCACGCTGCCGAAAACTTAGAAGGTAGTAGGCTTATTCTTAGTTGTAGCCAACTCGTTTTATTCGTGGAACCGTTGCATTTTACACATTTTTACAACATTGCGCTAAAACTATTGGATAACTTCAGCGGTGGTTGGCGATTTTTGTCAGTTGTCCAATTCCGGAACCGAACTTAAGCTTCCAACGCCGGAGGCACAAACGCTAATCGCGAAATTAACGGGTGATGTTTAGAAATTTTTGAACAAGAATCAAATGAAATCAATTTCAGACTACATTTTTTTATTAATGTTTTTACTATCTCTTATCGGTCGGGGTTTTAACAAATCGTTTCAAGCGAGTCCCAATTTGATATTTATCGGTGTCGTCATTTCATTGTTTTATCAATAAGTTTTGGCTTATAAAGTTGTTGGAAAAGATTTTAAGTTCTGTGTTTGATTTTCATGTGGTGATTGATTGAGGTTAATTTGGAAGACAATTGACCTAGAAGCTGATGGAACCTGTATGTAAGCAAGCAATTTACTTCGAGTATTTTTCGTCATACTCAAGTAACCGATGTGTTTTGTCATACTGCTACTTACAGTAACTATTTGGATTTTTGAAAATGCTGAATTTTAAGATTTTGTCAAAATCATAAAACACTTCAAAACTTTATCATTGGTGTGAATAACAGAGAAAAATCGAATTTAACTTTAAGTAAATATTTTTGAGATCATCAGCATTTCGTGCAGAAATTGATCCGAAATCTTTGATCGTTTACATTGACAGCGCCTTGGGCTTTTTCGAACTTGGTACTAAACGTTTTTCCAAATTCTTAATAATTCAGGTAAACTTTAAGAACTATAATACATGTAATCATCAAATAGCTTCTATTTTATATTGAAAAAAAAGCTAAGCATAGACACAATTAGCAACGATCCAAAATGCGAAATAAAAACAACATATTACAGAAGGGTCATCTTGCAGATTTGCTACTTCGTGCGTTCTTCTTGGTGCTGTCCTTCTTGGTTTTGAATTGGTAACATTCGTTGAAGTCGAGTCGCCAGCGTAGATTACGCAAGTTCGGATCATTTTCTTTTGACAGTTGTTGCAGAAACATCACTACCATGTCCTGTAATAGAAGTTTTCAATGTTTTAGCAAAAAGTTAAAGGCAAGCGATCATAAGGCAAAACTTCTCGAGTACCCGCTTTGTAAAAAACTCAGCTGTTTAGATTTTGTACCTGGTAGGCACATGTGCAAACTTTAAGCCTGGCGCGCATTTCGGGAATTGCCACTTTTCGAAACTTTTTTCGACGAGCAAGCTCTTCGCCTTCTTTTTCAACATCGGTTCCCCAGACGCCCTGCAGCAATATGTAACAGTGCCAGCAACAACATGAAACAGTACCGCAAGTTTTGGCACCTTTTGGTGATCAATGTATAAAAACCAGTTACACGCCTGCCATTAGCTAACAGGAGCATATTTGCAACCACCAAACCTCTCTTTAGTTCGGCAAAACTTGTCAAAACTCAACGTAACACGACTGGAGCTACCACATTCGATTTGAATTTTCTCGAATGAACAGGTGTATGTTTGATCGCAGCTGTCAAATCACCTTTTTTTCGGCGTCAGCCACCGTTTTCTCGTAGCGGCTTCGCGACTCCATCTCGAATCTCGCTTGTTCGTAGATGTCTCGCTGCAAGTTCTCGAACTTGACAATTTGATCGAAGATCGTTCGCAGCTGCGTGAGAAGGTGGCTGCAAAAAGTTTATGACGTCACATGAGAATATGCTCAAACAAGTGAACGTGCTATGAAGCGCGACCTTGTTTCAAGACCTTAAATGTCAACACTAACTTGGCTGGAGATTTCTTCCATTCTTATGTTATTCCTTTAAAACTTGATCAATTACTATCTTTTTTTATGAAAGATTTCTACGCCTACCGAACTCTTTTCTATTTTTACTCCCCCCAGTTAAAATTATTCCCTATGCAAACGTTTAATAATTTTCGTAGTTTATGTTTCAACCACCCACTCATCATCTATTTATCAACTCTTCGGGAATCTTCTATCTACCCCGCCACCTCCGCTCTAGCAAGCAGGCCATAAACTATAGCAAGGAAAACTTTCTGCGCCGACGAACACCTGTTCAAAACATAAAAATAGACTTTTTCTCTGGAAATAAAACACTTGTCTCAGACCTTTTACAGAAAACCATTTTTTTAGTCCCATCTCTATTGTTTTGATGTAAACCAAGGCGACACCACATACAAACCGCAGGCTACATGCAGCCCGCAAAGCCTTATAATGGGTCTGCAAGAAGTCCACAATCATGTATGACAGCGTGGTCCAACTACGGGCCCGCGGAACAATTTTGCACAAGTCTTTTTTTTAGAGAACACCCTGATTTTGGGACCAAACTAGGAATTTCAGAGATCGATTCCAGTTGAAGACCTTTTTTTTTCTTTTTAGAGAACACCCTGATTTTGAGACGAAAATAAGCGTTTTTAGCCGGTTGAGGCTCGCAAACTTAAATAATTTTGAAAAGTGGCCCACATGAGTGGAGAAGTTGGACCAGCCTGATGTATGAAAACAATAGAATATTGGTAAACTGATTGAAGTTATGAGGTCCAGACAAAAATCAACTAAGTAAAAACCAAAAAAAGTTTTTAAAGGCTAAAGTATTTAGTATAAAAGTCCACAACCCTATTACGAGGTCGGGAACAATACCATCATGCTGTTTTAATAGTTGGTATCAAACTGGCAGTTTAAAGATAAATAAGAGTGATCTTTGAACAACATTTACTTGTATCGAGTATTAAGTTAATAGTTGTTTTTTTCAAATAATCGATAAAGAGAGAATAAATTCTAAGTTTACAAGTCAATGAAATTTTAGAGCAAACTAAAACAAGAACAAAGCAAATTGAAACCAACCTAGATGACTGGTCGAGCAAACACCTCTTCATCAGCGATTGCAGGAAGGCGTGATGAGCAGTGATGATCTCATCCAGATCTTTCGCTTCTTCCAACTTCGTCTGAAGATCAGCCCACGAGCATTCCAACACCTGATAAAACAGAGCGAAAGTGGTAATAATAAGCAAAACAGTTAGAAAACACGAATATATTAATAAAACTCTATCGAAAACGTTGTTTTGAACCACGATAAGCAATGCAATCAGTGTCATTACGCTTGTTTGAACTTGACAGCCTTTTATAAATGATAAATCAAATTTTTGCGTCAACATAAATCAATACGCAAGTTTGCTTTTCACCGCTCTATAAAATCACAATTACTTGCTTCAAAAGCGATGTAGTATTGCATTTGATGAACAAAATGCACCATCTCAGAAGCAAGAATGTGGCCGCTGTAAAGAACACCTATATAGAAAATAACAAAAAGTTTAAACGAGAATATTAAATTAATTAGCGTGTAGCTAAAGCTTTAGATTTAGTAAAAAAAAACTATAAACAGTTTTGAGCGAGGATGAAAAAGGATTGATGGGGATGTAAATGAAATCTGCCCGCTACCTTGTAGATTCGGGAGAGAAGGCGACAACATCCGACTTTGCTCCATCATTCCTGTCCATATTGAGGCGAGGTTAAACTCCATTCTCTTGGCTCGCCACAGGAAAATGAAAATGCGAAGATAAACAAGGAGGACATCTGGGGTAATCAACTGCAAAAAATATAAAAAAATTGGGTGACGTAAAGTTTCGGTAAAGAAGTTGTTTTTTTCAACCAGACAACAATTGAGAAAAGCAGCCATAATGGATTCAGCATTCTTCATTTTATTAAACAAACATTAAAAATTATTTAAACGAACGACGAACGTTTTCGGCTTACTTCAGCCCTCATCAGGTTTCTACAATTTAGCAATATTAATTAACTTTAAATTTACACACACACATAAAAAACAACAACAGCAAAAAAACAATGATATTAATGGTTTCAAAGATGGTTCAAAAATTATATACCAGATTCATACATGTTACATTCTACTGATCACTTTCTTGATGAAATAAATAACTTCAAATTTAAAGAGGATGACAAACTTGTCAGCTTTGACGTTCAATTTCTTTTCACAAATGTTCCTTTGGATGAAACCATTAATATCATTGCTCACCAAAAGATAACCAGATTAAAGACAATCTACCTTCAATGAAAAAAGAAGTATTCATAAAACTGCTGCGTTTGGACAACCAAGGAATGTTTTTATACAAAGACAAATTATGTTAACAACATGATGGTGGCAGTATGGGTTCTCCACTAACTCCGACTTTAGCCAATTTTTTTCTTGCTCACATAAAAAATAAGTTGTTAGGAAAACAATTAGACTTTCATCCAAAATTGTATTCAAGATACGTTAATGACATATTTGCTGTATTTGATAATTCTTATCACCGTACTAAATTTCTCGATTTGCTTAATTCTCAACATAATAATATTAAATTCACAGTGGAGCTCCCTTCTGACACCATACCATTTCTTGACGTTGAAATTAGGCTCAATGAAACAGGAATTGATACTTGGGTATACAGAAGACCTACAAACATCAATTTAATTTTAAATCGAGCCAAGCGTATTTGTTCCTCCGATTTTTTGTTTGATAAAGAATTTAGTAAGTTAAAAAAGATGTTTTTAAATAATAGTTATTCTTTATCGTTTTTTTGATAAAATTCTTGCGAGCTTTCAATCTTCTAACAAATTTTCTCAAAACATTAGCCTCGAAAATTGTTTTTGTATACCGTATTTGGGTAAGAAATCACATCACTTTGCAAATCGTCTTTCTGCATTAATAAAAAACAAGTACAATTTAAAAATATCTCCTATCTATAAAACTTTTAAAGTAATCAATTATTTCCAGTTAAAATCCAAAACTCCTGTGGCTCTTTGCTCAAATGTTGTCTATAAATTCTTGTGTTCGTGCGATACAAACAAGACATACATCGGTATGTCTTCCAGACATTTGATCACTAGAGTCCGGGAGCATCTGAATTTTAAAAGTCTACAGGATAATGCAATTAAAGATCATATTTTATCGTGTGAAAAATGTTCTAATAATCGGTTTAATGAAAACAATTTTATAATAATACGTAAATTAAAATCAGAATTTTGTTCCAAGATTCACAAAGCTCTACTCATAAAAAAATTAAGTCCAAAATTAAATCGACAAATGTTCGCAAACGGAGCTTCATATTTATTGAAAATATTTTGATTGTAATATTTTTTCCTTTTTTTTTCTTCGATGACATCATAATCTGGAATTTAATTTGTATCAATTTAGTCTCTCACTCGTTTTGATTTAAAATTTAGCCTGTTAGTCAAAACTACAGCCTGTTTTTTAAAAATATACATTGTTTTTTTGCTGTTGTTGTTTTTTATGTGTGTGTGTGTAAATTTAAAGTTAATTACGTAATATTGCTAAATTGTAGAAACCTGATGAGGGCTGAAGAATGCTGAATCCATTATGGCTGCTTTTCTCAATTGCTGTTTAATTGGGTGACGATTTTTAAAAAAAGACCTACAAGTTAGAAATGTTATTAAGTTTTTAGGAGAGAGTACTAATATGTCACAACTCTCCCAGATGTATTGCTATTTTTGTTGACCTATAAAAAAACTAAAACAAAATTTGATATATACTAGAAAAATAATACTGTACAACTCAAGTGGCTTTATGAAAAAAAAGACATGAAAATAAAGTTAATGCATACGAACAGTGTTTCTCAAAGTGAGCTTCTTGGTCCCTAAGGAGAAATTAATTACATAAAAGAATAATCGTTGAGGGAAGAATTGGAAAGAAATTTGAATAAAATGTAAGTTGATAAAAAAATCGGCACACCCTCTACAGTTGAATCATGACAGATTATAAAAGTCGTTTCATTAAAGCAAAGACCCTTCTTTTCAAAATATTTTTTGTGGTTTCATTTTGGGGAAATGACGTTACGGAGTCCTGAAAGAGAGAAATGCAGTTAAACTTTGAGAATCACTGCATTTGATGATAAAGTATGGGTGCCGTAGTTTTAATTCCAGCGGGCTACTTTTTAAAACTGTTAAAGCTGGCCACAGTTTTTTTTGTTTTTTTTAAACCGTCCGAAGAGAAGATCAAAAGCGTCGTTTTTGACGTTGAACGTCAAAAACAAAAAAAAAGAAAGGTTTTGAAAGGCAAGTAAATTAAAACTTTTTTTTAGTTCTCACTTGATTTTCTGAAACAAATGCTTATTTTAATAAAACATCTGCGTCATCTCACAAACCACTTGTTCGTGTTGTTGTAAAATGCCGGTTTGCCTCTAATCGACAATATTTAGAATGTTTAAAATTGTTTCGCAAGCCGCAGTTTGGACCAGCTTGTATCGCATTTTAAGATATCGGCACCGTAAGGTTAAAATCGACTCGAAGTAATTTTAAACTTATCAATCCGAACAGCAGCCTTGTTGAACAACTATGACGGCACAAAAACTTATTGCGACATAACAATACAAAAGATATAACAGGAATTCGGGTTCTGACAGTATTCAAAGGAGGGTCGACGTGATAATCGAGGCTGAACACATCCCAGCCCTTGTCCCCGGGATTGATTTCCAGGAGCCGGAAGTCGAGTCGCGCCAGAACATCCGGGTCCTCGAACTGGGCGTTGGACGCCCGCACAGCGGCCTCAACCGGCCCACTGAGGTTGTGACGATACAACTCGTTCGCCGGCTTGCTCAGCTCGTCGTTGCCAATCACGATCGTGAACAAACATCCGGGAAGTTGACACGACGAGCACTCACTACAAGACGTCGAGAAGGTGCCGGATGAAGTCGCCCTGACCGAGCAGCAGAAACTTGCTCAGGGCGTGGATGTGCGTCAACATCTTGTACCGGTCGCTGAGGACTTGCAACAGGCGCTTGCTTGTCACGTCATAAACGTAATCGACGCGCGGCTTGAGCTCGGTGGCGAACTCGAGGCCGTACACTGAACACAACTCGGGTTACTTGAATCCACATGCTTGTGACGTCAGTACGATATTACTTAACATGTGACGGGAACTAGCATTAGCAAACCGATAGATTCTTCTTAAATATATTTTTGTTTTCTCGTTTAATAGCAAATAGTGTTTAAAAAAACAAATAAACAATATAAACATCGCACCAGCCGCAGGACCCAAAGCCCGTTCCAATATTTACTTAAGGTTCGTAAAACTTGTTACATAATTACGGTTTTTAAAAGTTTTATTACTTGCAGAAGTTATGTTATTCTTTTTACTTTCTAACATTTACTTGAAGAAAATTTAAGTGAGGCGTGCTTCAATAAGTTATACTAGCTAGGTAATGGGTCAGAAGCGTCAAATCTTTAATCGGCCGAGCTTTGATTTGGGACCAAACCTAATAATGGATGGGGGGTGGCATGGGAATATATGTAGAAACAATAAACATGCCACCCTTATGTAGAAACAATAAGGGTGGCATGTTTATTGTTTCTACATATATTCCTATCAAACGATCTTTACACTAACTATACCAAGGTGTATCACCTTCTTATGTATTAATATAAAAATTCCAGTGGTCGAATTTCGGTGCAGTTAGACAGAATACAAACAATAATAATATCATGCTCGCTAGATCTTGTGCAAGAAAAGGAACTCTCCCAACCGGATATCGTCATTGGAATCAATGAAGCATATCCTCACCAGTGTCGTTGACGGAATCAACGGTGAACTCCTTCGATTTGTCCTTGATCGATAGACTGGTTCGATCGCGACACACGAGCCGCAAGAAATTGATCGACTTTCCGACCATGAGGATCTTCTGGGCTTGATCGTGTTTGATAAAGGAGGGGACCATGGAGGGGCGTATGCGGTACTTATCGTACCAAAGTCGCTCATTCCCGACTCCAAGATCGGACGCAACGAAAAACTAAACAAACTCAACATTAAAACACGACCACGCGCTTTTCAATGAACGCCGCAGACAACTATTACTTTCGATTACACGAACTCTTAACCGCCAACATTTAAATTCATATCAAAGCCATGAAACCTCTTGAAACGGATCGTACAACTCCCCATCGTATATCCAGCAGCGAATGATGTGGAAGAGCGGTTGGGACACAACGTGCAAGATGCGACGGGTCAGACAACGGATACTCATGTCGCCGGTGAAGAGGAAGGAATGGACCATGGATGCTAGGGCACCGCCTTTTTTACCTGGTCATAATCAGCGAAGATCAAAATCACTTTTCAACTGTTTATTCCTTAAGCAAAACAATGACAATATTTTCAAGTATTGCGGATAAATAGCAAGGCTTTAATAAATACTATAAGGGTTATCAGCAGTGGCTGGCACCGTGGTCATGTGGTTAAGAAGGTCGTATTGAGGGCAAAATTGATTGACGATCGCGGTTACTGTGCCCTTGCAAAAAGACACTTTACGGCACTTTCCTCTGTGTGGCGGTCTTAGCGAGCAGCTATAAATTTCAGTCATATTTCTAATAAAAACTAAGAAACCAAATAAAAAATTTCAAATGATCAAAAATATTTTGGCGTCTCCAAAAGCACATGCTAAATGTTAGAGTTAGTTACTCGACGAATTTTTTTTGGAAACTCTTCACACGCGCAGACCAACTTTATCTTACTCGCGCTGCTTTAATTTTTTTTTTGCAATAATTTATTTTAAAGTTTATTATGGTTTTGGCATTGCTTCTTGAAAGAGCAACTAGGAGAAAAGTGAGACTGACGTAAAACAATTGCTTTATCTGATTGGACTAGTATAAAATTCTAATTTTCTTGATTATTATGTGGATTTGTGCTTGAAGTGTTTCAGTTCAGCTTTCAATTGTCTTTTGCAATTTCATCACCGCTGCTGCTCAGAAATGGAGTCATAAACAAAAATCTCATCTATACTACGAAGTTTCAAGATAATTGCTGGGTTTAGTTAATAAAATTAGTTAATTGTTACATATAAATATTACTGCAGAAAATACTGTTTCAACCTTTCTAGTCTTGGGTTTAGTTAATAAAAAAATTTTTCAATTTTATTGACTGCTACGGTGAACAATTTGATTAGAATGATTCTAAGAACTTAGCTGGAAGGCCTAGTTTTTCAATTCTCGCACGCGTTCTCAACACGAACGTTAGCCGAGGAAAGTGTATTTGATAAACACAGACAAACTAACAAACGTTATAAGATTTTATACGAATAAAAAAAGACAATTAAAAACTGCTTTAGACCTGCCTTATTCAAATAGAATATTTCTTAGAATTATCATTAGAATTATCAGCACATTACGACTTTGAGATAATATACAGTAAACTAATCAGTAAAGAAAACTATACCACGAGAATTTAAATACACGATAATGGTAAAACTGTCTTTGATTAACTGCACGTGACAGGCGAACAAAGAAAAGCGATCCAAAGCAGCCACGAAGAAAAGAAAAAAGCAACAAATATAACTACACGTGGCGTTTTCACGAGGCGAGAGTATTTCTCAGTTTAACAGTGACCGAAATGGGTACAAAAAGCAGTAAAGCAAAACCTCAAGATTTCAATGAATTTCTGTGTTCTATTCAATATAATCGTCAAGAGCTTGAAGAATGGTATAAAATTTTTATGATCGATAATACTTCTGGCTTTCTTACAACGAAACACTTTTCCAACTTTTACGAAATGTTTTTTCCTGACGGAGACCCGACAAAATTCCTGAATAAAGTTTATCCAGTGTTTCAAACTTGGGAAGAAACAATTGATTTTCGTGAGTTTATTTGTGGTATTAGTGTGTTATGTAGAGGTAAAGTGAAAGACAAACTAAGGTTTGCTTGTTATTTGTATGATAATGACGGAAAAGGAAAAATCAAGAAAAAAGAAATTTTCGAAATTATGACAGCTATTTACAAGATGGTAGACTTGGTGTCAGACATTGACCTATCTGCCAAAGAAAAGACGCCAAAGTCACTAGAAAGGAAAGTAGAAAGCATGTTTCAAAAAATGAACAAGGACAAAGATGAAACATTCTCGGTCGATGAGTTTGTCCTGGCAGCAATGGATGATCCGTCGTTTTTACGCGTAATCGAATCGAATATTGGTGATTTGAATAAACCTGGTGCCTCTTGGTACCCTACTTCCTAAAATTAACTCTGCATCAGCTAAATAGTTACTTATGTTCAGTTTTAATGTTTGTGTGCTGTTATTAAATTTGTCATTTATCGACAAAAATAAAAAGAATAAAATCGACTTAAAAACTTTGTTAAACTTTTTGTTGTTGTTAGCGTAAGCTATTTGATGTCCAAATTTTACTCAAACTTTTTTGAATTTAGGAAGAGAATAAGCGTATCATTGACACAGCCAGCACTAATTTAAAATGATGCTTTAAATTCTCAGGGTAATATATTATAGTGCAGATCAAGAAATTTGAATAATTTCTGGTGTGATTGCGACTAAAAACTCTGGATTGATCGACGCTAAAATTTTATGTTTCACGTAATTTTGGTCGGTTATTGCGAAAAAAAGATATGGCCACGGCGTTCGGTTATGAGGGACAAATATAGCTTGAAACATTATCAGCTGGTTCAAGCAATCGTAGCCTAAGTAGTTTGAACACAAGCAGTATGAGCCCTGATATAAACCCTACTATCGTAATGTTATTGTGACCTCAGACACTGCTTGGCGCTCTTCACAATAATATCAATATATAGTTGGCAAACTAGAAATCGATACAAATTTAACAGTATCTAGCCATTCTTGATAAGTTTTTTTGGGTAATTCTGGAAGTCGGAAGAATAAATAGTTGATAGGTAAGACATTAGGCTGATCGGCTTTGTTCTTCCTAAGTTAAAAAAAAACGAAAGACCTAAGGGTTGCATTTTGTATTTCACTTTAGATCAGAAGTGTCCAATCAGCGACCTACATTTGACCTGCGCAAAAGCTTAGGTGGCCTGTGTTGTAATTTTCCAAAATGACTCAAACTAAACAGAAAAATTGTGCTTCCAAAGACTTTAATTGAAAATAAAATTGTTTTTAATCCGAAATAAAGATTAAAAAACACGTGTTTTATTTTTTTTGCCCTCGAATATTTTAGATATGCAAAAATAATCCTTGGGTCAAAAGGTCAAAGGCCCTTGTGCAGATGATGTGTTGTTCAGTGAGTTAATAAACTTTTACTTTAGCAAAAGCAGACAACGTTTCAAATGCATCATTTAGGAAATTGAAAACGGTTGTTTTATTGCTTTAGTTGCATGGGTCGAGAAAGCGATAGCGCAAGCAGAAAAATATTTTAATGAATAGCGCTGCCTACCACTTTTCAATTAAAAAGTTTATTTATTTTATTCTATATTTATCCTCCTGACTCGCAGAAAAGCGACGGAGGTGCTAATACATAGGGTAGGCAATCACCCAGACCTGCTTCCGGAGATGCCAAGATGTTACTGTTTGCTTGAAAGTTAAAGAGATATGAAAGAAATTTAGAACTGCTTGTCAAGACCAACAAGCATAGAAGCGTGCCATAAAGTGTCTTTCCTAAGGTGCAAGTAAGTTTTGGAGCGAGACCATGTCGATCACATTCCCGGCGCTCTAATCACTAGACCACGCTGCCGAGAAGTTACAAGGTAACAGGCTTATTCTTAGTTGTAGCCAACTCGTTTTATTCGTGGAACCGTTCATGTCGTTATGTCTCATTTTACACATTTTTACACCATTGCGCTAAAACTATTCGACAACTTCCGCGGTGGTTGGCGATTTTTGTCAGTTGGCCGATTCCGGAACCGAACTTAAGCTTCCAGCGCCGGAGTCACGAATGCTAATCGCGAAATTAACGGATGATGTTTACAAATTTTTGAACAAGAATCAAATGAAATCAATTTCAGACAATTTTTTTACTATTTCTTATCGGTCGGGGTTTAAACAAATCGTTTTAACCGAATCCCACTTTAAAATTTATCGGTGTCGTCATTTCATTGTTTTATCAATAAGTTTTGGCTTCAAGTGGTGATTGATTGAGGTTAATTTGGAAGACAATTGACCTAGAAGCTAATGGAACCTGTATGTAAGCAGGCAATTTACTTTGAGTATTTTTCGTCATACTCAAGTAACCGATGTGTTTTGTCATACTGCTACTCACAGTAGTTATAGGGGTTTAAAAAAATACTGAATTTTAAGATTTTGTCAAAATCATAAAACACTTCAAAACCTTATCATTGGTGTGAATAACAGAGGAAAATCGAATTTAACTTTAAATAAATATTTTAGAGATCATCAGCATTTCGTGCAGAAATTGATCCGAAATCCTTGATCGTTTACATTGACAGCTCCTTGGACTTTTTCGAACTTGGTACTAAACGTTTTTCCAAATTCTTAATAAATCAGGTCGGTCGGTCGGTCGGTCGTCGTTTAAAGGGTATCCACTCCAGGTCAGACACAAACAGGACTGGGGCGTTTACTATCCTTTTATTACCCCAGACTGCTGCACTGCCTGGATCAGATGCTGGCAGTGATGTCATTAAGCCAGCATCGAGTTTCGTCAACCAAAACCGTCAGACCTCGTGCTCCATGTAGTGCCCGATGTATAGGGCACGCTGTTAGTACATGGTTTGCGGTTTGCTCAGAGGCGCCACACTCGCAATTCGGTGAAGGAGCGAGACCCCATTTGTGCATGGACGAATGGAATCGCCCAACACCAGTCCGCAGGCGGTTGAGCTTAACCTAAGCTGCTCGGAGTAAGCTCATCCCAACGGGCCTGGCACCGGTCTCGGGCACAAAAGCACGGAGCCTGGAAGCATTTTCACAGTACTCCGCGTTCCATTTGTGATTTGTCCATTCAGAAGCGCGGATGCCAAGTCTGGCAAGGTTGTCCAAAAGATTCCGCGCACCTGGCACAAACGGGCGTCTGGATCTTAGTCTCATTTGGCGAGTATCTGAGGACCCACTTAAAAGACCATACAAGATATGATCGGGGTCCGGAGATTCACGGTAAGCCAAGGAGAGTGTCGCTCCCATTCGGCGAAGCTCAGCTGGCTGGATGCCTGAGAGTATAGTACAAGTATGTGGTCCGTTGGAGTGAGACGCAGGCATCCAGTAACTATGCGCAAGGCGTCGTTCAAGACACTGTCAATGAGGCGAGTGTGAACACTGCGACACCAGACTGGCTCACAGTACTCAGTTGTTGAGTAGACTAGAGATAAGGTGGCTATGCGTAGTTGTTTCGTTCTTAAAAATCGCCCACATTATGTATATTCACAATCTTCTAAAAAGTCTCTTTGATTTCGCTTTGGTCCGGCTCAAATTGCCGAAGAAATAACGGTTCTATGAGCAATTTAAATATTTTATATTTATTTACAAGAAAAATGGCAACACTGCATAATTTCGCTTTATTGAGAACATTCTGGATTTCCGCTTGACCTGTTTCCGCATGTGACGCAATAATGCTTATTTGTGATCGGTGATTGGCTTCATTGAGTAAATTTCAGAACGATCAAGAAACCTTACCGAGTCTCGCTGGAAAGCAGTATTATGATTCGATGATTCGTTGTGGTAACTTGGTTCGAAAATTTGTTAACTGTGTGAAGTCATAGTTTTTGAACGCAAGTCTTTGGTTGTCTACGTGATTGTGAAGAATTAAGCTATTGAGCTTTAACCTGCTGCTTTGATTGTATACTATTGTGGGCTCCTAAGTGGATTAGAGCATATTTTTTAATAAAGAAGATATTGTGGTAGTCTGAGCTGTGGTTCAGCTAGACTATATTTTTGCTGTCGCTGGTTCGAAGGTCAGATCCAGCAAGAACATTTAAGAAATTTATCTTTTAGTAGACACCGAGATTGCGTTATCGGCGAGGCCTTCTTTACAGGCGTCGAAAAGGTAGACGATTAAATAACGTACTGAGTTCGCGAATTAACTTCTATAAAAAACTAAAATTTGTTGAAGCAACAAATTCCAAAAAACTCTAAAAATTCCAAAAACTTTTTACCAGCGGAACAGTAGTGTTTCAGCACCAGCACCCCATCTCGAGCCCACGAGTCGCCTCAGCAGTGTGACGCGCGAGGATAGTTTTTTGCGCAATACCATTAAATGGTGACGAAACGTGAGCGATCTGTTCGGTTTTACCACAAGATAAGTAGGGGTTGGACAGAACGGTAAAGTCTAGCGTTGTTGTAGACTTTTAGCTCACATTTGGCCTCTCGGTTGTTTAAGTGAAAGGCTGCCGTCACCGTCTTAGTGTTACTGAGCTTTAACCTCCAAGTTTGGAGATACGCTGACAGTGTGGACATGTCTTGGCTTAAGGTCCCCTCCAAGACCGATCCCTGAGGAACGCCGTTTTCAAGACGGCGTAGCCTGCTTTGCTTGCTGTCACCGGTGGTAAGGGTGAAACTTCGATTTCGGACAAGCTCCATGATCATTTTGACCATGTGCTTATCCGGAAGTAGTCTCAGCAGCTTGCAGGTAAGGCCACGGTGCCAGACAGTGTCATAAGCAGCTGTCAGATCGATAAATACGGCACCAGCCTTTTTTTTAGCCTCGAAAGAATCCTCGATCTTCTGGGTTAGCAGAACAACTTGATCTACGGTTGACTTCCCGCGTCGGAACCCAGCCTGCTCTTTAGGGAGCAATGGATCGATTAATGGTTTAACGCGGGCGTAGATAAGCCTCTCGAGGATCTTGTAGGGGACACACAGCAGAGATATAGGTCGATAACTCTTTGGGTCCCCCACGGGCTTTTCTAGTTTTGGGATCGCGACCACAAGCGCTCTTCTCCAGATCTTGGGAATTTTGAGTCGGCGCAAACAGGAAGAAAGGAAGTCACGTAACCAGGACTTCAAAGCAGCTCCAGCATGGAGTATAAGCTCGGGGCAGATGGAATCTGGTCCCGGAGCTTTACTTGGTTTTAAATGTTGAAGGGCAACAGCAAATTCTCTCTCTGAAAAATTGTCAGACATATTTGCTGCGTCTGCTGTTGTGGCCCTCCAAAGGTCAGAATAATTCAGGTAAACTTTAAGAACTATAATACATGTAATTATCAAATAGCTTCTATTTTATATTGAAAAAAAGCTAAGCAAAGACACAATTAGCAACGATGCAAAATGCGAAATAAAAACAACATATTACAGAAGGGTCATCTTGCAGATTTGCTACTTCGTGCGTTCTTCTTGGTGCTGTCCTTCTTGGTTTTGAATTGGTAACATTCGTTGAAGTCGAGTCGCCAGCGTAGATTACGCAAGTTCGGATCATTTTCTTTTGACAGTTGTTGCAGAAACATCACTACCATGTCCTGTAATAGAAGTTTTCAATGTTTTAGCAAAAAGTTAAAGGCAAGCAATCGTAAGGCAAAACTTCTCGAGTACCCGCTTTGTAAAAAACTCAGCTGTTTAGATTTTGTACCTGGTAGGCACATGTGCAAACTTTAAGCCTGGCGCGCATTTCGGGAATTGCCACTTTTCGAAACTTTTTTCGACGAGCAAGCTCTTCGCCTTCTTTTTCAACATCGGTTCCCCAGACGCCCTGCAACAATATGTAACAGTGCCAGCAACAACATGAAACAGTACCGCAAGTTTTGGCACCTTTTGGTGATCAATGTATAAAAACCAGTTACACGCCTGCCATTAGCTAACAGGAGCATATTTGCAACCACCAAACCTCTCTTTAGTTCGGCAAAACTTGTCAAAACTCAACGTAACACGACTGGAGCTACCACATTCGATTTGAATTTTCTCGAATGAACAGGTGTATGTTTGATCGCAGCTGTCAAATCACCTTTTTTTCGGCGTCAGCCACCGTTTTCTCGTAGCGGCTTCGCGACTCCATCTCGAATCTCGCTTGTTCGTAGATGTCGCGCTGCAAGTTCTCGAACTTGACAATTTGATCGAAGATCGTTCGCAGCTGCGTGAGAAGGTGGCTGCAAAAAGTTTATGGCGTCACATAAGAATATGCTCAAACAAGTGAACGTGCTATAAAGCGCGACCTTGTTTCAAGACCTTCAATGTCAACACTAACTTGGCTGGAGATTTCTTCCATTCTTATGTTATTCCTTAAATTTTTTAAAACTTGATCAATTACTATCTTTTTTTATGAAAGACTTCTACGCCTACCAAACTCTTTTCCATTTTTACTCCCCCCAGTTAAAACTATAATAATTTTCGTAGTTTATGTTTCAACCACCCACTCATCATCTATTTATCAACTCTTCGGGAATCTTCTATCTAAGCCCGCCACCTTCGCTCTAGCAAGCAGGCCATAAACTATAGCAAGGGAAACCAACCATTATTCATCATTAGGAGCCTTTTTTAACTTTCTGGGAAAGTTTACAAATATTTAAAGATTATCCAAAAAACTAACAAAAAACTAGAAACACTCGATGCCCGGAAAAGATGACGTAAACTTTCTGCGCCGACGAACACCTGTTCAAAACATAAAAATAGACTTTTTCTCTGGAAATAAAACACTTGTCTCAGACCTTTCACAGAAAACCATTTTTTTAGTCCCATCTCTATTGTTTTGATGTAAACCAAGGCGACACCACATACAAACCGCAGGCTACATGCAGCCCGCAAAGCCTTATAATGGGTCCGCAAGAAGTCCACAATCATGTATGAAAACAATAGAATATTGGTAAACATTGATTGAAGGTATGAGGTCCAGACAAAAATCAACTAAGTAAAAACCAAAAAAAGTTTTTAAAGGCTAAAGTATTTAGTATAAAAGTCCACAACCCTATTACGAGGTCGGGAACAATACCCTCATGCTGTTTTAATAGTTGGTATCAAACTGGCAGTTCAAAGATAAATAAGAGTGATCTTTGAACAACATTTACTTGTATTGAGTATTAAGTTAATAGTTGTTTTTTTCAAATAATCGATAAAGAGAGAATAAATTCTAAGTTTACAAGTCAATGAAATTTTAGAGCAAACTAAAATAAGAACAAAGCAAATTGAAACCAACCTAAATGACTGGTCGAGCAAACACCTCTTCATCAGCGATTGCAGGAAGGCGTGATGAGCAGTGATGATCTCATCCAGATCTTTCGCTTCTTCCAACTTCGTCTGAAGATCAGCCCACGAGCATTCCAACACCTGATAAAACAGAGCGAAAGTGGTAATAATAAGCAAAACAGTTAGAAAACAGGAATATATTAATAAAACTCTATTGAAAACGTTGTTTTGAACCACGATAAGCAATGCAATCAGTGTCATTACGCTTGTTTGAACTTGACAGCCTTTTATAAATGATAAATCAAATTTTTGTATCAACATAAATCAATACGCAAGTTTGCTTTTCACCGCTCTATAAAATCACAATTACTTGCTTCAAAAGCGATGTAGTATTGCATTTGATGAACGAAATGCACCATCTCAGAAGCAAGAATGTGGCCACTGTGAAGAACACCTGTATAGAAAATATCAAAAAGTTTAAACGAGAATATTAAATTAATTAGCGTGTAGCTAAAGCTTTAGATTTAGTAAAAAAAAAACCATAAACAGTTTTAAGCGAGGATGAAAAAGAATTGATGGGGAAGTAAATGAAATCTGCCTGCTACCTTGTAGATTCGGGAGAGAAGGCGACAACATCCGACTTTGCTCCATCATTCCTGTCCATATTGAAGCGAGGTTAAACTCCATTCTCTTGGCTCGCCACAGGAAAATGAAAATGCGAAGATAAACAAGGAGGACATCTGGGGTAATCAACTACAGAAAATATGAAAAAATTGGGTGACGGGTGAGTGACGGGTGATATAACAGGAATTCGGGTTCTGACCGTATTCAAAGGAGGGTCGACGTGATAATCGAGGCTGAACACATCCCAGCCCTTATCGCCGGGATTGATTTCCAGGAGCCGGAAGTCGAGTCGCGCCAGAACATCCGGGTCCTCGAACTGGGCGTTGGACGCCCGCACAGCGGCCTCAACCGGCCCACTGAGGTTGTGACGATACAACTCGTTCGCCGGCTTGCTCAGCTCGTCGCTGCCAATCACGATCGTGAACAAACATCCGGGAAGTTGACACAACGAGCACTCACTGCAAGAGGTCGAGAAGGTGCCGGATGAAGTCGCCCTGACCGAGCAGCAGAAACTTGCGCAGGGCGTGGATGTGCGTCAACATCTTGTACCGGTCGCTGAGGACTTGCAACAGGCGCTTGCTTGTCACGTCATAAACGTAATCGACGCGCGGCTTGAGCTCGGTGGCGAATTCGAGGTCGTACACTGAACACAACTCGGGTTACTTGAATCCACATGCTTGTGACGTCAGTACGATATTACTTAACATGTGACGGGAACTAGCATTAGCAAACCGATAGATTCTTCTTAAATATATTTTTGTTCTCTCGTTTAATAGCAAATAGTGTTTAAAAAAACAAATAAACAATATAAACATCGCACCAGCCGCAGGACCCAAAGCCCGTTCCAATATTTACTTAAGGTTCGTAAAACTTGTTACATAATTACGGTTTTTAAAAGTTTTATTACTTGCAGAAGTTATGTTATTCTTTTTACTTTCTAACATTTACTTGAAGAAAATTTAAGTGAGGCGTGCTTCAATAAGTTACACTAGCTAGGTAATGGGTCAGAAGCGTCAAATCTTTAATCGGCCGAGCTTTGATTTGGGACCAAACCTAATAATGGATGGGGGGTGGCATGGGAATATATGTAGAAACAATAAACATGCCACCCTTATGTAGAAACAATAAGGGTGGCATGTTTATTGTTTCTACATATATTCCTATCAAACGATCTTTACACTAACTATACCAAGGTGTATCACCTTCTTATGTATTAATATAAAAATTCCAGTGGTCGAATTTCGGTGCAGTTAGACAGAATACAAACAATAATAATATCATGCTCGCTAGATCTTGTGCAAGAAAAGGAACTCTCCCAACCGGATATCGTCATTGGAATCAATGAAGCATATCCTCACCAGTGTCGTTGACGGAATCAACGGTGAACTCCTTCGATTTGTCCTTGATCGATAGACTGGTTCGATCGCGACACACGAGCCGCAAGAAATTGATCGACTTTCCGACCATGAGGATCTTCTGGGCTTGATCGTGTTTGATAAAGGAGGGGACCATGGAGGGGCGTATGCGGTACTTATCGTACCAAAGTCGCTCATTCCCGACTCCAAGATCGGACGCAACGAAAAACTAAACAAACTCAACATTAAAACACGACCACGCGCTTTTCAATGAACGCCGCAGACAACTATTACTTTCGATTACACGAACTCTTAACCGCCAACATTTAAATTCATATCAAAGCCATGAAACCTCTTGAAACGGATCGTACAACTCCCCATCGTATATCCAGCAGCGAATGATGTGGAAGAGCGGTTGGGACACAACGTGCAAGATGCGACGGGTCAGACAACGGATACTCATGTCGCCGGTGAAGAGGAAGGAATGGACCATGGATGCTAGGGCACCGCCTTTTTTACCTGGTCATAATCAGCGAAGATCAAAATCACTTTTCAACTGTTTATTCCTTAAGCAAAACAATGACAATATTTTCAAGTATTGCGGATAAATAGCAAGGCTTTAATAAATACTATAAGGGTTATCAGCAGTGGCTGGCACCGTGGTCATGTGGTTAAGAAGGTCGTATTGAGGGCAAAATTGATTGACGATCGCGGTTACTGTGCCCTTGCAAAAAGACACTTTACGGCACTTTCCTCTGTGTGGCGGTCTTAGCGAGCAGCTATAAATTTCAGTCATATTTCTAATAAAAACTAAGAAGCCAAATAAAAAATTTCAAATGATCAAAAATATTTCGGCGTCTACAAAAGCACGTGGGGTAATTGCTTGTTTGTAGCCTAAAAATACCACGTCTCATATGTTTTCTTGCGGGATACGAGGTAAAAAAAAAACGATTAAATTAATAATAATGCTGTTAAAACATTTACTTAAATTTGCTTTTTTACTTGAATGACAAAAAGATACTCTACAACTCAAACAGCAGCAATGACTTGACATTGTTAGTTCACCTCTGCAGTTGTCGACGAGCATTGCAAGCCATTTCAACTTGTCGAAGGGGTCACTGACCCACACGGTCAACTTGCTTAGGGTCATGACAGTATTTTTGTCGGCACCGGTGTCTATCTGTTGAAGTTGAGATTGAATGACCGACAGTAGTTTGTAATAATCGGTAAGTTCCTGCTGCAAAGCGGCACAAAAAGCCTGAAAAAATATAAATTTGAAAAATATACATACACAAATAACGTAAAGATCAGTGTGATTGCAACTTGTTTTACAAACCAATCCAACTACAACAACAATTCAGAAAATAAGTTTAAATTCTGAAAAAGTTATTATAAAAAACATTTCCATTACAAAAATATATGGGAAATTATCGCAAAACCACCAGGGAGCGCACAACAACAACATCATGAACTTGGTGATTTCGGATCAATCAAAAGGATCAGACCTTAGGAAAAATTATATTCTTTGATAAGCAAACTTTCATTACAAAACTGACCTGTCCAACCAATCCGAAAGCTTTGTCTTTATCACGTGACGTGACGTATTTCTTAATATGATTATGAAGCCAACCCAACTCCCCGAGTCGATGAACGACTTGTTTGTTTCGTTTATCGACTGATACCTGAAAATCGCATCAAAAGTATTAGTAAATCGTAATTATTCTTGATCTCGGTAACGTGAAAAACAAGTGATTAAACATGACACAGTAATGTAAGAATTAAAATATTCTTGATAGTAACTCACGTTTGAATCCAAACAAAAAGCATTTTCTTTTTCACTGAATTTAATATTTTTGGTTGGTATTCCTTGAAACACATAAAGAAGCTGTCGTATAAGCGCATCTTCCGAAATCTGGTTGAAAATAACTGATGAGACAAAAAAAAAGAAATCAACTAAAAACTAAAATCTTTATTCGACCATGACTTAACAAGTTTCGAATATAATATAGTATAAAAATAAATAAATAAAAAATCATATAAAGGCGTGGTAGAACTTGCACCTTGCCATAGGCACGTCATTGATATCGTTGACAACACTCAATTACTTAAGTGTAACGTCACTTACACCTACATTTTCAACTATTCAGCTATAAAGTATGTGAAAGAAATACTTGAATTGCACCATCTTGTGAACAACAGAAAAACAAATTATATCTATATAATTCTGAAAATGGCGACATTGTTTGATGCAATCTAAACAATTTAGAAAAAGGTTTTTGTATTTTGCTGTTTTTTTTTTAAACAAAAAACTCGGATTTTTTCAATCTCGATCTAAATGAATTGGATCAGTGTGGTCCAAGGCTAAGAGCATGGAGGGCCGCATTAAGGTTTGAAAAATTTTCGCGGGCCAGGGTTTGGACCACACTGAATTAGATTAATAAAATTTTGAATATACACCAAAAGAAAAATAAATTTTGCTTAGTAAAACTATGAAGGAGAAAAGTGCCAGCACAACTGATAGAATAGTACTGCACTGGGAATTATCCAAATATATTAAATAAAATTTACAATACTATTCAAAAAAACATGCTTGGAATACTGCAACTTTTTTTTTCTTATTAATAAAAATTAAGATAAATTATGAATCTGATTTTGTATCAAAGCTCTTAAAAATGTACAATGTCAGTGAAGTCGAAAATCTCAAAAACTAGCTCGGATAAAATACCTTACTTTTTGCTGTTTCAAACAAATGTGGCTAAAAAACTGACACCTCAAAAAAAAGTTCCGACAAAAGCGTCAATTTTTAAAAGCCAGTCATTACTGCGACAATGTTTATTTCAAACAGTACGTTGTTGTAAACGTACTTTTCAGCAGGACTACGAATTTTAGTTTTCTAAATAGGTTTAATCAATCCTTACAACCGTTTTAAGGCTTGTTTCCACTACGAGCGTGGAATGGAGCATTCTTTCTTCTTTTATTGATCTTTCCGCGTTAAAAATCTAAGCGAAGGAAAAAAATGAATAGAACATAATGCTTTATTCCACGCTCATAGTGGAAACAAGCTTTAAAACCATTGTAAGGATTGATTATTAGCTAATTAGCTAATTACAGTAAAAAAAATCTTAAGCTTACTTGAGGTGATGAGATCGAATTCGATTTGCTTTTATTGAAGCGGGACATAGGTGGTTTTTGTGAAGACTCTTCGTAGAAAAATCGAATTTAATAAACTCGACCGTACCAAACAAATTATGTAACAATCATATTTCGAATAAAACACATAACAAATTTTCATCAAGCACCTATACTACGGCCTAAAACAATATAGTCTACCTGATTTTGAAGATGGTTGTTGTGGTTCATATTCTCTGTCTTGAATACGAGAATATGAAGACGGTGTCAAAGTCCATCCTAATCTTGATGGAAGAGTAGTTGATCTTCCATGGGAATCATTTTCGTTTGAAGTTAAAAAACTAGGCAATTGAGACGGTGTTTCTGATGCTAGAAATGTAAAGATTAGAAAAAAATAGTTGACAAATTGGGACATTTGCTTCCAACAGACCTTCAATGCCTTGCAAACCGTACATTTGGAATATGATATCACAACATTATTAAATCAATTAAAGGTCAAAGCCATAAAATTTATAAAAACTTCAAAAACATTTTGTTAGATTAACTGAAAACTCTTTTTTGATGCTATTGTGATTTCCAAGAGAGTAATTCCTTCAATTTATCAATTAAAATAATCTCTAGATCACTCTAAAAAAATAGCAGCATCTTAAACAGAGAAAAAGTTTATTTTATTTAATTTAATGTAAATCAATTATATTTTGATCACCTTGACTGACCAACGAAATACCAGAAAAATTGTAAAAATACAAAGGACTGTGTTCGATTGGCAATGTGTATGCAAATACGCACACCGTGTTGTCGCTGTTAGTATATTTGCAATGACGGTTTCAATGTCACTCCAAGAGATATAAACTGATTGGAAACGAAAAATAAATGAATGAATGTTTATAAACTAACTCGTTCGAGAGCTTGCTTGAGCAGCAGTTCCAAATCCACTGCTTGAAGTCGCGGAATCTTTTGATTCATGAACAGTATTTCTTGAACCATTAGTTGCATTGATAGGAGTTGATGACGCAACGAGTCCTTGACGGAAAAGAAGAGAACTTCCAAAAACCTGTTAATGAAACAAAAGATTCTTTTAAAATAATATAGACCAAGGGTAGGCAAACAAATGGATTTATATAAAATTTGGCCCGTTTAAAAATAGTTCGACTTATCAAACACATGTTTTTTTATAGTTAGACATATTGCCTGATTCTAAGTCTGGATAAAATCTCTTATAGCAAAATGCGCAAACACTTACTAAGTCTTTCTGTTAATATAAACAAAGTTATTTTTGCCACACAACTAAAAAGTTTGCCTCGTTTACCTCATGGAGATTTATTATAATACAATCAAAACAGTTTGTGCTCATGGTGTCTTCAAATGTCTATTAAGTTTGCTCATTAATGATTGTCCACGATTTCTTCTAACGAGTTTTGATCAAAAAGCAGTTTTTAGATCTCGGATATGCAACCTGTGGCTTGCAAAACAAAATTATGTGTCCCGCGAAAATTGTGGTTTTTAAAAAGCACTATTTGCACTCAACACTTAAACCATTGTTTAATGGTTTTGTGACTTTGCAGCTATATTTCTTAAACCTAGATTAAGTAATGGGCAAACTAAGTCAACTTCAAACCTCTCATTGAAGAGAATGCAAAAATGCATGTTAAAGATTTTACACAAATTGTGATCCAAAAGAACATTCCTGTGTAAAAGATTCAAACTAAAATTTTTATTAGACGTTTGAAAAAAAATGCAATTGTTCTTTTCTAAGCTGATGTAAATTAATGTTTTGCAACAATTTAATCAAATTTCTTCATGAAAACGTTTATAACAGGCCAAAATCGTTAGATCAAAAATTTAACAAAAATTAAGGAAAGAAATGCCCCTAGTCAATTACCTAAATAGTAATTTAGAATGAGTGGTTGCATGTGAGGTATTTTTATTTAATTGCTTGAGCATATTAAACACACAAGTAACTTTGGTTAAATTTCTAAAGTGTAACAGAAATAGAAATGATTTCTTGCTCAACTTTTCGTAGTAGTTATAACAATAGTTAAGAATAGATATAACAATAAGAATAGTTATAACATAATAACGATAATAATAACAATTAGTAATTTTGTAGTAATAATAAAAAAAGTCATACGATTTGTACCTTTGACTCATTGACATTTGATAATGCATATAAAAGATATAAAACAGACCATCGATTTGTAGGTATATTGCATTGCTTTAATTTTCGATGAAGAATAGATACTTTTACTGCATCATCCATTCGATTTGATTTTGTAACTAAAAAAATTTTAATTTAGCAAATAAAGTAACCATGATTTTAAATATAAAAATAGAAAAACAAATGTTGAACTCTCAATGCTTATTTTATCATTTTAAAAATAAAAATACTAATAATTTTTTGATGCGCATAAACTAATGTATTAACCAAATTTTACTGCATTTGTTTTTGGACATGCAGGACAACAGCAAAAACACTAAACCTGGAAATGTTAAAAAATAACCTTTGACTAAAGAAAACCAGAATGACTTTAATCCTTTTAGAGCTATCTTGATTTCTACAAACCACACCTCAAAAAAAAACTTTCCAAAATAGACTGCCTGAAACACTTTAGGTACCACCTTTTTTTTGCAGTAATGCTTTTTTATGTGATGTATGTTTAAGAGCAGAGCGACATCTAATATATGATCAAAATATTTTATTCTATGGCTCAAATTTAATAACTATGCAATTTTTTTAAGTTGTAAGAGACAACAAAGCATTTTTTAAAATTAAGTTCAAGATTTATAGTGATCAATGTTTTTATTTAAATTTCTGAAAAAAACTATTATTGTGTTAATGTTTTTGTGTATGTTATGGTCTTATTAAGGAAATTTTAATAAGGGATTTGTAATTAAAAAATTATTGCCATAGGTTTAACTTTTGGATTGGTGCTTTGAAGATTTCTTTATGTAGCCTAATGTGTATAGGTGCAATAAGCTTACAAAAGTTTTGGAGACCCAATCAATGTGATACTACATTTTTATTTTGTTACTAAATTTTATAGTTTTTTTTGTTTACGACAGTGCTTCTCTACCATTTTTTGTGGCAACCCAAATGTAAAGTGGAAACAGAGAGCAAAGCTTTTACAACCCAATCTTTTTTGCAGACTTTATCAAGCATAAAAAGTTAACTGAACACAAACACAAGACAGTTCAAAATAAGCCTAACCATTCTGTTCCACAAGAATACAAAAGATTATGACCCCAAAAAAATCAGTCAAACCGCTGTTAAATCACAACAAAAATGGTCTAATTTTATGCAACTACAGTTGTTGGCAGCCCAATCAAATTAAACAGTTTTGGTTCTACAGACTGTATAGAAGAGAAACTACAGAAAACTACAAAAGTATGGAAGAGACCAACCATCACGTTCTTCACTTTGTTTATGGCACAAGAAATTTATGGAGACAGGGACAGTGTTTGATACGAGAAGTGGGCGACCAAGAACATTTGAAGAAAACATCAAGTGTGTAAGGCAAGTTTTTTGTTTTTAAAGTGATCAATTATCTGCACTTACAATACTATTATCAACTGACAATCTAACACATGTATTTAAGCAGTTTCATGTGTTATCAAGGTTAATACTGCATTTCTAAACAGTTCTGGTTCTGGCCAGATTTTATGTAGCAATTCCGGCCAATTTCAGTTCCTGCCAGAATTGATTATTTAAGCTCCAGCACATTTCTAATTTTGATGTATGATTTGTTTTGTGGCGTTTTGTATTTTTAATATAACAAAACAATTGCATTCCTTTTTGGCTCACCCTCATAGTTACAAATCTGATGCTATTTCTTTGTGTTTCTCTATCAACAAGGGAGAAAAATGTGATGGTAAATTATCTCTTAGCACCACTTTAATTCCAAGTCTGCTTGAAACATTTGCCAAAAAGATTGTTGAAAGCCATTTTGATAAGGTTCCAGAAAACCTGATAAACCACCCTCTGTCCATGTGCTGTAAAAATTCTTTACCTTGTGAAGAGTATAAAAGGGAGATACTCTCCTGCAACACTACCACAAAACATCACATTAATAGACTGTTTGGAATGTGCTGCTTCCTTTCCACCCAACGCAGACCTCTTCAAACAATTATATCATCAAGATCATCAAAGATATTAAATTCATCACAATTAAAATCTAGATCATCAAAGATATTAAATTCATCGCAATTAAAAATATGTTCATTCTCAACCCCTTCAAATGCACATCCCGGTTGTCAAAGTAGTCATTTACCGTTTCCAAATTTATTTCAGCTTTTCTGCCTTTGACATTGTCACTCAGTCTTTTTGTCAGGTTATAACATTTAACAAAAGCATTCAACCATCAATTATGGGAAAGCATCTTTGAATATAAAATTGTTGATACCATGTGCATTTACTGTAAATAAGACAACCAAATGACAAATATCCAAATTTCCAAGAGGTACTTTCCATTAAGCCAAAACATCAATTGCTTTGACAATTTGTCAGTCACTTTTGTCCACCAACCTTTTTAAAATGATCTTAGTGTTTTTTCTGAAAAGTTTGTTTGATAATTTCTTGATCCAGCCTTTCCTTTATAATGCCTTGCCATAACTGCTTAACTCTTTAAGGTTCACTAGTGGAAATATTTGAAAAAATTTAAAAATTGCTAAGCGTTGTTTTTTTACCTTGATTAGCTCATTTTTAAAAAAATTACAATTCTAAAATAAACAACTAAATAATTAAAAGAATATCCATATGAATTTTTCGGCCTTTGCGGCAAAATTACCATTTTTAAAAATCTCACTCATTTCATCTAATGTGTTATTTTTTGAAATTATTTAATATAATTGAGCATTTTATAATTAGTTTTTATTAAATTGCTATATTTTGATTGTTTTTTGTTTTTTTACTGGTAAAAGAAAAAACATGCCATTTTGATCAAAACTCTATTGATTCAGGCAGTTTTTAATTTTTTGAAGACACATTATTTGCTGTAATACCAATAGCAATGACAAAGAGAAACTGGTAAAAAAAAACAAAGTTTAAATAAAACTATCTCTATATTTTCTAATAAAAACTTATTTTGTTTAAAAAACTCTAAAAAAATTATAAATATTTTAGATTAAAGTTAGAGTATCCATATGGATCCCTGGGCCCTTAAAGGGTTAAATAAGCCTATACTTGTAATTAACTTCTTCTTCTTCTTCTTTCGGCTTCTCCCTACTCAGGGTCACCACAGCGCGATAGTAATCTCCATTTCACTCGGTCTACTTCGTCTCCTTCCCTAGCTCCAACCCTTTCCATGTCTTCTCTCACCAAATCCATCCACCTTCTCCTTGGCCTTCCTCTTTTCCTTCTGCCTGGCACTGCCATCTCCATCATCCTTTTCCCCACATAGTCTTCTTCGCTCCTTTTTACGTGTCCATACCAACGTAGCCTCACATTCTGAAGTTTGTCTCCCAGCTTTGCAATTTTCGCAGTCCCTCTAGTAGATTTAAAGCAAAATAATATAAATAAAACTGATACTATCTAATATTAGTAACCTAGTTATAATACAAAGTATTAAAAAAATATATTCTTAATTTGCTTTTTGCTGATTCTTGCTTCTAGGCCCATATCTTGTTAAACTACCAAAACAGCTGAATGTGTTTAAGGTTTTAAGTTGGTTAGCTTCTAGGCAAAAGAGTATTCAAAAGCCAGACACAACCTTAATTGACAAGGTTGTGTGCTACTCAAGTAGTTAACTCTCACACAAAACATTAAAAAAGAATTTTAATCTTGTAATTAAGGCAATAAGCCACAGCAGATAAAAAAGCTATTTACCCTTTGACAGATGTTGACAATACCAAGAGAACTACTTAACTTCAACCAACATGTGCAAAGAAAAAAAATCAATTATGGCAAAACTACCAAGTAACAAAAAGTAGGCAAATTAAATAAATTTTAAAAATCACAATTAAAATTGAATGCATTAATTGGTGAAGTTCACCAAAAATTTGTAGAATTATCTTTAAACATGGATATTTAAAAACAGGGGTGTGGAGTTGAAGCTGGAGCTGGAGCCAGAGCCTGGAGTGGGAAGAAATTTTAGGGTCTGGAGCTGGAGCTGGAGCTGGAGCTGGAGCCACATATTTTAAAAAGGTAGAGCTGGAGCCAGAGCCAGAGTCACATATTTTAAAAAATTGGAGCTGGAGCCGGAGCCAGAGCTGGAGCTGGAGCTACATATTTTTAAAAGGTTGAAGCTGGAGGCAATTTTTTAATAAGGTTGTAGATGGAGTCTGATATTTTGAAAAGCTTGGAACCAGTAAAATTGCCCCAGCTTATGTTCCAGCTTTGTATGAGTTTGATTCAATTGAACCAAATATGAGTTTGCATCAATTATTTACAAAAGATCTAGAGCAAACTTAGAGCTGGAGCCAGTCATTTTAAAATGCTGGAGCTGAACCCGAAGTTATAGATTTTATTGCTAGCTCCACACCCCTGTTTAAAAATGGTCATGATGCTCAATTCAACAATGCTAGTCTTAAACTTTCCCCCAAAACGGCAATTTGGCAAAGCAAAAATAAAAAATCCAAATCCAAATCCCACTCTATTTCAACAGCCAAATTTGCTTAAGGCTCATTTCCACTACAAATGTTGGGGGGAGTATTCTTTATTAGTTTATTAACTTTTTGCTTCTCTTAACCCTATTATGGCACAATGTTGCTTTCAGGCAACATTCTGAATAAACGTTGATAGTTCAATGTGTATTTGAGGAAACAAAACAAACAACATCTCTCCCAACATCTTGGGATGTAGACTACTGCTTCAAGACACCTACTCACAGGTTCAGTATAGCACCTACACTGGAAGAGAAAGATTGTGTCGCCATAGTGCTTTGAGTTAAAATAATTTTTTCTATCCAAACTAAAAATGCATGCCATATATGGTTAAAAATGGAATGAAGTAAAAAAGTAAATAAACAAACAAATAATAATGCTACCAACACTTGTAGTAAAAAATGGACCTTTATTTTTGAAGCTTTATCAAAACTGATCAAAGTTACCTGACAGATCAGAGTCATCCCAGTTAATGATACCTAGCTAGTAATAATATACATGCAAAAATCAAGATTTAACATATAAAATGTTAATTCTAATATACCAATTGCATATTTACTTTAGCATATACAAAAAAATCAAAATATTTTATCTGACGGCTTAATTTCACTGTTTCAAGTCTCATGTTAACCAGTTAAATATAATGGTTCAGCCTGCAAAAAACTTACACAAATGTTATATTACTATTTAGAAAATGCAAAGTTAATGTTACTTACGTTGAATTTTAATTTTTTCAATAATACCCATTTCATCAATATTAGGCACAGAATCAGGAGAAGATGCAGAAAGCAATTTCAGGGCATATTGTGTCAGTCTTGAAGTGACTTCTGAAAAATAGCTAAGTTTACATTGATGATCACAAAGCTTACGATATGCATAAACATAATATTAAGCAAAAAAGTAAGCAATTTACAACAAAAAACTAAACATTAAAAAATAAAAAAATATACAAAATTACTGAATTTTTAAACAAACAGACAACATTATTTGAAAAATTTACCTTTATTTTCCCCACCACTTAATAAAGAACATAGTTTGTAGACTAAGATTGCTGGCGACTCAACATCAGGCATTATTGCCAATTAAAAATAACTTAACAAAGTTAAACATCAATAAAAATGTAACCCATAAAGTAATAAACAATCAACAACAAAAAATTATGATTTTGAAAATGAATAGATAACACTATACTTGAGACAAAAACTAGAAACAATAAACAATACAAACATAAAAACAACAGTATAACATTCAACTTGTGCATATATTATTCTGTTATAAATACAGGGGGTCCTCGACTTATGACGTTGATCTGTTCTTAAGATGCAGTGTAACCCAAATTTCAGTGTAAGTCGGAACATCATAAATAAATTACTCTATACGTACTGTATTGTATTGTACTGTACTGTACTGTAAAGTATTGTACTATAGCCAGCTGTAGTACTATGATATACTATACATATTATATTGTAGTGTACTATAGTATAAATACTATAGTAGAGAGAACTGGCGTACACAACCAAAATGGCTTATTACTGAAACTGAGTGACATGACTGAAACTTAGTGAAACAACCATGACACAAACACAAAGCATATTCATCTGCTGCGTGCTAGAAACTAGTTTGCAATTGTTTACATCGCTTACGACGCTTAATATTATTTTTTATATTTTTATGGGGCATATTCGTAACCTTGAAACAGCATAAGTTGGGACCAAGGACTCCCTGTAATACCTAATATGATGGTATTGTTAATAAACTGAAAATTTGAAGATAAAAAAGTAGACTTATAATTTTAACAAAACTTTTCTAATACTTTAGCGATAAATTCCCCAACAAAAGTTGAATGATACTGACAACATTATTTGCAAAAATATAATTTTCTTAATAAATCTATAACTAATTAATCCAGGGTTTCTCAACCAGGGGGAATTCTCCACTTGAAAAAAAATTCTATTTTCAAGGGGAAACTTTGCTTTTAATGTAACTGTTTTATGTATTAACTGTTTTACTTATAGATTTTTTTTTTATCAAAAACATTTCAAAAGTTCAATTTATTGGATCTTTTCAAGAAGTCACCGTAAGAGATTTTTTCTGTCAAATTAACCTAGAATTTCCCTTTCAACACCAGGATGGAATAGAAAAGAAACCGTGAGAAAATGAATCGCTCAAAAAGCAACAGTAACTGCAAGGGGATAGCTTCGTTAATAAAAATTGCTTACAGTGACTTTTGAAAAGACTTGATTTATTTTAATAAATTTTTTTTTTAGAGATCACTATGGTTTTGAGATAAAAATAAAGAAACTTGAGAATTTTTTTCACTTGGTGCACCTATGATATTAATACAAGCATACTAATTACAAAGTTAAGTTCCGGTAGGGGGAATGTAGTATTAAATTTTGGTTAAAAGGGTTCATGAAATTGAAAAAGATTGAGAACCACTGAAATAATCTAACCTGCCTAAGTAACCTAATTAAAATTTTTGCATTTAAAAACAAAAGCTTAAAAAAAATCCAAATTCAAATACTTTGCAAGTCTGTCTATCATTGATTTACTTCAATACTATTCATTTAATAAATTTACAAACTGAATGGTCAATTTCACCAAACATTGTTGTAGAAGCCAAAGGATTGGGGGTAATTGCCCCCAAGACACCAAAAATTTAGAAAAAATCAGAATTTTTTGGGCACAGGCAATGAATTATTTGGATAAAATCAGATTTTTTCAAGCACTGACAATGAACTATTTGGGAAGAATAAGTTACACAATTTAGAACATTCCATCTCAGTGAACAAAAACAATTAAGATTTAATGTGAAGACTTTTTTTGTCTTTATAAGGAAACCAATCATTTCTGCTTCATTTTCAACTGCAAAATTTGGTGAAGACAAAAAAAAGGGAGTCTTTTCAAGAAGTCATTGCAAGTAATTTTTGTTTGTGAAACTAACCCAGATTCCTTGCAGTTCTTATCACTTCTTGAGAGATCCTTTTTCTCTTGGTTTTTTCTTTATTCTATTCTGGTGTCCAAAGGGGGATTCTGGGTTAGTTTCACCAAAAAAATTGCTTATGGTGACTTCTTGAAAAGACCCAAAAAAGAGACTTCACAATAAATTTGTGTGGCATTAAAGTATCTTTTTAAAATGCTACAAGATCATGATTTGGGCAATTGTTGAAAAAATTTGGGCAAAAATGTAGGGTCTTTTTAAAAAGCAACAATGAGTGATTTTTGTCAGAGAAACTAACTTGGATTCCCTTCTGGGTTATTATTGTTTCTTGACAGATCTTTTTTTGCCTTTTTTATTTCCTCCTAGTGCTGTAGGAGGAAATCCTAGTTAGTTTCACTAATAAAAAAAGTCACAGTCCTTTCTTGTAAACACAAAATGGGCTGGTACAGCTATATCACTAAATAAAGATTTTTGGGTCTTTTTAAAAAGTCACCATAAACAATTTTTGTTCATAAAACTAACCCAGATTCCCCTGTGGTTACTATCACTTTTTGAGATTTATTTTCTTTTAGTTTCTTCTTTATTCCAACCTGGCACTTAAAAGGGGGATTCCAGGTTAGTTTCAGCAAAAAAATTGCTTGCAGTGACTTCTTGAAGACCCAGATTTTTTAGGTCTCTTTAAAAAGTTACCATAAGAAATTTTCTTCAGTGACACAAACCTGAAATTCCCTCTACCAGAATGGAATAAAAAAGAAACTAAGAGAAAAAAGATCTCTTTAAGCAATAGTAACCATAGGGAAATTCCAGTTACTTCACAAACCAAAATCACTTACGGCAACTTCTTAAAGAAACCTGATTATTTTTTAAAACATAAAAATTGCCTGTTGTCACCTGTAACAGTACAACATAAACTTGTTTTGTTTTTTTTTTAAATTGCAATCCATCAAGTTATACACTCACAATTAATAAAAACAGAAAAATACAATAAACAATGGCTGAAAAATAGCATTTTTTCTACTGCTCTACCGGCAAAGCTTTAACCTCATCAAAAGTCCAAACTACTGTTTTTTTAACTTAAAGCCACTAAAGAGATAAAACTGCTTTAATAAGCAATATCAGTATGTACTTGAACATTTTAATAACAGACCAGATATAATTACGTATATTGACCCTGTTGAAGTAGTTGCTGCTTTATTTTTTAAGTAGAGTAAATCTATTGTAGGTATTAGGTAAGTAGCATGACCTATTCAAAATTTGTTTTGGACTATTTTACTGTTTCAAATAGATATCATTCGTATAGAATGAATATCAAACTTTCGTCTTCTGCTCGCAACTGTGTAACATTTGGCTAAACCAAAAATTAAAGCCAGATTTTCAGCAGCATTGTTAAGAACAAGATTAAATCGTTCCACAATAAGATACCGATTGCATTTGAAATATTGTTATTTTTTAATTTCAAAACAAATTTCTGCAACTTTTAAAACTAGCTCTAGCAGCAGCGCTTCATCGCAACAACTCTATGTCTCAAGGTAGCGCAAGTGATTAATTAAAAAATATAGGCTACTCCTTGTCTGGCTGGAGTTCGTCACAGAAATCGAGTTAAGAACAAGATTGATGATAGCATAATCTTGCATACTAGCTCATAGTCAAAAGGCCGGTCCACTTTACTTAAATTTGCTAATCATATTTTTCGGGCATAATTTTCATTCTTTTCAGGCAAAAAAAGCATTAGCTTAGGCCTTAGCAATTACCATAGATTAGCATGAATAGCAAAAGCAATATTTGCTTTAGAATCCCTATTTAATGCTTCTGTAGGCCTAAATCAAGCAGTGGGGTATGGAGAAATTTTTTATGGGGGTGTTTGCGAGTTGAAATCATAATTATTAACAGTTTAAATAAACTATAACCTTTTTTTTAGTTTTCACTGTTTTATGTCTTAATTCTTGTTTGAGTGATCTGCTTAGGCCTACATTCTTAATAAGGTTTGACCACCTAACACCCCTGTGCTTACGTTTATAAGATCAAGCACTTGAATCTGGAGTTGTTTATTTTGCTAATACTACTTTTTGTACAGTCTTAAAAGATGTTTTACCGAGAAAACGTTAAAGTAACAGCAGGTATGCAGTGGCGTGTAGAGGAGGCGAACGAGGCGTCATCCACGGGTATCCAAAGCAAGGGGGCATCTAGCCTAAAGAGTAAAATTTAAAGAATTACACATTAATTAAATTTTGTAACTGCTGACTGCTTCTGCGTACTACAAAGTACAAGGCGACTAACACATCCTCGTGCATCATTATTTGATATTTCTTTTTAATTGTTATTTACTATGAATAAATAAAATTGATCGATTGATTAATTGATTGATTAAATAAAATTGATGAAAACTTGCTTGAGTGGAGTATGCAAAAAAATGTTAGGTGACCCGATAGAGAGATAAAATACTGAAAACCATTAACAATATGTCAAATTTCCAAGAAACTGGCTTTCTAAACTTTTCAGCTTTGTGTTGTGTCTGCTTCTTGCACAGTATGGTAGCCTACTGTTGTTTCAGCGTAGTTTACCTTTTGACTGATGGTCGCACAATTTATTGTGCATATAACCAGTGATGACTTTACAAAAAGGGGGATTCGGTGCAAGAAAAGTAAGGGGGGCCACTATTTAGTGTACTAAAAAAAAGGTAGCTAAAGCCATTTTTAGTGTATGAAAACAAAGTAATCTCTGAAAAAAGATTTTCGATTTAAGGGAGGCCACTATTGAGTCATCCAAAGCATGCAGAGCCACTTTTTAATGTCTCAAAACAATGTGATCTCTAAAAAAGAACAAAAAAAACGTCTTTATTGTAACAAGCAAAGTGGCACAACCTAACGAGCAGAAGCCGAGCGCGCTGCTGATTCAAAATTTTTTTATTTTATTCATGACATGCAATCGACGTCCTGCTGTTACTATGAAGAAATAGAGCAATTTCTTGTGTAAATGGGGCCACTTTTTTGTGTATGTTAGGGGGGGTTGGTAAGGCCGCACCGTTTGCACCCTATCAAAGCCATCATTGCATATAACTTATTCAATTTAACCTGCACAAAATCCAATATCACATGATTTAATACACAAATTGATTGTGATTTTGACGCACAATTTGCATTGTGACGTAAATCTCTCGTGGTTACTTTAATAGGTATCTGCTTGGTTTGGCCTTTTTGTGAATCTAAGTCTTGGAATTTTATCTAGGTTTGGCCTTTTTGTGAATCTAAGTCTTGGAGTTTAGTTCGATTTAAGTATTATCTGTGTTAATCTTTTCTTATAACTCAGCATTTTTCCAATGGAGACGGCCAAACAAAAAAGAGTTTATCTAACGCCTGAGGAGGTAAACAGGGCAATTGACAGAATGCTTTGAGTATAATACAGTAACGTAGTTTGTGTGAATTCTGTATAAAATGTGAAGTTTATTTATGGCTTGTGCTTGGCTTTTTTCGTCTGGTGCTGGTAAAGCGTGTATTTTATTTTCATTGTGGGGACGTGCATTCAAATTTAGTCATGAGTGTTATTTAGCAAAGATACGATACTGAGGATGAGTTTACGTAAATGGTGTGATTATACTCACAGAAAACCTTCTACTGTACAGTGTCAGCTTTTAGATTAAAATTGTTTTTCAGAAGGGGTCGAGTGGACTTTAGTACTTTACAGTGCAACATAAAATGTCTGAAATCTTACAAGTTTTTTAGCATTTGGTATGTTAGTCGCGGAGGTTAAAGATTGTTGAAGAAGAAGTAGGAGTTAATTGTCACACTACGAACGAGCACTCTAACTAACGTTGTGTGTTACTACTCACTGAGTTCAGAAAAACATAAAAGATAGCAATACAGCTTTCCTGCGAGTCAGGAGGATAAATATACAGATAAAAAAAGCAACAACTGTCATGGTTGTACAATTTGGCATGATATATAAAATAGAAAATATTGACAACTCTATCTCCTATCATGCTTCAAAAGTGCTTTTTTTTTGGTAGACCTATTAGATATTTATTTGCACTCATAAGTAAAATATCTAGCGTTTCCTGAGTAGAGGAACACTCTTTAATAGACGTATTGTGTCTAATCACATGCTTCAGGTCCATACAATAAAACAAATAAAATAAGCAAAATATTATAGAAAAACAACAACATCAAAAACCAACAGTGATTTTTAAATCGTCTTGAATTTAAATTTCCAAATCTAATTTTTTTGCCGACACTAATGCATTTTTAACAAATTTTAAATACTTGTCTTTCTCACATTTCTCGATGCTAGACTAGAGATAGGGAGGGGGCACACAATCAAACAGTTGGCTCCGGTCATCACCGGACCTATGCACGCCCCTGGAGTATATGCTAAAAGTTAGGGCAGCGTAACTTTACAAGATCCCCCAAAACAGAAACTACTTTTTAAAAAAACTAGCTGAAGACCAAAAAAATTAAATGTACGGTAGTTTTACAACAAATTAAGAACTTTTTGTTCTTCTTTTGGTTTTATAGTAAAGCTTGCTTTTCTTAAAGGCACAATTGTGTCAACAACGTGGTTGAGTGGTTAAGAGTGCCGTAATTGGGTTTGACATGGTCATGGTTCATAAACTGCTCGCGTCATTCTGTTGTGTCCTGGGGAAAGACATTTCATGGTATTTTCCTTTGTTTGCCAGTCTTAGCAAGCAGCTCTAAATTTCAGTCATATCTCTGATAAAAATTAAGAAACCAAAAAAAAATTTTAACTGGACCGCAATATTTTGGCGTCTTTAGAAGCAAGTCATGGTTATTGCCTCAAGCATAGCGCCTTCGACGCTTTCCTGCGAGTCCGGAGGATAAATAAAAAAAGAAAAAAAAAGTTGTAATGACTCAATCGAGCCCAAACGAGTCTCGTTTTTGAAGCAGAAGAGCATAATCTGGTGGGATGCTTGACTTAACGACCTTAAGGCTTTGTCTACACTAGGCGTAGTTTCTCAGGGTAAAAGCGTTTATCTATCATATTTCTAACCCAGAGCTGGTGTAGAAATATAAAAAATAAACGCTTTTACGCTGAGAAACCACGCCTAGTGATACATCCATCTGGGTGACTGCTTGACTTGAAGATTTTAATCAGTCTCTTTGCAATCTCTCTTCGAGATTGTGCTTTATTTTTTCTTATTGTTATCCTGTTATTCTTTGTTTTATATTTATGCATTATTATTTTTTATTTTTATCCATTTTTTATTTGTGTTTTTTTCGAAAAATAAATACATCTACTTTTACTTAAACATGGGTCCAACTCGAGTCCAGTTAAAAAAATTAAAAATTAAAAGACTACAAAGAACTCAAAATCGACGCGAGTTCTCAAACCAAGTAACAACTCGGGCTTGACTCAAGTCCAAAAATATGATCGAGTCAAAAAAGTAATAACTTTTTGGCGACCTTTGCTCACAATAAAAGTTTTCTTACAGCCAAGGTATCACTTAAAATTTTGGCATCTTTACTTAGTTATGACGCGATTTTCCGCGGCAGTTAAACATTTGCAAATATTCTTAATCTTGTCTAATAGGGCAGCAACAGTCCTTTATAACACCCGCGCAGAGTTTGGAAGATTACTCTAGCGTTTCTATTTAAAGAACGCATTCTCTTCAAAAGTCAAATAAAAATTGAAAAAAGGTTCTCACTTGCTTTTAGAAAACTTTTTCTAAGTCTTCAGTTAAGTTTCAACATAGCTTCAACATAAGTTTCAACATACGAGTCGGGCGAGCAGGAAGCAATTGCCCCCAAGCCTCAAAATTTTGAGCAAAATCAGAATTCTTCGGGCAGCGACAAGGAATTATTTGGGCAAAGTTAAATTTTTCTGGCCACTGACAACGAACTCTTCGCGCAGGATAAAGTTTCCCAATCCGATTGAAATTATTAAAGCAAATTTAATTAAGATTCGATGTGAATACCTTTTTTTGTCAACACTAGTTTTATGGCACTTTATTTGAATTTTATTATTATTTGTGTTTTATTGTCTGGCAAGTTTTATTTATTAGATAGAGCCTTCTATTATCTGCCTGTTCTTACTTTACACGTGGTAAGATTACAATAAAAGAATCTCACTTAAAGTTTTAAATTTTCCTTACTTGCGCCTGCGACTACAATTACGATTCAAAAAGAACAATAGACGTCACAAAGCTTTTTAAATAGCGACGGCACATGTAAAAGAAAAGAGGCGATATCGCCAGATGAGCACGTGTAGCAAAGTAATATAAGTTAGAATATTAAATTATTGTAAAGTTAGAATCTATAACTATTTGATCTCTATATTTATCCTCCAGACTCGCAGGAAAGCGAGGGAGGCGCTAATATATAGGGTAAGCAATTACCCCGACCTACTTCCGGAGATGCCAAGATATTGCTGTTCGCTTGAAATTTAATAGAGATATGATTGAAATTTAGAAATGCTTTTCAAGACCACCAAGCAGGGGAATGTGCCGTAAAGTGTCTTTCCCAAGGACACAACAGAATGGCGCGAGTAAATTTTGAACCAAGACCGTGTCGATCACAGTGGAGAAAATGTGATCAATATGGTTTCGGTTCAAAACTTATTCGCACCATTCTGTATCACTTTATTCAAAACTTATTCGCCACACAAGACAGTTTCAAGGTGATGACCTTTTTTTTAGTCATCACCATTTGAGACGAAAATGTGTGACATCTTGCCATATCAATTGTAACGCTACAAGTATTTCGCCTAATAAAAGCTAAGCACTTTTAACATATTTTTAGCAAATTAAGTTTTTTTAGGCAAAAACACATGGATATTTTTTAATAAAATGCTTATACGTGTTTGTACAAGCAACCACGAATTTTAGATATACCCTACGCACGATTTGGTAAACAGTCAATAGTGGAAGATTAATTGTTGTTAATAATCTAGTGTTAGTCGATTATCAAAATAAAAATTTTGAAATATTTTAAGACCAGCAAGTTAGATCAGGTGTTGCAAACCGGTGGTCCGCAAAAAAATATTATAATTGTGACAAGCCCACCAGTTGATGAAGTCGAACCAATCAGAATTCAACAAACTTCGAGTTCTACCCACAAGTCTTCATATTCAGAATATTTTTAAAATGAAGAGCTTTTTTTTAGTTCACTTGCTTTCTAAACAATTCTTAAACCTCGGACATGAAAAAACAGTTGACTGTTTTTTGGTCTTCGTTTTTTTTGTGTGTGACTATTATTGCATAAATACATTTACCGTAGCTTTTTTTCTATATTCGTATGCTTTTTTTTTCTACATTCGGTCCGCCAAAAACAAAACTATACATTTAGTGGTCCATCGTCCATGAAGTTAGCGACCACAGACTTAATTAACCACTGATATAGTTTTAATTGTTTGAAGTGAGTTTATTGAATAGTTTGGAACTACGACTCTTACAATCAAACTGGTTGTGTTGTGAACCAAATTACAAAGGCGCCCTCTTTGGCTCCTATATACTATTATTTGTAAAGTATTTTTATTTTATGAAAAAACTTCTTTTCTGTCCCTTATATAAATTCGGTTTTCCGAAATCTTTTTACATTTAAGGCTACCTTGAAAAATTTTTAATTTATCCTTTATATTTACTAATAAACAAAATAATTTATTTCAATAAAAAAATATAACAGTTCCCTGTTCAAATAAAAACAAAATGAATAAATCATTCGGTATCACTTTTGAAAAAACTAGTTTTGGCTTTAAAACTGCCACGCGAACACCTTATGTGGCACACAGTTGAGTTTTTACATCGAATCGCTTTATTAATATTTTTCTTGAGCGAACTCCGGAAGTAGCGTGTTCTACCCCCGTAAATGACGCAATTCCAAAAACTGTTGAGAAACAATACAATCACTGTCACAACAGCCTTTGTTACAGTGGCATTACTCGGGGCCACTGAAGTGGAATACTGCGGTGCTAAGTCAAAAAGAACAAATGTTATTGGCAATACTGAAACAGTGAGAGCGCAAATCATCGCAAGAAGCGACTTTACCACGTTCGATTCGAAAGTGTTTGATGTGATCAGTTCTTTCGCTCGAAAAATCGACGATCGTCGTCGAGTGCTGCGCTGCGTGTACCGCGTTCCTTCGCTTTTCGATCTAAAGCCAGGTCGAAGGGCAGGCGTAGGCCCCAGCTGCGTCGTTGATTCGTTTTTTGTCCCCTTAATCTCCTTTGTTAGTGGTGAAGGAGCAGCAGTCGCAATCAGTGCTGATCCATCGTCGTTAAAAGAAACTGTTTTTCCATTTGCTCTGAAAAACGAATTTCTTAACAAGGAACTTTGAGACAAGACTTCGGAACTTCGCGATCTTCCTCTGCTGTCAAATGCGCTGTTTCGACCGTTGATTTCTGATTTTTGGCGCGCTGCCATTCTCGCCGATGATCCTATGCCAGAAGACGAGGGCTTAATTTCAGACGAAGTAAAATCGAGACTGCCAGAAAGTTTTTTCTTGTACAGAAGCAAGCTAAGATTTCCAACCGATCGGTTGCCACGCAACGCTTTGACTTTGATTAGATTCGGCTTGTTTTCATTCACGACTTCGCAAGTATCGGACGAGTAATCCTCTCTGTTATCATCTTGCGTCATCGATTGGTCAGTGGCAAAGGAGATCATTCGCTCAAGCTTGGGAGTTTCGATGTTGCTGTAGCGTGACGTCAGCTCGTACGACGAATCGCAGTCTTTTTCATCAGTCTTCTTGTCGCTGATAGAATGGTTTTGATGAAGACTGGAAGATTTCTTCAGTTTTTTTTTTCTTTTCCAAAGAACGAAACAGAGTAAAATGCTAAAAATCCACGTCAGGAAAAAAGGAACAAACAAAATAATCAAATACCTGCAAAAATTAAAAGTTTGTAAATATTTCCGCTTATTTCGATATTTTGCCACCTACAGAAACTAATGCATCATTGTAAAGTCATAGATCCGATGGTTCGTTTTATAGAAAGTCCAAGTCGATTTTTATTTTGGTCTTGAGAAAGTTCCTAATAATTTAAAATTTTACTTGTTAATACCTTATGTGAAAACAAATGTTTTTATTCTGATTTTTAAAAGAAAATGTAGGCTACAATGTGTAAAGCCGATTTTTTCATTTTTTTTATACTAATTTAATGAACTTATTAAACCATTAATTCCTAAAAAATACTTACCACGCTAACGCCACAACATAGTTTTCATTAAATGAAAAAAGAACAAAAATGTGTCCGACTTGACGGTAGTGATTATTGAGTAAATGATTACAAGGAGTTATGGAAATTAAAACTCCGAAGAACCAAACAAAAAAAAGAATTATCGCCGATCTTGTAAAACAGAAATTGGAGTGCCTTTCACTTCCGGCACAACACAATAGTGTTCTTCCACGATTAAACTGACCTAAGGATAAACTGAAACAAAAGCAAACAGAGCGTAAGTAAGGAAAAACCAACGAACTATGCGTTAATATTAAAACAAAAACTTTCTCCATCATTATGGGCTTGTTCTTGCAAAAAAATTAAAAAGCAGAAATAATTTAGTCTACAACAAACAGGGCTGCGAGCACGAACTCGGTGAAATCGGTCTTTTTTACCAAACTCGAACTCGAAAAAAAATCGATCGAGTTCGACTGCATTCATATAAAGTGGAGACCGAAAAAAAGCGCCGACTTGGTATTACGCCTTAAAAGCACAAGTATATTAAGCAAAATATACTTGTTCTTTAGAGGCAAGTACCTTTTGCTCATCGCGGGCCAAATTTTCGTTTCTAAGTTTATCACGGGCCACAATCGTTGAAACAATCAAAGTAATGTTGTCATATTAGTTTGTACGAAAATTTCTGTCTCCAAAAGAGGTGTTCTCTAAAAAAAAGGTCTTCGCTTAAAATCAGTCTCCAATTCCTCACATTTCGTCCCAAAATCATAGTGCTCCCTAAAAAAAATAAAATGAAAAAAAAAAGCCTTCTCTCTGATTGTGGCTGAATTAGTGCTTTTCGAAACCTTTTGCGGCACACTTCGGCATCTCTCGCGCGACCCAGATTGTGGACGTTTAAATACCCTGCAATAATTTCAGTTCATTGAGAGTCGGATGAAAAATTCCTTCGCGGGCCGCGGGTTGGGCACCCCTGATCTAAAGTGAAGACCTTTTTGTCTCGGTTAAAGTCGAACTCGATGGATTAAAATTGGTGAACTCGAACTCGGATAAAAACTCATCGAGTTCAAAACCCTGGCGACCAATCACAAAATAAGTTCTAATCTGTAACATCAAAGCAGTTTTAAACTACGTAAAACAAAACCATGTTTTTATATTGCTACATTAGTAGCCAAGAAAGCTACATTAATAGCAGCAGCAAGAATACTCGAATATTGTAAGTCATTATTATGATACTATAATTTTTTCCAACACCTACTAAAAATACACAGTCATAAAAAATTAATTAAAGGTGACATGCGAAAGACACGAGGGTAGTGTTCTCCAACCTGTGTGTCGCGGCTCACTAATGTGTCGTGAGAGATCTCCAGGTGTGTCGCGAAAGATTTTGGAAAAAAATTATTTAGGGACATCGAAGTTTGCGGTTTTTGTACGTGAGATTCGAGAGAGAAAGAAAGAGCGTGCGTTCAGGCGAAAACTTTTTTGTTTTAGAGATCACCATGATTTTGGGACGAAAATTGAGAAATCATTGACAAATTTTCAGTGAAGACCTTTTTATTATTAACCAATATAATAGGTGTGCCGCAAAAATTTAAATAGCTGAACCATGTGTCGCCATATACAAAAGGTTGGTGAAAACCACTGCCCGAGTGGTAAAATGCAGCGGTTTTTCAAATCAATAATTTTTTTTGCGTCCCAAACAGTTGAACGTTTGCACCGAAAAATAAAGTGAAAGTTATCAATTATCACGTTAGGCTTACAACGGCTTGATAACGTCATTAACAGCTAACAGTGTCATTATTTCGGCGTATGAGCCATGTTATTGGTGTGTTGACCAGTACTTGTTCAAAACTATATAATTAGCCCACACAAGATTTAGCTATCGTGGTACCTATACTCGGTAGAGTCATGGTTAACTTGGCGACAGATGACGAGGTCCTATACGCCGAAATGCTGACACTGTCTGCTGCTCCATTGTGTTTTGATAGAAGACTATTATTACAGTTTGTGGTCTTAAAACTTACTATTCCTTAAAACTTTGTAATAAAACAAAAAAGTCATTACATTGAAAAATTGGTCCCACTACGTTGCCCTATGATCTTTTGGATAGCGATCATAGGGCAACATAGTGGGACCAATTTTTTAATGTAATGACTTTTTTGTTTTTTTTCAAAGTTTCAAGGAACTTTGAAATAAAATGTTAAAATAAAAAATTAAAAGATTATAAAAATTATAAATATAAAAAGTTATCAGCTGACTCAGAAGCAGGTGGGTTTCAATAAATAAGCTGTTTCATTCAAGTACATAAATGAGTTAAAATCCAAGACATGGTGACAGAATCAAATAAAGCAGCAGCAATGCAAGAAAACAAAAGACGTTAAGCGCGTCTAGGGTAAGCAATCTTAGAGCAACTTTTAAATCTGCTTAGTGCATAAACGATATAAACTTTTCATACCTTGAAAAACGTTTTGACACGTGAGTTGTAGCTTTCGTGGACACGTAAAACCGATCAATGCTTGCGGCTATGAGAGTGTACATGGACACGAAAATACTTAGGTGTGTTACGAATCCCAAAACGCTCGTGAAAAAAAACGACTCGTTCATTCTTGATCCCGGCTTTCGAACATTAGTTATATTGACGTCATTCATAGTAAGAAAAGCTGTTTGCTCGAGATAAGCCTTGGACGTTGTAATGGTGACGTTGCTGGACGACGGCGAAATCGTTGGTGCTTGTAAGGTATCCGCTATTCTTGGGGCGAGCATTTCGTCATAAAAAAAAATCACCGACATAGGGAGGACAAGAATCCCCACCAGCAAATCCGCAAGTGATAAAGAAATCACGTAATTTGAGTAATTGTGCATTGTAGGATTCCTACACAGTGTTCTTCGCGTGTTTGGAGCAAGATTCACAACCAACACAGCCATGTTCCCTCCAATTATAATCACAGAAATGATTATCAATACAGCAATAATTCCAATTTGAGTCTGCTTGCATTTAGCAGGCATGCACTTCCATAAAACAACTTCACTTAAGTTATTGTAGTTTTCAAGTGTGGGTCCAGAACTATCGCAGATAAATGGTCCACAAAAAGGCATTTCATATTCCACATATCCAATGGTTGAAATGTTCATTATAGAATAAGCTATAAATATTTTAAATTTTGATTATAAATTTATTAGATAAACCGTAGAACAAGGTCTCAATAAGCCTTAAAAAAACAAATATCTTAATTGCAAATAAGTTATGCGCCAAACGACTAGTGTTTTCTGCATTATATAGCAGGGGCAGTTAATTTGCGGTGCTTCCTCGAACAGTTATTTTATTCTAATACGGTCAAGCGAATGCCATCATACTGGAAATTTTGCCAAAAAAAAACAAGAAGCGAGGTCAATAGTCACGGATATGTTGCTGGGCTCTGGCCAAATTGTGAAATAAGAAACTATTTTCAGACTCCCCTTGACTAAAAATCAGAAAATAGTTTTTAAAAAACTTTTTGCCTATGTCTCAGTAGACATTAGATTTTAATGACTCGTGTGGAAAAGTAATTTTTCTTGCCTTACAATTACTTGATTTATTTCTTATATCCAACTTAAGAAAAGCTGTAATTTTGTAAAAACAACCCAAAAGGAAAGAAAACAATGCACTAAATTTGAATTTATTTTTCATTCACACAAGTTTTCGCAATTTACTACTCATCTTTTTTAAGTGTCACGAAATCATTTCGTAATTCTGTAAAATACTCAACTTGAGTGCATGTTTTTTTTAGTTTTTGATTAATTTCAGTATTTGACAGAGCTTTTTCCTGTTTATTCATTTGCAAAAAAATAAAGGTTTAAATTTGAAATCTCGTGCTATCCTCATTTAATCAGCATTACAACAATATTGAAGTAATTAGCGTCCGGCTCTGAAGCAGAAGACTTGGGCTGAATCCAGTCAAACCGAGGACTTTAAAATTGGTATTTACAACTTTCTTGTTCATTTAATAAATAATGTAAGTTTATCGACTTAAACATTTCACGGTCAACTCGGTGGCACTCTATTAAGGGTATAGTATATCTACGTGTTGTGTACAAAATTAAAATAAAATGTGATTATTATTATAAAATTCCAACGAGCTTAATAATGATGACATCATTATCGAAGTGGAACGTTGATATACTGTAATTTGTTGGAAAACACCTAATTTGAACTATTTGATTATTGCAGAACCAAACCATATGGTTTTCCAACAAAATATTTACGATTTCACTTCACTTAACTTCGCTTTTCATCCCTGGCGAAAAAGAAATAACATTTGAACCTACGTTAACACAAATTATTCTACTAAGATTATCATGTTTTTTAATCATAGTTTTGTTCTCTTTTTCATTCAGAACTATAAAGCAGTTAATTTTTTTCGTTCAGTTAACAAAAACAGTAAAATCTTTTTGTCAACTTCACATAGACAAAAAACGTGTTTTAATCTGACTTTTAAGACAAACAAACCAAGATAACCTTTTCTAAAACAGAAAATTCTAACTTTACATGCTGCACAAACCATTATCGTTGCTTTTTTTTATATATAGGCTAAGGTATTGTCATTACTTGTTAACGCTACTCGCACTATTTTGATTCAACTGTATGCTTTATCGGTTCAGATCTAAATACTTTCTTAACTGGTTGGTAAAAATGTATCAGCCCAGTAGCAAAATGTTTGACTGCTTTAATTTAATCCATTTAAGATGAGAGCTCTTTGTTTCAGATAAACTAGATTGGAAGGTGAGAAGTTTAAAAATTTCTAAAATGCTTCTCTTTCTCCAAACACTTTTTCCAATCGATAAGACCCATAGAATCAGCTAAAAAAAGCCACGTTTAGCCTCAGATTAAGTTGAGACTCAATTATGGTCTCTTTATGACGACCGGAAAACCTTCTAATTTAACAGGGCGCTAATATAATCAAATGATTCTACTCTTTTTAAAAAAAAGGCTAGATATAACAATCATTACAAGCAATAATTTTGGCTCACACAAAGAAAATCTGAAGAACTAGGTTGGTAACTTAGCGTTTATCACATTGAAAGATAATTTCAAACCGCGACCGGTATAAGCTGTCTGCTGGGTCGCGTATTTCTCCACACAAACCGTAGTAATTATATCAGTAGATGAGCAATTAAGATTGATATTTCGCACATGATAACAACGCAGCCGGAGGGAAATTGTGGCTTCCCACAGATGTAACCGCCAACGTCAATGAAACCACTTTAAACAAAGAAGACAAAAGACCTTTTTTGATTGTTATGTTCTATCGCTTTTACAATTCGCAAGATTTTTAGGCGTGAATCATTTTGTTTCGTTTGCTTTGGCAAAAATCAGTATCGACCTAAGAGGTTCTAATTCTTTTTGGTCTAAATATTTTAAGAAACCTAAAGTTAACATTAAAAATTATAAAAAATACAAAACTAAATTATGCTCTCACAACTGCTTCATAACTTCTACTATTTTATTACAATTTAAAAATTCTCTACAAATTTACTTGAAACAGATTCAGTTTTGAACCCATTTAATTATTAATTAAGTAATAAATGAATAACTGTTTTAAAGATGTTGATCTAAGCTATAATGCGAAACTAATTAAACAAAAAAAACTAAATGCATTGCAATACAACCTGCTGCAATCTCAAAAACGACTAACCTATATACTTTTGGTGTCAGTATTACAGACAACAAACAAAAATGACATTACACTTCCACTGGTAAATGCTTGCTAGGAAACGATGAATATTTGCTCGTTTTACGTAATTTATTCACTTTTCAGCGAGGACAGTACTTCCAGTTTGCACGGCATTGCTGGATTTTTAAGACTATCGTAAAGCCTAAGATTTTCAATTTTCCTTAAAATAATATTAGAATCTGTTGTAAATTACTCACTGGAAAAAAATTTCTTTTAAATATGCCAAATTTAATTCTTGCAAAACTCGTGTCGCTCGCTAATTAATATTGATTGCTCAAAAAAGTGAGATACTGTGTTCGAATCCTACTCGCGTCATTCTAATGTGTCCTGGAAAAAACACTGAATGAGATTTTCCTCTGCTTGGTGGTTTCAGCAAGCAGTTATATATTACAGTCATATCATTGTATAAAAAAACCACATTAAAAAAACCTTTAACCGAACAGTCATGTTAATGCGTCACCGAAAGCGGGTCGAGGTAATCACTCAACGGTTTCCCAAAGCTTTATGTCGCCTTCATGGTCCTGCAAGTGAGGAAAAAATTAAGATGATGTTGATGTGCAATCAAGTACGATAAAAAATTGTTATTTTACGACAGACGCTAATTATGGATCATCGAGTAAACTTTTTGGAGCCGCGCATTTGCGTAACATCACGGTAAATTATATTTCTCGGTTTTTTTTTTAAAGCTAATTAATCGGAATAAATTTATTTCAAAATGCGAATATGCAAATGATCCATCCGGTAAAAGCCTAATAAATTTGAAATTAACAAACTTTAAAATTCTTTCAAGTGACAAAAATGCATTTTTAAACCAAGATAGCCTTCATAAAATATTTAAAAACAGTATAAACACCTTTTCAGCTATCAATTTGCTCGTATCTGTCATTAATAAACTGATGGCAGATAAATTGCTGAAACAATCCTATATTATTATATGCAGGACATAATCATGACACTATTTCCAGCTGTTAAAGTTACATAACTTCAGATAAAGAAGTAAATCAAGTTGTGCTGTTTTCAATTCGTAAAGCTGCTTCAACAACGCTACGGCCGACATATTATCTCGCTACCTGATGCATCTTATATCGCAAAAATATTATTTCTATTAAAAAGCATAATCCTTCCTTTCTATGTTGAAATAAATGCTGACAATAAAAAAATACAGCCGAAAGAATGCGTCACTTACTTGACAACGTGAAAAAAACTCTTAAGCCTAAACAAGACGAAAAAAGTTAACAGGGCAGAGTTGAAAATTTGCTTCAATAGGTCGTTTACAAATCCGTAACAAAACTTACTGAATTAATTACTCACCACCATAACTAAGTCAAAACGACTAAATGCTTATACCAGTGGTTTCCAACCTTTTTAGTCACGGACCTTTTCAAAAAATCATCAAGTCTATGACCCATAAATTTTTAAGATCGTAACTGACTAAAATTTTTCGAAGTTTTTTTAAATTTTTTCCAATTTTTAGTGCCCTTGCCGAACTCTCAGCCTATCAACGGACTCCCAAGAAGCCCTTGGACTCCTGGTTGGGAACAACCGGTCAATGTTCTGTAAGTCGTTCAAATAGAAAATTTTTAAAATCAAATTTACAAAAAGGCTTAGCATCAGTACACTTTATGCGGTTGCAGTTTTTGCAATGGTCTCACGTTTACAGTTTTAAAGGTCAGAAAATTTATAGCACTTGACTTTTCGTTCTCTATCATTTATCTTAGTTTTGCCACCATGAAAAACCTTTGACGAATTATGAACTCGACTCCAAAGAACTATTGATCGTCCAAATTATTTCGAATGCTTAACTTCAAAATATTTATATCTCAAGTTAAACAAAAGCGACGCAATTAAACTGTCAGCAAAAGCTCAGCACCTCGAATGATTTGTAGTTTTAATAGCTTAGCTATGCCATAGCGAACCTTACATTATACATTGTTTTTTAATGCATTTTATTTCTTGTAAAGTCAAAGCAATAAATCTTTCTGTAACAAGAAGCTGTTGCTGTAGCACTTTTGTATCTAAAGACGTGAATTCAAAGCAAATTTTTTAAAACAATTTACCCGACACTGATTTGTTTTATAAATGCAGCATGAGCTGCAGGTTATAATTCAACTAAAATTGTATTGATAAAGAAATATTTACGCTTTTTCTGACTTTGCAATCGTTGACGATTTTGGTTACGATTCTATGACGTAACAATGATTCATTACCAAAGGCGGTATTTTTTAAATTTTAACGCAGTCATAAATTATATTAAAAATCTACTCGTTTGACTCTACACAGGTGAAATGTGCGCTCAACTGTCAAAGTTTTCTTGTAAGTGTACAATTTTAAACAACACGCTGTAATGATGTCGATCAGTGCGTTAATTTTAATCTTGTAATAACGACCATACGAAAAATAATTGATAACAGTATGATTAATGACATATCTCAAGAATGAAGACAAAATGAATCCGTCTGATAAAAAAAAGTATAGCAACGTTGTATTGTCGATTTCCTAACTCATTCACTTTTGCATACAACATTTGCATTGAATTTTGACGGACATTTATCTTCTGATGTCATAAATTATCTTACAAAAAAAAACAGCATTTTAAGAAAAAGTTTTGTGGAAGAACAAGCTATACTGTTTTTTTTTCATATTTATTTACAAATTTGAAGCCCTGATATCGAAATTATATTCGAAGAGAAAAAAATAATACAAGCAAAATTGAATATAGCATACTGCAATTAATTTTCAGTCTAAGTATCTTCTTTTCTTAAACATTTTTATCAATCATTCTTGAACCTGTGGATGGTACATTCGGTCCGTCGGTAGTGCACAAAGGATTGTCAAGATCGGTGGGCTTATCATACGTCGCGTTTTAGCCAGGACAGTCCCGATTTTTAGGCCTTGTCCCAGCGTCCTTCCCGGTCAACCATGATATCCTGGTATTTCCAATTTAAGTGAAAATATTTTTTTTAAAAAACGCTACTTTTTAGCGACGAAAATCAAGAAATCCAAGACAGATTCAAAGTGAAGATTTTTTCTTTCAGAAATCATTGCTTTTTAGGGACGAATTTTTTTTCTTTTAAAGAAAGTTCCGATTCATTATTTCGGAAATTCGGTGTGCCTAAAAATCGGACCCATAAATTATGTTTATTTATTTTTTCTTGTGGATCTAACTTATGCAGTGAAGAAACATTGTGAATTTCAAAAAAACTTTTAAGTTTTGTAAATTTTTTTTGTGCAATTAAGTTTTGAAACTCTTGCTTTTACGAATTATCTATTTAGAGTTTAACTAAAACTTGTCGGTAAGTTTAACCCTTTGACTGCTGAACACGGGGAAGGTGTTCTGCTCCAAATTGACCAAAAGACACATAAAAGTAAAAATTTTCAAAATTTCTTTATTTTTATTTATTGCAAGCACAATGGTGTACAAAGCAAGAATTTGACGAAAAATGAGTTATTTTTTACTCAAATGAACAAAATAAACAGTCGACAAAAGTCAAATATCGCACCATCTCGATAGTGACGTAACAATATTTTTCTTCAAATGGACAAAAGTCGAATATCGCATGTAAGGCAGAAGAATTTTATTTGACTATCGTCGAATGTAGGAGTCAAGGGGTTAAACAACGTATTTTACTGAAAAGGTAAATTCATTAGCTTTATTTTTGTTAGCACCAACTGGAAAAAAAGCAAATTTTTCTTAATTTCTACAAATTTTTCATTGCAGTCTGCTTTTTTCCTGTTTTTTAAGAAAACATAAGTTTTAAATTTTGTCTGCGTCTTTTTGTGTGATCAAAGGACAAAAACAAAAACAAGGTGATCAAAAGTAGAACTTTTTTGTTTCACAACAAGTTTTCGGCGTCAACAAATAGCTGTTTTGTTTAGAAGTAGTACGTGGAAATAATCCAAAATGCACTTAAAACTTCTTCTCTGTTAAGTGTGCAAACACCTTCGGCGTTTACAACAAACCTGGTATCAATTGGACCGAAAAAATAAATGCTGTGAATGGATACCACAGAAAAGCGAAGCAAACATTCCCGCACCGCATTGAACGTCGGATTGCAGAGGTCGCTCTAATCTAACGCTAAAGTTTAATTACTTTGTTATGACCGAATTATGTGGGCGACGAATTAAAGCCTCAATAGCACCTGAGAATAGACTCACTTTTTACCGACACTTTCTGATGAAGCGATTAAACTAGCTTTTCAGCTTTTTGGCCGATTTTAATTGCCATTTGCATACAGTTGACAAGGTACAATTGCAAAGTATTTTGCTACGGTGTTTACTACAGCGCACCGAATAATTTCATTTCAACTTTTAATGCTTTTTCACACATCAAATTACTGGGCGTTAAAGAAATTTCGTCTTTAAAAGCAATACAATTAAAATCAATTATTTGTTCATTAAGTTTTTATATTTCTTACCATACACTTGAAATGAAAGAAATTGATGAAAAATCTTTTGTTATTTCTTTTCTTTTACATGAACCTTCCTAAATACTGCATTTATAAAAAAATCGTGTTTTCTTTAATTATTTTCAAAACAAAGATTGAAGCGTTCCAAATCTAATTAGCTTTTGAAGATGATACTTGTAGAAGTCGAAAAAGCAAATTGTTTTGATTCTTCCACAACAAAGTTATAACTGCGTATATAGGTAGCCTATATTAGCAGTTATAACTTTGTTGTAGAAGAATCAAGACAATTTGATACATTGCTTTTTCGGCTTCAACACGTATCATTTTCAAAAAAAATTTGTCGGGTAAAATTGTATTGCGATTAATTTTGTTTCATTTGCTTGTGTTTACCTTTAGTGAGTAGCAAAGTAGGTGATAACCGATAATAGCAGAGATATAGTCAAGAATTTGTTTTGAATAAACATGAAAGAAAGGGTCTAGAACAGGGGTTCCCAAACTGGGGTACATTTAGGCTTCCCAAGGGGAACATTATTATATGAAAAAATATCCTTATTTAAGTTAAATTTTGTTTCCGGAAGAATTTTAAAATAGACTTAAACGTCTGAAATTTTTGAATCCAGTAGATAGTACTTACGTTAAACAGGACAATTAAGAGAGAAGACCTTTTTTTTTAGAGATCACCTTGATTTTGGGCATGAATTGGGAAAACTTTGTGGCTGATTCAAAGTGAAGACCTTTTTTTTAGAGATTACCTTGATTTTGGGCATGAATTGGGAAAATTTGTGGCTGATTCTAACTGAAGGTCTTTTTTTAAGAGAAACGTCACAAAATTTTGGGGGTATATGCAAACCTGTTAAAGTGCCCAAAGGGTACCGATGAACTAAAAGTTTGGGAAACCCTGGTCTAGAAGAACAGAGCAAAACAAATAATTCCGTCTCAAATATTCGAATTTTTTTTCTTTTAAAAATGCAAGTCAAACAAACTTAACATTGAAAGCAAAGAGCGAAAAATGGAATTTTTTTTACTTTTTTAGAACAACTTTTTTATCAGGCAAATATGTCTTAGATTATAGATTTAAAAAGTATTACCAATAATTTTAAAACAAATTTTGTTATTAGTGTATTTTTAGATTGCGATCATTTCTATGAGCCAAACACTGCGCCAACGATAAACAAAACTTTACAATAAAAGCTGTTTAGAAGTAAAAAATATTATTGGGAAGCTCTTTAAAAAAGTCGCAACACAATTTAAGAGTTGTTGAGCATAAAAAAATCAATTTGGGTCGGTTTTTCAAAGTTAATTAAATTGTCGTTTTTTTAAGGAAACTACAAAGCAACTCTATAAAACGTTTTATAACGGCAAGCACATACAGAGGATAAAATAGCCTACTTACTGAGGTTTTTTAGGCACAAAAAACTTTGTTGACATGGTGTTATTAAAACTTAAAGAATAAAAAATCAAAAATTCAATATTTTTAAACTTGAAGTTTATCTTCTTTGAAAAAAAAACGATTCAAATTTGAAAAGCTTGAATGAGTAACCTGAGAAAATTTCTTTTAGTCAATTAACATTTTCCTACTTTAAATAGGATTAAACCAATCCACTACTGGATCCAACTAAACAAGTCACAAAACGCCAAACTCGGCGCCCACTGAACGTGGCTCAACTTACTACATAGTCGACAAGGGCATTACTCTCCTGTGCTTTTTCTCACTGACTCAGGTCGCACGCCATTTGAGTTCTCCCGCGCGCTCGCTTTCGCCGCGACCCAGCGGTCGCTTTGAATCGAATCGTATCGACTCACTCGAAGTGCAGGCGCACCTGTTGTTGTGCTGTGTCGAGTTGCTACCGATGACGTCAACGAAGGCGTTCGCAGCATGAGTCACGTATTAACGATATGAGAAAAATCAACACCGCGGGCTAATCCCTCCTTCAACCGTGATAAGCCGAAAAGAAAAAAAGAGAAAATTTTGTTCAGGGGCCGAGCCAAATGTTTCTTATTCCTCCCTGTTTCAACTCAAAACAGAAAAATAATCAACTTCAGTAACGAAAAAATTTTCTTCTGCTTCAATCTTAAATCTAAGGATAGCCAAGAGAAAATATAGCACGGTTTTATTGTTTCTACGACAAATACAATTATCGCTAAGTTATCGGAAGTGTTTACACTGTACACGCAGAATAAAAGATAAAACAATCTCACTTGCTTATCGCATCATGCCCAAAATTTATTTTCTATTTTTGCAACCGTGGAAGTTTACAGCAATGTTTCATACATAATCACCTTATTAGGTAGAGGGTCCAAGTACATTGAATAAAGAAATTGCGAGTTAGACGCGAATTTTAATTATCAGTTTTTCATCAATTAAAGTATATGTATTTGTTGCGATACGTTTCAAAGAAATAACAAGCGATACCAATTGATTTGAAATTTACAGTTAATCTAACAAGCGATCAACAATCACAAAATAAAAAATCTTTTCATAGAGAAAGAGTTCATCACTAATAGGATTTTGTTTTCAAATCCGACAAATCAGTTTTGCAAAATTTTACAAGAAAATAATGACATACTCGTACGCAATAAGATTTTTTGCAAATCAAGTTCATTTTCATCTTCATTTAAATTTAGGTTTTCTGCTTACGTAATTGGCAACAGCATCGGAATTGGCTCGGATCTCAACACATCATGATAACATCTTTAAACAAAATTTTGTATGAACAAGTAAGAAAATGTTCAACTTTAATTAAGAAATTGTATTTAAATAAATGACTTTAATTAACAAAGTGTCGATAAAAGCTTTTCAATTATTCTTTAAAATTAATAAAAGTATCAAAACTGGAGTAAAAAAAATAATTAGAAAAGAAGCAAAGGTTTTTTTTAATTGGGAATTTTTTATTTTTTTATTTTTTAAAATTTTAGAAAGAATTTAAGAAAGAAATTCAATACAACGAAAAGGAGTTTTTATTACATCCATAGCTAAAGGTTAAAAAAAGTTTATCAAATGATGAATTTTTAGCTTCAGAATAATTTTTTATCTATTACTCGAAAAGTTTTCGTTAACACTTAAACAATAAAATTATTATATACGACCTATCCGGTGCTTCTGCTTCTTGTGATAAAAATATCGAAATTTGTGGCTGATTTAAAAGTTTTAAGTTTAAACCAGATAAGTTTTGGCGCTTTATTAAATTATTTTAATGGTTCAGGGTGGGTAGTCAGAAACTTGTAATTATCAACTCTCAAATTGAATACAATTAGTTGTTTACTTTTATGGAGAAGCATGGGCGTACGCAAGGGGGTTTCAGGAGTCAATCCCCCCTTGAAGAAAGGTGATCAGAGATGTGCACTTATACATAAATAACATACAGTATTAGCGACAAATAGATTACAACAGTATGGTATAAGCCTTTATCATTTTTGCACTTTGTTCTTTTTAAACTTTATTGGTAATTTTATTAAAGATCGTTTTTTCTGCCGCCCCAATTGTGTCAAAGCTTGCTAATCTGAGTAAAACTTTCAAAACCGAAAAATATTTTAACGTAAAGTCAGGTCTTCCAAGCTTCACTTTTGGTGTCTATTGTTGTCTATTGTTTTATCACAATGTTTTTGCGTGAGATGCGAGCCTAGGTACATTGCTACAAAAAGCGAAACAATGAAAAGCTAAGCATCTAAGAAGAATCTCTAAAAGAAATTCGATTATACTCTGGAAAGAACGATAAAAAAATTAAAAATACACGCAAATATAACAAAATTGGTTCTTTATTTTCACAAATTTTTTTTCAATATACTGGTAGATCAATGGTTCTCAAAGTTTAAGTCGTATACTTTCGCTTCAAGGCTTTGCATCCCCCGATAGTATTTGACAAATTTTTTTGAGAAAAATTCCTTTTTGTTATTAAGTAAAAAACTTTTTTTGGTTTTTATTTTAATATGAAGCATCGTGGTCTTACCTGCTACTGAAACTTCTGTCAGATAAGCACATGATTAGAATGATTATGGAGCTTGTCCGTAACAAAAGTTTTACTCTTAATATTTGACAGCAAGCAAGGCAAGCTCCGCCGTTAAAGAAATGGCGTTCCTGGATCGGTATTGGCTCTTCTTATTATTAATATCTATACGTGTGATCTGCCTTCCACAATCTTCAGAAAGTTTGCTTATGCAGCCGATCTAACATTGTTGCACTCTTGTTGAAACTGAAAGGACTTGGAAGTCAAGGCATGACTACAGTTTTTGCGTATCTCCAGACATAGAATTTGAAACTCAATTTTTTAAAGACGATGAAAGCAGCTTTTCATTTAAATAACCGAAAAACCAAACGTGAGCCAAAGGTTTATAACAACAATACATTTTTACCATTCTGCGGTCCCGACTTATTTTGGGGTAAAACTAGACAGATTGCTAACTTTCCGTCGCCATTTTGTGTTATTGCGTAGAAAATCGTGTCTTCTTGCGTCACACTGGTGAAGCGACTTGCGAAGATGGAATGCCGGGCCAAAACATTGTAAATAGCTGTCCTATCCCTGGCCTACTTGACAGCTGAATACTAAGCGCCAGTCTGGTAGTACAGATGCAATACGGAGTACTGTGAGAATGCATCCAGGCTCCGTACTACCCATGACCAATACCTGGTCTGTTGGAATGGGCTTGCTTTAAACAGCTTGAGTTAAGCTCAATCGCCTGTAGACTGGTGTTAGGCGATTCCATTTTTCCATGCACGATGGGGTCTCGCTCTTTTACCAAATTTTGAGTGCGGCGCCATTGAATAAACCGCAGACCACATCTTAACAGCGTGCCCCACAGCCTATAATGGACATGACATGGATTACGTAGTCTGATGGTTCTTGATGACAAAACCCGATGCTGGCTCAACACCATCGCTACCAGCATCTCTCCTGGCAGTGCAGCAGCCTGGGGTAGTACAAGGATAAACCTTTGGCCTCAGCCCTGTTTGTGTTTGACCTAGAGTTGATGACCTTCCATACTACAGCAACAACAACAACAACAACAACATTTTTTCGGTCTTTATTTTAGCGAAACAATTTTTATGAACTGTTAAGGTGCAACTATAAAGAATGTGTCAGTTTATGTTATCAGTTAATAATTTAGAATCGACTTACATTTTATTCTAATTTTTTCCTGAAAGATTATTTCTTTGTACAAATTACGAATTCCTTCCTGGGTAGCCAAGTGCTTCACTTTGAGAAATACTGAGCTAGATATAATTGATTTTAGTTGCAATACAGAGTGCTCGGTAAGGCAGTCAGTGCTAAATATTTCTAAATGTAACTGTCATGTAATTAAAATATAATTTATACTCTTTTTGACCCAAGTGCGATAATCATCTTATTCAAATAGAATTTAATACGTAGCTATACAAGGTGAATTATCTTCATACTTTTGTAGTTATGCTTTGTGATTGTAGCCATTCTAAAAATTGGGTTCGATTTGAGCTGAATTAATTCAATTATATCAGTGATCTAAACTTGTGGAAAATTTTATTCGTATTTAATACAGTGGTACCTCAGGATAAGATTGTTTCTGCTTACAAATATTTCGGCTTACGAACCGAGTCTCGAAGAAATATTTGTTTTGAGATACGACGAAAAGTTCGAGATACGAATAAAATAAAACACAAAGTCAAAAAAAAATCAATAAAACACAAAGTCAAAAACAAAATAATTACGTAATGTACATAAATTAAAGTGTTAAGTTTACGTACACTGCAAATTTTGTGGTTATTTCACACTTCATAGTGTATTGTACGACTGTTCTCGGGTAAATTGCAACAAAATTATCATTATACATAACAACAATATGCATTATTATTGTTGTTTTATTGATTTTATTAATGTCTCATTGTTTGTTTAGATGTGTATCATTGAATATGTCAGCGTTTCTCAAACCATGGGTCACCAAGACTACGCGGATGGGTCGCGAAAGCTTGTCAATTACCGCACGTAAAAGAAAAAGATCTGCGCAAACAAGATTTCAAAAGTGAAGATCCTTATTTAAGAAAACATTACAATTTTAAGACGAAAATCCTGAAATCAGAGCAGATTCAAGGTGAAGAGATCACTACGTTTTGAGCCGAAAATCAAGAAATTAAAATAAGTTTGCTCACGAACATATTTCTACCTACACACAGTGATGGATATTCAAAGTTAGGGGCCCGAGGCAAGGATTTCCAAAACTTGATGTTTCCTAAAAAAATATGGCTTTGATCTCGTATTTCCATTTTTTCTGCCAAAATCATCGTGATCTCTAAAAAAAAAAGGTCTTCACTTCAAATCGAATTTCTATTTCCAACTTTTCGTCCTAACTTCATAATGATCCCTAAAATAAGATCTAGAGCAAAATGAGCCTATATGAGGTATTTTTGAGGGGGCCCCGAGGCAACTGCCTCATTCACCTCACCCAATATCCACCGCTGCCCACACACATACAGCTAAAAAGTAGACGATCATTGTTGGCTTACATAACAATTTTGTGTTGTTTCAATATGCGCTCACTCAAATTTATTTGGGTCGCAGTCATATTTGTAGATCGTTGTTTTTAGCGATTTTGGGTTGCAGAAAAAAAGGTTTGAGAAACGCTGGAATATGTACTTATAATGTCTACTTTTTGCCTGGGGAGTATGATGTTTTCACTTTATAAAAATGGGTTTGTGTGGGTTGGAACGGATTAAGCCATTTACATGTAAATCTAGCTTCTGCATACGAATAATTAACCTTACGAACGCCGTCCCGGAACGAATTCAATTTGTATCCTGAGGTATCACTGTAGTTGTGTTTAGGATAAGGCAAAAAAACTTATGCATCTGCAACGTGATGGATGTGAAAAGCATATAGGCTCATATTTGGAATGTAAGTTTGGAAAAATTTCCGGCCCATGACCAGGACCACTTTTAATAATCGTGTTTTTTGCTTGCAACCCCCCATTTGACAAATTCCTGCCTACGCCGCTGTGGAGAAGTATTATGCAGCTTAAAAATTACGTTAATAGCATTTCTAAAAATAAAGTGTACGAGAAAAAATTTTGGTGTTATACAGTAATATAGCTAAATTAACTATTGAGTCAATTTCAAGCGCTATTAAGATTGAAAACGAAGGTCTTTTTACTGCCCGAGATGGTGATCCTATGCTAATTATAAGTTGGAAAAAGGGATCAGCAGAAATATGAAGCATTATCGAGTAGAAATATTGAAATTAGGCCCTGCTGTTTTTTTGGTAAAACGTTATTATCACAACTTTTATTTTCATTTAAGAACTACTGGAAATATAATGGAACAAGTAAAAAAACATGGTTTTGAATTTTACTATGGTTTTATCGTTATTTTTCTTAGCTCTTTTATTTTTGCTACAGATATTGGCCTGTAGATGCGCAAACTTAACCAAAAGATTTTTACAAATTCGTGGAGCTGGAACAATTAGGCAAAAATTTTATGCAAGTGTTACCCGAATTTCAATCATGCGCCATAAAAAAGTCGATTGAGGACCCAAAAAAGGTCTTCATGTAAACTGATTACCTGCCGAAAAAAGATTAAAATTGCCCAATTTTTTCACATTTTTCTAGCAAATGAGAATCAGTAGGGTTTGATATTCTCCGGCTATGGAAGGTAATCTTTCAGATTTCTTGTCTTTTTTTGAAGTTTAATATTAAGAATGATACTGTGGCTTACTCGTAAATAATTAACTAAGTGCCCGAATCGCATGATAGCGCAATCGAAATCTCATCCTGCTGAAAAGAAATTGATTTAAATTCTCAGGTTACTTTCGGAAACACAAAACAATAAATTTAATGTTAATTTAAAAAAAGCTTATCTTCTTCCTTTAATTTGGTTTCAAATAAAAATTAAAAGTTTTAATTAAAATCAAAAGGAAACATTCAAGTTAGGATTTAATGATCAATTTGTTTTTTTCTCGTTTGTTTTTTGGTGTAATAATTATGCTCACGTCAACGATTTTTGCTGTTTTTGTTTTCGCCAATGCTTTGCAATCCGTCGTAAATTTAAATTCAAAAACAAAATTTCATTTCGTTATAACTTTGGTCAAATGCAAACATTGATTTGTCTCTTAGTTTCGCTGTTTGCCTTGCGGGGATTATCGCAAATAAATTGAATCAATGACGTCAAAAGCTATTGAAAAAATAAACATGCAAGAAGGAGATTGTAAAAATCACTCTTCTTCTTCACGGAGTCGAGATTGGAAAACCTCAACCCTTGTTTTCAAAACTTTATCATAGTTGTAAAAGTTGTGCTATTACCAAGCAGAGCCATTGCTGTAAATGGATTAGTGTGAACGATTGCGATTCTTAAAAATTTAGTCGATACGAACAAACGACAGTTTTTGTTTGATAATGATGATGGAAATGTGGAAAATGTCCTGTATAATTTATCCTAATCCCAGTTCACAACAACAAGGATCGACAACTTAGGCGTCGAATTGAAAGCGCTGTCTCGCGTATCTTTTTTTACGAGCGTTCAAGCGTTTTAACATTCTCTTTGGCTTGCAAGAGCAAGACCTCGCCATAAGAGCAGCAATTGGATTGTGAGCTTGTGAACGAGTTAAATTTTTTATCGATTATTTTTAAGTCTCTTTCAAAGCATAATAAAAAATACTTAATTTTATTATTTTCTTTTACCATAACCAAAACAATTGATTCAACTGCATTTGACAGAGAATAAAAACAAGTTTTTGGAAATTGACAAGTTTATTGCATTTTTCGTGCCGCATCCATTCTGAGAAAAGAAGATTATTTCTGATAATTTTATTTCAAGGGGCATGCGTGTTTATAAATTTTATTTTTTGAAACGCAGGTATGGGAAGGTGATGGTGTGTTTTGAGTTACTCTTACATTCTCTTGGACTGAGACTGGCATCTCAATATGATTAAAGCTACTGTCTTTCTGAAATATTATGGCTTCATATTACTTTTGAATAGAACTTTTGGCGTAATTTGAAGCAACGATCGATTATCTTTCGAGCGTCGCATATTACCATTTGCTTAATTTTAAATCTCACGAACTATTAACAACTTTTAGCTTGCGGTCATACGCAGTGATGGCTTTAGTATAGAACGAATGGAACGGCCGCATCGGGTCCCTACCCCCCAACAAAATGCCATAAAAACGACTGCTCTTTATAGTAACACCATGACAACTTCAAAAATTTGTTTAATTCAAACAAATACCGTTATTTTCTTTTCACTTGCTCGGAACCTTATTGTTTTTTTTCAGGTTTATTTCTTGGTCCCCACTCTTTTTAAAAGGTAAAAAGCAAATGAAGACCAAAAATAAAAATAAAAATGACTTCAATTGAATTATGCATTTTTTCCAAAATGTGTCTTTTTTTCTCGTTTCAGCTTCTCTTCTTCTAACCTCATAATCGGTCATAATGTTACAAAGCAGTTTTGAATAAGAAAAAAAGTACAATAATCCTAATACCAGACAGTTTAAACTGAATAATAATATCTGGTCATGGACCGAAAGTGGGTGTTTAATGATAAGATGACAATTGCTCCGAGTTAATCACCTCCGTTCTTGCTGCACGCACCGCAAGTCGGAAAAAAAATTGAAGAGGAGATAGATTTTGAGTTGATGTTTTAGCTGTTTAATTACCTTAGATTTTAAGTGTGTTCAAATGGTTAAAAATTGTGGAGGAATGTAATGATAACGTAATTGTAATTATCGTTGTACAAATTATAGTAGGTATTTTAAAAGTTCTTTAATTTATACCTTGAATAAAATACTTTGCAAGTGTAAACATTCTACCCAATCTATATTCTATTTCATAAGCGGTTATATTGTTGATATTTTAATCACATACTCAGCGTAATCGTGTTTTTAATTTTTTAAAAAACTGCTTCCCGTCCACGATTTTTGCAGTTTGTCTTGTACTTTATCATAACAAACTTTAGACGCAAACTTAAATCGTTCTAAAATACAACTCTTTGATTAAAACTTAGCGCATGACTATCAGATAAAGTACTAGGGGCCTACTGTATTACAAAAGATAATGTCGACATACTGTATTCACCTTCACGGACGTGACCAATGAGCAATCAGTGTCTCTAGTTTATACAAGGAAACTGACCAATGTTGTTGAGTTTTCAAAAAGCGTTGCCTTGCGTTCTGTTATCGCCACAAACCGAGTTTGCTTTTTGTCAGCGGGAATATTCAAGTTCGTTTGTTAAACAATCAAAAAGCTTTTCTCCTTCGGACACGACACATGTTGCTTTTTTTCTGCCAAGCTCATAAAACTGAAACATCAAAGCAAAAGCGAGAATGCTCAACCTTTTTTGCTTTTTCTTCAAAGAAAGCAAATTATATTAAACAAATTATGAGTAAGTTTTTTTTACTCGAAAAATATTTTTTTAGTAAACGTTTGCTGCTGGCACTGGCACCGGAAAGCTATTTTGTTAGGAGGAGGCGAAATTCAAAAAAAAGCTCCTCATTTTTAAGAAGATTTTCAGCGCCAACTTTAATGATGACTAGGGCCCGCGAAAGTCAATAAAGTCAAAATTTTTTCAGGGCCTTGTTACATCATGAAACGCGTACTAAAATTGGTTTCGGGAGCTCAGGAGTCTGTTTTGGTAAATTTTATCAGTCAAATAAAGTCAAAATTTTGATTAAAGTAAAAATTTGTCAAAATTGTTTTTATTCAAATTCCCTTACAAAAGCGAACAAATTATTTTTTTCTTTATTTTTCTTAATTTTTGAGCAGCTATCAAAATTTTATGTGCAGTTTTATACGTGTTTGAATGAAGTCTTGAAATTCAAACTTCTGTAAATACAGTAGTTACACTATCGTCACAATACGAATGCGTGCGTTAATTGACGTGGAAATGCATAAATGCATAACTGTTACACAATTAACCTATTCCTATAAAACGTTTACGCTCTTTACAGGTCTTTTTGAACCGTAACTTGCAAAATTTGGTCACATTAAAAATATCTAAATAACCCAAATCTTCAGCAGCGAAAGTTAGACAAATTTGCAGCGAATACCCGGATGAGTTTTTGGCAATTCCAGTCGGCGATTTACAATGTAATCTTTGCGATGTATTAGTCAAATGTGCCAAAAAATGTTTCATGGAAAGTCACCGAAAAAGTACCAAGGTAAATTGGAGACGAACAACAAATCCCAAAGTAAGCAAACCTATTTACGACTCGATCAAATAAACTTCAAGGAAAAGGTAGTCTCTTCATTTCTAGCAGCAGATATTCCACTTCATAAATTGAACCATCCTTCTTTAAAGTCTCTGTTTGCTACAATGGGAAAAGTATTGCCTTCTGAGACTGCAGCCCGGGGAAGTGTTGCTAAATTAGCATATAAGAAAGAAGAGCGAATTCGAGAATTACTTTTTGACAAACAAATTTTTTTGATTGTGGATGAAGCAGAGGTTGCTAAACGAAAGTATATTAATGTGCTGGTGGGCAGCTTGGATACACCAAATGACACATTCTTCATTGATTGCCTTGCACTTAAAAGTGGTAGCAATGTTAATAGCAATATTATTCTGCACATTGTGGATGATATATTACGAGAACTTGAAACAAAACGCAAAAATTTTGCATTGCTCTTGACAAATGCTACTCGGTACATGTCTTTGACGGGAAAAACATTAAAAGAATTATACCCATTTTTGATGCATGTCACCTGCGTTGCACACTTACTACGTAACTGCGCTATGCGAGCTTATTTTAAAAATATTGATGAAGTAGTAGCAATAATTAAAAATAAGATCGTAAAAACCATTTTCATGAAGCTGATCTGCCATCACCTCCTGACCCTATGATTACAAGATGGGCAACTTGGCTCCGAGCTGCCTTATATTACTCTGAAAACCTTCCTGTTATTCGTACCATTGTCAACAATTGGACAAGTGGAGGCGTCTTAGTCAGCAGAGCGAAAGATGCTATCAATGCGAATGATTTGGTGCCAGACTTAGTTAGTATAAATCAATACCGGACTCTAGCAGCTAACGTAGAGTTTTTAGAAGCAGGTGACTGCACAATGACCGAAGCATACAGATTACTGAAAAATATACAATTTGATGATGATCCTTGAGCAATTAAAGCTTACATCAAAAAACGACTATCCAATTCTGATTTAGAAGCAATAATAAACTGTACGAATTTACAATCGCTCCAACAAGCTACGCACTATTGCAAAAAGCCCAGCCAACCTGTATTCCTGTTGAGATCATTTTTCATGCTAAGCAAATTACTGAGAAAAGACAGAAATTTTGATGTCAAAAACGTCAAAAAGTACATGATGCTGTATTACAATAAATAATTCCGGTAATTGTACTGTGTGATTTTTGTTAAAAACGTCATAGACAGACTATGCAGTTGCGGTAACACAGCAATTTATATATTATGCACTAATTGATACCGGTATACAGAATGGCCCAGTTTCCTAGGTTTTTTGTCATGCATCGCTTAGTTACATTAGTCACAAGACTGACTGATTGAGATTTCTATCTAAATGCTGTTGACGAAAGGGGAAGTAGCTAGGCTACCTTCTTTAAACTTATGTAAATTGCGAATTATGAAACATTTTCAATCAGAATTTGTACATCAAGACATCAATAACAGGTTAAAACGGTTTAAATCAAAATAAAGTAAAAAAAAGTTTATTAGTTCCAAATAGTCTCCAAATTTTTCAATTGCAGGTTAAGACAAAAAAAATAAAGAGAAAAGGTCATCACTTGCAATCGAGTCAATGTTCTTTAATTTCGTCCTAAATTTAAGATGCAGACAAAAGCCAAAATAAAAGCCTTCTTCAATCGATCTGACATTTAGGTAGAGTTTCCAAATGCTTCTATATCTTCCAGCCTGTACATTCTCTTTTTGAAAAGGTAGGGGGCAATTTTAAAGCGTCAAAAAGCAGGGGGGATTTTCCTCTACCCCTCCCGCTTTCGGTGCCCCTGTATGCAGAGACTACAAGTGTTAATAAACCGTAGACGCTGTTTTTTACTTTAAATTACCTTTAAAGCCGTAGATTACAGAACTGCTTGCCTTTCTGGCCGACTTGTGATAACCAAGTTCACTCAACGATAAATTAGGGTGTGACCAACGTTTCGTCTAAGCTGTGCGCGTGTGCGCGTGTGCGCGGCTGCGCGTGCACATATGTACTAATACTTGCGCTCATAAAAAAAAAAATTTGTGCGCACACCAAATTTCAGAATAAAACTCATTCTAAATTGTTGTTTAAATTTTTTTATCGCGTCAAAAATGCAAACTATCAACCCTTCTTCTAAAAAATAAATCAATAAATAAAAACAATTGCTAAACACGAAACGTTGTTTTTTTGTAGCGTCATTTATTATTATTATTATTATAATCTGGCATCCCTGCATTAGATTCTTTTTAAACAAAGAACTTCTCTTAGGAGAAACACCCTCGATTTTGCAGCCAATTATATCCAGCGCGCGCGCTTGCCTTAAAGTGCCGCCGCTAGTATTACGAAAATTTATAGAAAAATGAAACGCATAGTTGCGGATTGCCAGGTTAAAATTTTTCAAAAAGAATACATCGTTTGAATAAAATAAATAAATGTAATATATAATAATTAAAACATGTGATAGTTTTTACTGAAATTTTCTCAAGATTGTAAAAAAAAACTAACTAACAAATTTTTAGTTTAAAAAATTCTTTAAAAATTGCATTTTGAAAATATTTGGCAACCTCCTAGCAAAATTGTTCAAACACAAACATACTGCAAGTTACAGCATGACTAAGTTTCTGAATTTGCTTTTGCAATCGGACTACATACACACACATACACACACACAGGACTGCCACTATTGGGTTCTTGAGAAATTGTTTAGATTCTTTTTCATAAACAAATTTAGCATTTGGCCGATGAGAATCTGGCTTTTTTTAAAGCGAAGATTTTTATTACGGAAAAACGGAGAAGTGAGACCTTTGGGTTTTTTTATGAACTCATAATATTAATGAGGTTTTTCGAGAAAGAAACTAAGTTTTTCTTTGAAATTTTAGCAGTAGCAACCAGCGCAGGCCCTTGTCTACACCAATTCACCACCAAGTGTTTGCTGGGGAGTGGAATAGATAACATAATATGTTCGTTATTTTTTATTTCCAAAAAAAAAAACACTTTTTATCGCTTGGTTCTACCTTGATTTTTATAAAGTAATAGTAGAATTATTGATATTAATTTTTTTTCTTAAAAAATATTAGTCTGGATTAGCGGTCGCCAGTCATTAGAACTTCACAAACCACTAATTATAATATTTTAAATTCACTGAACCACTTGAATTTAGAAAAAAGGTAAAAACGAGCACGTTTATGTAATAACAATTAGAAGACTTTTGGTTTGTTTATTTGAAATGAACCCATTAGAGATGAAGTAAAACGTTAGGTAGGTACTGTAGTTATTAATAAAAAAAAATTTTAGGTTAATGTATTATACATTTTTAGTGAAAACAAAAAAGGAAAAAGCAATAAGTAATTTGGAGCAACCTCATCTATAAATTTTAAAGATACACCAAAGAACTGTTGAAATATTCAGAATAACATTCTTTCTAAGTATAAAAAAAAGATTTATAAATATATTTGAATCTTCATAAAATTGAAATAGAGTCCCATTTTTTCTGCGGACCATCAGAAACTCTGCACAGACCACCGGTTGGCAACCACTGGTCTTGATCGTATTCTAAAGCAGAGGTTCACCATGTTCTCCCTTGAAAAAATAAATAATAAGCCATTAGTTATTTTTGCAATCTATATTTCTTATTTTAATTAAATCACTATTAAATGCATAGGTAATGTTAGGCCTGTGATTGCTGTATTAATAATATATTAATATAACATCCTTGGTAGAGGCAATAATCTAAGTGTTGCAATACCTTTTATTATTTGAGAGTTTGAGTGCGCAGAGAGCGCTCATACTTTGCAGAAAGATTAAAGTTTGCACACGAACAAATTTCTGCGCACACACACAGCTAAAAATTGCAGGAAATATTGGCTGTGACTCCCAAAACTGAGCAATTAATCGTCTTCAAACAAAATTTGTAAAATAATATGAAGAGTAAAAAAAAGTTTTCACTCTAAATTGAACGATAAAAAATGCTTTTTCTACGAAAATGAAATGTAGACTAAAAAATTTGTGGCTGTATTCTCATATTTGCCTTTCCTTGGAAATGGACTTTTTCGAAATCATGGTCCAGTCCATAGGCGTACATACTGAGAAGTTTCGAAGTCATAAAGAATGTACGCAGACTACTCAAAAAAAATTAGGGCATTAAAAAAGGAAGACCACAAAAAGGTCTATACTTTATTTTAAGCGTAAGTAATCCTGCTTTCGGCTCGCAACCTTCTCCTCCATGATAAATTTCTGCATACGCCATCGGTCAAGCATTGATTTCGAGGTGTAGAGCATAATCAGTGATGGCTTCAGCACGGTGCGAACGGAGCGGCCATACCGCCCCCCTAAAAAACGTCAAAAGTGCCCCCCCCAAACAAAATAATGCTTTATTTCTTAACAGAAACATCTTGACCGTAAACCTCCCTGCCTGCACCTAAACTTTAGGAAGAAAGCGATGACCTTTTTTATAAATCACAACTTTTTTGTGACAAAAATAAAGATTTTGAACATTAAATGGAGGTGATGACCTTTTTCTTTAGAGATCATTTTATTTAGGACGAAAAAAACTTGGCACACTAAAAAGTGGCCCCTTCTATTTTTCTTACACGGGCCCCCCTTTTGTAAGGCTATCACTGGGCATAATCAGCAATGTAGAAAGCACTAAATGCTTTTGTTAGATATAAAAATTCTGTCAAAAGCAACGCACAAGAACAATTCTGGTGCATGTATTATTTTTTAGTTATTAACTTACTTGTTTTGTTAACAATATCCTTTCATCAAAATCTTTTTTTTGGTTAAAAAAGACTGCAAGAGTTTTTTCTTCAACTTTTGTGCTCAGTTTAATTCTGTTTTAATAACGAAGGATTTGATACACAATGTAGATTAAATGTGATAAATAGGCGTAGACTGCATGAAATGAAAATACTGCAGCCATATTGGTTATTAATAAAAATTTTTTATGAAACAGGAGTTTTTTGTTCCAAAACAGTTTCAGAGTTTGTTGAAAAAAAACTGTTTCTACAATAAAAATTGCTCGTTCAATCAATGATTACTCAGCAACATCATGTTTTCACCAAAAAGATGCAAGTAAAATATTAACCAGATTTATTCGGCTGCGACAGAAGGCACAAAAGATCAAAACTTACATATTTGATTTCGGTATAGTGCTACAGAAAAACTGTTTGTTTTAAAGAATGCCGAGATAACTTCTTACTAGCATGTTATCATATGAAAAAAGAAAACTTTGTTGAAATTATTGAACCAAAAAAAGCATGCGTCAATAGATACAACTGACAACTGTTGAAAAAATAATGATAAAAAAAATTTAAAGGTCTCTAGTCAGAGTTATCATTACGTGCTTAATTCTATGATTAGTGCTTATATTTATTAACATTATTTTGGAAAATTTTATTGTGCTTATTTTAAAAAAAAGTGTTTAGTCGTCATTATTATTGTTTCAGTTTTCGATAGCATCTCTAGAAAAAACGTACTTATTATACAAACAACGTCACGTTAAAACCAAAAAATCGTAATTTATGCCCAGAAAAAGAGGTCATTTTTTTTTTAACATCAAGCGAAAATGCTTTTTTGGTTTTCATTTAACGTAGTCAGTAAAAATAGTTTCGAAACAATTACAGTTTGCAATTTTCGGGGCCTTTTATTTTGAGTAATTAGCCGTGTTTAATTTTTAATTATTTCGGATGGTAACTCTGCCTAGAGTAAACCGACTCTAAAGAAAAAGCTAATTTTATCTTTAGACCCCAGGAAAGTTGAATTTAGTAGACGTGCTGAGAAGAATGAGTGTAACAAAAGTATTGATAATAAAGACAGGCCTAGACGTAGGTTTTGAACAGTTATTTGAGTAAAAGGAGCTGGTAAAGATAAGCAACCTTAAAAGTGCCATGTAAAGAGAAATAACCCCAAAATCTTCCAGGTAAAGATAAGAAATCCCAACCTTTCCCAGGTAAAGATAAACAACCCTAAAAATAAAAGTGTTGCTTATCTTATAAGGTTAGGGTTGTTAATTCAATCATAATTTGTTACTCTACCAGCTCCGAGTAAAATAAAAAATTATGAAAGGCTAGATGCAACAATATAGTTATTTTGATTACGTTGTTCACAACAAAATGTCAGACATTCTTAGTTTCTTACTAAACTCTTTTTTCAATTTTATAACGAGTATTCGGGCCTAAAAATCCAGATTAACTATTAATTATCAATAAATCTAAGATTTGTGGCTTCTACCAGGTGCATAATTGCACTGATAGAAGCGGCATTGTGCATTACGTACGCGGATAACCAGATGCTGGAAATATATCCATTTATAGGACAGATGGCACTAAAGAGTATCATCTGTGGCATTGTGCATCGCGCACCCCGAACCCGAGCTCACTGCCCGACCATGGTTTCGAGTTTTAAACTCCCATCAGGGACAATCTATGACAGGGCATCAGGGGCATCAAGGACTGTCCCTGAGACAATTCAGTTCTGAGCAACTGAATCTGCTCGATCCAACCAAACAATTGAGTTTTCATAATGAAGCACGATAATAAACTGTCGGTACATGTGCTGTGATTTAAGCTTAGGAAAGTGTGTATGTTCCATAAAATATTACAAATCTTCAGGTGGTGTCCATCAAAGATTTTCACTCAAAAGTGATACGTGAACATCTTCTCTCTAAAATAAAATAGCGGAAACACTCCTCAAATGAAAACGTCAGAATAAAAGATAATGACGTTTTCTCGTGAAAAATGTCGCATGAAAATCATTAATTTTCGTTAATAATGTAGAAAAATTGTTCGGGTTCCCGAACAGTTTTTACTTTTTTAATTTTCCGGAATTTCGGACAAACTTTCCTGGAAATTCCGGTTCATTGCATTTGAGTGAAAAGTAATGAACTAAAGCAGGAGCGCTCAATACATCGGTCGATCGCGAACCGCGCCTTAAGCAAAAATGTGGTATTGCAGGTGAACGAACGAAAATAAACGAAACGATAATTTGGGAACGAAAATAAAGAAATTGGATACTAATTGGTAAGTGAAGACCTTTTTGAAGATAATAAATATTATCCCCTCAAGATTTTTTCACCCAAGCTTTTTTGAAAAAAGGTTTTTAGAAGTTTTGTTCCTTTTTTCAGCCATTATTATTTACAATATAAGCGTGAAAACAAATCGGTTTGATATCTTTTGTTGGCGTGTTGTTTAGAGTTAGTTGATTTGAATTGTACCTGGTTAACCAATGTATTTTCTTTTTTTTATCTTCAACAAAACAATAGTTTCGTCTGAAAATGATCAAACTTAAAGAAAAACCTAATACTTAGCTTCAATTAAAACCAACTGTAATCCCGCTTTAACCGATTTACAGAGATAACTAAAGTTTGTGCACATGACACAAAAGAACTTACACACTGTCGTCATAGAATTTGGCCAGTGTTTAATCAAACATAGCAGTTATGGTTTACTGCTGAAGCGTTTTAAAACTTATTTGAAGGCAAGGTTTAGTTAGTTTAATCAGCTTTGAATTTGAATGCATTTTTTTTGCTATTAGCTATATCGCAGTGCAAGCAAAAAAATTACCAGATAAATTAGTCATTGAAATTCAGTTAAGATTTGGCATTTGTTCAACAGTGCTTTTTCTAAACTTATTAGGCCTATCAAATAAAAGTTGACAATATTAGATTACTATAATAACGCGGTAGAATCTACCGTCCAAGTTGCTGGTGAATTTCCTGGCTTTTATTCATTCATCATAGTGTCAAATCAATTCCGTCTGAAACAAAATACTGATGCTTGTGAGAGTGTTTGTTTGAGTATAGACAGATAGAAAATATACTGAATGCAGTTAAAGACATGCGTTTAAAATTAACTTTTAAAGGTTTAAGCCTATACAATCTAATTTTGCAACGTAAGGTTGATTATGACGTCACTTTATCCGTAGCATATTGTAAGCTGATTTCAGTTCAAGTGTATTAAATAAATGCCCTCATTCTTCTTATTAATTTGCCTTTTAATTTTAATAGTCCGAAAATTCTTCTTATTAATTTGCCTTTTAATTTTAATAGTTAGAATTCCAAATTTACAAAAGAGTTGCATTGGAATTCTCATAGTTCATTATATTCTCGTTGATTTCTTTGGCTTTTTATCAAATTTTTCCGCAATGAACTATTTCGGCTTGTTATCCTTTCCAAATTTACTGCTATTTTTCTAATTGTAATCGTAATTATATATACCTGACGAGATCAAACAAGATCGAAACAGGCGCTTGTCGTATATTATTATTACAATGTTGAATATAATTTGAAATTGTGATTATTATTATGTTTCATTGATTGGGTGCCTTCACCAATAAGGCATTTTAGATCCGTGTCTAACCAAATAATTTTGTATACTTGTGATACGAAGCACGAGATCCCTTTTCATTTATGTTACATAATTTGTCACGCTACTAAGTAAGCTTCGATAACGCTAAGCTTTGCCTTTTAATCATTATTCCTATTTGATTCGATGCGTTATCAGCTTCAAATTTTACTGCTATAATGAATGGATTCGACGTTTTATCAACTTCAAATTTCTTCCATGGTTTCGACGAGTTATCAACTTCAATTTATTCGACGTGTTACCAATTTCTATTTTCAATTTTCAGTAATCTTTGTAAATAACTTCCCAATTCTTAGCACAATTTGGTTATTAATTCGATCTAGGTTACTTAGACAACGTCATTCTGTTATTCCACTATTTCGCTGGCGTCCGAAATTCTTCTTATTAATTTGCCTTTTAATTTTAATAGTTAGAATTCCAAATTTACAAAAGAGTTGCATTGGAATTCTCATAGTTCATTATATTCTCGTTGATTTCTTTGGCTTTTTATCAAATTTTTCCGCAATGAACTATTTCGGCTTGTTATCCTTTCCAAATTTACTGCTATTTTTCTAATTGTAATCGTAATTATATATACCTGACGAGATCAAACAAGATCGAAACAGGCGCTTGTCGTATATTATTATTACAATGTTGAATATAATTTGAAATTGTGATTATTATTATGTTTCATTGATTGGGTGCCTTCACCAATAAGGCATTTTAGATCCGTGTCTAACCAAATAATTTTGTATACTTAAATAAATTCGATTGAATGTCTCACTCACTTTTACCGAGGTTTACTGATTTAATCTTTGAGTGTACGTTTTGATATTTCGGTTTGATTTTTTCGTCACTTCAAATCTGTCAGTGATGAAACAATTACAGGGTTCAATTACAGAATTCTGCCGCATAAGTAAAATAGCGTCCATTTAAAAAGTTTGCTTATGAATACGTGTGACTTTGCTGCCCTTTGAACAAATCACATAGTTGGTTGCAGGAAGTTATTTAAAATTAATAGAATTAGATGATTTCGTGACATGCGTGATAAATATAGCTAATATAGTTGTAGAAATCGCTTCGATAATGCTCTGTAGTAGATTATTTACTTGATTGACGAAGGATCGAGAGATAAAATGCGATCAGGTTATACCCCAGAACGACTTAGTTTCGTGTTGATTACCAGCAATAAGTGATCTAGTTAAGAACGAAAAACTACAATAACAACCGCAGTCTGGTTTTCTCCCCCGTATGACCATACTTACCTGCGTGCTGCTTATGTTTCTCCGTTGCAGGTAAGCAGCGTGATTCCGTTGAGGAATTTGCAGTGAAGTACTCTTCCTAAGTTGGGAGCGCGACAAAAATCACTCAGATAAGCTGAACGTCGAACTTGCCTCTTCCTGCTTGCAAGTCAAAAAGTTATCACATAGAACAAACTTGTTTAGAAATGAACAAACGATCAAAAAACCCAGAAGATGAAAGCAAAGTTTTGTAAAAAGTTAAGGCGCAAAGAAGTCCAAAACCAAAAGAAATTGGGTCTCATTTATTGTTCGCCGATAGTAATCTTGCAGGGTTTGGGGTTGAGCTTATTTTGCTTGAACGGCAAATAGTAAACGAGATCCAAGAAATTATAATTGAAATTCAATGAAACTAAAACAAAGTTGAAATTATGCCTACAAGCAACAAACGGGCCTTGCTACTTGTAGCTGACTCTTAGCTTAGTTTATTGAGGTCATTCGGTAAGAGACTTAAAGTCTGGCATTAAAAATGTTAAGCCCACTGCTTGAAGATTAATACGGGGTGTCCATAAATTATCGTTACAATTTCAAAAATTTACCATAGTCTTATTTTTTAAGATATTTTCAATCAATTTGTTTTATAGTAAAGGGAAATGCTTTAAGTTTACATTGGATGCTTTAGTACACCTCTACGTGTGCATCATTAGTCGCACGTACGATATTCAACCGATATTCAATTTCTTGCCATGTTCTTGCTAACATATCCACAGTAATTGTATCAATTGTTTCAATTATTCGATGTTGCAAATCATTAATGTCTCTGACTTTGGTTCGGTAAACGATATCTTTTACATAGCCCCACAGGAAAAAATCCAACGGTGTAACATCAGGGGAACGTGACGGCCATGGAATGGGACCATCACGTCCAATCCACCTATCTAGAAATGTTTCGTTCAAAAATTGACGAACTTCAAAGCCCCAATGGGGTGGTGCACCGTCCTGCTGGAAAATAACTTGTCATTAATACTGTTCAAGCTGTGGCGACACGTATTCTGTCAAAACCAGGAAGCACACTGGGCTTTTTCCTGCGGAGTGCTCATTTTCATCAACTCTACTTTCGCTACTAAATTCAAAAATATTCTGCTTAATCACTAAATAAATTGTAATTTTAAACCTAATTATTTCCACAAGTACCTGTAAAGAAAGAAAAAACTTAAAGCATTTTCCTTCACTATAAAACAAATCAAATAAAAATATCTCAAAAAATAAAATTTTCACAAACTTTGAAAATTGTAACAATAATTTATTGACACCATGTATTATTAATCAAAAAATTTAAGTTTATTCTTTTTATCGGGGTAAGGCTAAACTAATAGTTTTTTAAACAAAATGCAGGATTACGCCTGATAGAAATGATACCTTAATAGAATCGTGATTTTATACTTGTGAATGATAAAGCTGAAAGTTAAATCCGAGAATTGCACTTAAAATTTTTATTTAAATATCTCATGTAATTATTTTTACAAAGCAGCGTATAAATTTTTTTGGTTTGCTCTTGTGGGCTACGAAGATTGGTATTAAATCCAAGGGCAATATATATATTTGTCTGAATGCAATGACCAGTAATGCGTGATGCTCATTTAACGTCACTTCTGCAATTTTGCAACACGCGGACCAAACACCAAAAACGAGATTTTCAATTTTCTCTTTGAGTTTTTTCCAAGTTGAACTAGCTTGTTTCGGTCAGAAATAAACTAACCTTTTTTAAATATGTAATATCTACTATTACTTTAACATAGTAAACATTAAAAAGAATTAGACGTAGAAACGAACATTGGCTGTTGTCGTATATTTCACAACACTGAAGTAATACGAAAAGATCAATCAGAAATTTAACTAGTCGGCAGTGTGGCCGCGTGGTTGAGAACGTCGTACTGATGGTGGACCCTTAGTATCGTACAGTTGTAGCCTATTGATGACGTCGTACTGATCCAGTAACGATCCTTATTTGTAAATGTTCCATTCATCCTTTGATTTTGGAAGTTTGCATTGAAGATTTTGTTAGAAAATAAATATCTGCAGCTACTCTGTTTAATGTTCGGCATTTAACAGCAATATTTTACACATTCCGTAAAAGTATGTACGTAATATTTTAGAGATGTTTTAATCTATGCTAAATCCATGTTATCTGCCGTACACGATGTTATAGTCACGTGAGATGACGCATCAGGAAAAGCTTTCCTATAAGATTATAAAGTAAATATTCAATACCTTTAATTTTGTAATTATATTAGTAAAGATTTTGTGAAAAAGTGATATAATCTTCCACACAATTTGTTATAACAAATTAATATACTTTTTCAGCGCTAATTTAGTATCATTTTTAAAAATTTTATATGTGTTTTTATAAACGAAAACTACCGTATAACATGTTATGTAAGCGGTTTTTGTTTATTTTTGTTATTCTAACTTTCTGGCAATACGGAGAAGTTGTCGGCGGGATAGGTGAGTAAAATTTTAAGAGCAATTTTTCTATTGTACGATGTAAACGAAAAGTAAAAAATATCAAGGCATAATAGAAATCGATTATTTAAAACAATTAAAAAGCAAATTATAAAAGCTTAAAAGATTAAGCTATCCTTGATAGTGACGTAACATATTTTTCTATGGGCAACATTATAAAAAATCTGGACGACTATCGACAGTTTTTGCAAAGTGCTCGTGAAGGATTTATACGAAATTGGACTGATAAAATAGGACAAGCAATTTGTGTCCACGCGTAATAACTGCAGAATATGATTGTGAAAAATGCAACCACCAATGCAACAACCACCAAGAAACCACCAAAACGGGTATAGTTTAGCATCATGCTTGACACGGCAAAACAAGTTAACCCCACGATCTTTTGACTCGAGTTGCCTTTTGTACTGGCGGTCTCGTGATGTAAATGGTCAAACGTGCGCGATCATTTGTCAGTAGTTTATTTATATAAATCTTCTAACGGCTCGTTTCCACTACAAGCGCTAGCGGGAGTATTCTTTATTTCTTTTATTGATTTTTTTCTTTCTTTTAACGCCTAGCGCTAAAGCGCGGAAAGAAGTAAAAAAATCAATGAAACAAAGAAAGAATAATACTCTAGCGAACCTTCGTAGTGGAAACGAGCCGTATATTCAGGGTTGCCATTTCGTGCTTATTTTTAAGTAGAGTGCATAACTTTTTTTTATTAAAAATGTTAACAATGTTTTAGTTTTCAATAACATTTCCAGAAAACGTGCTTATTTTACTGGCAATGTAAATGAAAACTAGAAACAAATTTTAGGTTAAAAATCGTTTTTTGAACATCACTGAGAGAACTTTTTTGCTTTTTACTTGACGTTGCCGGTGAAAATAGTTTCAAAATAATTACAGCTCGGAAGCTATGGTTCCCCCTCATTTTTGGTAATCACTCGTACTTATTTTTGGTCAGTTCGTATGGTAACCCTGCTTATATCAGAGTTTGTTTCAATGACGCTTATGTAACACCAAATACCAATGTTACATAATCATTTCAATTTAATTAGGTTCTAAGTAAGCGTAACGTGTTTATAAAATAGGCGACGTAGAAAGCTGTGAAAGATCTAGAAAGGTCATCGCGTCTAACACTTGTCAACAAAGCAACCACAGACATTTATTCTGTCCAATCAAGTTTTGTATTCTTTCCACAATCACTTCTACTTGTTCAAAAGTAAAATTACTAATAAAAAAATTTTGAGGAATGCTGTTTCTTCTGACGCAAAAGCCTTGGTCCTGAAAATGGAAATCCTGCTCAAATGAAAGCAATGCGATGCCTTAAACTTTTAATTTTACAAAAAGCAGGATGAAAAACAATCCCCACGAAATTTCAGCAAACGTAAAAAACAAAAGCAACGAAGTGTCAGACCAGAACTTTTTTTGTCCTCGGACTTTTCTTGCATAAATGATAGAGTGGTGACAGCGCTATACTTGTTTTTATATGCAGTTATGTTGTTTTAATTTTTTTTACTATGCCTGTGTCTTTTAATTGTTGCTGAAATTCAAGGCTGATATAAAGGTTTTCTTTTCTTTAAGTGGTCACAAACTCACAATTACGTTGTTTAAAAATAAAGACCAAGGGTTTTGACCGTTGAGTTAAAGGTGGAGTATAATGAAGTAGTGATTGATCGTGTTCCGCTTGACCGAGTGTTTTAAGCGGGGTAACAATGAAAACTTGGATCAGATTGACTCTTTTACTCAACGCTCTTTTCTTGGCGCTGTTGCGTGTCAAAAAAAATAATAACTTCAAACAAAAACTGTCTCATTGAAACGAGACAAGCAGAAATGATAAAAGGAATTCTCTCGTATTTATTTATTTACTGTTAGCTTTTTATTAGTTGATTTTAATATTTGTCTGTCAACAACTTTTCAGCTCCAAGTCTTGCGTTGTTTTGAAAATATAGAAGAAAATTTGTAGTTGAAGAATAATGAGGATTTAGAATTACTTAAAACAAGCCGCTTAAAAGACGAGAAGCACCAGACTCGAGTTTCGCTCTTGTTAGAGCTCTGACGAGTTTTTTCGTTGCTTCGTTTCTTGTTAGAGCTTCTTTCGTTCTTTCGTTTTTTGTTAGAGCTCTGACGAACTCTACAAGAGCGAAACTCGAGTCTGGTGCTTCTCGTCTTTTAAGCGGCTTGTTTTAAAAAATTTGTAGTCTCTATTCTCTTTTATCAAACTATTGTTATTGTTATTTTTTTAAGATCATTAAAAACTGTAAAAACCAGATAGTTTTCGCCAGGGGTCACGATCTTGTTAAAAGTGATAGCTACTTTACGGGTACTGACTGAGTTATACGAAAGGGTACAAGTTTAATACCCTTTCCTGAAATAATACATTTTTTCAGCTTTTCATTAATTACAGTATATATTACCTTTAAATGAGTGGTGTATTTTTAAAACAAGCCCTCTGACGATTTTATTTTGGCCAACCTGGTCTCTATCCTTACCGTAATGGTGACCTCTGGCTTACAATTTAAATATTAGTCAATTAAACAAAGGCCCAAACGTGGGCTGAAGCTCCGTCGTACCCCTGCGTACTGTTACAAGTCACATTTTTCCAGATCCGATTGCCGAAACCGAGCACGGTGTTGTGCGTGGAACCGTCAGATATGCCGCTGGATCCGATAAAAAAGTTTATTCCTACTTTGGGATTCCATACGGAAGAACCCCGGATTATACATTCCGCTTTCGACCTCCCGTGGACCCCTGGTCTTGGTCAAATGTTAAAAACGTCACCAATGAAGAAGTCCCGTTTTGCTATCAAGTAATTTTTTAAAAACAATACGCCAACTATTTAAGTGGGTCATGTGTTCTGCCACTTTTATGTAACTCTTGTTAATTTGTAGAAAACTATTTTATTGCTTACCGACCAGACCATGTATAATATTTACAAAGTGGACAAATAACCTTTTGGAATAATTTTAGTAAAAAATCTAGGCTGATATGATTTGCCAAAGATTAATTTAAATCTATCAAGTTATATTGATGAGTGTAACCATAACCGCACAAACAGACAAAAAAAATTGGGGGGGCGATGAAGTTTTGCTCAAATTTTGTCACATTTGCCCAAATCATGATTTTAGTACTTTACGGATATGACAAAAAAGTTGTCTGAAACTCTAGAATAAAGACCAATAAAACAAAAAAAGGTTTTCACTTTGGATCAGTTTCAGATTTCGTTGTAAAATCATGGTGTTCTCTAAAAAAAAGTCTTCACCTAAGTTTGTTAATTATTTTCCGCATTTGACCATTGTCGCCGCCTTAAAATTCCTGATTTGTCCAAATTTTTCTTATCACTTTCCGAAAAATTCTGATTTTGCCCAAATTTTGGAAATTTGGGGGCACAACTGCCCCCTTTCCCCCGCCAGGTACGGCTATGAGTGTAACGCCTTCGGCAAATTTAACACATTATGATATCCCACAGCGCACTCATTTTTTAAAGAATAGCAGTAACATTAAAAAGAGTAACACGGTTTAGTAAGAGTAAAAGAATTATGGCTTCAATTCAGTTTTTAAGCGAAGAACTTCATTTTTACTCAAAAAAAGGCGTGCCAACTTATCGCTACCATGTGCGCATGCGCCGTTTATTTTTTCACTAGCCATAACCTAAGCCGCCCACGGGATCCCGTGATAAAAAATTCATCTGTTTTTAATTTCAAAAATCTTGTTTGATCAATGATTCTAAGATAGATTTGCTTCAACGTCGTTTTCAGGATCGTGATTATCTGAAGAAAGTGATTTCCAATTCGATCTTTAAAGCTTTTGTGAATGAAAATCATCCAATGTCAGAGGACTGCCTTAATCTCAACGTTTTTACTCCTAAAACAGTTTCCAACAAACGTGATGTTGATTTGCTTCCTGTAAGTAAATTCATTCTTTTTTTTTTTGTGAAAAATAAGATTTTCTCGGTTTTTTCAGCAATAAGCAAGAATTTTTTGTGTAAGACAAGAATTTTATGGACCAATGACTATCCATTCACAAACTTGTTTTTTTAACTTGTCTTATGTCTTGTCTAATTTTCGAAAAATACAACAACATTGAACAATGTTAAATGTATAAAACGGAGAAGCAACATGAATGAATGAAATCATCCTTCCCTAAGTGGTTGCTCAACTAACTTTCTCAACCTCCATAGTGACTTTCCTATTATTTATTCGCCACATTGTTGGAAGACAAAACGATTGGCAACCCTTTTTAATTGTTTAGATCAGGTTGGTCCAAATCTAGGCCCGCGGGCCACATTTCGCTGGCAGCAACATTATCTGCGGAAGAAATTTAAACCATAAAAAAATAAGGTTTTTTTCCCCAGTTATAACAATCCTTACTTTATTTAAAACCAAATGAATACAAAAAAGGTCTTAATAATCATTTTTTTCATTCTGAAAGAGTTGGGCTTGCCATAGTTCCGTTTTAACCGGGGCATTGCCGATTTTTAGACTTTGTTTCGGTGTCCCACCTGGCTAATTTAAAAATTTAAGTAAAGACCTTTTTTTAGACATCACTACATTTTAGGGAAGAAAATAAAAAACCTGAGATAGATTTAAAGTGGAGACCATTTTTTTTAGATATCAGGGACAATTTTTTTCTTTTAACGAACTTCCCGATTTACCACTTCAAAAATAAGTACGCCTAGAAATAGTTTCCAACTAGCTATACGGCTTGCGAATTCTACAAAATTTTGAACAGTACCCCGCAGGAGCACGGGCAGGGACCTCCCCGGTTTAGATTAACATGAAGCCTGTCATGGTTTACGCTCGGATTATATCGGCCTACGTAGAACGTTTTTTCTCCACCTTTGAAAAGTAAAAAACCACAAACTAAAATCTGAGTTGCCAACACAAGCAGGAAGTTTGAATGTGTTGATCTATTGATTTATTTGGAAATCGCAATATCAACAAAAAATACTTGGTAATTTTTCTTTTTATTAAATCTTATAAAATCGTTACACCAAAACACTGCCAAGTAAATTACAATTCAGTAAACTTTTTTATACAGTAGTAAAACAAGTTTTGACAAATCTTGGTTCAGGCCTTTTATTCTTTAAACTCTTTCATTTACATGCATTTGTCGGCAGCGTGGCGTAGTAGATATTCGTAGCGCCGTATTGCTGCCGAACGCGATCTAGATTTCACAGCACTTTTTTTTTATTTTTTTTTTTATTTTTATCTCTATATTTATCCTCCTGACTCGCAGGAAAGCGACGGAGGCGCTATACATAGGGTAAGCAATTACCCCGACCTGCTTCCGGAGATGCCAAGATATTGCTGTCCGCTAGTAATTTAGTAGAGATATTACTGTAATTTAGAACTGCTTGTCAAGACCACCAAGCAGGGGAAAGTGCCGTAAAGTGTCTTTCCCAAGAACACAACAGAATGGCGCAAGTGGGTTTTGAACCGAGACCATGTTGATCATCAGTCCGGTGCGTTAACCACTCGACCACGCTGCCGACTTTCTTCTGCTTTTCCTTCTCAGCAAAATACTCTAAACATCAGTCATATCACTGCATAAAAACTAAAATCCAAATTAAACTTTCAACTGGACAGCAATATTTTGGCATCTTCCAAAGCAGATTGGGGTAATCGCTTGATGGTTTCCCAAAGTAAAATTAGAGGATTTATAAAATTTCTTGATGGTTATCTATTGTATGACTTTAAAGTGTTAGAAGTCCCTATTTTAGATTTCGCAAAAGTAAATATTTGTTTAATGAATAGAAAACAATCGATTTATTGTAGAACAATCGTTCCTGACTTGAATGTAAACAAGTCGAGACTTGAGCAAACAAGATCAAGTACAATAGTTGAGATCAAATTTTTGATTTATTGTCTTATGTTTTACTCAGAAATAGAATCATCATCATCCTTATCTATTATTTTAGTTGCTTTGTATGTAAAATGGAAAATTAGGAGAAATATTCAGTAGCCTTGTAGTCTACAATAGATTTTTTTAAGGTAGGCCTGCTAACAAGAGGAAATGTTCAACATTTTTTTTGTTAGTATTGAACCAAGTCAAAGGCCAAAAATATTTTAAAGGAGCAATAACTATTTAAGAGAAAAAATTAGTAATAAATGTTTGTCTCCTGTGCAAGTGCACATAAATACCAAAAATAGGTCATTCTTAAACCATCTGGCAATTTTTTACTTTAAAATAAACCTTAAAAATTAAAAAAAAGGGCAGTGAGGCATATATTTTCTTGTTCCGGTTTTTGTGCCTATTCTCTTAGACAGAAGCATTGGAAAAGGGTAGGCAATGGGACTGAAGCTCTTTTCGCAAAAATTCTGCTCCCTAGAAGTTTTTTAGCTCCCCTCTGAAAAATTACGTTGCCACAATCAATTAATTAGTGTAAATAACAGTTGATAAGTTTTAGTTGTTTTTTAACTGAAAAGAAATTTTATTTAAATAACCAATCCTACTCAATTGTATCCACTTACTTTATTTTAATTACAGTAGGCAGGGCTGAATACGGACCCAGCGGCTAAATTTTATGTTCATTTTTTGGTCCCCAATCTAATTGAAAGAAAAAAGTTTAAAAAAAAGGTGTAAACCAAAAAAGGTCTTCACTAAATTAAATTTCATCATATGCTTCGCCCTCTCCCAGATGTTAGTGCAGGAGTATCAAATTCAGACTCCCTGCTAAAAACTAGTTACAACGATATTTTTGTTACAGCGTGATATTTTTTTAATTGATCATACCATTTTTTTTGGTGCAAAAAAATTGTATTTAAGCTGAATAATATTTCTTATTATTAAAAGTAAGCTACCACCTAAATTGAAAAACGGGCCATTATAAATACAGTTTCAGTTTCAGTCGTTTTTTTATTTCCGCCACTTGTCGAACAAAATACTTACATTAACGTAATTACACTACGGAAAAAGGGACATGCAACAAAACGAAACAACGTTGAAACATGCAAAAACTCAATAAACTACACTAGCTAAGGTAACGGCTTGCATGGTTGCATCACCTAGAAAAAAATATATATACGAGTATAGAAAATAAAAATGCCTAAAACAAAACAAAACAAAAAAAAAAAAAAGCATAAAAAAATGCATAAAAACAACAAAAATTAAGACAGCCTTGTTTATTATTATATTATTTGCTGGCATGTAACCCCAGCACAGGGAGGCTTTCAGGTACTACACCTTGCCCAAGGGTGACCTGGAGGAAGTTACTAGACTAGTTTAATACAATTTGGGATTAAACGATTGTTCCAGGTGCATGTACAGTTGAATATACTTAGTACAGCCAGGAACATGCTATACTTAGTACAAATTTTAAATCAGATAAACTTTTCATTGCATTACTTCATTCATCAGGGAAGATATTTTTTGGTCTCCACGTCAAAAATTATATTTAAAAAAGATAAGCCATTTTAAAAAATTAATCTCTCAGCTTATCCTCCTGAAACGCAGAAATGCGACGGAGGACACAACAGAAAGGCCCGAGTGGGTTTTGAACCGAGACCATGTCGATCACAATCCCGGCGCTTTAACCACTCGACCACGCTGCCGACATTTATTGATTAAAGTTTTATTGCGAAAAAACCAATAATAAGCGTGTTTTCTAGAAATATTTGTAAAAAGGGAAAAATTTCAACAAAAACTTAGCACTTTACACAAAAATAAGCACTTTTCTTAACAAATAAGCACTATGATATTTTCTGAAATAGTGTTTATAAAAAAAGGAAAAAATCTTAGAAATAAGCAAGACTTATACGAAATCTAGGAAATAGTAGGCTAACATTCGTTATTGATAGAAATAATTAACCAAGTTTGTTTTTTTCTTCGCAGTTCTCACCGCTATCGATCAAAGGTCGTTTTTTGCTTTGTGATTTGAGTTAGTCATATTTCGTAAAGTAATCAAGATTGCGACAAAAATTCGCTTTGTGACACGTTTTCTCTAAAGGCCCGTTTCCACTACGAGCGTGGAAAAGAGCATTCTTTGTTTCTTTTACTGATCTTCAATTGAAGCGAGCGGTTAAAATTGAAGCGAGCGCAAAAAAAATCAATAAAACAAACAAAAAATGCTCTTTTCCACGCTCGTAGTGGAAACGGGTCTTAATAGGCCTAATAGACTTCACTTGTCCTGTCTAATTACCGTAACTTTTTTTTAAAATAAAGACCTATTGCTTGGCCACTCATAAAATAAGTTGCCACCTTTGAAACTTTACCACTGGCAATAAAGTTTTGGACTAAAGCTGTATTAAAGACTTGTGATTGTTGAATTTAAAACAAGTGAAATATTCAAAGGGGAACATGCTATATTTAAATTTTAAAATGTTTTTGAAAATGTTTTATCGAGCTAACGTCTTTGTTTATTCGTTGAAAATGCAACGGCTACAGTTTATCTGTATAGAAATCACAATCTTTATTAAAGCACTCTAAATACTTTATAAACATATGAAAACAACTTACAAAACTGAATTTTTATTGCTAATCGTAGAACTAGACATATGAAATTTCGTTTGCTTTTCTATTATTGTGCATTTTTCATTTTTCCTCTTAATTCTTCCAGGATCAGCAAGGAAAAAATATGAATGAAAGAAATCAAACAGTTTCCATTAGATATCGTCCGCAAATTGGCTTGTTGTTTGACTCTCGGAGGCCACAAAAACATAGACGTTGTAAACTAAACAACTGGCAAAGACCAAAGCTTTTTCACAGATGAAACTATAAAAAAACAATTTAAGCATTAAAACTACTTAAAATTGGGTTGGTTTTGTTCTAATAAATTTGGAAAAGCTTTTTGATTGATGTTAAAAAATCTTCCGGCATTCTCAAAATAAATAAAAAACTATAAATAAATAAAAATTAACTATAAATAAAAAACCATATTTAATTGGTGTGATATATAGACATCCTGATAACAAAGCTATAAACATTGAAAAGTTTTCAGTAAACATACATAATCTTTTCCAAGCTTTTAATTCAAAAAAGTTGAACTTCTGCGTAGTGGGTGATTTTAACATTAATCTAATGCAATACACTTTTAACAATTCTGTAAGAAAATATGCCAACTGCTTGCTTAGTTCTACTAAATGTATTATAAACCAGCCGACTCGAATAACAGCCCATGCAGAAACCCTTCTTGATCATATATACGTTAACAGTGAACAAATTAATGTCAATGGTGGAATTGCTAGGCTGGAGCTAGCGGACCATTTGCCCACATTTGCCTTAATACCGAAAACAAAAGACAAAGCTCCTAAAACATCCCCAAATTTTTATAAACGAGATATGAAATGTTTTCAACTGGATTTGTTTCTCGATGATCTTAATTTAAAACTGAACAAAACTAGTTTTGAAGATTTTAGTGTAGATGAGAGCTTTGAAAATTTTCTTAATATATTTGCTGACATTGTTAATACTCATGCACCCCTAAGAAAATGTACTAGAAAAGAAAAGAAATTAAAGGTTAAACCTTGGCTAAACAAAACTCTACTTAAATCAATTAAGAAGAAAAACAATATGTTTAAAGACTTGCATAAAAATTTTAGTCGACAATCTTTTCACAAATATAAAGCTTATCGCAACGCATTGAATAGAACAATTCAAGGCGCTAAACAAGTGTACTATAATAAATACTTTTCAAGTAATAAAAATAATCCAGCAAAAATTTGGGATGCAATTCATAAGCTGGCAGATTTGAAACCTAAAAGGAACATTACCATAAACAGATTAATAAAAGAAAACGGTGATTTTGTTGAAGAACCAAAAGATGTTGCACAATTACTAAACAAATATTTTGTAGACATTGGAAAAAACATGGATAAAGCTATTCCACCAATTCACTCAACATATAAACCGCCACCTTCTACCTATTCTAAAAACTCTCTTTTTATGTCTCCTACAACCCCAGAAGAAATAGCAAATGTAATAACTTCATTAATTAATAAAAAAGCAATAAGTAAAGATATTGAGACCTATTTTATCAAAATAAGCGGTGTTATAATAGCACCCATTCTCAGCAAATTGTTTAATCAATGTTTACTTGAAGGTGAATTTCCCAAATGTTTAAAGATTGCTGAGGTAATCCTTATATTTAAAAAGGAAAGTGCAACAAATGTATCAAACTACAGACCAATTTCTCTGCTTTCACAGTTTGACAAAATTTTTGAAAAAATTATTTACAATAGAATTATAGATTTTATTGAAAAATATAATATACTGAGTGATCATCAATTTGGTTTTCGACAAAATTCTTCTACCATTCATGCTGTAAGTTATATATATGATAATTTAATCAAAAATGTTGATAAAGGTCTTTATAGCTGTTGTATTTTTTTAGATTTATCTAAAGCTTTCGACAAAGTTGATCACCACATTTTGCTTTGAAAACTAAAAAATTATTTTGGTATACGAGGAAAATCTCTTAATCTAATTAAAAGTTATTTGACTAATAGACGGCAATATACAAAAATTTCAAACAATTTCTCCGATGAACTAGAAACTAATTGTGGAGTACCACAAGGATCCTGTCTAGGTCCATTATTATTTCTTTTATATATAAATGATTTACCACTTGCTTCTCAAATGAATACAACCTTGTACGCTGATGATACATATTTAATGATGTCTGACTTGAATTTAACGTCATTGCAAAATCGAATTAATATCAAATTAAAAAATATTGATTTTTGGTTGAGAAAAAACAAATTATCTTTAAACTTTTCAAAATCAACTTTTCTATTAATACACAAACAACCTTCCAGAACAATCAAAAATACTTTTGAAATTAAAATTAATGATATTATGCTAAAAAGATCCCCAATAGTCAAATATCTGGGACTTTTCATCGATCAAAATTTAAACTAGATACCACATGTTAAAAGTTTATCTTTCCACCTAGCTCGTTACACAGGACTATTTTATAAGTTAAAATTATATACCAATATGGACAGTATGAAATTATTGTATCATAGCCTAATAAATAGTAAATTACAATATGGAATAATAGTTTGGGGTGCAACATTTAAAACATATTTGTCTGAAGTGAATGTAAGAATTAATCGTATAATTAGAACTTTAAGCTCAAGTAACTTGTACACTCCCATATCAAGTCTTTATAAAAAACTAAACTTACTAAAATTAGAAGATCTATATAAAGTAGAACTGGGAAAATTTATGTATCTATATTATAATAAAAAAACACCAAAAATTTTTAACAGTTTTTTTAAAAAAATTACAGAAATTCACTCTTACAATACAAGACAAGTATCTCACGCTACGTTTTTTTTACCGAGAATGTCAAAAACATGTACTCAAAACTCAATTTCGTACAAAGGTACAAAGATTTGGTCAAAACTAAAACCAGAGTTGAAAAACTTACATTGGAATGCATTTAAAAAACAATTAAAAAAAAGTTTTATTGATCAATATTAAGTTTTCAAATTTATATTATCTCCCAACATTTTAGCATATGTTATGTAATTGAATAGATTACTTTGTTTTGTAAATCATATTAAATATAAATAGTCTTTTGCTATACCTACAATGTAACCCCAGTTTTGTACTTTTACATAAATAAAACAAAAAAAATGCTTTGGCGTAACTTGATGCTAATATGCATAATCAAGTGAGAATGAAATTTTTTTAATTTTTTTTTTTCATTGTTGTTTTTATAAACTTTTGTTTCGTCAAAAATTTCTTCTTTTTATTTTGCTGTTATTTTTTTTTTATTAATCGCACTAACACAATTGTTATTGGTAATTGTAATTTACTCAGGAAGCATCTTGACTAGTAAACCTTAGGGTTGTTCGGTGCTTCCTTGTCCCTTTTCTTTTTTGCATTATATTTCTTTGTTATTGTTTTATATGGTTTTGGGCAAAATAAATTTTGTGTGTCTGTCTGTCTGTCAAAAAGTGTTGCACTATGTTCTAAAAAACATAAAGTTTTCCGATGGAGATTGTTTAAGCTCGATCTGGCAAACAGACATTAATTGAACAGCATAGCATTGCAGGTTCTAGTTTGGTTCCATGGAGGTTCGCTGCAAATCACAGCCTCGACGCACAAAATGTGGGCTCTGCCGGCTTTTGAAGACGTTGTTCTGGTCACTGTGCAATATCGACTCGGAGTATTCGGTTTCCTTTCTTTTGATGATGCATGGGCACCTCCGAATTCTGGCCTGCACGATCAAGTGAAATCACTTCATTGGATCAAGTAATTATTAATCTACATTTGTAGCTTGAAATGTTCTGAAATTTGACCAGTTGAATAATTTTTATGCTTCAAATTTAAATCGATTTTACTAGTTATCAGTAGAACCTTTTTGTAAAAATGTCACAATAAGGCTATAAGCTCTTCAGTTTGAAAAGAGCCGCTTTTAAATTTCATATAGCCAGTTCAAGCAAAACAAACAAAGACAAAAAATTTCACGAAAGTTGATTTATTTGGTTCTTTTTTAGAAACAACATAAACAAATTCGGCGGTGATCCCAAATCAGTAACGTTGTTTGGTTTATCAGCCGGTGGAGTTTCGACATCTGCCCATGCGGTGTCTCCATTGAGCAAAGGCTTATTTCATAGAATCGTTGCAGGAAGTGGAGTGTTCAGTAGCCCAATTATTTGGGGAGAAAATCACGAAGAAAAAGCTTTAAAGTAAGCACAAAATTTTTAGTAGTTGTTCTCAAGCTTATGCATGCTTTTGACGTTAGAATTTCCAAAGATCTTGGTTGCCTCTTAGAAAAAGTTTGTTACACCACCACGTGCATGCGAAACAAAGTGACGTCGAGCGAGGTTGTTAAATCGGCAAAAAAACAAAACGCGGTATGTATTTGGTGAATGTTTGCTAAAATATTGTTGCTCCCTTTTTTTTAATATATCTAAAATACTTTAACTCTTTTTTGCAATTTGAAATAAATTAAGCAAAATCAATATCTTCAAATCAAAAGCTTCTAACCTCACAAAACTTTTTCTTGCTCCAAGACAAAAAATCACACGTCAATAAAGAATTCAGTGTATTTTTTAAACCATTTGATAAAATATTTCCTAAATGTAATATAAAATAATCGTTTGCATTTCTGTTCAATTATTGGATATTTTTTCGATTTTATAAATTTTTACTTAATTGAAAACCGTAGATGTTATTAAAGAAGAAGGTATGTTTTTTTAATTTTTAGATATTTTCGCTTTATAAAGACAAAATATTTTTTCCTGATAAACCAGATGTTTTGATTCGGAAAAATCTAGATCCAAATATTCCTGTTATGATCGGATTGGTTGCTGGTGAAATGGATTATATTTTGCTACGAAAACTTATTCCAGAAACTTATTTGGGTAAGATATTTTCTTAATTCATACAACAATTGAAGGCCCTATTTCTAAACTACCTAAGTCACATTTTCGAAAAATTGACATAAGCTGAAAAAATTGTTTGTTTACTCGCCAGAAATATTCTGACAAAAAATCTTTTCAGGAAATCACTTTTTGAATAGCACAGAGGTTTGAAATTTTAGAGTATTTCTATTATAAAAGTAGGGTTTTTGAAAACTTTAAACCTCATTTTCTCAAAATGACATTATGTGACTTAGGTACATTTAGAACTAAGCTCTTCAATTGCAACTAATTTTAAGAATATCTACACTTAAAAACCTATATCTTATAACGTATTGTTTAAAAACTGAATTATAAGTTACTCTGTAGTACATACTGAATAGTATTCAACATTTCTTTTTTCTAATGAAAAAAACTAAATTTAACTCTTCAAGATTTTGTTTTTAGTTTAACATTAAACATCAAAGTGTCTATAAAAAACTTGTTTAATCAAAGTGCCTATAAAAAAATTTTTGTGCTTTTTTTTGCTGTACTCGCAGTAAACTAGGCCATCTTTAACTTTTTTATAGGTCTATTCTGGCTATTTTGACTCGACATGTTATTCTGTCGGGGTTTTTAAAATTATTGTTTACTTTTTTCACTTGGGACACAGCTAGAATCTTTTTGATTTGAGAATCAAAACTACTCGTACAATTAAGCGGACTAACGCCTTGACTTTTGAATATATTTCATTGTTCACTTTTGTCAAAAAACTTGTAATTAGGCCTTCTATCCAGAGAAAAAAAGCATAATAAAGCAATTTAAAACTCAAAAAGTATGTTAGGTTTTTTTGCCTGCAAAGTATTTGGGTTCTATCTTAATATAGCTCTTCAAAATTGTTTTAAAATTGAATTTTTCAAAAAAGATAACTTCAAATTCGAAACGTTGATTTTTAAATGTAATTTATTTAGCATCACGAAGAAACAGAAATTATGGATAAAAATCGTATGCTATAAAATAAAAAAACTTTATTCCTCAATTTAATAATCAGACCTTGAATAGGTTTCGAATTTGGGCCAACTGCTTGGTAGCAAGTGGTATTTACAGACATGATTTATTTTTTTATGAGAATCGCCAATTCATTTTGAGTTCAGCTGCACTTTTCATAGATCTTTACAAGTCTGATTTAGGAGTAAATAACTTTGGCTACGGATCTAAATCGAACTTATAATAACTTTTTGGCTCCGGACGAATTGAGGATTAAATTTTCAAATTTGGTTCGGGCTTAATATGAAGGGCCTGCTTACCCAACAACTTGTTTTGTAACGTATTACTTTTTTAATACAGTAGACTCCGCTTATTATGACCACGTTTAATATACAGTGCTACCCGCTTTACTGTATATAACCATTTTTGCGCGGTCCCGAATTTGGCCATATAAAACTCCCTGTTTATTATGTCCAGTCTTCGAATATTGTGACCAATCTTTTCAAACTGTCTAATTTTGCAATTTTTTTTATCTCAGGAGAGCGAATGAACCGTTCTAAAGCGGAAGAAATAATTAAAAAAAGCCTCGAGATATATTATCCCAATGTTGGTCATTCTCTTGAAACTGTAGAAGAGCTGGTTTCCATATATTTGGAAAGTCACACTACATGGAAAGAACTTCTTCGTGACCTTTCGGAGTTTTTTTCTGATGCTTTTTTCAATTTTGATGCTGTAAAATTTGCAGATGCTGCAAAAGGTGAGAAAAAATTGTTTTATAAACTAGCCTAAAATTAAAAATTAAAATATTTAGAATAAAAAATTTAGAAAAAACAACTTTTATTTTAATTAAGTTTTAATTTCTAATGAGCTTTTTTGCACAATAACTTTTTTAAATAAATAAGGCAGATTTTTTCTTATGTTTAAGACTAATGGCTTATCTATTAATACATGCCTCTTAACTTCTAATGGGATGCCTCAACAAATTTTTTTCTTCTGTAGATATTGGCGCATCCGTGTATTTCTATCACTTTGCAATTAAGCCAGATTTTTATAAAAGTGAGATGTTGTCTTTCAAGCGGCAGGTTGATACTACTCGAGCGGATCATGCCGATGATCAACCTTTTTATTTTGGTTTTCCTTTTTTACCGGAGTTGGAAAAAAAAGGATTAAAATTTTCTGAAAACGAAAAGCTTTTAAGCAAAAGTTTAATGAAAGCCCTAGCAACATTTGCAAAAACAGGGTAAGTTGATTATTATTTTAAGAACTAATTATAGATCTATTGTTAGCAGGCGTCACTCATCATCATTTTTTTGAATGTTGTTTTTAAAATTCTTGAACATTTTTTTTACGAAAAAGTAATCTGTTATAGAAAAAAACACCAATCTAAAAACCGATCGCTCTGACTTGCTCGCCTTTATATCACAAACGACTCTAACAGTGAAACCTAACATAAAATGCTAAGCTACAAAATTTAGTGTTTTACAACGCTTTAGTAGTAAGTAAAGTTTTGTTGTTATTGCTGTTGCCCTCCTCTAAGCATATCTTGGAGTAGCCATCTCTTAACCCCTCAAAGAAGCCAATCTAGATTCCCGCTTTTGGACTACTTCTGCTGCTTCTAAAAGCTTTTTCCACAGACTAGTGGTGTGGTGTTGTGTTGGCACTTGACTACACAAGCATAATATGGACATTGTGGCATGTAAATGTCCAGCGAGGTTTATTGTGTGTAGGTAACTTGCAAGAGTGGTCATTTGTTGGCTTTAAGCTGTGCCAGTTTTGTCCGCATATGACGTGGCAATGTTTTTTCTGATGAATGAATGTCATGGGGTGTGGTGTTAGTAACTTTAATGTTCTTTCTGGAACTGAGATATTGTGAGGTGATGGTAGTGTGAATGTGTCTGAGATTTTTTTCAACATTCCTCAGTTATTCTGTTTGGATTTGAGATTATGATGTTAGTGTGCTCATTGTTATGAAAGATTGTGGCTTTTATGTTTCTGGGTGGATCTGAGTAAGATCATGTAAAGGGTGTGTTTGTGTTTGAGTACTTGTTTATGTTGTGTAGCATGAAGTTTTGAGATGGGTGTCCATTGGAAGGACTTTAGTTTCGTCGTGTAGATGTTGAGTGTTTGTATCTTGTGTGCAGCCAGTAGCAATCCGCAAAGCTGTGTTCTGAACGGTTTGCAATTTCTTGATGTTGGTGTTTGAAATGATAGGACTCCGTATGGTGTATTTCAAGATGGGGCAAATAACAGCTTTGAATGTAAAGACGATTAATTTCTTTTGTTTACCCCATTAGGTAGAAGTGAGTGCTTTGACAATGTTAAGCGTTTGTCTTGCTTTAGTAATGGTGACGTTTGCTGTGAAAATGTCAGTTTTGGGTCAAGAGTGATTCCAAGAATTTTTGGGTGTTTTGCTGTTGGTATTGTTTGATTGTTTAATTCAGGTGATAGAGTTGTGCTATATTCAACTGGGTCTAATGTAAAAACTGTGGTTGTCCTGCAGAAATAGTTTGTTTTCGGTACACAAAAAAATTTGTTTTCCCCAAATAATTCTTTGTCGCTGCTCGAAAAATTCTGATTTTTGAAACTTGGGAGGCAATTGTCCCCTCTGCTGGTATGACTATGTCCTTTATTCTTTGGTGTCTCCCTAGAAAGCACTCTCCTATGTTTCACGGTCTTAGCAAGCAGCTCTAATTTCTGCATGTTTTAAAGCTAGTCAAAATTGCACGACGGTTGCTTCCAGTTTAACATTCCAGACGTTGTCCTGCTATTCACGAATATAAATAAATGAAACAATGTAGATAAAACAATAGAATAGACGATTTATGTCTGTAAACAGTAAACACGTTTATTAACAATGTAATTGCTTTTTCAGTCGCCCTGTTTTCAATGAAGATATTCAGTGGTCCGAATATCCTTCATATTTGAACATCAACCAAACTACAATTGTGAAAGACAATTTTCGTTTCAAATATTTAAATGTATGGAAGAGATTAGCTTGAAAAGAAAAATCTATTTTCTCCGAATAAATTATATTTATTTTCTATACGATAGAAACTTTTAACGAATTTTGAGTAATTTTCTTATTGAACCTGTGCATTATTATCTCTACTTATACACCTACTTGAATTTCATAAAAACAAACTTTAACGAAGTTTGCTGAAAGTTTTAATATTTGTGCATAAAGTTTTGAGCTAGGCTATTTCAAATATTTATCAATTATTTATTTTTAAAGCATTTGTTTGTAATAGTAGGCCTACATATGTATTATTTTGTCGTTTTAAAACTGCCTTTTTTCAAAATATCAAATTGGAGGCAAGCAATAGTTTAAATTAAATAATTAGCTAAATTATTCCGACCGCTCTCGAGTTGTGGACACTGATGGCCTTACGAAATGGGGGCCTGGTTGAAGAAAAAAAGGGGGCCACTTTTTAGGGTGTCAACTTTTTTTTGGAACAAAAAAAAGTCAGTAGGCTACTTTCAATCAATGTCCAAAATCTTCGTTTTTGTTCCAAAAACATGGTGATCTCTAAAAAAAGGTTATAACTTTTAATCGAATACATTATTCATACTTTCGTGCTAAAATTAAGGTGCAGACAGGGGGCCACATTTTGACATTTTTTAGGGGTGGGGGCGGTGCGGCCGCTCCGTACTAAAGCTATCACTGGTTGTGGACAACAAATAGCACATCTTTGCAGTAAGAACGGAAGCGTAATTAGTGGCAGAAAACTGGGAAGACAGCCCTGGTAACGTTGTTGAATGTGTAATGTTTTAAATAAACATTTGGTGGTACAGAATTTGAAGATTGCTTGAAGTAAAAGATTTTTCTTCCCAAAGCTTTTCATCTGACACTCTTCAGGGGAAATCGTCAGAATGAAGTAGAATTGAAACCGAACTAATTTATAAAGGAAGAAAGTAGAGTTCTCATTGGCTGAAAGAGTCAACCAATGATAGAAAAGATTTCTTAATCTTTTCTCTCATTGGTTGACTCTTTCAGCCAATGAGAACTCTACTTTCTTCCTTTATAAATTAGTTCGGTTTCAATTCTACTTCATTCTGACGATTTCCCCTGAAGAGTGTCAGGTGTAATGTTTTCTTCGTACTTGTCTTTTTGTTTGTTAGGTAACATAACGTCGATGTGAATTTATGAAAAACGTTCAAAACTTCGCTTGGTTTATTTTAGTTCAAACAAATGGGTTTAGGTCAAGTGTTTATGCTCGACTCACCCAACAAACTTTCGTTTTTTTAATCGCAAGTCGATCGTAACGTAGTGAATTGTAATCAGTACTCAACAGTCGAGGATGTCGCTTGAACGATCAAAACAGGTGCTTTGAGTTTGAGGTGTTGTGATTGTGATCAACACGCCTCGGTTCAAAACCTACTCGCGCCATTCTGTTGTGTCCTTGACAAAGACACTTAACCACACTTTCCCCTGCTTTGTGGTCTTGGCAAGCAGTTCTAAATTTCAGTCATGTCTTTATAAAACTATAAAAACAAAATAAATAATTTCAACGGGACAGCAATATCTTGGTATCTCCGGAAGCAGGTCGGGGTGATTGATTGCCCTATGTATTAGGGCCTCCGTCGCTTTTCTGCGAGTCAGGAAAGCAAATACAGAAATAAAATAAAAAATAAATAAAATTAAATCATTACGTCACGCGGATGCAGCTGGTTGCTTCATAATCAGAGAGATTTTCGGCGAAACAATTATTTACGTTCGAAAGATGTATTTTGCAAGTAAACTTTCCGAATAACAACAGAAAGATGAAGTAAAGCAAAATGATTATTGAAAACTAGTGATGGGACGATTAATCGGATTCGAGAATCGAAAGAATCGATGGATTTTCAGGAATCGGAATTGAAAGATTTCAATAAGATTATCGATTCTCAAAAACAATTCCCAATTTATTCATATATTTTCCTCTTTTTTCATATAGCTCACCATGATTGTGCATGCACATATTTACAAAGAGAGACAATTTTTTTAGAACAATATCCAGTTATAACCATTCTGACTTGATATCATTGAGCACTTTTCTGATGAACTCTAACAAAAAAAATTTGAAAAAACTTCTAAAACTAACAAATTGTTATTTCTTTTTAAAGCATCTTGTTTAATGAGTAAAATAATTGATGTACAGTGCTTCTCCCCTAATTGTCTTAAATTGTTTACAATTAGCTATTGTAAATTAATGATTATATAGGCTACTGTATGTTGCAAGAGCGAATTGATTTTCCTTGCAGAGTGCTAATGAAAGGACCAGACCAGTGGTTTTCAACCGGTGGGCCACGACACTGTTTTTAGTTGACCACAAAGTATAAATCAAAATGAAAGCAATATGAGACTTCTATGATAATGTCATTAGTATCAAAAAATCGGAAACAAATTCCATGTGAGAACCTTTTTGCTCTAGAGCTGTGGTTTTGAACCGGTGGGCCATGACGCTGTTTTCAGTAGACTATAGATGTTCGTTTAACAAAGTTTAACCAATTTAAATTTATTACAATTAAAATCCTTATTCAAATAGAATCTTATTCAAATAGAATCGGAAAGAAAAAATAACGAATTAAAATAAAACATATTTAAAACTGCAATTTTTTAAGTTCGACAATTAGTACGTCCGGAATTATATTATCAATTATTAAGTTTACTTCAAGCTTCTACATCTGCGCAAAAGTATTCAAAGGCATTCACCTATAAGAAGCTTTTTCTAAAAAAAGGAACGGATTGTTTACGAAGCGAATAATAGCAACCAAGCGGAAAAAAACTGATAAACTTTAAAGCGATTAAGGAGTAAAATAATAAGGTCTTTTGACTGCCTTACAAAAACAACTCGTAAGCAATTCATCAGCATTACAAAGCACTTTACGAAGTTGGGCATCTCTGCTTGAAAGATTTAAACAAAACAAATAAAGAAAACATTGTTATTTCTTCAAACCAAACCGCCTCCTTTGATAGAATCTGGTTCTATCAATAAAAATTAATTCGAAAGGAATAGTATGTATCAAACTATTGTCATGGGAATGCGCAAACAAACATATACGAGCTTACGAAAGGATTAAGGAGGCTAATATGAAACAAATTTTACAGTAAAGGCAACAAAAAAAACATTAAAATTTTCACAATTCCAGCGGGCAAATCTGTGTTATTGGTCGAGTCAATACGCCGTTGCCGGTTTGAACAGTCGCGACTCTCACACGTCCGTCTCGACCAGGATGCACTCGGAGCACTCTACCTTAAGGCCAATGAGCTCTCGGGGTGTTAGCTGATAAAACAAGAACAACATCATTAGTTTTTAAGTTATTACGTTCAGTACGCCATTTTACTCGAGCATTGAGCGCCGGAACCCACTCTTTTAACCATCGTGCCCAATAATGGCGAATTAATTCTTGCACGCGCCACCAACGTTTTGTATGATTATTATGTGTTTTATCAATTACGTCAGGGGCATACGCACCACCTAATTGACCAATTAGAAAGTGATTTGGTGTCAAAGGTACATCATCAGTGGGATCAGCACTTTGGTAAGTTAAAAATCTTGAATTAATTAAGGCTTCGGCTCCGATGAAAGTCGACTGAAGCTCTTCGTCAGTTATGTCAGCAGATTGAAGAATAGCTCTCAGTGCCTTTTTGGAAGATTTGATCATCGCTTCATGCACTCCACCAAAATGTGGCGCTAATGGGGGAATGAAAGACCAAGTGATTCTATGATTAGCAAAGCAACTTTGAATTTTCTTATGATTAATTTTAGACCACAATTCCCTTAACTCCTTTTCTGCCGCAGAGAAATTGCCAGCATTGTCTGATACAACTTCAATTGGGTAGCCGCGTCTATTAATCATACGAAAAAATGCTTTTAAAAATGAATTAGTGTCAAGACCGTAAGCCATTTCAAGATGCACTGCTCTACATGCTAAACAAGTGAATAAACACAAATATCGTTTTTGTCGCTTTTTTCCGCGACCTTGAACCGTTATAAAAGGTCCAGCAAAATCAACAGCAATTCGAGCAAATGCTCTTAAAGGTACTTGCACTCGACTATCAGGCAGTGGTGCCATTAATTGAACTCCAGGTGAAGCTCGTGTTCTCTTGCATCTAGCGCATTGATTTTGCCATTCTTTAATTGCTTCTCGAGCGCACAAAACCCAGTACTTTGATGAAATAGCAGCTAAGGTGTGGTTGACACCATGATGCCCCATCTTTTCGTGATAGTGCTTGACTATAAGCATAGTTACCCAGGATTTTCTTGGTAAAATTATGGGACATCTTGCTGAAAATGGCAAATGCTCAGCAAAATTTAATCTACCATTGCACCGTATTAAACCATCAGTCCATAATTTGGGTCTCAACTTCAACAAGACACTGTTCTTTGCAATCTCTTTTCCCTGGGTAAGAGCTTTATATTCCATTGCAAAGGCGTCTTTTTGTGTCAGCATTAAAACGCGCGTTTCCACATCATCGATTTCGTCTGATGACAGCTTTCCATATTTTCTATCGGCGCACGATAACTTGCAGTTCTCAACAAATCGAACAACGAGCGCAAACAAGCGAACATATTTTAACCAATCCGAGAAACGTTCGGGCGCAACCCTCCCGAGGGTCATTTCATTGTTTACTTTAGTGCTTACAATTTTACGATGATTAGTAATAAGAGATATTTGTCTTTTCTTTTCTGTTTCAAATTTTAGTTTGTTTATTGCTGTCGAAGGCCATTCGGCATTATTCAACCGGATAAATTTCGGGCCTTGCCACCACAATCTGTTTGAACTTAAAAAAGACACTCCACACCCTCTACTGAGCAAGTCAGCAGGATTTTCATTAGATTTAACGTGGCGCCATTGCTCTGGATTTGTGCATGATTGAATCTTTCCACTCTATTTTCCACAAAAGTCTTGAAGGATCGACTACAACCGCGAATCCACCACAAAACGTTCATGCTATCAGTCCAAAAGTTAAAACTATTCATAGAAAAATTTAAGGCTTTTGAAACAGTCTGTCCCAGCTGCACACCAAGTGTAGCCGCCATGAGTTCAAGCCTAGGTATAGTGACAGCTTTTAAAGGCGCAACTTTTGTTTTGCTACAGACTAAACAAGTTGCTATTTTACCCGAATTCGATACAGTTTTTACGTAACATACTGCGCCATAAGCCAGACCAGAGGCATCAACAAAAATATGAAATTCAGTTGTGTCAGCATCGTTTGACATATAAAGCCATCTTGATACTTTAATTTCTGGTAGTTGCGACAGTTCTTTCAACCAAGCTAAACAGGCACACTTAATTTCATTGTCAACAACCTCGTCCCATGTGTAACCTTTTACCCATATTTGCTGAACCAGAATACAAGCTCGAATAGTAAACGGTGTGATAAATCCTAATGGGTCAAATAAAGTGGAGATTTTTGACAACCAAATTCTTTTGGTTATTTTTTCAACAACAGACAAAGACGACTTAAATTCAAAAGTATCGCCTTCCGCTCTCCACCATAGTCCTAACGTTTTCACTGCAGAGACGTTTTCAGCAAGCACGTCAAAAACTACCGCTTTATCATCTTTTGGAATTAAATCAGATATTACTTTAGAATTAGTGACCCATTTTCTAGCGTGCATACCAGCAGATTTCCATATAGCGCATAGATCATTATATAGTTCAATTCCTTCATGTTCGGTGTCTACAGAGTCCATACAATCGTCCATGTAAGTGGATTTCTGTATTGTTGTTGCCGCGCGGGGATACACTGAAACAAACTTTTCTGCATGCTGTTGAGTGACAAATTGTGCCAGAAAAGGAGAGGAATTTAGACCAAAAACAACTCGGTTAAATTCAAACACATCGGGTGGTCGGGACTGATCCAAATCTCGCCACAAAAACCTTAAATATTTTTTATCTTTTTCTGCTACACCAATTTGCAAATACATTTCAGCAATATCACAGACCATAGCGACCGCTCCTTTGCGAAAGCGCAACAAAACGTCAATTAAATCACGTTGCAATTTTGGTCCGACATCGATGACGTCATTTAGAGAGAAATTTTTGCATTTCGCTGAGGCATCAAAAACAATTCTCACTTTACTCGTTGGTTTATCAGGTTTTAATACAGGGAAATGTGGCAGCAACCATTGTTGCGAATTTAAGACACATTCTTTTTTTTCCTTTGAAATATAACCTTTGTCAATATATGAAGTAATGAGATTGCAATACGACAAACCGAGATCGTGTTCTTTAAGTAAGCGCTTTTCAATATTTTGTAATCGCTTCAACGCCATTTCATAACTAGAAGGAAGTATCGCTGGATTTAACTTCCATGGGATAGACACTTCGTACCGATCCCCAGTCCATTTTAACGACTCTTTAACAGTTAGTAGCGCTTCATTGTCTTGAGGTTTACTCGCGATTACGTCATCGTGTTCATAATCTTCGATCTCCCAAAACCTTTGCAACGATTGGTCGATCGAGCGCAGCATTACGTCATTGCTATTAGCGTTTTTAGCGAAATAAGTCAAATAAGTTGGATTAAACAATTTACCTTGTGATAGTATTCCCGTACAAGTCCATCCAAGCGGTGTTAGACGGGCTATCGGTTCTCCAGGCGGTCCGCACACTTCTTGTATACTTTGATGAAGCTCTAAATAGTCTAAGCCGATTAACATATCAACCTGACGGCTTTTGATGATCGGAAAAGAAATTTTTGCTAAATAACTCCATTTTTGCTTTATTTGCTCCCATGGTATCGCTTGTAAATTTCCGGTGACCTCTTTTGCTGTATAAGCTGTGACATCTTTTGACAATTTTCCGTCCAAGCTTCTCAATAAAAAGTTAACGGGCTGCGTTTCAAATCGCTCACACCCGCCGTTAAGCACACCTACGTTTATTAACTCACGTTTGCCTTCTAAACCAAGTTCAGCTGCAATATCAGCGTTAATATAAGTTTTTGTGCTGCAGTCGTCTAATAAGGCATTTACTTGGAGTTTTCTCGTTGCATGCTCAATTAAAACAGGGATTGTCCTCATTGCAATCCACTCACTTGGTAACGATTTAGCCACCATAGTTCTGTTTTCTATATCGCCTTTTGAGGAAGTGTTGTCACTTTTCTTCATGTTTTTATCAGTTTTAATCAAATGATTTTCTTCTTCAATGTTAACTTCTTGGATTTTAACATCCGACTTGTGCAATAAGTAATGATGTAATTTGGGACAGTCATTTTAACCTTTTTACAATTTTGCAGAACGTGATTTTTACCAAGACAGCCATAACATAAATTTAGTCGCTTGATTGATTTCCATCGGTCCTGAATGTTCATTCGCTGAAACTCGGGGCATTTTAAAAACATGTGGTTTTTATAACACAGCAGACAGCGTGGTGATAATGTTTCTTTTTGATTTTGACCATAAAAAGTTCTTTGCCTGTCTACTACCTTTTCGGGTCTTCTGGTCGCTATTCCGTGAATCGTTTCTGACGCGACAGAGAGAAACTCGGCTTCGCGAAGCACAAATTCACGTAAAGTAAGAACAGATTCTTTTCTTTTATTGTCTATAACCCATCTATGATAATTGGTCAATAAGTTTTCCGAAAGTTTTCTTTGTAGTTTTATGTATAAAGCACCGCTTCCTAATTCATTGTTCATTTGCGCTTGTTGTAAATTTACAATTGCCACATCTAGCAAGTCCGCAAATTTTTCTAATGCTTTAACGTGACCATCCCTGATGGGTTTAAAATTATCTAATTCATCCAAATATAAAGCCACTAACCTTCGTTCGCCGCCGTATTTTCGTTCCAAACATTGCTTTGCTACTTCATACGCTTCTTTTGAGTGGCCAAGATTTTCAACAACTCGTAGCGGTTCACCAATTAAACTTTGACGTAGTTGAAGAAGCTTATACTCAGCCGTTGCGGGCGCACTGTCGATGCAAGCATTAAATGCAGCTTTCCAACTAGGATAAGAATGCTTATTTCCGTTAAACTTGGGAACAGATACTCGTTCTAACTGCCGCCACATATCACGGCCTATTTCAGGAGGAGCACTTAATGATTCAAGTTGTACCTGTTGTACAGTTTTGACAACTGATTCGTGTTGCTGTTGGCTAACCCACGATGCCACACTTGACCCTGGGTCAACCGCAGAAGATTCGTCCTTTTTTTCTGTGATCCTGGTTCTCACTTGAACTTCAATTTTGTCAAATCTTTCGGTCAATTCTTCGACATCTTGCAACACTCTGTCACTTTGAGATGTCTCTCCTTTTGCGTCTAAAGTTTCCGAGTAATTTAACGACAATTCTACCAATTCATCAAAGCTACCTTTTAGCTTTTCGTGAGCGCTTTGAACCTTGTCTCCCATTGGATCCTCTGTCTGTTTAATTAACTCCAATAATTGGTTACAAAATCGTGTAAATTTTGCCTTGCAGGCGGTTCGTGCTCTCTTTTGAGCATTTACATCGGAATTATGTTCTTTAGAGCAAGTTGATATTTCATTGTCTATTTCTCCGTTATGTGACATAATTTTATTCCTTTCAATTATCTTTAGTATCTAACAACCATCCTCTGCTAACAATTTTGTTTGTTTTATATAAACCTTATTTTCTCCGAAAAATCAGGGTATTCTCTAAAAAAAAAAAAAAAAAAAGGTCTTCACTTCGATTTTGTATCCGATTTCCTTATTTTTCTCAAAAATCAGTGTGCTCTTTAAAAAAAAAAAAAAAAAAAGGTCTTCACTTCGATTTCATCTCTGATTTCCCTATTTCCCTCCCAAAATCAGGCTGTTTAAAAAAGGTCCTCAATCGGAATCGTTCTCTGAAGGGAAGTTGCTGCTAACAACCTTCACACTGCAATTATTGTGAGAAAAGCAGTAAGTACAACAACTTTCGCATACTTTCGCGGCGCCCCTGACAAAGTCTCGCGGCGCACAGTTTGGGAACCGCTGTTTTAAAGAACATCAATATTTGAAAATTCTTGCCTCGGGCCCCTAAATTTGAATATCCACGACTGGTGAAGAGTTTTTTCTTAGTCTTCATTTTTTTTTTTAGCCAATGACCCACTTAATGTAAGTTTAAAAAACTGTCCTTTTTTGACCCACCCTATAAAAAAGGTTCGCCAACCCTGACCTATAAGAAGCTTTTTCTAAAAAAAGGAACGGATTGTTTACGAAGCGAATAATAGCAAGCAAGCGGAAAAAACTGATAAACTTTAAAGCGATTAAGGAGTAAAATAATAAGGTCTTTTGACTGCCTTACAAAAACAACTCGTAAGCAATTCATCAGCATTTACGAAGTTGGGCATCTCTGCTTGAAAGATTTAAACAAAACAAATAAAGAAAACATTGTTATTTCTTCAAACCATAGAGCAGCGGTTCCCAAACTGTGTGCCGCGAAAGTATGCGAAAGTTGTTGTACTTACTGCTTTTCTCACAATAATTGCAGTGTGATGGTTGTTAGTAGCAACTTCCCTTCAGAGAACGATTCCGATTGAGGACCTTTTTTTAAACAGCTTGATTTTGGGAGGGAAATCAGAGATGAAATCGAAGTGAAGACTTTTTTTTTTTTTTTTTAGAGAACACCCTGATTTTCAGAGAAAAATAACGAAATCGGATACAAAATCGAAGTGAAGACCTTTTTTTTTTTTAGAGAACACCCTGATTTTCGGAGAAAAAAAGGTTGTTCAAAGAAGTAATGAAACTGAATACCTTTTTTTCATTACGGCGCCGCGAGTATTTTTAAGTCTTTAAAAGGCGCCGTGAAAAAAAAAAGTTTGGGAACCACTGCTATAGAGGATAAATCAGAATGAAAGCAATATGAGACTAGCTTAATGATGTCATTATGATCGAAAACGAATTCTAAGTGAAGACTTTTTTTAATTTTTTTTTTGGTGATCACTTTGTTTTTTGGACGAAAATTGAGAAATCGCAGACAAATTTCAAGTAAAAACCTTTTTTTAAATATTGCCAGATTTTTGCTACAGAAATTAAATTCTGTTCACTGAAGTCGTTAAGTTACCTTGGGTTGGAAAGTGGGCCACAGTAAGAAAAAAATTGAAAACCACTAGATCAGAGCTATATTTAAATACAATATTTATTTTATCACTACTTAAAAAAATCACAACAATTTGTATATATATATTTGAATAATATAAATGCCTAATGAGTCGTTTTTTGGCGAAACAGACTGTTGCAATTTTAAATTTTTATGATGAAGTGTTTTTACCTAAACAAATAAATTTTGCTCTGATTCTGATTATCAAGCACTGTAGTAGTTGAATTGAAAGCACTTATTTTTGTATACATATATTCAGTTATAAAGAAAAAACAAAAACATCCTTATTCCTTACCTGTTTCATCCGAAGAATTAACGAACGGATGAAACAGGCTGCATGGCTGTTTCTTTATTTTAGTCTATAAAAAATCTATATATCTTCGGACTCTCAATGAGCAGTCTACAAAAACACAATGATTAATTTATTTAATCACTTTTTAAAGAATTTTATCCAATAATAAAATTAGTCGGTTTCATTCGTATTATGGTGAGAGAACGGAAGTCAGGTGACCAGACTCGCCTTCTCTCACCTTAACACGAATAGCTATTCTCTGTACTTGCATTTACTTTGAGTTTTTTTCTTTTATGACATAACAGGAGTTGTATTATTTGTTATACTAATTTAGCAAACTTGATATTTCGGAGAATAAATTTGAAGACTTACATAATACTTCTATTTTTGGAATAAGTTAGAATTCCAAAAAATCCTCGAATACAATTGTTCCCAAACGTTTTAGCTCACAGACCCCTTTTGCTTGCTTGAATAGTGGATCCCTCCTTAATGTTTAAAACAAAGAAAATTTACAAAACTTCAAAAAAAGTTAAACAAAATTGTCAAAGATGAATTATTTGCTATATTTTTTAATGGGCAGATTTTTAAGTCGATAAATTAGTGACAAAAACAAATTAATCTGTAATTTTAAAACCACACAATTTAGCGCGGAGCCCTTAAACTTTAAGGTTTAAAGGTTGCTAACGGACCCTCAGGGGTCCGCGAATCCCAGTTTAAAAACTGCTGCTCTAACAAACTATGTTTTCCAGAACTACGTATTATTTATCGAGGTATGATTAACCTATATGGCTAAAAACTTCAAAATTAGCAAGATAATTTTATTTAACCTGTTGTTTCGTGGGTCGAAATCAACCGACATCTTCAGAGATAAAATGCTCACAGTAACAACTGCCAAAAGCTCGTCATCACTAACCGCGGAAATGCGTCCAACGTCGAACAGCGGGTGGGTTACGTCACTGATCGCTACTGGAACAAAACTGAGTAATATAGCGATCACTGAAGAAACCAAACGACCCCGAGCGCAAGCGACCGAGAACTCTGTTTCGGGCTTGTTTATCATTGGGGTGCGCTCGGGGTCGTTTGGTTTCTTCAGTGATCGCTATAGTTGTTTACAGGGCTGGAGAGTAACCGTAGAAGAGCACTAGCTCCGGCTCCAGCTCCGGAGCTATCAAGTACTCATTCACTAGCTCCGGCTCCAGCTCCGGAGCTATCAAGCACTTATCCACTAGCTCCGGCTCCGGCTCTCCAACTCTTTAATAAACAAGTAGTTTATCATTTAGTGTTTAAATCTTTTTGCGATAAACTATTCTATTTGAACAAGAATCACGACTTCTGATCTTTACAATTATATTAATTAAATCTGAAAGCGAGTACCAAGAAATATAACTAAATGAAAATCAATTGTGGCGTTATCTAAACCTTAAAAAGGTTAAATCGCAACTATTATGAATTGCAAACTCCGCACTGAAAAATAGCTAAACTTTATCTTTTTAGTGGAAAACTTTAGAAGCACATGTGCGCGAAACAAAAAACTCCCAAGAGATTTAACGCACGAGAAAATAAACGAGAACGTTTGTGACGAAACATTAAGGCAATAAAGGCCCGTTTCCACTACGAGCGTGGAAAAGAGCATTCTTTCTCTCTTTTATTGATCTTCGATTGAAGCGAGCGGTTAAAATTGAAGCGAGCGCAAAAAAAAGCAATAAAACAAACAAAGAATGCTCTTTTCCACGCTCGTAGTGGAAACGGGGCTTAAATAAGATTGAGTCAGTCAAATCTTTACTCTACAATTTTAAGAGATAAATCTACGACGTAACAATCATGCGAAAATTGAACCAAATAAAAAATTTAAGTTATCCAATTCTCACGGCTACATTATGTTTTTGTAATATTAAATTTTGATATTTATTTACTCTTAATCATTGAGTGTTTAAATTAGTGATGGGATGATGCCAATTTTTTTTTTTTTGACTCCGATGCCGATTTCAACAACATTTTGCGATTTCGATTCTTCTTAGTCAGAATTCACCTTGTTTTTTATATGAGGCAAACAATTTTTTTTAAAAGCACCTAGTTTAATTAGTTGCATAATTGATGTACAGTGCCTCTTCCTTAATTGTTTTAAATTGTTCACCATTAGTCATTGTAAATTAAAGATTATATGTATATTAAAAAGTGAATCAATCGTCCTCGCAGAGTGCAAAAGAATAAGAGCAATATTTTAATACAAAATTTCTTTCATCACTGTTTTGAAAAAACCACAAACATCTGTTGCTTCTTTATTTAAATAGAATCTTGATCCTTATTCAATTAGAAAGATTCTATTTGAAAAAGGATATTTAAATATATTATACAAAATTTATTTAACTACTTTTTAAAAAACCAAAACAGTCTGTTTCATTCTATTGAATCTTCCTGTGTTTACAGGAAAAATAAAGAATGGGCTATAATCATTAGTAAACATAGTACTATGTTTTCACAACATCATTAAGAAAACATAGTACGATAAGTCAATCTTATCCAATAAATAATACTTAGTTCTGCAAAACATAATTTATAAGAGGTCGTTTCAAAATTTTAAATTATTTCAACAATAGAAATATTATTAAAGCTTTTTAAATTTTATGCTTCGAAATATGTAGTTTGTTAAACTACAAAAATAATTCAAAACTGTCGAAAACTAAAACAGGTCCAAACTTGCAAAGAGTGGTGTATTTGTTGTAGGATACATAGACTTAGAAAATTATTTTAAAAACTTGTTCTAAACAAAAAATCTCAGCTAAATATCATTTGGCTCTATAAGCTTTTTTTATTCAATTTTTTCAGATAACTATAAATAAAAACAGCTAATTAAACAGCTGATGAAGAACAGGTTTTATTCTTTTTATTTCTTTTAATATCTCATAATAACAAAAATTTTTTACGTTCAATCATCATCTGTTTTTTTTTTATTTATATAATATTTGAAGAAGTTGAACAAACGAAAGTTATATAGAGCTGAGTACTATTTAGCTGAGATTTTTTGTTAAGAATAATTTGTTAAACTAATCAAGCAAATAATGCAATTCCTGTGATGTCATATAGGAAAAAATGACTCAGATTATGCATTCATATTAAGATGACCTGACTCCTCTTCTCTTACCTTAATATGAATAAAAAAAAACTGATTTTATTGGATGAAATAGACTGTTGAGATTTTTTAAAATAGAGTTTAAATAAATTTTGTACGAAATTGCTTTCATCTTTTCTTTGAGCACTTTGCAATGAAGATCGATTCACTCTTGCTCTCTCTCTATATATATGTATACCGTATATATATTAACAATAGCAAAAACACGGGAATAAAAACAAAGTTAAAAGCCCTAAAGACTGTTTCACCCATAAAAGGGATCATCAGGGGTATCTAAAAAGTAAAATAAAATAAAATAAAATAAAGTTAAGATAAAACTGCCAGAAAGAATAGAAAACAATAGAAAAAAAACGAAAAAACTTTAAAAATTTTGAAAAATTATAAAAAATTTTTAAAGATTTTAAACACTGTAAACGCTTAATAGGTCGGAACATCCCAACACGGACTCTGCTAAACTAAACTGATTAAGATCGGCGAGAAAACACGAAAAAAAGGAAAAGCGCGCGAAAGAATTACAAATACAAATATTATTTCAAAAATTAAAGATTTAAAAAGGGTTCAAGTATCGGCTAAGGTAGAACGTTGTAAGAGGCGGAAAAAAGAAAAAAAGAAGAATGAAAGAAAATCACAGTTTAAGTTTGGCGTTAATCAATTTATATTTATTTTTATGCCGACACTTATTGATCAATTCGGTTCGTTTATTCAGCAGAGCGTCATCATTTGCAGTTAAGATTTTGTATTTTTCTGCCAGACAGAGGTTGCATACTTTGCCCCCGTGTTGGTAAGGTGTTGCATGGCAAATAATTTTCCAACTTGAACCCTTTTTAAATCTTTAATTTTTGAAATAATATTTGTATTTGTAATTCTTTCGCGCGCTTTTCCTTTTTTTCGTGTTTTCTCGCCGATCTTAATCAGTTTAGTTTAGCAGAGTCCGTGTTGGGATGTTCCGACCTATTAAGCGTTTACAGTGTTTAAAATCTTTAAAATTTTTTTATAATTTTTCAAAATTTTTAAAGTTTTTTCGTTTTTTTCTATTGTTTTCTATTCTTTCTGGCAGTTTTATCTTAACTTTATTTTATTTTATTTTATTTTACTTTTTAGATACCCCTGATGATCCCTTTTATGGGTGAAACAGTCTTTAGGGCTTTTAACTTTGTTTTTATTCCCGTGTTTTTGCTATTGTTAATTTAAGCTCTAACTTTGTTATTGAGCACTTTAGAAATACTGATTTTCATACAGTGTTATACCGTATATATATATATATATATATTGTAATATTATTTGAAACTTAAGCAATATATATAAATTAGGAAAAAATTAATTGACGTGTTTTTGTAGAGCGTTTAATGAAAGTCGGAACAAATACAATAATTTTTGATTTATTAAAAAACAACCCGACAGCCTGTTTCATCTATCCCTTAATTTCTTAATCAGATAAAATAGGCTGTAGAGATGTTTTTGCTTATTAAATGAAAAGAAAGATATCTATATAACACAAAATTTATTTTTATATTAATTTTTAAAAATCCACAACAGTCAATTTCATTCTATGAAGTTGATCCTATGAACCATTACTGGAGCCGGAGCTAATAAAATTTTTGTGGCTCCAGCTCCGGCTCCGGCTCCGCAGAAATATTTAAAAAGGCTCCGGCTCCAGCTCCGGCTCCTCCGAAATTGGCTGGCTCCATGGCTCCGCGCTCCGGCTCCGGCTCCCCAGCCCTGGTTGTTTATTACTCAGTTTTGTTGCAGTAGCGATCAGTGAAATAACCCACCCGTTGTTCGACGTTGGGCGCATTTCCGCGGTTAGTGATGACGAGCTTTTAGCAGTTGTTACTGTGAACATTACTGTGAACGTTATCTCTGAAAATGTCGGTTGATTTCTGACCAACGAAAAGTCCGTTTAATACCTTGTTAATTTTTGGTGTGGTATTATCACCGGAAGAACATTTGAAGTTTTTAGCTATATCAATGACTGGTGAGCAAAACCATTACATTATTAACCTATATGTTTTCACTTCTAATAATTATACTCTTTATTTTTCTACTAACCACTGGATAATTCTAAAGGATGAAAAACAGACTGTTGTGGTTTTTTTTAAAGTGATTAATTAAATTTTGTACTTAAATATTGCTCTGATCTTTTCATTCAGCACTTTGCAAGGAAAATCAATTCACTTTTGCAATAGATATATATTCTTGAATTTTCAAGGGCTAATTGTAAACAATTTAAGGCAATTAGGAAAGAAACCGTATACATCAATTATCCCATTTACAAAACAAGATGCTTTAAAAAAACAATTTCTTAGTTTATTATAACAAGCCAAATGAGAAAATTTTTATAGACAAGAATCGGAATCAAAAATTTTTGTCGGAAAACATTTTTGACAAAGAAAAAAATTAGCATCGTCCTATCACTATTGAAAATATAAATACAGCTTCACATGATAATAAAAATAAAAATATTGAATGACTTGAAAGAGTTTTTAAGCAAACAAAGCGTGGTTCAAAAATAACTGAAACATATAAACAACAAAACACGAAAGTAACGAATAGTGATGGTCTTACAAAAGAGGAGGGCCCGGTGCAAGAAAAAGAGGGGGCCACTTTTTAATGTTCCAAAACAAAGTGATTTCTAAAAAAGATCATCATTTTAGGGGGGCCACCGTCATGGTGCTACTATGAAAAAATAGAGCAGGGGCGTCCAACCTTTTTCAAGCCGAGGGCCATTTTGGCTTATCAAAAGTATTGGCGGGCCAAACAAAACCCACCACAATTTTTGTCCCAAAATCGTAGTGAACTCTAAAAAAAAGAGGTCTTCGACTTCGAATCATTCTCTGATTTTCAGAATTTTATCCTTTAAAAGCACTCACTGTTCTTTAAAAAAAAATCTCCACCGCAAACCTATCTCGGATCTCATTATTTTCGTCTTTGAAAACTTGCGATCTCTGAAAACAAAAAAACTTTTTGCATGGAATCTGTCTTCGATTTCTGGCGGAATTTTTGCCAAAATGAGCAGGACAGAGCCCTAAAAAATTGGGACGTATGGTAAGCCTACGTTATTTTGAAAAATATTGCGCGGGCCACGGGTTGGACGCCCCTGAAATAGAGCGATATTTTGTTTAGGGTGGGCCACTTTTGAAGTTTCTTAGAGGGGGCCCGGGGCAGCAACTCCGTTTGCTCCGTACTAAAGCCATCATCACTAATAACAAAATATCTTTCACAATACAATATCAAGAAGAACGTAAAAAAAAAAACGGCACAAAAAACATTTGAGAAACGTTTTAATGTATTATTTGCAATAAAGCGCTACTGCCGAAAAAAATCTTTTATACAAAGAAGCACGGAGTCATTTATGATGAACAATAAACGAAGGTAGCAGGAACGCTAGTCATGAAAAATCGAACAGTATGAAAACTGGCGCTGTTAAAATCCGACGCAACGAAATTGAAACAGGTGGTACTTCGGCAGAAACGGAATCATGTTGTTTCTTTTCGTAGAGCAATCAATTAAATTAACATTTATCTTTTGCTTTCACCGATACTAAAACACTGATAATTTTCAACTTATTTGTCTTTATTTTTACTTACTGTAAGATCAAAACTACTTTACAGTGCAGATTAAAACGAAGATTGCGAATAAGCAGGCAGCGACTAAACAAAATACATTATTACACAACCAACGTGAGTCGTGCAAGGTCGTTCTATTTTAAACAAATAGGTGGTGTGTGGTTGTTTTTTTTCTCGTTTTTATTTCTCGTTACTACTTCTTCTCACACACAACGCTGCTTTGTTTAAAGGTCCAGCAACCATGCATAATTCACGTTGTGGTTCACAAGTTTTATTTCAATCTGAACACGAAGTAATTTCGAGCTAATTGTAAAAATAAATTAAATGGCATCCATTGTAACTGAAATATTATACAGCAGTGATCATAGATTCACAAAAAATATTAACACGATTCGACATTGTAATGAGTTAAACTTTCCAAATGTAATTTAACTAGCGTAAACATTTTTTTGTTTCCTCTTGCCAAAGCAGCAATTAAATTCGCTGGCTTTTTTTAAGTCCGATTCTACGCCCCTAGTTTTCATAATCTAATTCTTCAAAGTTAGTACTACTCGTGCGCGGCAAGTGTAATGGCTTGCTTTTACTACGAGCGTAGAATGGAACATTTTTTATTTCTTTTGATTTTTTTGCTTCGCTTAGAGCTTAGGCGCGGAAAAAAGTAAAAAATCAATAAAACAAACGAAGAATGCTCCATTTTACGCTCGTAATGGAAACGGGCCTTAAACAAACAGGCCCCACAATAATCGAACTTCGGTATTGCGCGTCGAAGTCAGAGACGATTTCATTCTTACATCACTCGATCTGCCATTTAGAAGAGCAATGAAATGTTTGTTAACGCTGGTTTTTTCTTCACTTTCGTGCAACCAAATCCATGCATGAGTAATTTTGATTCTCTTATTCTCGACCACAAATTTATTGCAACTTGCAGAATCGATAGATAAACGTTTTGAAAACTTACGGTCGGAATAACGTGGCAATGCTCAATGCTGCGCAGTTTATTCTCGAAAAACTAATTTGCGTTCACTAAAGACGTAAACATACAAAACATAAAAAATTTTTCGATTTATAATGATGTGGGCTAAATAATAACAAATAATGCGTACAGTAGCTGGTAGTTGTTTTTGTGCGAAAGCAAAAAAAATCAAGATTTGTTCTACATAGACTGGCGATCCTACAAGTTTATGCAACATAATCAAGTGTAAATTAAAAATACTCTTTTTATCAAAGAATCATATAGAATTGACAAAATATATCTCTCGAAATGCAAAAACCTAAAAATCTAATCTTAACCACTTGCGGACGGTATTTTTTTTCGAATTTTTGAAAAAATTTTTACGCGCATTTCATAGCGACTATTTCACGCTAACTATTTCACAGAATGTTTACTGTATTAGACTAACTAAATTAACTTTTCTAAACCTCATTAAAACTAAATAAAAGACTGAAAATGCGTATACATACGTCATCCGTCTTTTGGCAAAAGTTTACATACGCGTATATATACGTCATCCGTCCGCAAGTGGTTAATACTGGCTGGAAGAGACGGGTATTGAGCATTGAGCCAACTTCAAAACCCTTGGAATAAACTAAACCAAATTACCGATATCCATTCTTTGATTCGTGGTTCATAAACCTTTTCTTTTCATTGTTGCTTTCTAAAAGTAAACAATATAATTACGCTTCTGCCGAAGTTGTAGTTAAAAAACGTTTAGCTTTTTCTGTGTTGGGTTTTGTTCAAGCAAGTTTTTTTTGAGTCGTGGTAACAACGATACATACCACTCATAATATAAGCATATTTCAATAAAACAAACAAGGTCATTTCCTTTTAATTTAAAAATGGAACTTTGGCGGGTCAGTAATCGAAAAAAAATAACCTGAAAGAAATTGTTCAAAGTGCTTCATGAATAAAGATTACGAAATAAATAGTTTTAAATAGGCTACAATCAAAACAAATCTGTTTTAAAGAACTGCAGAAACAACTAACATTTGAAAGATAGCTTATGGGTTTTTAATTAATATGTGGAAGGAAAACTCTAGTATCTTCCATAATGAAACACCTTAAAGTCTTTTTGCATTTATATGTTTGTATTTTTATTAGCTGAACTTAAAAAGGTCATTAATTTCACCTGAGAAAAATAAACACAATATTATTCATGGGTGACTCAATTATAGTACTAAGACTAAAAAAAGATTTTCATGCTGATGAGATTCTCTTTCAGTCAAAACAAAATTAAATTTCTGAAATTGAATGCACCAATACAGATTTACCACTTTAACAAACAACAAGCAAGCACCAATACAGACTTACTACTTTAACAAGTTAACAACACTTCAACAACAACAACAGTAACTATTTCTAAGATTGTAAGAATAAGTTAAAATAACTATTCTACAGTAAATTGCAAAATATAATCATTTTAGATTTGACAAAACTTACCTTATGCTATCGAAATTTATATTTGCTACCCTACAATGGCAGAGGGTATTTTTGTTATTCTATTACTAACTCATGATTCATAATATCATCCCACATGATTTCAGGTTCTTGAAACGGTTTAAGAGGAGCAACTTTTGGTTTTTTTCTTTTGCTTTTTGATTTCACTGTAGTTGTTGCTTTGAAAAAATAATCGTCACAGTCACTTTGTTCTTCTTCAATTTGTTCAGCTTTATATGAGCAATTAAAAAGCTCAAATTCTGATTTTTCATCTACATTTTCTGAAGGACTAACTATTTCTATGCTGTTTGCAGTTTGGCTATCTTTTTTGGATAGATCACACTGCTTTTCAACAGACTTTGCTTCAACATGTTTGGAGCGAGTTCTATTTTGTTTATTTGTCTTAAAAGAAAGCAAAGGAGCATCCACTATTTCTATGCTGTTTGCAGTTTGGCTACCTTTTTTAGATAGGTCACACTGCTTTTGAACAGACTTTGCTTTAACATGTTTGGAGCGAGTTCTATTTTGTTTATTTGCCTTAAAAGAAACCAAAGGAGCATCTACTATGGGGGATAATTTGCAATGATTCAAATTTGGTAAAGCTGAAGGTTGCAAAAGTTTTTCAAAACCAAATAAACTTTTTTTTGAAGTAAAATTTAAATTTTTTTGAAGCACAGGAGTTGATGTATCTGATCCACTACTAGTAACATCATTTAAAAGAATTACTGGAGAGTACTGATTTGAGTTAATATGAAGAGCTTTGATTACATTTTTTGATTGCTTTACAGATGATTTTTGATGCTCCAATGTCATGCAATCACTGTCTTCTGATGCTTGATTACTAGCCACAATATTTTTTGCACTGGCTCTGACTGATAAATTGAATTCAGCATCACTTAACATACCTTCAGAATTTGCAAAAGAAGAACATATTGAAGGATCTTGCACTATTTTTTTGGTTTTTGTGCATTTTTGTTTTGTAGTACTTGTGTCACTATGAATATTGTCAAGCTTTGAAAAAAAATTAGAGTGTTGAGTGTTTGAAGCATTAAGCCAGGATTTCAAGCCAGCAACTGCTTCACTTTCATCAAAACTACCAGATTTTGTGTCAGGATTCTGTTTCAGTATATTTTCTTCATCTTCAGATAAATTAGCAGTTAAAGCTGATGCTTGTTTCCAAAATGTAGTTTTTTGTGACTTTTTGAAACCAGACTTACAGTTTTTTGGTTGACTAAGATGATTCACTTTTAATCGTTTTTGTTTTAATGACCGAGTTAAACTTCTTTGCAAATTAGTTTCATTTTCACTTTTTTTTGATCGTAGATGGTACATGATTGACAAATGTTAATTAATGAATTACATACTATGTAACTAAAAATTAAAACATGTATGTTATACAACTTAAATTGTTTTATATTGTTTAGTTACTTTGTAGACTTACCAGAAAACATCAAACACATTGGTGTCTCTTCAAGATGTCACCATAAGCAATTTTTGTTTATGAAATTAACCCAGATTCCCTTGCAGTTACTAATGCTTCTGGAGAGATATTTTTTCTCTTGGTTTCTTTCTTATTCTATCCTGGTGCTGAAAAGGGGATTCTGGGTTAGTTTTACCCAAAAAAATCACTTTCAGTGACTTCTTGAAGAGACCCACACATTGTACTTTAAGCTACTATTAAAAAATTGCTTCCATATATATTTATTTTGATATTAACAAATCATTTTTTTCATTCATATAATTTTGTTTTCTTTTAAAAAAATTTATGAACAATATGACTTCCTATTGTTTAAAAAAATTTGAAAACATTTTTCTTGAAATTTGTTTATTTTTAAGAAATTTCAGGGACATTTTTTAAGTCTATCCATTTACAAAACACCACTACAACAATATAACACTGAATAACACTCATCATTAAACCAATAAAAAAATATAAAGCTTTAAATGTACTTAAAAACAAACACAATTCGGGAATGATTTTCGAATAATTTAACATAAATAATATTATGTAGCAATATGTTTAATGAAAGTTACATATTTAGGGTTAAAAGAGTAGGGATTAGTATTTGCTAACTGTACAAAACATAAAAGTTGGGGTCTTTTTAAGAAGTCACAGTATGCAATTTTTTTGGTGAAACTAACCCGGAATCCCCCTTCAGCACCAGGATGGAATAAAAAAGAAACCAAGTGATAAAGAATCTCTTCAAGAAGCAATGGTAACCACAGGGAGGATGAGGGTTAGTTTTACCAAAAAAATAGCTTACAGTGACTTTTTGAAAAGACCCAAAAGCTGTTGAAATAATCATAATTTTTGCCATTACTATTTTTACATTAAACTAAATTGAGTATAACAAATAATTCCCTTTAAATAAAGCAGGGATGGCGAATCTTTTTTATAAAACGAGTAAAAAAATGACAGTTTTATCAAATTACTATTAAGTGAGCCATTGGCTAAAATGAGTGAAAAAGCTTTAATTTTGGCCAAAATTTTCATTTTTGATCAACATCCAAAACCTCCGATTTCGGCCAAACTTCATGGTGAAGACTAAAAAAAAAAAAGATCTTCAGTTTTCATCAGCATCCAATCCGTCTTAAATTAATGTTGCTGACAAAAAAGTCAGAAATTTCAACTAGTGGGCCAGCCTATGACCCGCGGCTCAGTGGTTTGCCATTCCTGAAATAAAGCAATCTATTGCAAAATCCAAACAAATCCAAAATATTTGAATTGAAAATGACTTCCCGGGAAACGGAGTTGCCACATGAATTTACAAAAAAATTTTGCATTACAATACAATGAATTTGTTGAGAACTCGAGAGATAACCCCAATATTATATTAGCTGAGCCAAAAAGCATATCTAGGAAAGGGAAAGTCATATGGATCTCTTTTGCTTTAAAAACAGTAGAGAATTTATACAGTATTTGAATACAAAAATTTACACCAATATACTACCAGAATATGGATACAACTGCTATATAAATTTTTGGCAAAGGTGCAAAATAAATACATTGTATTTGCAGTGCACATTGTCCCTCAGCTTGTTTTTAATTCAATACCCAGATAACGTGCTCTCGATACAAATTCAATTTTGTTATTCACAACAAAAAGTTTTATCTATTGGTTTAAATATTTCTGTGTAATCATGCAATAAATTTATTTATTTTATTTTATTTTTTTATTTATTTTATCTCTATATTTATCCTCCTGACTCGCAGGAAAGCGAAGGAGGCGCTAATACATAGGGTAGGCAATTACCCCGACCTGCTTCCGGAGATACCAAGATATTTCTGTCCGCTTGTAATTTAATAGAGATATGACTATAATTTAGAACTGCTTGTCAGGACCACCAAGCAGGGGAATATGCCGTAAAGTGTCTTTCCCAAGGACACAACAGAATGGCGCGAGTGGGTTTCGAACCGTGATCGTGTTGGTCACGAGCCCGGCGCTTTAACCACTCGACCACGCTGCCGACATATATTGTTTGATGAAAATTTGTCTTGTGTTACTTTATGATCAGCCACAAATTTTTTAATCACTCCTCGTATAAGCCCTGATCTGACGAATAATGTTAAATAAAGAAGTCAAGCACATTTTAAATCAGAACTCATTTACTTATTGCCTACGTAGCCTTTCTCGATTTAAAATAATTTTTTATATTTTTAGTTTAAAATGGTCTTGACTTATTTTTTGTAGGCTTACTTCATGATAGAAGTTTATAGAAGCCGAAAACATTCACGTTAGGTTACTTCAGTTTTTTAATCATGCATATGTTTCAGTGCCGCTGGATACGATTATTTTATGGATGAGGAAAGCATATTCTCCCAAAATTATATTTGTAGGCTGTATAATCCTCTATTTTATTGTTTTCGAATGCTTTTTTCTTGTATTTTTATAAAATACCCCAATCCAAAACTTTCATCTTTGCTATTTGCGCATAGATTATTATGAATAACAATAATTTACTAAATGATTATTAAATTTGTGCTAAAAAGTATAGCTTAATTAGTCCAGGGGTGGGGAACCTGCGGCCTTCGCGGCCAAAACGTACGGCCTTTGTATAACCAATAAACTTTTGCGTAATGACCTTTTTTTAATGAACAAAGAACACCACGGTTTTGAGACAAAATAAGAAAATTCTGAGGCTGATCCAAAACAAAGACCTTTTTTTGTTTTAAAGAACATTATGATTTTGGGAGAAAAAGCAGGAAATCTGAGACAGCTTTCGAGTGAACCTTTTTTTTTGAGAGATCACTATCTTTTTGGGGTGAAAAATTATATTGATCCCCAAATCTTACAATCATCTAGAAACATTGTTTTGGAGTATTAAGAGAGACGTAGGTAGTACGAACTACTAGCACGATCAATACAGTCGCTATTTCAACCCTCTTCATGTCTTTTGTTTCCTTCTTGGGAGAGACACTTCACGGCAATTTTTTCTGCTTGGTGTTCTTAGGAAGCAGCTCCCAATTTCAGTCATATTAGCAGAGGTTGGCAGTACCGCGTATTAAAATACCGCGGTACTTTTTTAATACTTAATGGTATTTTATAAAAATTTTATAAAATTATCTTTATAAAATTGATTCCGCTCACAGAGTTAAAAAAAAGGGGCAAGTACAACGGTATTTGGCTTTTTTTTAACTCTGTGAGCGGAATCAATAATTGTAATAATTGCATCAGTATTATGCAGCATTGTAGCTGCTTCGAGAACGATGATTCCATTACATAAATTTTAGGGTCATTGGAAGTTTTTTTGCAAGCATTGCGACATATTTTTGTTTTTTGTATCGATTGCAGCTTCAAAAGAGTTTCTTGATTTACAGATATAAAGATTACAGATTACATCGCAGATCGACAGTTGTTATTTATGTGATTACCAGTATACTTTCCCCATTTTTCCGGTACCAATTACTAGTTAGTTTTAAGTAGGGTCAGGTTCGGGACCTTTTTACGCACTTTATAACCAATAGCCACTTTGGTACTTTTCGTCTAGGATCAGCTTACTCAGGCTAGTAGAGTAGCTAGCTAGAATAGAATAGCATTTTACTTATGTCTCAAATAAAAACTAAAAAAATAAATTAAAAATTTCTACCCACTGAATTGGCATCTCTAAAAGCAATTGTCCGCTAGATTTTCTAGCTGCTTATGGGCATGCATATATAGCATCAAATGAGCAAATACGGTGCCGCTTGAAGGTTGCCCTAAGTAGGCTATAGGCCTAACGCCTTCAACTTTTTTCTACGATAAATAGAGGTGAAATATGATAAAAATCAATAAATATTTTAAATCTTGAAAAAGAATAATGGATTTGAGTATGAAGTTTATTTTGGCTTATTTCTTTCAATCATTCTCAATCATGTTCTCATTTTCATCATTAGAAAATAACAAAACTTAAAGTGGTTAAAAAAATGTTGTTTTAACTTATTGGTTTAAATATCAGGTTTTGTTTTGATTAAAATGAAGAAAAGTTGTTTATTATTACTTATTCGCTTAAAGTTTTATTTTACATAATCACTTGTATCATTTTTTATACGACAGAGTCAGTCTATGTTATTTAATCTTTACATACATATCCAATATCTGTGTTGTTCTTCAAATTTTACTCAAACTTCAATTTTTTGAACAATTTTAACAGAATAAAAAGAGGTTGCTCAAAATAAAGTCAACTGATAAAATTCTAATTAACACAATTATTGTTACGTGTTAATATCGAACTTAATGGAAAACGCACCAACAGAGGTTATTCGACTTTTTTTATTCAATCAGATGACGCAACAAATGTAGCAGAGTTAGAAGACCCCTGCTCCACATTTTTCCTATATTTTTGTTTGCAACAAGAACAAGCAGTGGGAATTATTTTACAACACTACGTACCGGTATTAAAACTTTGCATAAATGACTTGGCGTGAATAATTATTTCATTTTTATATGTGACATTCTATATAGTACAATATCTAGATAATTTTGCGTTCATTTTTTCTCCCTAAAAGTTTGTTAGAAATAAACCTAAACAGAATAGCCTACTTTTCTTTGTTGCATTGAGCGTGTAATGAAAATGGCCAAAAAATCAAATACATAGATTCATTTTAGAAGTAAAATTTTAAGAAATACTTGTCATAGTTTGCTTAAGGTAATCAAAAACTATCAAAGGTCTTTTGTCCTACTTTTGGATTACGCTGCGAACTGTATCGAACATTTACGTAAACTAGATCAAAAGGCATTCGAATAGAATTTTCGAGTTGTGCTATGCTTGAGTGTAATATCATTCATTGGTTGTACCGATGTTTTATCTTTTTAATTTAATGTCAAAATTCGTACTATAAATTGGACAATTCTTAAAGAAAAAATGTCGGCGTCGTAAGTTATGACCAAATTAATAACAAACGCAAATTACTCAAGGTAGAAATTCATTTCGATGATAATGACTGTCTTGAAAAATGTTAGGTTGTTTAATTCTCTAATGCAAGGCTGCTCAACCTTTTAACCATTATACGCCAAATTTTTTCGAAAAGTTTATTGCGGATCGCAATCCGTGCAAAAATTAAAGTATCATATTTTTTGTTTTTACTTTAACGTTAATAAATTTTGATGTGTTATGTTTGAATCAACCTCTTTGATAACCGGAATTCGGACCGCAACTTTAGTTGAAGACCAAACAAAAAAGGTCACCAGTTTGATATGCCTACTTGTTTTATTCTTGTATAAAGCAAAAAACCTCTACTGAGACTACAATTATGTATTTCGAGTTTTCTGCACGTCATTTGATTGGTTCAAAGGACTGCAATTATTTGATCGATTATTTAATTACGAATTCCTTGGCAGACTTCAACAATAAACTTCGTGGGTTTCGGGTTGAACAGCCCTGCTCTGACGGAAATGTAAATAATTCAATATACAATAAAGTTAAAGTTAAAATATACGCCTGAGTATTAGCCAAATTTTACTATGAAATATTCTACTATTACTAGACTAAAATTTTTCAATAAGGGAGACAAGAATCAGTCCAAAATTTATTAAAAACTTATTTATTTTAATTTAAAATCGATTTCGATCAAAAGATCGTCATCAGTTAATAATTCTATTAAGTCTGTGAAATTTTAAGAATAAAAATTATTAATAGAAAATTATTTAGAAAATTATTGAAAATTATTGATTAATGATTAAAATTAGTAAATGTCATAGAATAAAATAAAATGTACTCACTTAACAAAACAATTCTTATCAAATAGTAAAGTAAAAACTTACTGTCAAAATTGTAAACTGCTAGTGCCAATTAAATTAAATAAACTATACAATAGTAAACATCAAGAAAAACAGCTGATTGCATATTAATAAAGACGATTGTGACGTGTGAAGTGTCAAAAGTTGAAATACAAAATTTCGTAGTAATGTAAATCAAGACAGAAATAATATAGTAGTGAAATGAAGAGTGTAAGTGCAAGGTAGTGTAAGTGTAAGTAGGAAGTGTAAGTACAGTGTATTATTTAAAAAAAATTTTTTTTTTTTTTAATAGCAATATAAAGGAAAAATGCCTGGAGAAAATATACAAAGGAAGAAAGAGAAAAATAGAAAAATATAAAAGAAACGTACAAGAAAAAGAGAAGAGAAACATTCAACGTTGAATAGGAAGAACAGTAGCTTGAATATTTATAGAGGCATCTAATAGATGAATCCAGCGGGATTCACAAATGTCTAAATAAGAATTTGAAGGTTGTTGTAAGAAAGTAACTGTATAGCATTCTGAAATAGGTTTATTCTTATATAGAAGATCAGTGTGGTTCTTGTGGTAATGTATCAATAATGCTGCCTTTTCAGAATCCAATGTGTTGCTATTCCAAATATGGCGGTGTGTATTCCAACGTACGGAAAAACGGTTTATAGTTTGGCCAATATAAATTTCAGAGCATATATTACAAGAAGCGGCATATATACCGAAATTAGTGCAGTTGAGGTTAATTTCGGTATATATGCCGCTTCTTGTAATATATGCTCTGAAATTTATATTGGCCAAACTATAAACCGTTTTTCCGTACGTTGGAATACACACCGCCATATTTGGAATAGCAACACATTGGATTCTGAAAAGGCAGCATTATTGATACATTACCACAAGAACCACACTGATCTTCTATATAAGAATAACCTATTTCAGAATGCTATACAGTTACTTTCTTACAACAACCTTCAAATTCTTATTTAGACATTTGTGAATCCCGCTGGATTCATCTATTAGATGCCTCTATAAATATTCAAGCTACTGTTCTTCCTATTCAACGTTGAATGTTTCTCTTCTCTTTTTCTTGTACGTTTCTTTTATATTTTTCTATTTTTCTCTTTCTTCCTTTGTATATTTTCTCCAGGCATTTTTCCTTTATATTGCTATTAAAAAAAAAAAAAAAATTTTTTTTAAATAATACACTGTACTTACACTTCCTACTTACACTTACACTACCTTGCACTTACACTCTTCATTTCACTACTATATTATTTCTGTCTTGATTTACATTACTACGAAATTTTGTATTTCAACTTTTGACACTTCACACGTCACAATCGCCTTTATTAATATGCAATCAGCTGTTTTTCTTGATGTTTACTATTGTATAGTTTATTTAATTTAATTGGCACTAGCAGTTTACAATTTTGACAGTAAGTTTTTACTTTACTATTTGATAAGAATTGTTTTGTTAAGTGAGTACATTTTATTTTATTCTATGACATTTACTAATTTTAATCATTAATCAATAATTTTCAATAATTTTCTAAATAATTTTCTATTAATAATTTTTATTCTTAAAATTTCACAGACTTAATAGAATTATTAACTGATGATGATCTTTCGATCGAAATCGATTTTAAATTAAAATAAATAAGTTTTTAATAAATTTTGGACTGATTCTTGTCTCCCTTATTGAAAAATTTTAATTGAGATGCGTTTCACAAGAATCGTCCTAAAATCTTCATCCAATAGAGTTGAACAGATCCACTGGGTTTTTTAACAAATTAAGCTTATTACTAGACTAACGTATTAAAAAAAAGCTTGCAAAAACAAAAAATATTTAATTTCATCAAAGCAATCAACCCCAACTAATTTTTTTTAATTATAACATTTGGAAATAATCATAAAAAAGTACGACGTGAGACATAAAATTTTATTTTTTTCATGGAATGAATTGTATTTCTTTTTATTGTATGAAAAGGTTCATTTCCAAAATTGTTCAAAAAGTCTTGTGAATTTCGAGAAATATTCGTTGTTGCAAAGATCGAAGCGTTGTATAATGAAATCGCAAAGATTGAAGCGTTTTGATAATGAAATAAGATTTTGCTGAAATAGATTTTTTTTCTATAAACTGCAGTAACCTCTCCAAAAGGATTCCAACTGTGAAAGAATCATACTTTTGATTGTACCATCAATCATACTGCCAAAGTTGTTAACTTTCTGAAATCGCTCTCTCGTTTTCAGCCAATGTATGAAAGTTGATTACCCCTCGAAAACTTGCTTTTTTAATTCAAAATAATATTTTATTGTAATATCTACCGTATATACCTGTGTATTAATCGCACTTTTTTGATCTTAAATGTAGTCCAAAAATCGGAATGCGGCCAATGCACAGATATTCAGAATTACAAAAATTTTCTAGAGAAATTTGACTTTCTACAAATTACACATGTACACGTAAACAGCTTTGTAACAATCGTAGGTTTCAGAAGTTAAATTCTTTAAATTTTATTCGATTTGTGGTATAAGACTAGTTTGTTGTAAATAGAAATAGCGTCTTTTGATGTTGAATGTTTACATTTATTGTAATCATTAAAATTGTCAAATTAAAATGCGTCTTATATACGGATTACTATTGAGAGGGGAGGTTTTAAACATTCAAAAAAGGTGCGGCTTATACACGGGGGCGGCTAATACACGGGTATAAAAGGTAAGTATATATATCAAAAGAATATGAAATTATTTTTCTACACAATTTTGAATGGCATTTTTGGCGCTAGTATTTCTCGAAATACAAGCGAGCAAAAAGAGCAAGCGTTTTCTTTTCCCTCCCCCAGTCGTTCAAAGTTTCCAAGCAGCCCAGTCTGAATAAGTTTAACACTTATTGTGGGAGCATTTTATGACTAGAACATTTTTGTACGCTAGCGTGTCTAAATCATAAAATCGCGTATTCCGCATTTTTTCGCAGCTACCTCTGACAACAGTTAAAAGCGTATTTTTGTAATACTAATCAAACATCTATAATCTATTAATATAATAAAGTGCTTCTGTTGCAAGTTAGAGTCAGTTAAAATTATAGATTTCGTGGGTATTTGCAATAGTTTACTAGCAAAAGCAGTATATTTTCTTTCGCATTGTGTTACTGAAATATGAAAATCTGTTACAAGTAATTTTTCCCAATTCTGTTTTCCAACATACGTCTACATCTAGAATGTAGCAAAAGCAGAAAAAAAGTTTAACTATTCCTTTAATATGATCAAAAGAAAATAATCGAAATGATAAGATCATTGTGGCGCAATAAATAAAAATTAAAATTTTTACTTTAAAGGCCCGTTTCCACTACGAGCGTGAAAAAAAGCATTCTTTGTTTGTTTTATTGATTTTTTTTGCGCTCGCTTCAATTTTAACCGCTCGCTTCAATCGAAGATCAATAAAAGAGAGAAAGAATGCTCTTTTCCACGCTCGTAGTGGAAACGGGCCTTAACACACAGCTGGCTGCTTTCGGTATTCAAGTCGACTTTATTTGTAAGTTAAAAGCTAGATAGAGAGATCTGTTTATTTGCATCAAATCTTTTCAATAAATTACCGCTTAAAACACAAAAAAAGAACAATAATTTTACATTTTGAAATTAAAACAAACTGATAATAAGCCATATATATCAAATCAAAGAGCACTATTAAAGATGTGATGCAGGGGTAGGAAGGGACAAAAGTCATTTAATCACTACCCCCAGCTTATTTAAAAGTTTCATTACAAGCAATTTAATAAATTAAGTTTTTGGTATGTAGAATTGATTATTAACTTAGAAAAACATTAGCATAAGACATTTTACATCATAAATTAAAATAAAATTATAAATCACTTTACAAACATGATGAAAACAAAACAAACAACAAGAAAAACAAAGGCCGCATATATGTAGATAAAATTAAACGACAGAAAATAACTCGGCATAAATTCGATTTGAAATAAAGGCAAATAGTGTAAAAAACGACAGCACGACGATGGAAAAAAAAAAACAAACAATCAAACAATCAAACCGGCAGTAAAAGGACAAAAAAAAAAAACAAAAGCTTATAAGATTAAATTAAACAACAGAAATAGATCTTACCATAAATTAAATTGAAAATAAAGGTAGTAGCATAAAACAAACAACATAACAGATTTCAGAGTAGATACAAATAGCACAAATCCAACAGCACAATAATGAAAAGGAGCATAAAAAAACAAAGAAAAGTACAAAAACAAAACAAAACAAAGGCCAATAAGATTAAATCAAACAACAGAATAGGTCTCAATGTAAAATTTATTGAAATAAGACAGTTAGCATAAAACAAAAAACAATAGATTTCAGCAGGCAATTAAGGATTAAAGAGGTGCACAAAGAGCAATACAAAACATAATATTTCTTAAAGTAAAACCTTAAAGACGTTAAATTGATATGCATTATGCATGTAGTTCATTTTGCATTAATACTATGAATTAATAATTTATATGGGTAAAATTTGGATGTTGATTAAATTTCATAGGTATCTAGCAGGTATTGGTACAATAATCTATTAAATGGTTTAATTCTTTGTTCGGTTCTTATATTAATTGGCAGCTTGTTCCACATTTTCATACAATTTACTATAAGACTATTAGAAGATTTACAAGCCAAAAAATGTGAAATAAAGATGTTGTTATTGCTTGATTGCCGTGTATTATAAGCATGAATTTCATTTACTAAAGGGATTTTATCTTTAAACTCTCTATCATTGTATAATCGAAACATGAATTTCATTGCAGAATATTGGTACAATTCATTTACCTTTAATAATTTAGAAAATGCATACAATTTATTTAATCTTGTTCTATATGGTTGCATACTAATGTATCGTATAGCTCTATTATGCATTTTATTTAGGTTTTTTAGTGCTGATTGATTTGCATTTCCCCACAAAACTATGCCATATTGCAATCTGCTTTTTATAAGTGCATGGTACACGAGCTTTAGATTATTAAAGGAAAGGTATTTTTTTAAATGATACAGCATTCCCACAGATTGAGATATTTGGGTAGTTAATTTATCTATATGTGGTTTCCATTTTAGATTTTTATCAATTACAATTCCCAGGTATTTAACTTCGTCTTTTTGGCAAATTTGACTGTTATTTATATGAATGTTTATCATGTTATTTTCAGTTTTCTTTTCTCCAAACATTATAGTGCTTGATTTTTGGGTGTTTAAAGTAAGCTTGTTTTTAAGCAACCAATTTTCAATTTTTTTAAGTTCTTCATTGACAACTTTTTCTACTGAAGATGAGTTATTACCAGAGGCAAAAAGTGCTGTATCATCAGCAAAAAGAAGAGTTTTTAAGCTTGAAACATTTGGAAGATCATTTATGTATAGGAGAAATAAAACAGGGCCAAGGACACTACCTTGTGGGACACCATGATTTATTAAATTTTTATCTGATTTAGTTGAATTTATACATGTAAATTGGTATCTGTTGGCTAGATATGAAGAAATTAAATCAAAAGGTAGCCCCCTAATACCCATTGCAATTAATTTTTGTTTTAAAACAGTGTGGTCTACTGTATCAAAAGCTTTTTTCAAATCAAGAAAAATTCCACAAGTAATTTTATTGTTTGCCTGCTGATAACGCAAGTAATTTTCTAGTTCAATAAGTGCATCACTAGTGCTTTTGTTTTCCTGAAAACCATATTGATTTTCTGATATGATTTTGTACTTATTAATAAAATCAGTTAAATTATGTTTAAGAATTTTTTCAAAAATTTTTGAAAAGTGGGGTAAGATGGAAATTGGCCTATAATTTGAAGCAATGTCTCTATCACCACCTTTATAAATTGGTAATACTTTGGCAATTTTTAATGCACTTGGGAAAACACCTTTATTAATACAATTGTTGATTAAATAACATAATGTAGGTGCTATTACGTTTTTACTTAATTTAAGAATTTTAACAGGTATATCATATGTAGATAATGGCACAAAAACCCCAGTCTACTATTTACAGCTTTTTAAATAGAAAAAGAAATTGTTTTAAAGAAAGTGAAGTAGCTCTCCGGAAGATAAAAATGTGCCTGAAAGTACGCCAAATAAATTTAAGATACTTTTTTATTCTTCGTTATTCTCTAATTCGGTGGTTCCCAACCTTTTCAACATATTACCTTACCGGTTCAATCTGAAAGTGTTTTTTTACGTCCCCTACATTGCAATAATTGTAACACAGCACCAATAAAAAATTTTTGATAAATGTTGCTGACTAAAGGATAATTATTTGATAATTTCTCTTGTTGCTAACAAAATAATAATGGCAAGACAAAATTAGGTCTACATTCAAGAACACAAATAATAATAAAATCAAAGTAAGTTCAATGCGAAACTTCAGAATAAAAAGTAAACCCAATATTTTTCGAAACATCGTTTGTTGAGGACTAGTAGCGTATTTTGGGGGGGAGATCAATAATGCGAGAAATCAGAAACAGATTCAAAGTTAAGACTTTTTTTTAAAAAATCACTTGAATTTTGGAAAGAAAAATTGACAAAACCGAGACAGATTCAAAATGAAGAACTTTTTTTACCACTTGAAAAAATTTTTCCATTAAAAGCATAATTAATTGTAGTTGTATGGCCCCCTTTCAAAAATTTTCTGTACGCCACTGTTTAGGAGGTTGCGAAATTGTGACTCTTTTCATTATCATCTTTTACCGTTTTTTTTTTAATCAATTAATAACTAGTTGACTTGTTCGAGCGTAATAAGCGCACCTTGGAAAAAATACTTACCCTCTGCCACTACCCCAGCCCAAATAACTAATGAACCCTTTGGCTTCGGCAATATAATTTTACCTGAAAATGTTTTAAAAAAGTAATCGACTAAACCTGACTTTCATCTTGATAACGACTTTTTTTTTTCTATAATAGCTAATCTTCCAAATAATACTTATGATGTTGGTTGTTTTGTAATTGGCCCTTTTTGTGATAATTTAATTTCATAATTAGTTATTGTTTCTAAAAAATTCATTAGCCTTGTTTGAGTTTAGACCATTAAAGTTTAATTAAGACTCGTGCTATTTTTTCGTTGAAGTCCCATTGTATTTGCTTTATGTTTTTTGCAGTGCTTTGCAAAATAATTGAAAAGAATTATGTGCAAGATTGCGAAATGCAATAATGTCAGATTTTTGTTATTCTTTCCTTCATTGTTAATCGCCACAACCACGTGTTACGTCACAAATGCTTTATTGTTACTCGCCACGTGCTTAAGTGTGACGTCTACCGTTTGCCTCTATAAATTACAGAGGAGACGTAAGAACTCTTGCAGATCAAGTCTTTTGCAAAAGGCCGTCCTTCTTTATTTGTAGAGGGGATTTAGGTCATTTGAATCGCTTGAAAAAGCAGTTTGGAGTCAGTATTTTACATTTGCAATTGATTGAATTGAGAAAAATTTTCATCGAAAATTCTACGCTCTGTGAACCTGTAATATGACTAATAGCATATGAATAAAGGTTGTATTTTATTTCAATTTCTGATTAGGTGAATTATAGTTAGGAGGTAGGATTGGAGAGATTCTTTCAACGAACTCTCCAGAAAACTTCATTCAGGCAGAAGACAGATTTTCTGAGCTAGTGAACCATCTTAGCAGCAAAACCAAAATTGATTTTGACGTCAGGTCATTAATAAAAATCTAATTTGACTAAGTTGGTCAAGTTAACTTAGGTTGGAAGTGAGGCCAACAGATGCGACACTATGTTAGATATGTAGGAAATTATTTTCGTTTCGTTAAATACAATTTTTGAATGTCAAATAAAATCCAATGTGACAGAGGAGTTTTAGTCATTAATATTAAATTGGATTATTCAAAAGTACCGAGTACCCGTACCGCGGTATTTTTAAGCAGTACCGTGCCCACCACTGCATATTAGGTTACTGCCTACAAACAAAAGTAAGAAACTTTTAACCAACAAAAGCAATATTTTGGGATGTCCAAAAACAAATAGGTTTAAAGCTTATGACATTGCTTAGTGATTTAGAAAGATAAATATACAGATATGATTATGGTGACAATAAAATTAAGTAGGTTTCTTGCCAGTCTATTAAAAGCAAACTTTAGAGTGGTAGTAATTACACAAATTGGGCATTTGAAAATCAACTGCCTAATATTAGAAAATTAAATAGGCCAACTGTTTGTTACGAAAATAATTTTAGCAACAAAATTTTTATGTTTTTGTTTCTTACCTTCGGACGCTGGAAAACGTCAGAGGCGTTATACTTGGCAAACTGTCAAGCGATTTGTTTTTTATTTCCAAACTTAAGTTTAGTCTACTCCCACGAGTAAAACATGGCAGCCCGAGCTAGTTTTGAGTTTCTTCTATTTGTGATTTTAAACTTACTCAGGAATACCGCGATGGAATAGTTTAGTTGTTGAAACTGAATATGAATCCTACGAGTCCAATCTAGTTCCTAGACGAGTTTTATGTAGTTCAAAAATATGAGTATGAGTCTATGAGTAAATATGAAATATGAGTATCTGGAAACAAAATACGAGTCCAACCCAGTTTTTAGATATGGGGAGTGGGCGTGTATAAACTCCGCAGTGTGATTAGGGCGACAGCCTAGAGGCGCGTCTAAAATTGGGCCGAAAACAGCCTATGGTAAAACCTAGATCAGTGAAGCTAAGTTCGAGATAAAAGATTTCTGTGGTTCAGAAGCGCAGTTGCAAGCTCAAGATACAAGCGAGAGCTGTGCTTGTAACGCGGGCGAGAAAAAGCCCAGCAAACGCAGGATAAAAGGATTGGTTATAGGATTCTGGTGGGATTTGAATTTTAAAAAAATAGTAGCCGTGTTTTTGATCGGGGTTTAGGTGAGAGTGGGGTGGAAGAGCGATTGAGCCAGCTATTTTGGCAAGTGATTCTGTAAATTATTGCCTTGGAGTGAAGAGTGTCTAGATGCCAGCTAAATTTTGATTCCGGTTTCCAATTCCGTTTTTAACGTCAATTCATCTGTAAATTAGGATTTTTTTTCGGTCCGGAAAGAGTTTCTACTTTCTGCAAACGTTTAAGTTCACCAATAACGTCAATTGATATCAAATAAAATCTTTTTGTTCATTTATAAAGAACGATTGTCTTTTAATCGGTTTTGAGATTTATCTTTTGAAATTGCTATTTGCTATGCAGGGGCTCATTTTAATGCCAAAGCGACCAGCAGTGACAAACAGGAATCTGCAATGAATCAGTGACGAGAAATGCCATAAAAGAGAAGCATTTCTTTCTTTGAAACAAAGCTGTTAACCGATAAACAAAAAATTCTCAATTTTCTACCGCAATTCATCTTTATTAGGTCAATTTTTTTCAATCTTTAGAGCTGCTCTCTTTAGAAAAATTCTACCAGGGAATTCGTGCTGTCCCGTTGCAATGTTGAGAAAACGGGCGGGAGAACTGCGGCAGTGCGGCAAAGTATAAGCCACAAAAAACTTATAAGTTTTTGATGTAATAAATTTAGGTATACTCGTAAAATGATTCTTTTTAATTTTAAACCAAATAGCACAATGCAACTAAACTAGTTAAATTCAACGTCACCAGAAAAGATCGTTTAGCGGTTAGCAAATGCTAATTTTTTGCATAATGTCAATAGCTTAAGCTAAGATTTTTAAATAGCCTTACAGATAGCCTCGTAGTAAGGGGTTTACTACTAAAACAGCCGATTTGGGCTTGATGACCAATGGTCAGCCGAAAAAACTGACATTATTAATTTTACAAACAGCTTTACTTAGAGTGCAGTAGTTAAAAAAGTACCGTGAAATCTCTTGGTATGATGTGACATCATCTGTCGTCACACCACAACTTTAATTACATTGGGCCGTTTCTTACGTGACAAAAAGTGAGTTTATGATTTGCTGTTTACGTTTCTTAAGTTCAATTACAATGTGGTCCAATTGAATGGGGAAACATTTTGTTAAAACAGTTTTATAATTTTATTACAAACGAGTCACAAAAAGCACTATCAAAAATTAGCAACTAAGTAGAAATCTAGCTATTTGATTACTAGGTTCTCAAGTTTTAAGCAAAAGCAGTGGTTCTAGGACAAAAGCTGTTTCAAGAGATTCCAAAAAATCTACTAATACGAGATCATAAAGATCAGGCCTGCACAACATACGGCCCGATCAACCTTTCAATGTGGCCCCCAATAAAAGATCCCCATCTTTTGATGGATAAAATATTCGTGACGCGGGAGATAACACAAACTAAGCACAAAGTGCAATGACATCGCAAATCTCAAGCAATGACGACAATTACATCAAAATAACACGAATTAATGCGTCGGTTATGTATCTTTGACAAGCGATTAGTACGTTTGGCGGTGCGCGAAAATAGTTTTGTCGTTTTTGGCCCTCGTACTGTTTTGAGTTGTGCAGGCCTGATGAAGATTAAAAAAAAAACAAGAAACTCGAGGTTCAAATGAACATTTTCAACGAATTCGTCACAAAACTAATTGATCCCGATTGCTTGAGCATGACAGAGATAAAAAAATCCCAATCCTGCAAATAACAAATCACTTTCCAGACGCCAATTTTTTCAACGTGGGAGTTGTTTGCGTGGCGGCGTTGCTTCGAGGAATATTTCTCTTCCTTTTTCTCATGAACACTAGAAAAAGTCACGTGATAATCCGAATCAACTGAGAATAATCGACAAGCCCGCACACAGACTTCGTCAAATACAAATCAAATAAAAAGTTCACTAATTAAGCAGTTTGTTATCTTTAACACCATCGTCATTACATGAACGATTTATTTTCTTAACTTGCAGAAATACAATAAAGACAGTAAACTTCAAAACTTATTAAAAAACCAAGCTGATTACAGTTATTACCAATATTGGGAGAAATACATTGTTGGAACATTCTACAACTTTTAAAAAGTTTTTCGGTGGTGTATTGGTGTAGTGCTGTGGTTCTCAACAGGGTGCCATTTGCGTTCCGCTAGGTGCCGCAAGCTATTACACATTATTTCTCAACCTGTGTGCCGTGAGAGGTTTCCAGGTGTGCCGCGAAACATTTCGGAAAAAAATAATTTAGGGACGTAAAATTTTGCGGTTTTTGCACGTAAAATAAGTGAGATTCGGAGCGAAGAGCGTTTTTATTTAAAAAGAACTGATTTTGGGAAGGAAATTGATAAAAAGCGTGAATTCAGGTGAAGAGCTTTTTTTTAGAGAACAGCTTATTGTTGCGGCAAAACTGAAAAAATCAGAGCGGAAAATTGTGCCGAAAATTGTTTGTCCTTTATTTTTTTTTTAGGAAAAACCTGAATTTTGAGATGCAAAGCAGGAAATCGGCACATAAAAATAGGTGAAGACCTTTTTTTTTTAGGATCACATAACTTTTGGCACGGAATTCAAGAATATTAGAATATTAGCTCAAGTTCGCCGCGGCACATTTAGCTCAAGTTCAGAAGATACCAATTATATGCCGCGGCCAGAATAACGGTATTTTTAGAAAACAACTGAATTTAGGGACGAAAACTAGAAATCTGACCCCAATTTTGGGTGAAGACCTTTTTTTTGAGATCACCTAATTTTAGGAGCAAAAATGAATAAAAATGGTCTAAAGATACAGCGATTTTTGATGAGTTTCAAAAATGTACCGCTAACAGAAAAAGGTTGAGAAACACTGGTGTAGCGTGTATCAGGTGGTGCATTGCAGGTACGATCGGGCACTGTGAAAATGCGATCTTAAAAAGTAGTGATCTCTAAAAAAAATCTTCACCTCAAAGCTTTTTCTGCATTTATTGTTCAGATGCCAAAAAGTTTGTTTTAACCATATTATTTCTTGTTGCTGCCCCAAAATTTCTAAAGTTCTAAAAACACTCTAGTTCACTCAAAATCAAATGTGATCGACGTGTCGGCTATCCCTGTTGTATAAAAGCGGCAAAATAACAAAAGTGATGTTTTAAAAAACTATATATGGCAAAGAAAAACCAAGCTAAATGAGTTGTCGCAGCAACCAACGAATAGAAAAATAAAAATATAGTCCAAAAGATAGCGAGTAGAAATGGGGATAATTTACTCGATGGCTACACAGTGCGAGACAGAAAAGATATTATTGAATACCATGCATTCGAAAAAAAATTGGTAATTTAAAATTTGCTTTGAAAGATAAGTTGCAAGTGTGCAAGGGGTACGAGCAAGAATAACTTAATGAAGAAAACAAGTGGAATGGAAAACTTAAACAAAAATAAAGTGTTTCAATATCATGGTTTTTAATCACTTGGTTTGTATCCTTGCTTTTATTCCCCGGCTAATAAAAATTATTTTAGAGCTTTTCTCACATCTCAAACATTAAGCTCATCCTTATAAATAAACCAATGCTACACAAACATTAAGGTATCAGACCATTCATACTATAAAAACGCAACTTGTAACTAGAAATGAACTCATCAAGCTTTTGAATACTGGGAAAACAAACATACGTCAATTCGTAAAACCTTCGTAAAACTGTTAAAACCTCTTAAAAAGCTTTAATAATTTCCGAAAAGCAAATAAAAAAGCCAACAATCAACGGTCAAAAACTCGAACAAATAACTAGCTTTGAAGAATTATTGTCGTAACTAAACTTTTACCTGGGTGTTTTCCCGAGAATTTTCCAGTCAATTTTTCGGTTTCGGTCAAAACAGGATCAGTGTGCAAAGGAGCGAGGGAATGACGAGAACTAGAGCAAAATACACAGATTGGAATTTTATTTGCTTTCTAGTTTTAGTATGATTCGACTTTAATTTAGAGCAGCTTATTAAAGCTGCCATGGAATTGCTGAAGAGTTTTTTCCCAAGGACACGACTCGAATAGGAACTGAACCCAGAACATGTTGATGATGGTTGCCAGGAAAAGAACGCTTTGTTTTACTCAGACACGATACAGATATTGACGTTTGTTTAAAAATACGACTTATTTTTCATCAGAGTAAATAAAATTTTACAATTGGTAGCGTTATTTTAAGAAGCCGACTGTACAGCACTTTAATGCAGCCTAAGCAAGCACCTGAGGCTGGCATGACACGTATCTTTTTCAACAAAAACATCTTGATATCTTGTCATGGTTTCGAAGAATTTGGTGATCAAGTGAAATAGAGAAAAGACAGATATATTAAAAGAATACAGAAAAAATCACACAGGGGAATCTAAAGTAGTTTAAAAGGCTTTTTAAAAACAACTATTCGGCAAAAGACAAGGTGGCCAATCAACATGGCTGCCAAACCTAGTTTTTATATTCATTAAAATGTAACGATTTTGTCGAACAATTCCATTAACTTACCCCCCCCCCCCATCACTCCCGTTTGAAGCCTTTTTTGTATTTTAGGAGCATAAAAACCTGGAATTCAAATTTACAGGATTGTCTAAGTTTGCCTCACCCAGAATAAGAATATTACTGTTTTCAATCTGACCATAACACAGTTTCACTCCCGTAAATTACGGTCCAAAAAATTAGTAGAAGCCATTTTATTATTCGCTAATCAAACAAGAATCACAAAAACGGCAATTAAAAATAATTCAAAATACATAAAATATATACTGTAGTGTTGTAAATAAATACAAATTGATTTATAGCGCAATTTGTGCATAGCCGTAGAACAATATTAAATTGAAGTTTGCTTTAAAAAAAATTATTAATAAAAAACTTTCGGCAACACTTGCCGAAGGGGTAATAAAATCTATAAAAGTACCGCTATTTTTAACACCAACAAAGTAACTCGAATTTGACCTCTCAGTCCTATCCAATCTCACAATAAAATAAAAAATTTTTTTTAGCAAAAACATAATAATTCGAGATTTTGGGAACATACGTACAATGGTGGAAATTTGCATTAACAGCCGATGTCACGTGATAAATTACAAAAATGAACAAGCGACAATTGCATTCTTCAAAATTGCATGAGTAATGAATACAGTGGGGTTATTGACGACAAGAAAATAAAAAGTGTTTTTACGTATATTTGTATTTTTTTATTTATACAAAAGAGTTTTTATATTCATATAAAATTAACAGTGTAGTTCAACACACGACTACAAGAGCAATTATCACGTCACTAAGCTTGAATATCGGCGCGCCTAACTAATCTGGCTGCTGTGGTATGCAGACATTCTGTTTCTAACAAGGTCAAAAATATCGCTTTGCAGTTTGAGTCGATCGGGCACTGGCAATTTCAAAGCTTCCTCGGCCATGCTCCTGAAGAATAACACGGAGGCGACGTGATCGTTCTCTGCAAAAAATTTGCTTCATCAGTAACAGGAATGGTTCTGTTAGCAATCATTTCGCTTTATGACGTAATACGGTCAAAATAATGGAAATGTTCAGTGCGACATTTAATCAGTGAGTTAACGGTTCCCATCATAACCTCATTACATTAGGAAAGACAAATATATGAAATAATTGTCCACCTGTCGACTTTGAACTATGTGAAATGTCCACAGTGTGGTTGAGGGCCACGAATATTGTTTCAATTGCAACCATCATCGACATAGCCTAAGTTCAATTCCTGTTTTATTCATATTGATGTGCACTCGAGAAAGAAACTTAAGGTATTAACAAGAAATGTTAAATGACAGTCACATATAAAATTTTAAAAAATAATAAAAAAAATTAAGGTTAACGATATTTTCTAACTCCCTTTCCTGGTTTCGTTTGAACAAAAAATACTGCAATAAGGCAATAAGGCCCACCTTCGTCATGATGTAATTTCTTTTTTAATCCAGAAAAGTCTTCGTCTGAAAGAAAACTCGAGTCTGAAACTTGGAGTTTTTGAATTTGTGACGTTAATTCAGAGGTCTGGTATTGGTCTTCTTTTTCTTTATCGTCTGTTGAATCCAAAAATGTATCAAAATTAATCAAGTATAAATTTTAACACAAAAAGAAAAATAACAATATATTGAAAAAAAACTAACCGCTACTAAGATTATACTAGCAAGATATATTCAATAAGCAGTTTAACAGTGATTGCTTTATGTCAAAAAGTCAAAATATTCATATCTCGAAAGATAATAAAATACTATTAATTGTTAACAGTTTTTGCTAATAAAACGCAATTTTAAATGACTTTACTAATTGTACGAAAAAACCTTCAAACTCACCAGTGCGATGTACTATTGAAGGATAGCCACACTTTGAATAAGGAGAATTGTTAGGAGGCGATTCATCAATAAACTCGCAAGATTTGAGGGGAGCCTCATGCTCAACTTTTACTGAGACATCTTCAGCACAATATTTAAATACTGCTTTAGTGTCACCTGGGGAAAGGAGAATTTTTGATTGGGCCAAAGAAGCTTTTGTTGTTGAGTTTTCTTCTAGTCGTTGAAAATTCAAACTGGCTCTGAGCGAAAACATACACTATAAAGGCATGTTTACAATTCATCTTAATTCCATAAAAGTAGCGCGCAATCTTTTTTATCTTTACGTTTTTTAGATGTAACATTTGTTAAAAGACTACACAGTGCACACAGTTTCGTTGGAATTAAAACAAATTGTAAACCCACCCAAGAAAAACTACAACTGAGGTGTTACAAGTTATGTTGACAAATTTGAATTTTATGATCGACTAACAGAACTAATAAGTAAACTTTAACATTCACTTATTTAAAAACTGGGGTGCCTTCAAATGCCATTCAAAGAGTCAAATTATTTTATGCGATCAAATCTAGACAAGATTTAAACAGAAGTTTTTCTTATTACTATATAAGCAGCAATATTACCAATACAGTGTCGCAAAATACCTAAAATAAACTATAAATTATTTCTTTAGATAAACAAAGTTTATAGCCAGCTTTTTACACTTATTAGAATTCGCTACTAAAAATAATACATTTAAGTACTAAAACTATTTCGCCTAAACCAACGAATAGATTCTGAGATGAAGATGTTAAAAGAATGATGCAACTGTTTTATTCTGCTTCGGTTTACTAGACATAATTTAAAAATAAGTAGAACGATAAAAACTTTCTAAATTTTTACTCAGTAAAAACCTAAAAACTGGTAATAATTCTACTACCTCTTGATATTGCATTTCGTAAATTTCCAAATACCGCCAAATGCGGCAAACATTTTTTTAAGTTATAATAGGTTAAACTAAGCTTACACTCAATGTACCAGATGGATTTTCTTCAGACTCTTAACTGTGCACTTCATCAAGTTCTTTTTTAGCATTAAACGTAAAAAAACTTTAGCTGAAATACAATTAAGACGCTAACGCTGACAAGCATCTTCTTGATTTGGATCAGTCCAAAAGATTTTAAGTCGGCAGATTTTTTGTGAGCTTTCTATATTTACATGCATAAAGGACACTAGTCAAAAAATTTACAACTTACGTCTAGGTTGGTAACATTTTCAACAACTTTTACCGATAATGAAAATAAAATTTATAACCTTGAAGCATAAAATTTGGAACGTTTAAGTAATTTCAAAATAAAAAGTAAAGCCAATATATTTAGAAACATAGCTTATTTAGGACGTTTTGGAATTATAACTCATTCCATCATCAACTGTGTTAAACTTCAGGACTTTCATATTAATTTAACGCAGTTGATGATGGAATGAGTTATAATTCCGAAACGCCCTGAATAAACTATGTTTCCAAATATATTGGCTTTACTTGTTATTCTAAAATTTATAAAACGAAAAAATTAACAAAATCATGTATTGGACTAATTTTTCAAAGAAAGTTGTTTACCTTTGTTATAACTAAAAAAAATTATTAAGCACATTCATGCAATTACTATTGAAAAGTCACGTACAGCATAATTCAGATCAATAGAGAAATTATGCGAACTTTTTTACGCACATTCAATTAAAAAGTCATTTTACTTCCTTGACTGCAAATCAGAAAAATACCCAGGGATGTTGTTTGTATTGCAAGGGCTTGCTCATTTCAGTATTTAAGCGGAACACCACAGTAAATAAGCAGCGCGCCTTTGGTAAGCACAACAGGTAGACTGAGTATCGAACTTGCTTTCTGCTCGCAGGTCAGATTGTTATTATATTGAGGTATCCTGGCGACATTTTAGGCTCGTCGTCGTCGTTTGTGATCATCCGGTTGTTGTTGTTTCATCAGATGATAACAGTGATGTTTTTGAGCCAGCATCTGGTATCGTTATCCAGGATTGATATGCCACGACGTCCTTTTGGTGCCTGGTGTGTAGGTCACTTGGTCTGCAGTTTGTTCATGTGCACCACACTCGCAATTACAAGACCCCATTTATTCATGGACGACCGAAAACGCCCAATGCCAGTTTGCACGTGGTTGAAACTTACCCAAGCAGGCCTGGGCATGCTTAGTCCGAGGGGACTGAAGCCGACTCTTGGAATAAAGTCATGAAGTTTCGATGGACTGTCCAAGTACTCCATGTTCATTGTCACGTGTCCACTGACCAACACGGATATTGAGTTTAGATGCATGATCAAATAGTTTCCGTGCGGCAGGCATAAATGGGCATCTGGATTTTAATCTCTTTTGCCGTACATTCAATGGCCTGACCAGATAATCATGCTAGAGGTGCTCAGGGTGCAAAATGCTGCGGTTGGCCAAAAAAAAGAGTGGCTCCTAAGGCAACGAAGCCCAACTAGTGGATACCAGCAAAGATGGCCAGATTGTCCGTTGGAGTGGGACGCAGACATCCAGTGACAATTTGCAAAGCGTCATTAAGAACTGTATCAATAGGGCGAGTGTGTACACTGCGACACTAAACTGGTACATTGCGACACCAAAATGGTGCACGGTATTATAGGCTAATTGTACATAAATAGCCAAACTTGAAAACTTTCGTTCAAGAACGGAAGAGAAAATGTACAAGATGGTGAATCGGAGGCGCAAATAAATCCAAAGCAAATGATTTAGTTTGGGGAATGGCCAGTAGACTGAGAAATAAGTGCGTTCTCGTTTTTTTCCCAACATATCTTATTATTAATTATTTCTTATAAAACTAACACAAATAACACAAACATAGTACAAAAATTTGTCTAATTAAGAAGTAACACTTTCACACTAACGATTCTTACCGAGTGTTTGGTAATTTAGGACTCGATCCGGACACTTCAAAGCAGGGGTCAATTGAATCGTCGCTGGATTGATCAAGTTTTGGTTCTTGAGCTTGAACTGCCGGTTTTTGACGAGTGGGGTATCTGGAAAGAAGGTCATTTCTTACAACTCAAGTGATGCTTACGCTTTAAATAACATTTTTTTACATTTCTTTTGACAAAAGTTAAGACGTAAACAAATGAAAAGCACTATGAAAGGTGCTGCTCAAAACACGAGCGACAGCAAAAAACCAGCGAGTCCACTGCAGGAAGGATTAATGAGATGAAGAATTTTGTACGCAGATTCAAAAACTTTTCTTTGCATACATTCGCACCATACAACAACACAGAACTACTTGGTAGAAATAATGGATGTGTGCGTACGCTAGTGTGTGAAATAAATCTGTGTGTGAACGCTAGACCCGCGAACACACACAGAGTGGAACCTTTGCAAAGCTGAAATTAAATATTGTTCTTTATTATGATGACCTCACAAAACCCAAGGTCTAGAGCAGATGCAATCCATGCATTGCGCAATCATAATCAAGTTATTATAGATTATTATAGTAGGTTAAATAAAATTACCTTGTTTGTGCTTGGCTTATCTCTGGAGGACGCGAGGTTTTCGGTAAAATCTCTCTTGGGTGAACTGGAGTGAGATTGTCTGCATCCGTTGATGCTGGAAGCGGTGTTTTACGTGATGCGGCAGGCTTCCTCTTGCTTTTTAACGAGTTCTTCTTTGGTACTGAACTAAAGTCTTCAAAAGATTTATCGGGAGAGCCTTCGCTGGTGTAGCTTGGAATTTTCTGGAACTTTCTTCGGCGGCCACCAATCCTCGGCTTTGAACAAACGGGAGAGTTCTCGTCGCTGATCGAATATTCAGCAGTTTCTCGCCCGTTTCCTCTGTGTTCTGATGAAACTGAACTCTCCTCAGATGACGAATTGAAATCGTCAGAGTACAGAGGAGGTCCCGGTTGCTTTCGGCATTTCGACTTGACCGGGTGAGGGGTCACGACCTTTCTTTTCTGCATGGAAAGCATCAGAAAAAAAAATATTGTGAGACCTCACCAAAATCGCAGTCAGTGAGACAACCGACAAGATTCATTGAAAAGAAAAAAAAATAGCCTGCATAAAAGAAATTTTTTTGCTGTTTTGAACAAACGTAAAAAGGACTGAATAAGAATCCTAGAAGAATCTCAATTCAAGAGATAACAGATAATTGCCGGGGGGGTTTTGTAACTATCGCATTTTTACGCTTTATAAAAGAGGGCAACCAAACTATGGCCCGCAAAGTTAATTTGTCTGGCCCACCGACGTTGGTCCGCGAAAATCCGGCACCTTCTCTTTTACTATTTGCTCAGGCCAGGCATATATATTTTTAGCGATGGACAATAGGGCCCGACTCCCATTCTTCTATAAAAATATATTTGGCAAATAATCTTGAAACGATAGAAAAAATTTATATAAAAATTTTGACAAAAAGCTATGTTAATTACGTAATAATTGATTTTGTTTTTGAATTGTTAAATACAAAAAGATGGTGGTTTGACATAATATGGGAATTTATTAATAAAAGATTAAAGTTAGGTTAAATAATCAAAATTTGCGGTTAAATATCGTTACAATATATATAATTGTAGTGTTGGCATGAAAAAAGTAATAAGTTTCGTTTTAATGTTGTTATATAGCTTTTTTGTATCTAGTCGTGCTATGACCAGCTGTTTTGTAGCACTAGCTCTTTTGTGGAACTAGCTTTTTTGGCGGCTAGCTACTTCAGGGTTAGCTCTTTTTGCGGCTAGTTGCTTTGTCCAAGCTTTTTGTGGTGCAATCGCGTTCACCATCAACACGACGCACTCGCTTACTCTGCCATGCTGCCGCCTTGAGGCCCGTTTCCACTACGAGCGTGGAATGGAGCATTCTTTGTTTGTTTGTTTTATTGATTTTTTATTTCTTTCCGCTTTTAAGCGCTAAGCGAAGCAAAAATAAAAAACAAAGAATATTCCATTTCAAACTAGTAATGGAAATGAGCCTTAATATTCTCTGTGTGTGCATTTCCTCATTCTCTTACTGGGAATGCTATAGCGATATTAGTGTCGTTTTTGCTGAGCGGTATAACAGTAAGTTTAAGTAATAAAGCAAAAAATCAGCAAATAATCACCTGTACTTTTGCTTTCTTCTGTTTAACGGGTGACGGACTCCGGAAAGAAACATTTTTATCTGCACTAGTGAAATCCAAGGACGAATTCAACGATGCTTTCATGGATTTCAGAGCTCGCTTGAAGCAATCTCGGATCATGTCGTAGTCCGGCCGTTCATCGTATTTTAGATCAACAGCAGTTCGAAGCAACTGGCTGATTTCTGCAAATCAACGTGGAAATCAAAGAAAGTCGAAGTAGTTGCGACAGAGTGAAAAGGCTTCACCAGGAACGGATGAGCCATACACGTTCTCAACCAAGCGCTCCGGTTTCTTCAAATGTCGCTTCTTTTGCTCGCTTACGTACTGGCAATCACTGAGCTTATCTTCCCATGGTAAACGACCAGCAATGAGGTGAAGGAGAAAAAATCCTAATATTTCCAAATCACCTCGACGGGAAGGATCTAGAAATAATTTTATGAAAACTGTTCAAAAAATAAACTGCAATTTAAATAACATTATTTCAACTAAAACCGTTATTTAAACTTATGAAGTTTTTGCACGAAAACAAGTTTTTTACCATCATCTTTTGGTAAGTACGAGGGGACGTTCAGAAAGTAATGCAACCAGGTTTCTTTTCATGACATTGAGTTTTAAAGGTACACGAATTGTGCATTACAAAAAAGTACAGGGTGTCCACAAAGTCCTGCACACATATAAAATTTTAATATCTCAAAAACCGCATAAGGTAGAAACTTTAAATTTTCGACAGTGAATTATACCACCATAAAGTTTTTTTGTTATTTTTTACAGGTTATTTTATTGTTAAAATAAGCAAGAATAAGTCATTTTTAATAAAGGCGTAAGTTTGCAACAAAGTGTGAAACATGTTGACCATTCAACAAAAAGCACAATGTGTTCTTTGGTACCATAAACTGAAATCACCAACTACAGTACAACGTAAATTTAAAAATGAGTTTGGACACCATAAAATTTTATGAAAACCAGCAACATTTTGGATCGCAAAAGATCGGGTAGGCCAAGTATTGATGAAGAGACTATTGATGCTGTGCGTGTAGCATTTCATCGCAGCCCAAGGAAATCAATTCGTGTTGCATCAAATGAACTTGCTATTCCTCGAAGCACAGTTCACAAAGTTTTACATAACGACTTCGGCTCCATGCTTATGAGCTACAAATTCTTCAACATGTTTCATAGAAATGTTTATGAACATGTTTCATACTTTGTTGCAAGCTTACGCCTTTATTAAAAATGACTTATTATTGTTTATTTTAACAATAAAATAACCTGTAAAAAATAACAAAAAAACTGTATGGTGGTATAATTTACTGTCGAAAATTTAAAGTTTCTACCTTATGCGGTTTTTGAGATATTAAAATTTTAAATGTGTGCAGGACTTATAGACACCCTGCATATAGCATGAGCGTTTCATAGTTATTTCTCGATGTAATCTCCCGCTTTCTGAACCGCCTTTTCCCATCGTTTAACGAGTGTATATATTTCTTCATTGTAAAATTCTCGTTTTTAACCACTTCCTAACAGGAGTTTTGACCTCTTCATCACTGGAGAAATGTCGCCCCCTCAAACTTTCTTTGAGGGGGCCCAAACAAATGGAAGTCAAACTGGCGAATATGGGGGATGTGAAATTGTTGTCCAGCCAAAAGAGCTGATAACCCCACGGGTTTTGAGGCTGGTGTGAGGCCTAGCGTTGTCATGTTGTCTTAGACAAACACAGTCACCATTACTTTTCTTGCAGACGCTGAGATTTGAACTTCTTCAAGTGTGGTAAGGTGGGATGGTGCCACTCTATTGATGTTCTCTTTGACTCTGGTTCGAAGTGGTGAACCCAAGTCTCATCTCCGGTCACTATTCGTTGCTAAAAGGTTTTGTTACTGTGGCAATACTACAGAAGTTCAGAACAAGCTTCTAGGCGGGATTGTTTATGAGCCTTTGTGAGCTGCCTTGGGACCCACCTTGCACACACTTTTGAATACCCCAGAGTAACCATGATCTTTACAACATTACCTCACTTCCACTTTACTCCTAATGACTCAGCAAGCTCATTAAAAGTGATGCGTCTGTTTTCCTTTTAATCAATGCATCTACCTGATCAACGTTAGCAGAACTGTGAGCAGAAGATGGCCTATCACTTCTTGGCCTATTGCAAAGATTGCTTTCAGCAGGTTCTTCCTGTCCATCATTGGTCATCATTCCGTCTATTCCTGACCATTCACCCACCTCGTCACTGTGCTATAGTCTATTGCACCGTCACCATACACTTGCTTTAGCCTTCTGCTTATGTTCTGAGCTGTTTCTCCCTCTGCCAGTAGAAATTTAATAACAACTCTTTGCTTCTGCCGAGATTGCTTTGGGGCAATCATGCCAGTTTTACCTTCTAACGAAGAAGACATAGATAAAATTTGAATTGCAAATTGCAGTAATTCAAACCCTTATTTTTTTACCAAATCTGTAAACCTTAGTTACCAATCTATAATCTGTAAAAGAATCAAATGTTACTTAAATGAATGCTGCAAGAAGTTAAATCAGTGGCATTACTTTCTAAACGCCCCTCAAAGTATCTAAAACTGTACGGCGTTTCGGCAAATCGCTTTTTTGAATTTCAATTTTCTAAACATCAGTTTCGAAGAATTGTTTTGAAATGATCTACATATATCGGTAGGCAAAAATTAATTGAAAAAATGAACTACAGTCTAATGACGAAAGTTAATCGTAAATTTAAGAAATTTATTTTGTCAACAAATTGGATTTCCTGAAACTATTAAACTCATAGCAACAATGTAAAGCAAACTAAAACTTTGACTCTGTATCTACAGTAATTCTTAACCTGGGATTTGGTAGTACAGTATCTATTTTAAACGTTCAAAAAAACTCCTTTGCTTTTCTAATTTATTGGGGTTCAAACCGAAGTTGGAGAAATTAATTCATTTTGCTTTGATGACAATTACATCTCCAACTATTTAAATTTGAATCACAATTATTATTTTTAAAAATTTTTTAAATTATAATCACTAAAAAATTGTGAAATTAATGACAAAATTTTCAATCCTGGTCCACAGATTATTTTCGGGAGGCAGCAAAACGTGACTTTAATCAGCAACAAATAGCCTGCAACAAACGATTCCCGACCTTCGGCTCAACGGTAAACTTTTTTGTTGTTATTAATGACCAAACTAAACAGCTTCAGAACCTTTCTCCGCTAGAACGTTTAGTCAGACAAGCCTGCAGATTTTCATTACTTATTTCAGGTGAATTTACCTGCGAGTTTTTATCTCTTAAAAAGTGGCCCACAGACAAAAAACTCTTGGACCACACAATTCCAATCGTTGATTTTTTTTGTTTTTAAATCTTTTTGTTATTATTGAGCAATTTTGATTCGAAAATCTTAAATGGAAACATAAGCGTTTAAACTTTAACAAAGAAGCCAATAATTTAGATGAAAAAGATCCAGAGTGCAATTCAATAACAAAATTTTAACAACCAACCGGTATTTCCCATTTCAAAAATGATTATCAAAGTAACTTAGAAGCTTATTCCAAAAGCAAGAACGAAATTTCTCACTGGAGCCGTCGTGGGCATCGGTGCTGGTGTATTCGATCGTTCCGTCGTGGGCTTTACGTGGATCAGGTTTGTGCGGTTTGTGTTCGCCGTCTATACTGTATCTCGATGCGAGGCCGTAATCAACCAGGTAAATCTAATCAAAATAGGGCTGAATCAGTGGAGTTGAGTTGAAATTGACATGCAGAAGATCTCACCTGCTTTTTGTCGAACATGTCACACAGTATGTTGGATCCTTTTATATCGGCGTGAACATATTCTTTGCTGTGCAAGTATTCGAGCCCATCTAACTGAAAAGTTTTTACTCTCAGAAAACAAAAACCGGACTAACATACAATAATAATACATAAAATAAAAATGAGGTGCAACAAAAAAATACAAATTAAGTTCAAAAGATCACTAAAAACTGGTGGGAATGTTAACTATCTATACAAGGGATTCCGAACATTATGCTAATCAACACAAGGTTGACCACGTGACTATAAAAGTCGTTCATCCACTTCATACATGCCCCAACCACGAGTTGGTATATGAGCAAATTACAATTTCAAAAGTGTGTATTAAAGTAATATTAATTCATATGACTCAATATTCATAAGGTAGTTTTCAGTTTTAAAAAGGTTGATGACCTCAGGTTTATTTTAATATGTAGAAAATGCCTGTTAACAGTTGAAAGCAAAAAAAAAAAATGAATAACTAATAAATAAAGCCAATCCAGCAGTAAGCAGAAAACTATTTTTAAAGCAATGAAAGCAAAATACTATCAAAAGACTTAAAAAAAAACTTTTAATCAATATTAGAGAAAATACCATAATAATAGCAATTTTGCAAACTGTTTCTCTCTTAAATTTCTTGTTTGCTTGGAGCCACAGTTTGTGGAGATCTAATCCAAAACGAGGCATTACTAAAAATCGAAGTTTTTCTTTGTCATGTGTGTGTAATCCATGAGCTATATATGCTGGTATGGGTAGAAACGATAGTTTTCTTTGTTTTCGCCATTCATCCACTACAAAACAAGAACTTAATTTCACAAAAAACATTCTTGTAAATATGAAATACATAGTATCAGAGCCACATTAATTTGGCTTTTGCTCATCTGTAAAATTTAATGAATTGAAACTTATTCAAAATATCTTGTCTCACAGCCGCAGATATCTGCGAACCTGGTATCGGTGGCCACTTTAAAGGTCATGAACCAAGAATAAAAAGCTTGCATGATCTTATGTAGATAGCTCATCCAAGAGAAGGAGTCTAGATTTGCTTTTTAAAAGGTTGAGGGATGGCTCCCCCAAGATATTCTTGGAAGAGGGGAAACAACAACAACAACAACGTAAATATATATTGTTAAAGATGATCATTTGACTTTATTTGCACTATAAACATACATTAGTGTTAATCAGATGACTTGGACTGGTGTTTGCACAATACAATTTGGAAAAAGGAGGGTCAAGTGAAAATACAGTTTAGCTAATAAAAAAATTTAGTACATACTTGGGCCAGATTTTGCAACTCTTTGATAAAAAGCAATTTCACTATACAGTGGTCCGTTCTCATGAGGTTCCTGTAGAAATAGCAATATAAAAAAGTAAACTGTATATAAAGCTACAAAAAATCTAAATAACCATAGCAATTTATAAAAAAAACTCTTTTTAAGGCTTCTGAAAAGCCTGCTCTATTAAATAAAATATGTTTAACGTTTTTGCATACGTCAAATCTTTTTATTATGAGCTATTCTTTATGAAAAGTACTAAACACTTGATTTGATTCAAATAGATTCTATTTTATATACAGTATAATCATTATTTTCTTTGTTTAATTTCAATTTTAAACAAAGCATTTTAAACAATACTTGTTTGATTTGCATTGTAAAAAACACAATCTAAATAAAAAAGCAAATGTAAAATACACGTGTTACCTGAAATTATAAAATATATCAGAATAATTATTAAAGTCAATTTTTTTTACTATAAACCAAAACTTACCACTTTAATTACATAACGTGCATCATCTCCTTCAATTTTAGAATTTTCATCAGCTACAATATATGCTTAGTAAAAGAATGAACTAAGATAATTTGCACTACATAGATAAAAACTACATGTAGTAAATAGTTATATACTGTAGTAATAATGAAAAACAATAACCAAAAAATTGCTAAACTTGTCACAACAGTGACACTATTACAACTACAGTAAAAATACTACATATTGCAGCTTCCAATGACTATATTTAAAAATAAATTTTATTTAATGCCGAAATTTCAAGAAAGCTAGTGTAGCACCTTTATACATGAAAAATATATTAATAACCTTTTGCTTTTTCAAAAAAACTTAATTATGCAATGGCCTACTAAAAAAATTAGTCACATTTTATCAGCAATTTCTAACTGGCCAACTGGATCACAAAGAAAGCTTGTTGCAGTGTGTTAATCATGCGGGTACGCGACAATTTGGCGAGAGACAATTTGGCGGCGAACCAATTTGTCGGCGAGCCAATTTGGCGGGAAAATAAATAAAAATGATTTACCTTCACTAGCGTTGAAGCGACAGCAAAAAAGTTTTGTTATGTCACAAAGGCAATTGAAAAGGCAATTGTAAATGTTCTGTTGATAAGAGCGAAAATTTTAATTTAAAGTTGTTAAATGCGTTAAATTTATCGATGTTTCTAGCCCAATATTTATCTATTTAAATTTATAATAGCTTAATTTCGAATATTTAAATTAAAAAAGGTACTTGAATAGTTTAATTTTTGAATCACGGTCGTTTAACATGCATCTTTTACAAAAAAGTACAATAATGTAGCTTACTACAAAGACGACAGGTTTGAAGTTTTACGGGCATATGAAGTTATGACGTCATAATAAGCATTTTACTATATCAAAACAAATCTATTCTGGTCGGCACGCATAAACAGTTTTATTTTAACTATTTTTTTTTTAGTTCTAACAGTTTGTTTCTTCTATAGGGCTCGTCAGAAACCAATCCAAAATTTGAAAAACAAATGCAAAAAGTAAAGCTTAACAAAGCGATAAAAAGTCGGCAAAAGAACTTAAAACAAAAAAAAATTATGGCAGTGATTAAATTTGTCAAGAATCAAAACAGAAGATTAGATCAAGCCAAATAGCAAAGCTTACAAAATAGTATATAGGGCGGTTACCAATTGTGTTTGATTAAATTTCAATGTGTAAAGTTTTTTTCCTTTGCTTACGCTAAAGTTTCCAAATAAGGAACGAATTTATTGGAACAAACAAAGCGCCCTAAAAATGCTTTTAAAAAAAATTATAGATTTTTTATTCGTTCTATTATTCTATTGTACAAACCTGATTGAATTTTTGTATCTTTTGTTTCGACTTGTTCCCGTTTTAACATTAAACATTTTCTCATACCGGTAATCAGTGGTTTTCAGAAGTTGTAAATTGCACAGCTGCGATTAATGCAACGAAATTGTTCTAAGTTTTGGCAGGCGCGTGAATTTTGTGACTCACAAAAGATGGCGTTTATGGCCAGCTCGTAGGTAATAAATAAGCATGGCAACTTTAAATTTGCACAACAATAATTTTGTTCAGTTATATTACGAAAAGATTAAATACACATTTATCCCGCCAAATTTCGCCGTTTATCTGTACCCACTAGCCTAGAAATAATTGATCATGATATTAGCCATAATAAATTCAAATTTGGAAACAATAGCGTAAGCAACGGAAAAAAAATTTACACATTAAAATTTAATTTAAACAAATTGTAACCGCTTTAACTTTTTAATTACTGGCGTAATTTTCTTTTTGTTTTAAGTTCTTTTGCCGACTTTTTATCGCTTTGTTAAGCTTTACTTTTTGTGTTTGGATTGGTTTCTGACGAGCATTATAGAAGAAACAAACTGTTAGAACTAAAAAAAAAATAGTTAAAACTGTTTATGCCTGCCGACCAGAATAGATTTGTTTTGATATAGTAAAATGCTTATTATGACGTCATAACTTCATATGCCCGTAAAACTTCAAACCTGTCGTCTTTGTAGTAAGCTACATTATTGTACTTTTTTGTAAAAGATGCATGTTAAACGACCGTGATTCAAAAATTAAACTATTCAAGTACCTTTTTTAATTTAAATATTCGAAATTAAGCTATTATAAATTTAAATAGATAAATATTGGGCTAGAAACATCGATAAATTTAACGCATTTAACAACTTTAAATTAAAATTTTCGCTCTTATCAACAGAACATTTACAATTGCCTTTTCAATTGCCTTTGTGACATAACAAAACTTTTTTGCTGTCGCTTCAACGCTAGTGAAGGTAAATCATTTTTATTTATTTTCCCGCCAAATTGGCTCGCCGACAAATTTGCGCCGCCAAATTGGTCCCGCCAAATTGTCTTGCTTCGGCATCATGCATACAAAGCAAGCATTTTGGTACATTTACCTTTTCTAACCAATTACATGCATGTGAGTCTAAGCACTAAACAGCTGTAAAGCAATGCAGTTTTGTTTACAAAACATTGTTATAAATTGTTTTAGCTTGCTAGAGACAAGTTTCTAGATTATTAGAGTTTTTTCAAAAGTTATGACAATTATGCCCTGATATCGCGATTATACAATAGCATCTATATGATAAAAACAGAGTATAAATATGTTAAAAGAAACAAGCAGTTAACTTTTAAAAATGCTTTTGGAAAACTTTATGGTGCAATTTTCAAAACAGTTTTAAGTTGCAATACAAATTCCTATTATTTGAAAATATTATTCATTTTTCATTGTTATTTCTTCATAAAACAGTTTTCTGAAGCTAAAAAATATAATAGTGCAATGCACAAAAGAAATTTGAGTAGTACATTTGGCAAACAATTCTGCTTAAAAATCTAAATAAATTTCTTGCCAATCTATTTCTTTAATGATACAGAATGATTTTTTTAAAGAGCTTTTCCAACCACAAGTCATACACTTGTTACATTCCCAATTCACAAATTCATGTGAAGTTTTGAGCTATTCATTGTTTAAAGGAAGTGAATCAAGGTGAAAGCAAGGTGTAAGTTGATTTCAACCATAGACCATAGATTTTTTTACCATTAGAGCCTTTTTAATGCGTCTAAATCAGGCATATGAACTGCTTTTCTATAAAAATACATATAAGAAACCTGCAATTATATTTTTTGCTGTTAATTAATTCTGATAAATAAATATGTGGTATTTTGCTGTAAACTGATATAAATGTGTCTATCTTTATCTTACCTTTGTCAGCAACATAATCAAGTGGTTAAGAGTGTCATGCTCATTATCATCATGGTTTTGGTTCAAAACCTACTCACACCATTCTGTTATGTTTTTGGAAAGACACTTACTGCACTTTCCCCTGCTTGGTGACCTTGGCAAGCAGTTCTAAATTCCAGTCCTATCTCTATAAATTAAAAAACTTCTTCTTTCGGCTTCTCCCTACTCAGGGTCGCCACAACGTGATAGTATTTTCCATTTCACTCAATCTACTTCAGTCTGCTTCTCTAGCTCCAACCCTTTCCATGTCTTCTCTCACCAAATCCATCCACCTTCTCCTTGGCCTTCCTCTTTTCCTTATGCCTGGCACCACCATCTCCATCATCCTTTTCCCATGTAGTCTTCTTCTCTCCTTTTTACATGTCCATACCAACGTAGCCTTGCATTCCAAAGTTTGTCTCCCAGCTTTGCAATTTTTGCAATCCCTCTCACATATTCATTTCTTATCTTGTCCTTTCTTGTCACTCCTAGTGTCCATCTCACCATTTTCAACTCTGCAACTTCCATTTTTCCCATCTACCTTTCCATCATTGCCACCGTTTCCATTCTATGAACTAAAAAACTAAACTAAAAAATTGCAATTGGACAACTATATCTTGGCATCTTCAGAAGCAGGTTGGGGTAATTGCTTGCCCTATGCATTAGTGCCTCCAACGCTTTCCTGCAAGTCAGGAGGATAAATATAGAGATAAAATAAAAAATAAACAAACTTTTGGAAAAACCAAATTCACTAAAAATTGGAAATTAAGTTTTAAACAGATTTTTTTTCTGGACTATTAAGGCTCATTTCCACTATAAGTGTGAAATGGAAAACTCTTTCTTTTATTCATTTTTCTGCACTTAAGTACTAAGCGAGCACTCAGTGAAACAAAAAAATCAATAAAATGAAGAATAGTCCATTCCATGCTTGTAGTGGAAACAAACCCTTAAATGCTCTAAAGCGCGTTTGTCAAAAATTATGATAAAGTACACTTTTTGTGTTCTTTTGTAAATTGAGTGGAAGAGTAGTCATAGAACGAGAAACGTTCACACATACATACTAACACACACTGACACTACTAAGCAACAAAGTATAACAAATGCTCAGACAAAAATGAAAAAAATATGGTCTGTTGGCACTGAAACGATGGCTATGTGCATTTGACATAATGGACATCATAAGCCATTCTATGCAACAAAATGATGATGTAAATTATGTCATAAGGCACTTAAAGTGCTAAGAAAGACAATCTATGACATGGTACTTTCTTCTGCTAGGCAGTCCTAGCAAACAACTTAAATTTCTGTCAATCTCTAAATAAAACTAAAATACTGCACAAAAACTTTCAAATGCATATCTTGGCATCTTAAAAACAGGTTATAGTTATTGCTTAACAGTTGCCTACAGTATACAGCTTCTGACAATTTTTTTTTTGAGTCAGAAGATAAATAAAAATAAAAATGAAAAAATACATCAAATTTAAAATAATTGATGTATGAAATTATCATTTTTTTGAGTGCATATTGAGATTTTGGTTACTGCGACAGTTGATCAAATGACACTTGATTGAATGATACTTAATCGAAACAACAGTTGATTGAAACAACACTTGATCAAAATGACATTTGATGAAAACTACATTTTGATTGAAGTGAACTTCATCGAAATGACAGTTGATAAAAAAAGGATTTTTTTTCTTTTTCTGCAATTAAACAATCTCTTTGTTACTGTAAATTAGATTCATAAAAAGCAGAGGCCATCAGTAAGAAGATAGTTGGTTTTTATTTTTTATATTTTTTGCCAATGTCATGAACAGGGTTTTTTAACAAGGTCCCTGGGCAAAGCATTTTTGGGGAGGCAACACACATATCTCTTGTGATGGTTATGTTTCTTTAGATGCTTATTGCTGCCATTGTAATTAGGACCTTATTTAGGAGGGGCATTGTGCCATAGCCTCACCTTTGGAGAAATCAAAGATAGATTCAAAGAGAAGACCTTTTTTTAAAGATTATTGTTTTTGGGACAAAAAATCAACAAACCAGGACAGGTTTAAAGTAAAAACTTTTTTTTAAAGATCACTATGTTTTTAGGACAAAAAAATTGACAAAACCAGGACAGATTCAAAGTTGTACATTTTCTCCTTCGTTAGTCAAAATATCATTTTGATCAAATGTTGTTTCAATCATGTGTCATTTTGATCAAGTGTTGCTTGATCAACTGTCATTAAATCAAGTGTTATTTGATCAAACATCAGGTCACAAAAGTTTTTATAGGAATTGTTACACAAAAGAACACATTTTAGTAGTATTTGTAATCATGGACCACTTATGCAAAAGATAAACAGATTTTATCTCACTGTTGATAAAAAAAGCAATCTTCTCTTCTAAACTAGTGATGTACCGATATTTAAGTATCAGTATTGGTGGTATCGGCCTATTTTTGTGGTATCGGCTAGTAGTATCAGTATTGGTAAATATAGTTGATACCTGCTGATACTTTTTAAGCACAAAATAAATATAAAAATTTTTTATTTATTTTTTTGTAGTAAAAATATAAAAAATTTTTGTTCCCCCTGGAATTGGATTGGATTTTTAACATAATTAACGGTTTCTTTTACAGATTTGTAATAATATTGTAATGAATAACACAGGTCTAGAAAATTTGATGGAGTATCAGAAGCAAGAATGAAAACTATGCTTTCTAGCTAATTTAAAGGTGCTGATTTCAAATCTGCCATCGATTTTGCCATACCAGGTCAAATTTTTCTGAAAATACGATTTTAAATTTTAGTGCTGCACACTGAAAAGCATTAATTAATGTGAAGCTGTGAATACAAAAGCACATACTTAGCACAAAGGAGAAAATAAATGGATTGAATACAATTTTATTGCAAAAGTTTCCTTCTTTTAGATTGACAAGAGATGATCTTAAAAGTAATTTTCAATGCGAGAATCCGAATATTCTTGTATCAAACCTTAACAATACTCTGCTTTCATACTGACATTCCATTTTCCCTGATACCTTTTTTCCATTACTTTTATATCTTGGTGAAATCTTTCACCCTATTCTTCACTGAATGCCCCTAAGTTTTTTGAAAATACTCCAGATGGCTATGCAGGAAATGTACTTTAACACTCATGTTACAGCGTAAGTTATAAAAAGCCTGTAATAAGCTTTCAACAAATTTGCTGAAAGTTGGGAATTTCATGGATAATATATTCAAGTCTCCACATATGATCCATTTATGTTCCATATATTTGATTCTGTCGAGAATAGAAAACATATTTTCATATGTTTCCTTCATTTGTACTGAATGTTCAATCGGTATGAAAGCAAGTTTATTGCCATTGTGTAACAGAACACATTTCATGCTTCTTTTGGAACTATCTATAAATAGTCTCCATTCTAATGGAATGTAAGATGTTCCCATAGTAGTTATCAGTTCTTTTATGTTGTCACAAAACAGCAAATTTTCCTCCATTTTGAAGAATTTTATTGGATCTTTTTTCCTGTAACAGTAAAAGCTGACTTTGTTTTTAGAAGCCAACATGTTTTTTTCCTTCAGTTGTGGTCCTAGCAGTTCAGCAGAACATTTTGGAAGATCAAGTTTCCTCACTAAGTCATTCAACTCTGCTTGTGCAAACAGTTGCAGCTCATCATTCTGATGGAAAACAAGTTACTCTTCTCACTTGAAGATACAGATTCACTTCCACTAAGCTGAAAATCATAGAATGTTGATATAGAAAGTTCAACACTATGAGATTTCAACACTATAGAAAGTTCAACACTGGTTGAATTAATGATGGCAATCTGGGATATTCTACAGAATACCTTGTTTTAGATGTTAAACCAGTAGTTTTGACAGCACAAAAGTAACAGTTACTAAGATGATTCTGTGGCTCTTGCCATACCATTGGAACTCCAAATGAGAAATGGTTTTTTCCTTTCATCTAAAAGCTGAATGTCAATCTACAGGTTATACATACTTTATGTGGGGCCCAAGACTTGTCTTGGTCTACCAGTTTCACATAAAAGTAAGCATAGTAAGCATTCTTTATGAATTGAATGATATTTTGTCTGTCTTTCTTTCTTGTGAACTGACTCAGATGTAACAGAAACTGTCAGGATCATTTATACACCCTCTGCATTGTAATGTTGACATGTTTAATTACTCAAATACTAGAATAAACTTTTTAATAAATTTCTGCAAAAAAATTTATGGTATTAAATTCCAAAGTTCAGCAAGACTTTCTAACTAACTAACAAAACACTATCTTTAGATTCTAAGTTTATAAATGCCCTAAAAAAACATGAAACTTGTCACCTCGTGAGTTTCAAATAAATGCCTTGTGGTAACTGCACTAACACTTCCAATAGCAGTCAAATTCATCAAGTTATGTTACCACCTCAGCTTCTATTGAACCAATGCAAACCAAGAAATTTCAGAAAGGATCTCCTTATCACAGCTGCAAGTCTATAGAAGGGAGAATATTTGTAGCAAAACAATGTAGTATTCAATTGGGAAAGAGTGATAAAGGCAACAAGAGAAAGGAAGAAATACAGTACAGTAATAAGGTGAAAAGTGTCACATCATAGAAATGCCAAACAGAGCAAAACACAGGATGATGCAACACATAGGTAGGTAAAATGTTGCATTCTAATGAAGAATGTTGTTGTGAACGATTTACGAAACTTATCAGCCAACAGATTTGTGCATGCAGCTTTTCAAAACTGCAAAGAGTTGGTGTATGCTATACAGCATTTTCTTTGGGGAAAAGTTAGTGTAAGATTATTGAAAAATTAAGGCTGATACAAAAAAACGAACATCAGATTCGAAATCAGCGTCCCAAAGTTAGCCAAGGACATATGTTTTCTACTTTGTTTCCAAAATTGTGTAGACTAGTGATAGATATATATATCTGGAAAAAATTCAAAATCCAATAACAAGCTAGATTTAGTAAATACATTCTTTGGTGTTACATACAAAAGCTTTTACTGATGGTGCTCGATAGATAAAAAAGTATTGGTGGTATTGGCAGTATCGGTATCGGCTCTAAATGCTGGTATTGGTAATAGTATCAGTATCAACTTAAAATGTGGTATCAGTACATCACTATTCTAAACTGATGTGAATTAGTGTTTTAGCAACAATTTAATCAAAATTAGTCCATAAAAACTTCTATACCAGGCTAAAATCATTAGATCAAAATAAACTCAATATTTTTTTAGGTCCAAAAAAATGGCTCAAGTCTTATTTTTGTATCTTACTTATCATTACTTCAGTTCAGTTCTAATTCTAAACTGAACTGAATTGAAACAATAAACTGAACATTAACTTATTTTGTTAACATTTATATGGATTTATATGTATTTCAGTTTTAATTTTTAATGATGTACCAGCATTACTTGACAAAAACTGAACTAAAGTACTAACTGTTAACAAAGAAAAAGTATGAAACAACAGCATGAAATGACAACCTTGAAACACATATGAAACAACACAATAACATAAGGTAGTCACACTATTCATATGATTGGAAAACTTTTTACAAATTTTATGTATTTTCTTAGCTTTTGGTTTATGTATTGATAAAAAATCCAAAAATCAAAAGATCAAAAGTCCAAACAATTTTTTGTAATTAAAATTAGAAAGTAAAAAGTGAAAATACCATTTCTATAAATAAATTATTTTCTAATTTACCTGAATAAATTAGACCAAATCCACCAGAACCTATTGGTTCTCCAATCTTCCAGGACTTGCCTAGTAAATCTTTAAGAACATCACCCTTTGGCAATGGTTGACAAAGCTTATGATGATTTTTTGCTGTTTTTGCTCGACCTTTACTTTTAGCAGGCATCATCAAATACAGTATGTAACCACCTATATATCAAATCTAAATAAAGATTATTATGAAAAGCAGTTCATTCAGACAAAATTGACACATTTATTTCTGCAATCATTACAAAACAATAGCTTTATTAAGTTAATGTTCTTTTAAAAATCATTGCTCAACCAAAAAGCAACATGAATTTTTTCCAATAATACACAAGAACATTTCAAATTTACAAGAGATTTCTTGTCACCCAATAAGTGGCATTAAAGAACCTAAACTCAAAAGCAGTATTAAGTTGATTGCGTGAAGTTATTTCTTAAAGCAAGAATTTGAATACCTGTACAAATATAACCCACCAAACAGCAACATATATTGAAACAAAAATATTTACTATAACAATATATTTTAAAAAATACACTTATATCATAAATTATAACAAAGAACTGCACAGGGATTACATAAAACATAAAATTAACAGTGGCTAATAACTTTTTATGTTTGTGCAGTTTTTGTTTAATTAAAAATATTATTACATTAATGAAAAACATCAGAAATATCACTTTTAATAAAAAAATTCAAAACTGCATGAACTTGATTTTTTAAATCTGTTTGTAAGCATCATTTTTATGGAGCAGCTTTAAATAACAATGTTTCATATGGGCAAGTGTCATGCAAATCAGATAAAAAGTAATTGCTGATGAACATTACAAAGTAGAGTTGTAAGTCAACTCAGGGCTGCAGATTAACAAATTGATATTGGTCTGACTTGATGCAAATTTGAGTCATTAAGAAGCATATTATTGATATAGACATGATTGATTTTTCAATGCAGATCTTTTACTTTGAATTAATTTGCTGTTTGTTTGCAGCTATATATTATACATTTTTTAGTCTGCCAGTTTAATTCATTGAATATTTTAACTGTAAAGTGTTTTCAATTTCTAAATATTTTTTTGAAAACAGAGCAAGTTTAGGCTTGTACTTGGGGTTCACATTGTGTTTGGATTTATTTACAAATCTCCTATAAAGTCTTTGACTGTGATATTGGAAAAATATACAGCTTTAGTCAAAAAAGAGCAAAATTTACTTTCAAATTTTAACAACAAAATAGCCTATTGTTTATAGACAATAATAACTTGAAGTTCATATTTATAATTTAATCTATCTTATCACTATCATCATGTTTAACAAGTTGAAAATTCCAACAATAAATATGAACAATTTTGAAGTAAAATAGTTCAAAAATTTATAAAACACAGAAAGCATCATTGGCTACAAATATGAAACAAAAAGAAGAAACAGCTTAAGAAAATATAAAAAAATTGAGTCTTTTTATTAAGTCACTATAAGAGAGTTTTGTATGTGACCCGAAATCTCCCTCCAGAACTAGGAGGAAATAAAAAAAGAAACCAGAGAAAATTAATCTTTTCAAGAAGCAATAGGGATTGTGGGTTAGTTTTACAAACAAAATTGCTTACAAAGAGAGACCTGAAAAATCAATGCTGTTAATTTGGTAAATTCATAATAACCTAAACTGTATATCAACTATTACGAAAGTGAAGTGTCTTAAAACTTGAAAATGCAAAACCCAGGATTTAAAGGTCTTTTCAAAAAGTCACCATAAGCGATTTTTTTTGGTATCACAAAAGTGAAGTGTCCTAAAACTTGACAATGCAAAATCCAGAATTTAAAGGTCTTTTCAAAAAGTCACCGTGATTTTTTTTGGTAAAACTACAGCCTATAACACTTCAATGGAATAGAAAAGAAACCAAGAGGAAAAGGATCTCTTCAAGAAGTGATAGTAACAACACAGATATCCGGGTTAGTTTCATCAAAAAAAAAAAAATTGCTTACAGTGACTTCTTGAAAAGACCTAGATTTAACTGGCAACAACATTTTGAGATTAATAAACATAAACAAAAACTAAAATGTATGTTGCATATACATATCAATAAAAAGTCTTTATATAAACTGGATTTTACTTCATGTGCTTTCTGATGACAAAACAGTTAAAAATAAATTTACAGATCATATAACCTTCAAGGGGTAATTGTAAAAAAATTGCTACCATTTCTTTTTAATTGTTCTCATTTTGCTTTTCTTTATTACTTTATTTCATTTTCTTATTTGAATTTATACTCGACTTAAATTGAATAAAAAAACAACAGCACAAAGATGTCCAGAAAAAATTAGAGCCATTCAAAAGAGTTATGAAAAAAAGGGCAGCTGGTTAAAAAAACAGCTTTAAAGGTTTCATGATCTAGTTTTACTATACAGTAATTTTTGTATTTGATACATCATATTAAATTTATTAAAACATTAAAAAGAAAGCTTTTTTTCTAAAACATAAGCATCAGATGGTTCAATTCTTTTATAATAATGTTCTCTGGTTGCAACTATTTCAAATCCAAACTTTTGATAAAACTTGATAGCAGAGTCATTATTTACTTGAACATGCAAAAAGATTTTGCTAAAGTTTCCAGCAGTTTTACATATATCAAAGACATGATTTAATAAAACTGTCCCAACACCATGTCTTCGATATGGTGCTAAACATCCAAGGGTCATTATATATAAACTGCGTTCTCCATTTGAAATATCGATGCGACAGCTTACAGCACCAACAATGACATCATTAAAAAAAGCTAATTTTGAAAGATTAGATGCATTCACTTCCAAAACATCTTTGTAAAATTTATCATTGTATGTAACAGGTAAAATGAACTGATTTAGTCTCTTTAACTGCTTGATGTTGTGTTGGGTAATATCTCCAAGCTCAATTCGTACACCACTTATTTGCTTCATTTTAAGCTAGATCTTTTACTAAACAGTTGCAAAAAATTTTAAACTGTAAACAGAGTAGATATGAAATACAAATCATATACTGGTATTGCATAGTATTTTTAGGTTACTTTTTAAAGCCATGCATGGTAGCTATTTACAATCAAAGAATTTTTTGTCAACGTCTAATAATAATCAATTTAGATAAAAAAAAAAAGCTTACACGGTTCAATTAAAAATTCCAAAAAATTTCGAAAAACTATTGATTATTAACATTTTTAATGCTAAACTTTGTTTTTCTGCTAATTCATCACTATATTTATTCTTTTGACTCGCAAAAAGCGTCGGAGGCTTTCGAAGATGCCAAAATATTGCTGTTTGCTTGAGATTTTTTATTTGTTTTTTTTGTTTTTTTTTAGTTTAATGGAATGTTTATAGAGTTTTTAAGATATTACCATTACCTTCTTTTAAATCTTATCTATACGTTTCTTTTTGTTTGTCTTTATACAGGCTTTCAAACCTGAAATAAATGAATAAAATAAGAATAGCCATGACTGAAATTTAGAACCGCTTGCCAAAACCCGCCAAGCAGGGGAAAGTGCCATAAAACACTATCCCAAGGACACAAAATTGGCGCGAGTAGGTTTTGCGATCATAATCACGACGTTCTTAACCATGCGACAACCTTGCTATCATCTCCATCATCATTATGTCAATTTATCCTCCGGACCTGACGCAAAAGATGACAGTCCACAATGATGTCTTGGAAGTGTTAAACTTATGACATAAAGCAAAAGATATGAGCCAGCCCTATTTTAGAAGATGTCATGAAACAAAAGATATCGCGGTGAAACTATATACAGTATACAGGGGGCCAGTACCTTCAAATACTACAGGAGCCACATGGAGTCGCATATGGAGCGACAGTGTAGACCTCAAATACTACTGCAGGATCCGCATGGAGACCTGTTAAATAAAGTTCAAAGATGCTTGGAGCCGCATGGAGACCTTTAAAATATTGTTTAAAACGACCGCATCGAACAATGAACAAACTTACAAAATAAAGAACCTTGTGTATTTTCAACACTCCTTAAATTGAAATCTTATTAAAAAACTTTTGTTTAGAAAAAGTGTTGCTTTATGTCAATGCTTTTCAACCTTTTGTGGTAACCCAAATTTTAAGCAAAAATAGACAACAAATGCTTTGGCGACCTAATCTTTTTTAAAGACTTTATTGCAAGAATAAAAATCTCTATTTTTGTCCCAAAAACGTAGTAATCTCTAAAAAAAGTTTTGACTTTGAATCTCTCTCGGATTTCTAAATTTTCTTTCAAAAAATGATTTAACTTTTGCACAACTACAGTAGTGGTGACCCATAGCCAATTACACTGCGACCCACTGGAGCCGCATGAAGCTGCATGGAGCCACCGTGTAAACTTTAAACATTACAGGAGCCGAATGCAAACCTTTAAATGAAGTCTAGAGATGCATGGAGTCGCATGGAGCCACCTTGTGAACTTCAAACACTACAAGAGCCGCATGGAGACCCTTTCAATGAAGTCTAGAGATGCATGGAGCCACTGTATAAACTTCAAATATTACAAGAGCCGCATGGAGCTGCACGGAGCCGCATAGAGCCACCGTGTAAACTTCAAATACTACAGGAGCCGCATGCAGACCTTTTAAATAAAGTCTAAACATGCATGGAGCCGCATGGAGCCACCGTATAAACTTCAAATACTACAGGAGCCGCGTAATACTACACGAACCGTATAAACTTCAAATACTATGGGTTAGATTTCATTTAAAGGTCTCCATGCGGCTTCTGTAGTATTTGAAGTTTATACGCGGTGGCTCCATGCGACTCCATGCATCTTTAGACTATATTTAAAGGGTCTTCATGGGCTCCTGTAGTATTTGAAGTTTACGCGGTGGCTCCATGCAGCTCCATGCATTTTTAGACTTTATTTAAAGGGTCTTCATGCGGCTCCTGTAGAGTTTGAAGTTTATAAGGTGGCTCCATGCGGCTCCATGCAGCTCCATGCGGCTCCATGCAGCTCCATGCGGCTCCAAGCAGCTCCTGTAGAATTTGAAAATACCGCTCATTTTACGATTTTCATATGGCCTGCCACCCTCTTTGCGCTCTGTTTAATGTAAATATACTGTAGACCAGGGGCGGCAACCCCCGGCACGCGAGGTGATTTTATACGGCACGCGGCGTCGTGAACATTTTTCCAAAAACACGTTTTAAAATGTTAAAATAATAAAAAAAATTACATTCGGCGCGAAACACGTGCTTATAAAAATTTGGGCAAAGTTAGGAAATTTAGGGAGGTGACGATGATCAACTGCAAAAAATAATGACCAAATTTAGGTGAAGACCTTTTTTTTTTTTTTTTCATCGGCACGCAAACGTATATTTTGACATTGAATTTTACAAATTGGCACACTGGAAAGAAAACGTTGCGGACCCTGCTGTAGACCTATGTAATATTAATGGAAAAAGATTTAAAAGATATTGCATAAATTATCGTTGCGACCCTTATGAAAATATTTCAGGAGGGAGCGACTTCCAGGTTGAGAAACGCTGAGATAAAACATGGTTTTTGCAATATGATTGCTATTATCATTATTATTCAATTTTATTTTTATTCCTGTTTGTTCTCCTGACTTGACGAAAAACGTCAGAGGCGCTATACTTAAGGCAATTCTCAAGCAATTAGCCCGACCTGCTTCTGAATATGCAAAGATACTACTGTGGGGTTAAAATTTGTTATTTTTGTTCTTAGTTTATGTTTAGAGATATGACTTGAATTTAAAGCAGCTTAATTGTTGCTGAGACCGTCTCCATCCAGTTCCATGCATTTTGAAACCACTTAAAAAAATCTATACGCGGGTTCTGCAATGTTTGAATTTAATCCGCGGCTTCATGCGTTCGTTGACAATTTGTTAAGGTCTCCATGCAGCATCTCTACACAACTTTTTACAGGTCTACATGCGGCTGTGACAACTACAACGCTCGAACCGAATTTTTTCTTGGCGTTCTTTAATAATAATTATTTTAACTGTTTTTTTTTCATTTCCTGTGTTACCCCAGAAGAATAAAGTTTTATTATTTATTTTATCAAATTAAGATAAAAGAGATAATATACAAGATGAGGCAACAGAACAACGGTGTAATTTATGTACGAATGTCACGATAGAATCAAAATTAAACATTAAGAGCTGTTATTTAACTGTTTTCATAAAAAAGCTAGAATAAGCATAAGAATAGAAGGATTACGCAATAAGTAGTAACGCGGCCTTTTATCTTTCACAGTTAAACAAAATAAAACAATCACAGCTACTGCGGTACTTGAAGTTTACTTGGTGGCTGCATGCGGCTCCACGCATTTCAACACAATATGCCAAGAATCTTCATGCAGCTCCATGCTTCTCCAAACAACACTTTAGAGGTCTACATGCGGCTCCTGTAGTATTGGAAGTGTAATCTGCGGTTACATGCGGCTAAATGCATTTCTAGACTTTATTTAAAAGGTCTGTATGCGGCTCCTGTAGTATTTAAAGTTTACACGGTGGGTCCATGCGACTCCATGCATCTTTAGACTTAATTTAAAGAGTGTGCATGCGGCCCCTGTAGTATTTGAAGTTTACACGGTGGCTCCATGCGGCTCTATGCAGCTCCTGTAATATTAAAAATTTACAATTCTCTCTGTGAAAAATTGTCAGAGATATTTACTGCGTCCGGTGTTGTGGCCCTCAAAAGGTCAGACACTTTTTGAGAGACAAGTCGAGATGACTTGCAATCAACAGCCTCATATTTCCCATTTCTAACCAGCTGAAATGCAATACCATCGGCTGAAACGAGACAGTGACGAGGAGAGTGTCATACCTACCAGTAAAGTTGTTTAAAATACTCTACGCTTTTCGACTTGAGTGTGAGAAGTCAATGCTCCGAACTGCTTCGGACCATCAATCCCTCCGCTTCCTGTCAAGCTTGGCAAGCAGAGCTGTAGCAGCCAAACTTGAGTCGTCTCCCTGAGGAGACTGCAGAAAGGTTTTATAGAAGGATTCACACTCTGCATCCCAACACGGAATATACAGTAGTTATTTCGATACCCGCGTGGGATAGTCTTTTTGGCTGCTTTCTTAATGGTGTTACAGAAGTCCTGGTGAGCCGCATCCACATCAAGTGAATCAGGCGGCAACAAAGTCTTTGCGAATTTATTTGTCAAAGCAATGTAGTGACGATTTGGCCTTGCGGAAGTTCCATCGCTTAACAGGCATGCTTAATTGGCACTGCCATAGCAAACCTTGGTGGTGTAATAAGCGAAGGTCGATATTGTGACCTGGATAACTTTTCAAGGACACGTCTATCCGGTAAGCGACTGTTTGGACCTACGATGGCGAAAGCTAGATCTGGATTGGTACCAGTGTTCCAGCGGCCGGAATAAAAACTGGAAGCGTCCTTGGTATTATATAGGAGGGCAAGACAATTAATACTTGTCCAGCCAGCCAAGCACTCACCGTCTGGACAGTCGTCAGCATGACGACAGTTAAAAGCGCCAGCGTAAAGACAGGGGTGAGGAAACACTGGGAGATCCAGGGTTCGCAATCGTGTTGGCGGTGGTTTATAGACGTTGACTATTTTATAACCATCAACGTCCACACACAGCCACTCGATCTCCGGTGTCGGTGGAGATTGGTCCTGTGTATCTTAGTCGCTCGTGGACAAACGTGGCAAGGCCATGCTTCCTGCTTAAAGAAGACCCAGCTAGTTGGTACGTAGTTTGGAAGTACCAACTTCTTTGCATCAGTGCAGTGGGTCTCCTGCAGTAGGATGACGAGTGCCTCAGACTGCATAGCTAGGTGATGAAGAACGTTCATCTTGCTTGCAGTGAGGCCTTCGATGTTCAACTGAAGAATAGTGGGTTTTCGGAATTTGTTGGCAATGTACCCTGAAAAGGGAAGTTTTATTTTGACATTGACCCGTCCTGAAAAGAACGTTTGCCAACTAGCAGACCCACACTGAACATTGGAATGGGTGGATACCCTTTCGTTTTGGTAGGTTCGGTTTCGGTCTGTCATTTAAACAGCAATGAACAGACTTACTCACGGCCCAGGTTGCGAGAAAGCACCTACCATCTGGGCCAAATTATTGAAATCAAATGAAAACAAACTCGAGACCGTCATTTAAGATTGTTGGCAATTTTTACATAGTCCAATATTTAAATATAGTCCAAACATTATAGAGTTAAACAAGGGGAACAAAGAAAATGATTTCATTAAAGTTGTTTTTTGCCCTTAATATCAATAAATATTTAAACAATAGTTGGGTTGATTAACTAATCTGTCTGTTTCCCGTTTACTATGCTCAGAAAAATGACAGTTTAAAACCACTGCTCATGAAGCATTGGAGATAATTTGTAGGCCTAAAATAGAATAATTCAAAAATAGTTTGGCACGCGAAGCTTAACAAAATTGGAAAACTGGCACACTTTGTTAAAAAGGTTGCCAAACCCTGATTTTAGATATCAATCGCAAAAATAAGATAAATAAAACGCCAACGCAAGAGCTTTAAATAGCAAAAATGCGAGGTCTGTAAAAAAACGTAGCCTATCAATAGAGATTTGTATTTCTGACGTTATAAAGCGCCCATAACAGTGCCTTCTACATATGACTATAGTTTGTTTTTGTTTTTTCTTCACTTAATTTTTTCTTTTTTTACTGTTTTTTTTTCTTTGTTATCTGTTTTATTTAGATGTGGCAACCATGCAATCCATCAGAGTAGCGGCTCTTGACGAAAATATTTGGAGGTGCTGCAAATTATTATTTATTATAACTTAAATTTAGGCAGAGTATAGATTATACTACACGATTCTTGTGGCAATATGCACAGCAGTGGTGTACCAAGGATTTTTGAAAAAGGGGGACCATACAACCATAATGAAATTTTCTTAGCAGAAAAACTTTTTTCCAAGTGGTAAAAAAAGATTTTCATTTTGAGTCTGTCTCATTTTTGCCAGTTTTTTGTCCCAAAAACATAGCGGTCACTAAAACAAAGGTTTTTACTTTGCATCTCTTAGTTTTTTATCCCAAAAATATAGTGTTCTCTAAAAAAAAGGTCTTCACTTTAGAGGGTTTTTCAAAAATAAAGAGCAAGTTATTCGAAATAAAGAGCGAGTTTTACTTGTAACATATATTAATTCAAAAATAAAAATAATTTCAATTTTTGAAAAACTTTCGTTGTATTTTTATTTATTTTTTATATTTTTATCGCTATATTTATCCTCCTGACTCGTAGGAAAGCGACGGAGGCGCTATACATAGGGTAAGCAATTACCCTGACCTGCTTCCGGAGATGCCAAGATATTGCTGTCCGCTAGTAATTTAGTAGAGATATGACTGTAATTTAGAACTGCTTGCCAAGACCACCAAGCAGGGAAAAATGCCGTAAAGTGTCTTTTCCAAGGACACAACAGAATGGAGCAAGTGGGTTTTGAACTGAGACCATGTTGTTCATGAGCACGGTGCTTTAACCACTATACCACACCATTTTACGAATCCTACTCGAATTAAACTGACTTCTTGTGTTCGGGGCCAATCGAAACAACTTTTAAAATGATCTGAGTAAGCAACTCATAGAAAAAAACACGGCTGGCAACGAGACCCATTTGAGTCCCACTGGATTTTCCAGAAGAACGCTTTGAATTTCAATTTTCTGAAGAACTTAATTGATTTCACGAATCCTACCCGAATTAAACTGACTTCTTGCGTTGGGGGTCAATCCAAACAACTTTTAAAATGATCTGGACAATCCCGAGTGGGACTCGTTGCCGGCCGTGTTTATTTTGATGAGTTGATCACCCAGATTATTTAAAAAATTGTTTGGATAGACCCCCAGCGCCAGAAATCAGTTTAATTTGGGTAGAATTCGTAAAAAATAACGTAAGTTTTTAGAAAATTGAAATTCAAAGCTTTCTGCTGGGAAATCCCCAAGTGGGACTTGTTGCTGGTCGTGTTTATTTTAATGATTTTTTTCCTTAGAACATGTTCAAAGTTGTTTGGTTAGACCCTTAAAGCTAAAAAGCGATTTATTTTGCAAACAAAAAAAATTAAACTTTTGGTGTTTTCTTGTTTGGAAACTTTGTTTCGGTTTTGTTCCGATTTTTAGTTTTCGTCATTTTAGCAGAATTCTGCCAGAATGATAGTGGTAAAAATTTGCTAAGTGGTCTATGACAGGGATGTCTAACCTGCGGCCCACTGCCCATTCCAAATTGTTTGATATATATTCAAACCTGTATCGAAGCATTTCTCGAAATGAGTTTCGCCAGTTTGCTTAGTACATTTGAGACAAAATTGGACAAATCCGAGTCTGATTTAAAGTGAAGACCTTTTTTTTTTTAAAGAACACCTTATTTTGCAGACGAAAATTGACATCTTGAAGTCTGATTCAAAGTGAAGTCGTTTTTGCGGCCCGCCGACTTTTGCTTAATTTAAAATTTGGCCCATAATGAAACAAGGTTGGACATCCCTGGTCTATGACATTAATAGTGTTTTACTTAATAAAAAGTGTTTTGTTGAGAAAATGTCTAATCAAAGAAAGTTAACAAGCAGCAACATTTACCTTTTCATATATGTCTTGATATACAGATGATCATATTGTAGTTGAAAACAATTGAAATGCATATGTACAGTTAACATAAATATCTAATATAATGAAGTTTAATTGTATTACATATACCAATAAAGAGTTCTATCTGTGTTTGTGCAAACTGATTTACAAGATTGATTGTGACAGTGAGATGTTACCCCAACCCACTAGAATGTATGGGTAAATAAGCTTTTTTTTTAAAAAAGCAAGTGTTTTATAAAATTTACAAATATAATGTTGTATGATACCAGTATGAAAACTGACTTATAATTTATAAAAAGGATATTTAATATAGTTTTTAATTCCTTGACCTTTTAAAAATATTTTTAGGTAAGTTTGATATATTTTCTGCAAAAAGATGATGACTAAATTTATTAGTAATTGCAGAAGGAGCTGAGTTAGTTTCATAAACAAAAGTTGCTTACTGTGAGTTCTTGAAGAGACCTGATTATTTTGCTCATTTTAAAGAATTATCATATCTAAACTGGTGGTTTTTAGTGGTTTTCATTAAGGATGTGCCAAAGCCACTTTGCCAAAGCTTTGGCTTGTTGTTGTCATTTTGTAAGGGTCCTTGCTCCCTCTTGATAAATTTTTTGCAAAGTATGCAGACAGCTATGCTTACATCCTCATTACCTATTTTGAAATAATTCCATAAGGGATTTTTACCTTATTAAACATTATGATTAATGATTAGCTTAGTTCTCCATATCATTAATGCTTAAATCTGAAATATCAATGATCAACATAAGGATATTTTTACATACATTTAAAAAGATGCAATTGTTTATAACAATTATATAATACAGTATACACTCTAGACATAATTAATTAGCTACAAACTAATTTTAAAACAACATTATTTACAACAAACATTTTTTCAACACTCAGACACACAGCAGTTTTTAAATTTTATATTAAAACTATAGAAAGTTACAATTTAAAGTTCAAACAGTGATAACATAGCACACACTACTATTGATCACAAGGTTGGGCATTTTACTGCCATAGTCCTTGTTTAATGCTAGCATAGCAGAAGAAAAGATGGAACAAAGTGCAGCTAACTGTAAGTCAGTGATGTGCAATTACCTCTGAAGCTGGACATGCAGTTGGCATGCAATACTTAATGGATAGGACAAAATATTGTCTGGGATTCTCAGACGAAAACCAAATTTGTCTCAAAATCATGGTGTTCTCCAAAAAAAAAAGTCTTCAATTGTAATCACTTTCAGATTTCTGACTTTTTGTTGCAAAATCATAATGTTCTTTAAAAAAAAAGGTCTTTACCTCGGATCAGCTTCAGATTTCCCTAATTCCGTCCCAAAACCATGGTGTTCTTTATTAAGTAAAAAAATAAAGGTCATCACACAAAAGTTTATTGCTCATGCAAAGCATAACTTGCAGGCTCTGACTGCACGCCACTGCTGTAAGTCATTGTAAACCAGGGGTTCTTCAACTTTTTAAGACGTGCATCCCTTGATAATACAAACAAAGCAGTATAAGTTCATCTTTTATTTCATACATGCGTGCTAACTTGTTATTTAAAAAAATAAAAAGAACTTGGTAAACAGTTTTGTAATTACAGCACTTGCTTTAATGTAGTTGGTGGCTCATATGATTGTTGCAAACCTGCTTTTCATTGCAATAGGTAAAGTTCTAGAGCCCTGAGCATTTCGGTGAATCACGCAATGAGATCTAACTGCATTGGGGTTCCTCCTGTATCTTTGCAATGTATTTTTTCCTCTTGTATTTTTGCACTTCGAGATCCAAACATTGTCAGATGACCATCAGTGCAGACACCCACAATTTTTTCCAAGGTATATTGCTGTTGCAACAAATGTCAAGACCACTTTAAATACAGGGTGTCAAGAAAGTTCCCGATCGATTTTTAAATTTAATGTAATTCAAAAACTTCAATGAATTATGATAAGTTCTGTACGTCATTTTTCCACTTAATCCTCCTTTTCAATGTTTCAGATACACTTTTTAAATTTTTTTGGCTAAAATAATAATAAAATGAGTAAAAGAGCTGCAATCATTCAACTTCATCGTGCGGGACATTCAAATTCTAAAATTATGAAGTTGCTAAAAGCACCAAAATTGACTGTTCACGATACAATCTTGCGCTTCCAAGAACTTGGAACCATGGAGGATCGGGATAGGAGTGGACGACCTCGATCTGCTCGCACTCCAGCGAAGATCAAGGCCCTCAGGGAGAGAATTCGGAGGATTCGGAGGAACCCCAAACGATCCTTGAGGAAAACGGCTAAAGACATGAATATCAGCCATGAGTCTGTCAGAACAATTGTTGAACAGGATCTCAAAATGTCCCCGTACAAAATCAGGACAAGACAACTCCTAACTGACCTCCAGAAGCGAAAAAGAAAGGAGAGGGCCAAAATTCTGCTGAACCATCTGAAGGGAGGCACGGAGAAAGGCGAAATCGTTTTTTCAGACGAAAAACTCTTCTCGTTGGAGGCGAAGTTCAACACCCAGAATGACAGGATTCTCGGAAAGTCACCCAAGGACCTCCCTGATCATCTTTGATTCGTTTCACGCCGACAGAAACCCTCGTCTGTGATGGTATGGGGTGCGATCTCCAAATCTTGGAAATCTCCCCTCATTTTTGTTAAAGAGGGGGTCAAAGTGAATACAGATTCGTATGTCAATGATACGAGGTCTGTTCAAAAAGTATCCGACCTTTTTCCCTCTCGCCAATAAGGTATGAGCAAACTGCCCGTGCAAAGCGTGGCTGCACACACACACATTCACGCGTAATCGTGAAGCGTTTCAGGCCGATTCGTCATTCGTATCTCTCTGTGTAAAGCATTTAGTGCAGGCGTGTAGTACGTGTTCATCGGTTTTTTGATTTTCAGAAAATTTCATTTCAATGACAGAACGCATCGAACAGAGGTATTGCATCAAGTTTTGTCAAAAACTTGGTGATACTCAAGTTGAAACAATTCGAAAGATTCAACAAGCTTTTGAAAATGAGGCCTTAAGCCCAACTCAGATAAAGCAATGGTTTAAACGCTTTAAAGATGGCCGTGCATCAGTGGAAAGTGATCCTCGCTCAAGAAGGCCATCCACAAGCCGAAACGAGGAGGCGATGGATCAGGTTCGTGAAAAAGTGTTGGAGGATTGTCGTTTAACAGTACGAGAGATTGCTGCAGAAATGGGAATAAGCACAGGCTCAGTTCATTCAATCCTAACTGAGGATTTGAACCTGCGGAGAGTGTCGGCTAAATTTGTCCCCAAGCTGCTGACGGAGCAACAGAAGGAACTCCGGAAGGAAATTTCGGAGGACATGCTGCATGTTGCAAATCATGACCCAGAATTTATCAAGACAATCATCACTGGTGATGGGTTTATGGTTATGACCCAGAAACCAAGTTTCAATCATCACAATGGAAGCATCCGGAATCACCACGCCCAAAAAAAGCTTGGCAAGTCTGCAGCAATGTGAAAGTTATGCTGACCTGTTTTTTTGATTCCCGTGGCATCGTGCATCATGAATACGCACCAGAAGGTCAAACAATCAACAAAGAGTACTACCTGGAGATTCTACGTCGCCTTCGTGATGCTGTGCGAAGAAAGCGGCCAAACATGTGGGCAGCAAAGAATTTTCAGCTTCACCACGACAATGCTCCCGCTCATTCTGCACATGTGGTCCAAGCTTTTCTAGCCAAAAACAGCATGCCACTTATTAGACAGGCTCCTTACTCTCCCGACTTAGCACCGTGTGATTTCTGGCTGTTCCCTAAGCTAAAAACAACTCTGAAAGGGAGGCGATTTCAGTCAAGAGAAGACATTATGAAGAAAGCGACGGAGGAGCTTCAGAGCATTCCGGGGGAGGAGTTTATGAAGTGTTTTGAGAAGTGGCAGAAGCGCTGGGATAAGTGTGTGAACCACCAAGGGGAATATTTTGAAGGAGATTGAATAAAACTTGCAAAATTTATTGTGTTGTGTGCTTTATACAAAAAAGTCGGATACTTTTTGAACAGACCTCGTATTTTAACCCCTGCCCTTGCATCGATGAAGGAAAAGTTCAAAAATAAGTCCTTCACCTTCCAACAAGACGGCGCGCCTTCTCACACATCAAAGAAGACGCAGAAGTGGTGTGAAGAGCACTTTCCTTCATTCTGGACCAAAGATTTGTGGCCACCATCTTCGCCCGATCTCAATCCTATGGATTTCTGTGTGTGGGGTATTCTGGAAAAAGAAGCCTGTTCTTCACCCCATAACAATCTGGAGGATCTTCGAGCTTCCCTGAAATGAGCATGGGAGAAAATTCCTCAAGATGCCCTTCGTGCTGCTTGTCAGAATTTCCGACAGAGGCTCCAACGTGTTATTGATACAGATGGGGGTCATTTTGAATAAACCAGATTTTTTTATGTTCATGGAGCTTTGTTCTATCACCACAATAAACCTTTTGTTGATTTAACCTTCTGTCATTAGCCCTATATAATTTTGTTTAGGATTGGGAACTTTCTTGACACCCTGTACATCTTATGCTCTACATATGTTTTTTAGCGGCCTGCAAAACAGCATATCCTTTTCACTCAAAATGAACATAGACTACTAACTGCGACAATTGGAAAATGTCAGTTGTTTTATCACGTTTAATTGAAAAAAAGCAGGTAACTTTTTGCAAAACTTGACATTCGATTTTCTTTGCGAGCTTATCAATGGGTGTTTTGATTGTAAAATCCAAGAGTGAAATCTTTGCTATCTTCTTGCTGTATGTTTTTTACGACACAAAACCAGCTGCTTTACCGTGCACGATTTGATCAATGTTTCACTAATTAATGTTGTGAAATTTCTTCTTTACAGCAATCATGTGAGCAATTTCAAATGATGCTTCTACTATTTCTGCAGACAAAGATTAACAAAAACACACACTTTCAAATTTTTTCAGACAGTGTCTTTCTCGTTTTGAAAAAAAGCTAAAGGCTTATCTTCATGGTCAGGGTTTTTTTATCTAAGGTGATGCTGGAATGGCTTGGTCTCATTGCATGATTGCTGTGGTTTTCATAGCATATCAAGCTTTTGTCATTGTCGTCGTCATTTGGGATCATCTGCTTGTTCTTCTTTCATCCGATGATCACAGTGATGTTTATGGGCCAGTGTCTGGTATCTAGGATTGACAGATCATGACATCCTTTTGGTGCCCAGTGTGTAGAGCATACAGAAATGATGTGGTCTGGAGTTTGTTTATGTGCACCACACTCACAATTACAAGAGGAAGCAAAACCCTATTTATACAAGGATGACCCAAAATTCCCAATGCCAGTTTGCAAGCAGTTGAGTCTTACCTAAGCAGGCCCAGACCAAGAAGCCTGGAAGCAACTCTTGAGATGAAATCATAAAGTTTAAGTGGGTTATTCAAGTACTATATGTTCCATGTAAAGTCTGTCCACTGACCAACATGGATATCTAGTTTAGATTCTATAGTTTCCATATGGCAGGTATAAATGGATGTCTGGATTTTAATCTCTCTTGCTGCTCATATAATGGCCTGACCAAATGATTATGCAAGAGGTACTCAAAGTCTAAAATGCTGTAGTCAGCCAAGAGAAAAGTGGCTCCCAGACAATGAAGTTTAGCTGGTTGGATATGGCAAGAATGGGAAGGTTGACTGTTAGAGTGGGATGCAGGCATCCAGTTACAATTATTAAGAACAAGGTCAATAAGACAAGTGTGTACACTGTGACATTAAACTGATGCACATATTCCGCTGTACTGTTGAGTAGACTAGAGATAAAATGACAATGCACAGTGTTTAAGCACCAGACCTCCATCTTAAACTGCTAGTCGTCTTAGAGGTGTTATGCATGAACCTGAATGGGCCCGTCAGTCAAGAGCATTTTTGTCACCTGGGTCGTCAGTAATCATTAGTAGTCCAAGACGATCTTGCCAAAATGGAAAATCATCTATATCATACATTGTGGTATCACTTGACTATTCACCATAAAATCTATAAAACCATACTTTAATAAACCACTGTCATATTTTCTCTTTTTCCATTCATTTTATATCAATGCAGTTATCGAATCAGCTTGTACCCAGTTGCTTACACCCCCCCAGTTTAAGAACCTGAGGTGTAAACAAACATGCTTTAAAATAGATGAATAACACATCACAGTAACAATAGCATGTGATTTTGTTATAAGCTTTGTATTTGGTAAAATGAATTATATCAGCTATCAGGTCTATGGATCTTATAATAATGGAAAATTGCTTGCTGAAGCCAAAGCTTTGGCAAAAATGACCTTTGATGAAGCTTTGGCACAACCCCTAGTTTTTATGGGTATTTTAGGTCTTTGAAGATGATTTAGGCATTAAAAAGTGTTGCAAATGCTTAGGTTAGCTGTTTTGTCATATGACTGCAAGGGGATATATATAAAGATCAAATTGGATGATTGGTTGAAAAATTCGGGTCTCTTCAAGAAGTCACCATAAGTGATTTTTGTTCATGAAATTAACCCAGATCCCCCTGCAGTTGCTATTGCTCTTGAGAGATCCTTTTTCTCTTAGTTTCTTCTTTATTCCATCCTGGTGCTGAAAGGGAGATTCTGGGTTAGTTTAATCCAAAAAAATTGGTTATGGTGATTTCTTGAAAGACCCAAAAATTCTTAAAATCTTGAATGGAGTTATGGTAACACTCAATTTCACGACTTCATTCTTAATGTCGGCAATTTGTCATTGGGAATTCGTTTTCCAAAGCATGCCTGGGTTTACCTGAATTGTCTTCAAATTGGTGTTGGGCACTTCCACCCAATTATGTACAAGTGGAGCTTGACTTTTATGACAACATGCAAATGTGGCGCAGAGGATCAAACAGCTGACCTATATAATTTCCAACTGCTTCCTCCACTCTCTATCCCCATGGAATGAATGGTTTGACCAGTTTGGATGAAGCAATGATGATTTGGCTGCAAAAGACCTGCCCAGAAATCTGAGGTCAGCTTACGCAACTGACTAACCAACTCTATGGAGAAACTCCCTGCTGACAGTTACTATTATGCAATTGGACATTTCACCCACTTTTTTATGTCTCTTCAAAACCTTTCAATGTTTTGCATGTGAATACTAGGATCCTCGTTGTGCACAAAACTCTCTGCATGATTAATTACATAATGAGTATACCCTGTTTCACCCAGAGAATGATATGCACCCCTAACATCACTTCTTAAAATTACATTGCACATGTGCAATAATAGAAAAGATGCATGGTGATATTGTAGAGGTTCTATAAAAATACCAATATTTTTTATGGTTAGATATTGTAATAGTTTTAAAATCTTAATGTTTCATATATAAATTTTTGTGATTAATACCTTTGGTTACTGTTTTGTCATTAAGTGCACTTAAAAGTCAAAATATATTTTTTCTTATTTCTAATTAACTACAAAGTGGCTGTATTTTTTTCTATTTTTTACTGATATATCACTTTTGAAAATATTGTGTATTGAAAAGTCAATTATGTTTTACTAATAACTTTAAATTAAAATTACTGGTTTTCTTTGTTGTTATTGTTAACCTGTTAAGCAAAGTATTTTTTGAAACATTGTAATATTTCTTACTCAATTATTTAATTTTATATAATATATTTTATATTAAATAATAATATATCTTATGATATAATGATAATATATTAAGGTAGTGTATAAAGGTCCAGTACCAGACTAGTAGTAATTTTCTAGTAATGGCTGTTTTCACATCAATTATTATATTACTGTACTATATTTTTTGGGTAATGTATCATTGATTAGGGTGAGGGAAACAGTATTATAAAGCAAATTTCTATGTCTGGGTTTAATTAAACATTTATAATGTTTTTTTCTAAGTTTGACAAAAAATTAGCAGATTTTAAAAGTTGTGCTTTAAATAAGTTATTTATAGTTAGGGCAAGATTAGCAAAATAAAGGCTAGGAATAGAAATTGAAATTTGGTTAAAGTTAAATAAAGGTTAAAGTAAGATTGGCTTGGATATACAATTTAACCAAGTGTTTTCTTGTGATTTCAAGCTAAGTTTACTTATTATTGAGATATTAAATCTGAAATGGTTGAACTTCAGTATTGTCTTCTAGCACAGCAAATCATTTCATATGACAAAAAATATTTCATTTTTATTCTATTTTTTAAAAATATAAAATAGGCCTAGACTTGAATGTATTTACTAGAAAATAATCAAAAGATTTTTCGATTTGGCTCTGAGTGATTTTGTAGCAGGCATGAAATAAATCATCATTATTGAATGAATTTTAACCAATTGATGTAATCTACAGTTTAGTTGACCCAAACTAAACTACTTTATTCCTAACTCAGCTTTAACCAACTTTTGACTTTTAGTTGTTGCTTTAATTTTAATAACCTTGACCTGATAATAAATAACTTATTTTAAAGAACTTAACTGTATTTTTAAAAATTGACTTTTTTTTATTGACTCAGAAAAAGACAAAAAAGAAAATATGTTACAACTGGGAATTAAATGGGAGTGCAGCTTTTTGGTTTGCAATACCTTCATTAATGCATCAAGTTCATTGTAGATATATAAAAATGGTAAATATATGATAAAAATGATTGTACTAAAATTGATCTTAACCACTTCAAGAGGAAAAATGTATATATTCGTCATATCACTATTTTAGTGTTTGAGGACGGGGAACGTATATGTACGTCACAGCGGTTTTCCAAAAGTATGGATGCCAAATAAAAATTTTATTAAATTTTTAAAATTATGCCAAAGCATCTTTGGTTGCCTAGAAACATAGAAAATTCTTGAGAATATTTACTTTTTAAACTGTTTATTAATTCTCTTTGTAGACCACTAATTTGCAAAAAAGTTATTAATCTGGTCTCTTTTGTTTTAGAATGAAACAATACCAAATATCAGTGTAATGTTTAAGGCATTGGTCTATGTGTGGTTTCATGCTTTTTAAGATTACCATCAAACAAGAGTGGATTTAAGGGGAACCCAAGAGGTCTGGCCCCCATTGAAATTTTTTAAGCAAGTCATGTTATATTCCACTGTATCATTATTATTAGTAGTATCATCTTTATTCATTTTTTTAACTGGCAGGAAAACACCAAGGCATTAACTTAAGATAACTGTTAAGCAATCATCCCAATCTACTCTTGGAGATGTTGCTATCCAATAAAAAATTTTTATTTAATTTTTTACTTTGTGTTTAGAGATTTGACTAAAATTTAGAGCTGCTTGTGAGATTGACGAGTAGAAGAAAATTTTTTCTCAAAAACACAACAGACCTTAATAGACTTTAGAATAGGTCTTAAATTCGCACTGCGTCAATTGCTTTGCCATCAATATGCCACTTTTATCTATTAGGTCACACTGCTGAAACAGTAAGTTTTTGAACTATATTTTATTATCATGATGAGTAAAATGAAAGACTTTGCAAGGCTATAGCTATGATGATGCTGCAACCATGATGAGTAAAATGAAAGATCTTGTAAGTATTATCTAAAATGAAAAACTTTTTACATATCTAGTGCATTGCTTTAGCCATAAATTGGGCATATTTTTTTAAAATAATGCCATTTAGCACCCAATCACAACATATTTTCAATTTCAGCTAAAGCTTGTGACTATAATCAAATCGTCTTCAATCAAAACTGAAAAAAATGTAAATTGATCCTATTTAAATAAAACAAAAAAAACATTATTTCTACATGACATTATTATAGTTTTCAGAAAAATGATCACAACTGCTTCAGAATTTCTTGCAGGAGATATGGAACAGTTCTGTTGTCAGCAATTCAATATTATTCTACGGTATTCTTTGTTATTGGATTGACAGTTTGCGAGGTTGTAATAGTTCACACTGCAAGGATTGCAATTAACATTTGAGGAAATCACAATTTAAAGACCGCTCTGCAATACTTGCAAACAACAGCTGCAGCAAATAGCTTCACAATATTTTGTTGAAGCTGAAAAGTTGATGCGAAAAGGAAGCAAGTTGAGAAGACCTTAATGCTGAAGTTCAACACTGCAGCTGGAGTTGAACATTGGGTTGTGCTTCAGCAGCAAGAAAATAAACTTGATAAAGAAAATCTGATTAGAAAAATAGGGCTATTGCAGCAAAAGATTAATTTTTTTATCAGTATCAGCAAAGCTTTGCATTTCATTGGTACCCTTTCTGTAACAATCGCCACAGCATAAATGACGTTATGCTGTGGTCAGCGGTGGCCTTACAAATAGGGGGCCACTTTTCAAGTTTTTTGCTCCCAAAATATAGTGATTTCTAAAATGAAAAAGGTCATCACTTTTAATTGAGTACATTATCCCTATTTTTGTCCTAAAGTTAAGGTGCAGACAGGTGGGCCATTGTCATGGTGCTATTATGCAGAAATAGAGCAATATTTTGCTTAGGGGGCAATTTTTTGACATTTTTTTAGGGGTATCTGGTGCAGCCGCTCTGCTCACATTGTGCTAAAGCCATCATTGCTGTGGTGGTTGTTGCAGAAAGAGTACCAACTAAATGCATGGCATAAACAACTGCCAAAATATAAATTGCTTTTTTTCGGAAATTGCAAAAAATCAATATCTGCCTGCCATCAAAATCCAATGTTTTGTTGTAAATAAAAAAATTTTTGAACTAAATGTGTTTAAACCAATGAGAAACAAAAAAGTCAAATCTTCACCAACTGCTTATACAAGTGTTGACTGCATACTTTTTATGCAACTAATTTCAAACAATAGTAAAAATAAACCCGTCTGCAGGAAAATTACAATTGCAGGTAAAATACTGTCTTGAAGTAGTTAAGAAACCTTTAATTGTATCTTAGATTTTAAAAAGTTTCACATCTGTTATTGGACCTTAAGTTTTAAAAAATTTTGAGTCTGGTACCAGGCCTTTAGACACAGACCTATATTAAATTTATGCAAAAGGTATTGAATTTATAATAATACTGAGAATGTTTTATTGTTGGGATCATTACAACTCTGTGTTAAAAGACCAGTCAAGTATTAAAAGATCACTGATTTTAATTATTTTCTTGGATCTGACATAAATGTGTTAGTTGGTTCCAAATAAAGTATAACTAACATGAGTAGTTCAAAAACTGACAATGGTAATTCAATAATTCAATTTTTTTTTATGAGGGCTGCATAGAAAAAAGTATTGTCAATTGGGATAACTTTGACCAGTGGGGAATTTCAATCAATTTTGATAAAGCATCAGATGTTGAAATAGAGTGAAAATTAGGCTTTTTAATTGTTTTGTTAGGTCAGAATTTTTGGAAGGAAAGCTTGATCAAATGTCAACTCTTAACATGCACGATACACCTTCACCTACTAACACCAATCTTAGTTGTTAAATCATGCTCTCTTTGATTTTATGAAAAAATATTTTAGTTTTATAGAGAACAACATTAAAATTCTTAAATCTTTTAACATATTTAAGTCAAACAAAACTAAGCATTTTGCAGCAAAATATGAACAGACAGTGCAATAAGTACTGTATTTTTCACACCATATTATTAAGCAGATTCTCAATTATGGGTTTATTTCTGTATTTAACTCATCATATGGTGCACTGTATGAAAAGGTGCAGCTGGTATACCTGTTAAAGATGTGATGGAGGTAAGCAAAGGCATTATGCATATTGCATTTTTTCTGATTGGTTTATCACTTCCAATGCAAGTACTTATTCTGTCACATTCCTGTCTTGTCTGATGAGGGCTAATGTAAGTTGAAAACATTTATAAACCCAGGGTAATTTTGATCAGATGTTAAATAGTGCTCAGCTCCAAGCTCATGATGTCAGACCAAAAGAGCAATGCTGTATAAAAAAGTTTGAACCTAAAATGTTACAGTCAATTTGTTTTAGAAAAATTATCCTTTATGATGTTCTAGTTGCAAATCAAGATTGCTCTAAGTTGATCAAAGTCACCCATTTGGCCATACTTAAAACTTTTAAGTTATTATTATTACAGTATTTTTTATTGGTCTTCATTAATAATGTCTCTAAATAAAAAAATAAATAAACAATCTTACTTGCAAAGTTTTGGAATGTAAAGCACTTCCTGTTACTATAATATAAGATTAAATAGCACATTGATGCATGTGGAAGTTAACATGAAGTTGTCGTTTTTGCAAGGCATTGCATTTCACCATTTGCAATGTATTTGCAGTCTTTTGATAAGCCTTTTCTTTCAAAACAATTTATCAAATTTTTTAAATTATGTTTACCTGGCAATGAGTTAAAGCTTATATAGCAAAATTTTTTTATAAAATTATAATGATAAAATTCAGAGTAAACAAAAAATAGTTTAAGTATTCAACTATAATCTGAATAAAAATTGTTAGATATTAATAAAACATCTGTGGTCTCCGTAACCGATTTTTGTTGATGAAACTAACCTGGATCCCCCTGTGGTTACTATCACTTGTTGAGAGATGCTTTTTCTCTTTTGTTTCTTCTTTATTCCATCCTGATGCCGAAAGGGAGATTCTGGGTTAGTTTCACCAAAAAAAATTGCTAACGGTGACTTCTTGAAGAGATCCGCATCTGTAAAACATTTCAATATAAACTTGTAACATCTCAACTTTTGAGAAAAATTTATACTTCTAATTTAATGTTACAAGTTAATAGTAAAATGTTCTTTATTTTTAAAACTTTCCTCAGTTTGTATTAATATATGACAAATTTTTTAAAATGCTCACTGTGTATTTGTTATTATTAAATCTTGTAACACTTAATTGTTTTTCAAAAAATTGATTTTAGAAAAAAATGAGATTGCTTGTTTTCTAATTTTCTGTTTATTAATATCGATTAATTGAATGTAATACTGTTAAAAGATAAAATACAATTTTAAAGTAATTAATTGAGTTAAAATGATAAGAAAAAACAAAAAGCTTGTTGGGGAAGGAGAAAATAATGAATGGAGAAAATCTGGAAGTTTTGTCAACAAGCCCCAAAGAGGTTGGCTGCATCCAGATAATTCTGTGATGGGACCTGGTGTTGTTTATTCAGTTCAAGTATGATATTATTTATTTCTTAATTTTATTAATGTTACATAGACTGTTTTTTTAACATCCATAGTTTAATTGAAATATCTGTTGCATACAGGGGTGCAACTATGGAGGGTGTTTAGAGGTTGTGAGTTGAGAAATGCTCATTTTTCTGTTAAAGTATGCTGATACTTATCTAGATTTGGCTTTTTTTTTATTAATTATATTCTTGGTTAACAGATGACTATCATTTTAACTTCTTTTTTTAAGTTGATATTGTGCAACCCCATATTTTTTAAATAGATTTAAGTCAAATAATAGGCAGCCACTTAGTGGCAGATACCATACACTGCAGTCTGACATTTAAGAGACAGCTATTCTGACTGCTGTACTTAAAAGAATAGGAACAGTATCTCAGCTGTCTTACAATAGAGCCAGTTTTATCTCTTTCTTGATGTGGCTTGATTCACCTGATTCTTTTCTACCATTTTGTGCATGCTTTTTTCATTTTGTTTGATCTGTATCATCTTTTAAAAAAAGAAAAAAACAATCCTTTTGACATCTTCTGTACATGATCTTTTACATTTTATTTTCTTATCCACTTTTTTGCAGCATAAGTATAGAGAAAAAGTATAATTTTTTACCTTGCTGTTCTTTAATTGTTCCTCTTTAAAATGTTTTTAATTTTAATATTCATTAATTGAGAAATTAGTTGAGTGTTATGTTTTTGACTTCTATAAGTCCTTTTTAGATGAAATGCACTAAAAAATGCATTTGACAATGGACTGTTAATAAATTTTTATTAAAAGTTTTTAATCCTTAGTTTCAAATCCTGTTTTTATGCAATTTTTTTGAAAGGATTTTTCTCTATGAAATGTAGAAGAGAGATAATCACAAATCTGAAGTCAAACCAAGAACAAAGAAAACAGAACCTGATAACACAAAGTCCACAGCATTAAAACACATTCAGGGAGAATTGACAAACCATTTACATTTATTTTCTAGAATAGCATTTTTTAATTTTATTTTTCAGCTTAGTTTTTTATTCTTTTTTTGGTAAATAGTTCACAAATTATACAAAAATTCAAATTTTAATTTTGAGTAGGATTTTGAATTATATGCTTTTTTATTTATTTTTTTATACTGTAGTATTGTTTATTAAATGTTAGTCTTTTTTATTTTATATGTATTAATTAATTTTATTTTTTACACTTGTAATTTTTTGCAGTATCTTGGCTGCATAGAAGTACGACAAAGCATGCGAACACTTGATTTTGATATGAGAACTCTAGCAACTAAGTAAGAACGTTTTGTGTACTTAAAATTGTATCAGCTTTTATTTAGATTATATTGCTGGTGTCTATCTTTTGTCCAGTTATTAGCATATATTTAAATTAAAGCTGAGAAACTTTGGACTTTTGCATATTCAACATGTAGATGATGTATTTTTTTTCAAGTTTCATGGTTTGAAAGTATGAGCTAGAAATGTTTTTAATATTTAACAATTTTTTATATTAAAGATGGTTCATTTAACAAATAAATAAAATTTTTATCAAAAATAAAATTCAATTGTGTTCCTCACTTAATCTCTGTTCTTAGAGCTTTATAGAAAAGACTTTTATGTGCGTATTTCTTCACTTGTTTTTTCTATAAAATAACCAACTAATCATATTCCTTACAAAAACAGAGGTTATTAAAACTCAATCAAAAATAAAGTTAGTGTTTGTTACTTAGTTGACCACCTTACATGCAACAAGATCAGCAGTTCAGAGACAGTCTCATCAAACTGTATCTCGTATCACTCAAACTGCATCTCCTACCACTAACCAACTTGCGAAAAAAGCTTGTAAAAAAAATTTGAATGAACTGCATAAAGTGCTCAGCTTCTGTAACACTAACAGGCTAGGGGTCCTGTAAACATTTTGCATTTTTTACTATGTTATGTCTAAAAATTGATCTTTTTGACAATAGACCAAATCTTTATATTTTATGCGTCATCAGCAAGCAAAATAAAATTAAAGATGACAAAATGTGACAAACCGAGTTTTAGTACCGATCTAAGCAAGTATTCGGACCAAGTTTGTTTTACTAATTCTTGGTATTAAACTAGTTTTAAATCCTCGTTTTAAAAATAATTGAAGAACTGAAAAATTAAAAAACTATTAAAAATACATTTTTTAATACAAAAATTATTTAATATAAATAAAGATTAAAATTGCAACATCGTTCAAAATATAACATTCTTTATTAGAGAAGCGATTTGGAGAGTCCTGACTGCCACTGGTGATTCACCTCTTCCACCAGCTGCCATAAGAAGTGAAAGAAAAAAACCTCCAAAAGATGTTACCAGGATCTTAGGAGATCGCCCTAACCTTCAGTTTACTCAATGTTTTATCAATTTGACCATATCCACTGCCAGTCTAACCTTGGTTGTTACTAACACCGGACAGGTTATTATAAAAATTTTATGCATTTAATATCTCTGAGCGATTTCATTTATTGTATTTATTTATTTTTTTTATTACTTTGCAACCTTGTTTTTTGTGTACTTAGAGAAGTTTTTGGTATTTTTCACGAAACGTAATTTTAATTTATTAGATTTTTGTTGAAGTAATTTACTTAATTTTTTTTATAGTTTTGTTTGCAACAGCACAAAATAATTAATTGACATTAACAGCTCGATACTCATTATGCCTGTTACTGACTGCTCTAATTGTTTATTTTAATTTTGAAGGAATTAATGTGATTGTTTTCACAATGATGCGAATTTCTTAACTGCAGTTTCGTGACAACGATTTTGCTTTTCTTCAACTTCAGAATTTTTATTTTCGCTTGGAATTCTCTGTTTCTGAAAATGTAATTCGACCAAAGCATGCTTAATTGCTGCTTTTTTAATATTTTTGCGTGACATATTTTTTAATCGTTTTTAAAAAATTCTTTAGGTTTTTAATTTCCGTAAAGCTCATTGCACACTATTTACTTTCTGAAAAAAGTAAAGTTTTTACAAATCGAAATCTCACGTTCTCTGTATCCCGTGCTTTCTAAACTTCAAGCAAACTGTGTGAACTTTTGTGATAAAGAATTTATTTTTGTAATCGAACCCCGTTGTTTTTTGAGAGCTTCGGGCACAATTTGTGTTATACGCTTAACCCCATAACTGGGTAATTATTTTTCCGAAGTCATTTCTGCAGGGGATTTTTCTGAGAAGAAATTTACTTTTTTTACTCCTACGCCCCGTTTGCACCAACGTTGCGAATTGCTGGTCTATCAGGTTCATATGACGTCATTTTCAGTCAATCACAAAGTGGAACACAAATTTGAGCAATGCTCGCATCAATACTCAACAAAATTTTCAATAACTCAAATTTGTGCTTAACCCATTTAAGGAGTTAATATTATCTCAATTGAATAATTTGCATTGTCCCAAAAGTGGAGTAGGGCATGCCCCGATAAAATATATCCCTTGGGTGATAAGGGTTATCTTGAATTTAAGAGTTTACGATTGGGTTTGATGAAAGCTTTTTGTTTTAGTTTATTGCAAACCATCAAATGCAATCCATCTCTTTCGCATCCGGTGGCGATCCCGACACAATCGATTACGTCGCTTACGTCGCGAAAGACCCCATTAACAACAGAGGTATCAAGTGTTCGTTGTTTCTTGCTTTAAATTATCCCTCTTTAATGAATCAGCACTAACGAAAACTATCAGACAAATAAAATAGTCATTTAAGGTCTTTTCAAGTGTTTTGTACGTAATGACCTGTGAAATCTTATTATTATTGTTCGAATCAGATAGTCATATGCTAAATCGTGTTTGTTATTTACGCTGTCGCCTTTGCCTTACAACAGTAAAAAAATATTTTTTCCAGAGGAACACTAGTGTCACCACAAAGTATGTTTGTTTGTGTATTAAATTGCGAACCAAATGTACTCCTTGAAAAGTTTTGTCATATAATACGTACCAATAGTTTTAATTGATTGTCTATGTTACACAGCTTCATCCATATTTTGAAAAAGCACGCAAATACTTTTAATTTAGCAGCATAAATCAATTAATGAGGCAAAGAACGATATTGTATACATTGATCTAAGAAACTGAACTTTCAAAACTTCATATTGTATTTTTTTACATTTTTACTTATTTTGAGACCCGTGTTTCTCAAACTCTTCCTGAAAACATTTTAAATCAGGCCTCGAGTTATCCAAAAACGCCTGGTCCATACGAAATTCATGCATGCACTAAAACTGCTTTTTAGGTGTTTATAAGCACTGGAAGTTCTTGATATAAACACTGTTACTAGGGATATTACTTAGTTTAAAATTTTGTTCTTCTGGTAGAATCAGAGGCAAGTAAAACTTCAACAAATAACAAAAGGCGTAATATATTTATTAAAGAAAAACTAAACACGACGTTTCGTCCGTTACATCGGGCGGACTTCATCAGGTAAAAGCAAAACACAATGCACAACGTATTTAAAAACAAGAAGTTAAAAAACACATCAAATAAACACAAGGTGAGAGGCGAACATACATAACAATTTAATAACTACTTCGTGCAACAGAAACAAATTGAACAGGTTGAAAACCCACATTCATTAAGATTTTTTATATTACTATATATTTTTGGAAAAACATTCCGATCTTTATCATTTATTGAATTTTTTGTATTATTAATATACAATGATTCTAAAAATTTTCGCTTATCATAATCAATGTTATAATTCAATATTTCAAAATTCCCAAAATCAATCCTATGTTCACAATTAAAACAATGCTTAACCAATGCAGTTTTTTTTTTATTTAAATCGTCTTCTTTTAATTTAGCCAAATTAATTGATTTCAAATCACGTTTATGTTCAGACAAGCGAGTATTAAAACATCTGTCCGTTTCACCAACGTATACATTCGAACAATCTTTACACGTAATTTTATAAATTGCACCACGCTTATACATGTATATATGATCCACAGAGTCTTTTATTTTAGATAAAATTTTTAAATTGTTTTATTTTAGGTAAAATTTTTAAATTGTTAAACGATAAAGATACGTATGTTATATTAAAAAATGATTTAACTAAAAATATTAAACGTAAATTAAATTTATTTATTTTTGAATTATATAAAATTGATTGTTTATCTCAAAAAGAATATTTTTATTTGCGAAGTACTGATGCTATTGCGCCACGCATTTATGGGTTACCAAAGATTCATAAACCAGACTGGCCTCTTCGACCAATTGTTTCTTTCATTAATTCACCTTTTCTTTCCAAATTTGTGGCTAAAATATTAACACCTTTAATAAATTCCAATAATTTATCAATAAAAAATTCATTCGAATTGATCGATAGAATGTCTAACTTTAAAATTAATGATAACGATTTAATGCTCTCTTTCGATGTTGCGTCTTTATTTACTAAAATTCCTGTACATATAGCTAAATCAATTATTTTTGATCGTCTAAAATGTAATAGCGAATTAAAAATTAGATGTAAATTGAATATTAACGAAATTATGAATGCTTTAGATTTATGTTTAGACAACACTTATTTATGTTTTTGTAAAAAATTTTATCGTCAAATTTTTGGTGTTGCGATGGGTTCACCTATCTCCGTCATTGTGGCTAATTTGGTTATGGAATCTATTGAAAATAAATTGCTAAAAGATTTTGCATCCCCACCTCGCATTTGGTTACGTTACATTGATGATACTTTTGTTGTGCTAAAGAAAACTGAAGTGGTATCTTTTCATAAATTTATAAATAATATTGAAGATAGTATTAAATTTACGGTCGAACTAGAAGTTGGTAATTCTATTCCTTTTTTAGACGTGTTAATTCGTAATAATGGTTAACTAACTACAAAAGCCTATAGAAAACCTACACATACAACTAGATACTTATATTTTAATTCATGTCATAATTTTTCTCAAAAAGTTGGTTTGGTTAAAACATTATTGTTTCGGGCTAATTCTAAATTAATTACAAATTATCGAGATAAGACCAATGAAGTTAAATTTGTTTGTAATGCTTTACGTGAGAATGATTACCCAGATTGGTTATTGAATAAAGTGAAAAAAGAAATTGAGCATAAAAAAGTGAATAAAAGTGATTGCATGAGTAAAAAGATATCTAACTATGTTGGTTTACCATACATTAAAGGTCTTGGTGATGAAATGTCAAGAATTTTGAGAAAATTTAATATTAACGTGTATATTTACCCATATAAAACAATTGGAAATATTTTACCTAAAATAAAAGACTCTGTGAATGATATATATAAGCGTGGTGCAATTTATAAAATTACGTGTAAAGATTGTTCGAATGTATAGTTGGTGATGAAACGGACAGATGTTTTAATACTCGCTTGTCTGAACATAAACGTGATTTGAAACCAATTAATTTGGCTAAATTTAAAGAAGACGATTTAAATAAAAAAAAAACTGCATTGGTTAAGCATAGTCGTCGTCGACGACGACGACGATTGTGAACATAGGATTGATTTTGGGAATTTTGAAATATTGAATTATAACAATGATTACGATAAACGAAAATTTTTAGAATCATTACATATTAATAATACAAAAAATTCAATAAATGATAAAGATCGGAATGTTTTTCCAAAAATATATAGTAATATAAAAAATCTCAATGAAGGTGGGTTTTCAACCTGTTCAATTTGTTTCTGTTGCACGAAGTAGTTATTAAATTGTTATGTATGTTCGCCTCTCACCTTGTGTTTATTAGTTGTGTTTTTTAACTTCTTGTTTTTAAATACGTTGTGCATTGTGTTTTGCTTTTACCTGATGAAGTCCGCCCGATGTAACGGACGAAACGTCGTGTTTAGTTTTTCTTTAATAAATATATTACGCCTTTTGTTATTTGTTGAAGTTTTACTTGCCTCTGATTCTACCAGAAGAACAAATGAATTTTGAACTGGAAGTTCTTTCCAATCAAATATGTCTCTGAGTATTGGACAGTCTAGTGAAAATAGTATTTTCATCGTTTTTTATTGAGTTTTTTAAGATAAACTTTAAGCACTTCTTATTATATCGTGTATTAATTTGGCTTGTTTGTTTTTTTGTTTTTTTTTGTTCATTTAAATTAAAAAACTTCTACCTTTTTCTGTTTAAAATTTAGTTCAAACTGCTACATGGAAAATTCTGGAATTGCGCTTCTTTATAACAGCTTTTAGCTTTAAACGGGCCACCAAAAGAATAATTCCTTCCATTTTCTGTAAAACCTGGAAAAACTATAACTCCCAAAAACAGGAAATAATATTTTAGTATGATAATTAGCTTTAGTTTAGCTTTAGTTTGACTTTATTAGCATACTTTAAAAGCTTTAGATTATTTGATTAATTTTTGCTTCACAGCTTACATAGCATCAGTTTCTTTTTGGTATTGATTAATTTGTTCGCCAGTTCATCCTGTTGTCGAAGTTTAATTCTATTTTGAGACCAATTTCAATTGTTTAATGATTAATGTGCTGAGAATTAAACCGCTGTTCAAATCAAGAAAGTATGTTTACCATACACTGCTGTCCGTCATTCGCTTGCATTAGTGTGGTTGGTCGCTACTCGGGTTCATGTTTGATACTGATCCAATCAGTTGCAAATACACAGTAGATTATTACAACTACACAGTAGATTATTACAACTGCACAGTAGATTATTACGACTACACAGTAGATTGTTACGACTACACAGAAGATTATTACGACTACACAGTAGATTATTACCGTAGGCTAAAGATAGTGGCTAAAGTTTTGTAATAATTTAAAATATACGGTGGGTAAAACTTTAAACTGTTAATCATTTACTCCGAGTGCCCGAGTGTCGGAGCCGCAACTGGTGCTATTACTCGTAGATTAATCACTCAACTTAAAATTTTGATTGGTGTGTCTTGTTTTATTGAGATATTAAAATTTTTTTATTTGATCCATTTTAATACATTTCTAACTCATTCAGCAAAAGAAGCGATGACATTTACGTCATCGCAGTAATCGAATAGCCAAACCACAAGTTGTTTCAATATTAACATATCTGAATGATTCAAAGTTTGCACTAGTTGCGGACATCCTTTAAATCCCTGCTCTTTGACCAATAATCACTTAAGGGCGCACAATAAATCACTATACTGTAATGTATAGATGAGCGTACCGTTAGGTGACAGGTTCACGAGAATTTGACGCCCATGGAAATCAGCTCGTGTTATTTATTCAATTTAGAGATTTATTTTTAGGTAGGGTCCGCGAAAAGAGATGACACGATACACGATTTGTTAGCTCGCCTGTCTTATCTCCGTTTTCAAGCTATTTCACACTACCTTTGCAATCAAGAAAAAAATTTAAAATTTTCAAGGTTCTTAAACAACACTAAGCAACTTTTAAGTAGTTGCAAATTGCTTTGAAAATCAACCAAGGTGGTGCCGCATTAGCTTCTGTGTTGCTGTGGTTATGAGCTTGCGTAGTAAATCAATAATGACCATTCTCGAATGCGCTGATAGCACCTTGCATCGTGAGACGTGTTTTGTGCGCCTTTTTCAACATGTTGCTATGTTTGTTGAACTGTTGAAACAGTGTGAAAATACTGAATGCAGTTTGTGGGTCCGGGCTAGGTGGCCTTGGCCCGAGCCGGCTGCGTGCTTTTATATGAACCAAACGTCGGATCGAGCAATAATGAAGCGGTTGTTTTTGTCTCGTTGCTGGCTTCTTCCCAGTCTTTCGCTGTTTCATGCTTGCAGGAAACATTTCGCATGACGTCACTTGTCGACGCTGATCACGTGCGGTAGTTTTTGGTTAATGCTCGTGGCTCGTTTCAGAAATGTCAATCGAATTATTGTATTTGTTGGTTTTAGAATCCGCCCAAAAGTCTTATTAACCTTTCTCACAAAAAGCTCGTGACTTCCTTGCGAAACTTGTTTCTTCAGCCAGAGACTTCTAAATAGTAATACCTGGACTGGAAACTGAATTCGCTTTGCGTACAACATGAGGCCGTAGAGAAAAACAGAAACAGCAGTTCAGACTAAGCGATTTTGTCTTAGCTCATTAATCGCGGTTAGCTAAAGAAAGAAATTAAATAGAAAAGTGCTTTAAAAATACTATACTGTAAATCGTCACTGCAGTTAGAAAAATACTTTCTTATTGTTTATTTCAGAACAGGCTTCATATTCACACAGCGCAAATGCGTCAACAATACAAAGATAATGATATTCATTCGACGAATTCTGAAAAATACTATATAAGCATATACAATAAATGGTCACTGTAGTTAAAAAAATACATTATTTTTGTTTATTTCAGACAAAGGTTTGTCCATATGAAACACCGCAACAGAGAAAATGCATCAACAATGCAAATTACAATGATAAACATTCGAAGAATTTTGCAAAATAGTAGCACAGCATATACAATATAAAACCATGTCTTATTAATATTAATCTCACAAATTTATACTAACGTGGATCATACATCATCCAATGCAAAGCCGAAAATAAAAAGTTGTATATGGCAAGTTAGAGTCGATTTTTTGCATTAGTGATTTTGTAAATATTGCTTTCAATAATCAATCAATCAAAAAAAAGAAATACAAACAGTTCAGTGAAAATGACAACTCTATACCGTATAAATATGCAAATTAACACTTTGACTGCCAAGCTCGTTTTCTAGAAATACCTCAGTGGGGCCACAAAAAATTTTCCTAAATTTGCATATTACTGAAAATATACATGCAAAAAAACTATTTCCACTTGACTTTAACCCGTTTTTACCCGAATTTATTTTGTTTTAAAGTAATGAAATAGAAATTATACCAGACACGGCCTCTATAAAAACTGCCGTGTCAACAATATTTGCTGACATGGCAGTCAAAGTGTTAATTCGAACTGTATTAAAAATATTCAGTTGTTAATAGTGCAGGCCCTATTTTTAGTTCTGTCAGTTTGTTTTACCGGTGAGCTTTCGAATTTTTCTTTCTCCACTACGTGAAGAATGTTTGCTTATGTTCTTCATCAAGTTTTTGCATATGCAATTAAAAAAACGCATTACCGCTCCTTCCACAATCTCGTGTCCTTTGTGGCATTGTGCTGGAACAGACCATGGCGAAACTACGGATCCTTAAAAAATGGTTTTTGATACTATCTTTTTAAATATATTCCTTTGATCATGCCCATTCAAAAAAAGTGTTTTAAATTTTTGTATGCTATCTCAGCAAATATCTTCCAGCACAATATCCCTACGTCAAAAAATGCCGTTGCTGGTTTCCACAGGCCACCACGAAAACAAATAACTTGACAATAAACTACAAAAAAACAAATTATATGATAGTTACAAAACAAAAAATAAACAAATCTTTGTTTAAAATCAAAATTGGACAAAATGAAATTGTCCAAAAGATAGTGTTAAATATTTGGGCATAATGTTTGATAACAAAATGAATTGGACACAACACATCAAATATCTAAATGCCAAACTTTGTAAAGGATCATGGTCCATTTCGAAGCTAAAAATATATGTTAATATCCATACTTTAAAAACTATTTATTATAGTTTGATATATTCCCATCTAAAATACTCTGTAACTAGTTGGGGAAAAACCGGTAAAACTATTATCCAACCTATTATAAAGTACAAACATGGTTGACTAAGCTTTATACTTACTTTTTCTAAATGTGAATCTAAGTGTTTTCACTTATACTAACCACAATTGCTTTAAAATTGCAGGAAAATTAGTTTTTTAAAAGTATTTAAGCTACATAAAAAAAGTTTGAAACAGAACCAACATTAATCCTAGCAAATTCTTAGAGACTTTTAGTTAGTATTTTCGACAAAGTTATTTAAAAATTTAAGATATACCTGAACAAACTTACTGCAATGAGTTTAGATAATCTATAAAACGACAAAATATAGCAGCATAAATGTATTCATCATAAATAAATAAAAAAAAATTAAAAAAAATTTTTTAACAAAAATAAACAAAAGAAAAAACCATAAACGTTTTTGGCTTGCCTCAGCCCTCTTCAGATAAATAAATGATTTAAGAAAAAAAACAAAAACTATGTACTGTAATTTAAAAAGACGAAGTCAATGATTTGAGTGACGTAATTATTTGTCACATCTTTTTTACACGCGTTTTTTCAACATAAAGGAATTCATTTGAAATGCGACCGCCATAATGACAACAACAACAATACCGATACATCAAAACCAAATAACACAAAATACTAATCTAAAATATATTTAATAAAAATGATGAACCATTAGCAAATAATTGTCGGTTAAGTTTGGGGTTATGTTTTTTTATCAATAACGCTTCATGAATTTTGGTTTCAAAATTAGAACTGCATTTTTTGATTATTTTAAACGAATTAACGCTGAATTTTATATTGGAGCAACTATGACATGACATGATATGATCCTTGACGGAGCTTTCAGTCTTCAAATGGAAACCTAAGTGCTCCCCCACCCTAGTGCTCAGATGACGAGTTGACATACCAATGTACGTCAGGTTCGAATCGCACGAACATGAAAATTGATACACAATGTTTGAGCATAGTGCGGGGGGAACACGAGTCTTCAATTGAAAATAATGTGAGACTTTAAACGTTTTATAGACAGGATTTATTTTTAAAGTTATTTTAAATTTAGATTTAATAATGTTTTTAAGTTTAATTAAAAAACGTTTGGAGTCATGGCCAAAATATGGGATATTCAGGTTGTAAACATAATCGGGAGACGAAGAATGAGAATGCATACTTTTTTCATTAAACTTTTTTAAACATTTTTCAAAAAACCAAATTGGGTAACCGTTAGACGCAAACATATTTCTAAGCAAACCAACTTCATTAAGAAATAACAAATTATTAGAACATATTAATTTAGCTCTATGTAATAAACAAGATATTAATCCGGATTTCCATTTTTTAGGGCAATACGCATTATAATTTAAAAGTAAACCAGTGTGTGTAGGTTTGCGCCATATCCATGTCTCAATATTGTCATTATTAACTTTAATGGAAACATCTAAAAACGAAATACATTGTACAGCAGATTCCATAGTAAATTTTATGTTTTTATGTTGGGAATTCAGTAAATTTAAAAAACTCAAAGAAGAAATGTCACTATCAAAAACTGCAAAACAATCATCGACGAAACGAGAGTAAAATTTAGGTGGACACATGCTAGAGTCTAATAATTTTTTTGTTTCAATATGGGCCAAAAAGAAATTGGCTAATATTGGTCCTAATGGAGACCCCATAGCAACACCATCAATTTGCTTATATAAACAATCATTATATAAAAACAATCCTTCACACGCTAACCGTAACAATTTAACAAAAATATGTTTTTCCATTAATGGTTTTTGGATATTTTCATCTGAAAAAACATAATCAGCAATAATATTGATCGTTTCATTTAGAGGTATATTGGTGAAAAGAGACACGACATCAAAACTAACCAGTTTGTCATTAGAAGAAATATTAGAATTATTTAACTTCATTAAAAAATCATCAGTGGAATTCAGCATGTATTTATTAGGAACAAGTGGTTTAATCAAAGAATCCATAAATTTTGCAAGTTCATATTCAGGCGAATCAATCATCGATATTACCGGGCGGAGAGGATAATTGTTCTTGTGAACTTTTACTAAACCATATATTCTTCCGGGTTTGCTGCCAGATGGTATTAATTTTCGAATTACTTCAGAATCATAATTTTTCAAATATTTACGTATAAAATAAGTAACAGATTTTTTTTTTGAAATTATTGGATGTTCTTTTGCACTATGCTCAAACATTGTGTATCAATTTTCATGTTCGTGCGATTCGAACCTGACGTACATTGGTATGTCAACTCGTCATCTGAGCACTAGGGTGGGGGAGCACTTAGGTTTCCATTTGAAGACTGAAAGTTCCGTCAAGGATCATATCATGTCATGTCATAGTTGCTCCAATATAAAATTCAGCGTTAATTCGTTTAAAATAATCAAAAAATGCAGTTCTAATTTTGAAACCAAAATTCATGAAGCGTTATTGATAAAAAAACATAACCCCAAACTTAACCGACAATTATTTGCTAATGGTTCATCATTTTTATTAAATATATTTTAGATTAGTATTTTGTGTTATTTGGTTTTGATGTATCGGTATTGTTGTTGTTGTCATTATGGCGGTCGCATTTCAAATGAATTCCTTTATGTTGAAAAAACGCGTGTAAAAAAGATGTGACAAATAATTACGTCACTCAAATCATTGACTTCGTCTTTTTAAATTACAGTACATAGTTTTTGTTTTTTTTTTCTTAAATCATTTATTTATCTGAAGAGGGCTGAGGCAAGCCGAAAACGTTTATGGTTTTTTCTTTTGTTTATTTTTGTTAAAAAAATTTTTTTTAATTTTTTTTTATTTATTTATGATGAATACATTTATGCTGCTATATTTTGTCGTTTTATGGATTAAGAAAACATTTTATTCTCTTCCTAAATTGAGTTTAGATAAGAACATAAAAATTAAGACAGACTCTCTAGATATAACTTACTGTATAATTTATATTTTAAAAAAGACTGCAGCGAAGCTTTTAAAACTAGAACTTTCAATATAACTGTCGCTTGATTCTGGAATGTCGAAATTCGCTTTCAAGCAGCTCGATTCGTTTGTCGCTTTTGTCTGGCCTCATTATGTACGCGAAAGCTTTCATTAGCGATTCAGTTTCCAGTCCAGGTATTACTATTTAGAAGTCTCTGCTTCAGCCTACTCAGCTATTGTTTCCTATTTGAAGCATTTTTTAAAAATCCGAGATTAGAATCAAGTAGACTTTCTCGGTTCGTTCGTTTTGTTTCAAACTCACATGTATGATTGTTTGCTTGACAAAAAAGACAAGTAAAATCGAGTACCACTGATAATTCCTTGCGCTCTGATGTTAGTTGGCGATATGTTGATGTTAGAACGACCAAACTGAGATTTGAATCTGATCTGCATTCCAATCGAGTTGCTGCATTTTCATGAAAATTTTATCTTTCGAAAAGTTATCAAACTTCAACCTTAAAATATGAAGTTTTATCTATCGTTGACAGTATCATTGTTTTTTGTTTTTCTAAAACTACATTTCGATAAGATACTTTTTATAGTCAGTTTGTTTATTTTTGGCATATTAAGTTTTGTTTTTCATGATTTTAAAAATACTTTTTACAAGTAACGCATCGTTTATGTTGTGCGGTTGATCAAACAAACATGAAAAAATAACCTGTTCATTGGTTATTTAATGGTTAACTTATAAGTGATTGTGATGGCTAAATTTAAGAGCGCTCACGTGCCCCTTGTTTTTGACATTTCTGCTGCGGACCAAATACCCAATTTATTTTTCCCCACATTTTGTAGTTTTAGGTGCAAACTTAATCATAAGTTTTGTGTAAAATGTGAATGGTACTTCCGTTTTACTGGAAAATGTGCGGAATTGAACGGTTTTTAAGTTAGGCGGTTTTGAATTGCTGTTTGATTAGATTAGTTCTTTTTATGTCGGCAAATTCTGGCTGTTTTTTTTGCGATGTTGTCACGTATTCAATGATAGAATGTATATTAACATTTTATGAAAATCTTGTAGTTTTGAATTAACGGAAGTTTTTTCGATAGCCTGCCATGTTTTGAAATGTGCTGACGGACTCGCTCAAGATGTGATCAACACAATCGGTCAGGCCTTTGAACTTCGATTCAAGGAGTATTTAAAAAATCCTCCAAAAGCTGTCGCTCCTCCGGATCGGACAGAACCGCTTTTCCACGATGGAAAATCAAGGTGACTCAAATCTTCAAGAGTATTTTAAACTTCAGCAGTATTCGTAAAACATCTTCAAGTAAATACCATTGTATTTAAATGTCCATAGGTGGGGGGACGATGAACCGGAATATTACAACGAAATTCCCGGAAAGCAACCCCCAGAGTCTGGGCTGAAGCGACTTGACGAGGCACCAGCAGCGATTACTTCGAATGCAGGAAGAAGCCAAGAATACGTCAATAACGACATCCAGGTAAATCGCTTGTTATTAATCTGTTGATTTTAACTGGAAACCCTTGTTTTGTTTCTTAGGGCGTCGAAACTCCTGTCCCTGGCATCTTGCCACGGAGAGCTGCTCGAAGTTTTGAAGACCACAATTACGTTAACACGTCCATATCGCAATCAGAGGTAGGCTGTTTTTCTCTTATTCTAACTCACAGTAAAACGACATCTCGTCTCGTAAAAAAGCTATTGAGTAAACAATGCGCACTGTTCAATGCTCACGACTCTTGATGTATCCATGATTGCTGACCGTGTTTCATTTACTTCAACTTGCTTTTATAACGATGATTCAAAGCTGTTAGTCAAATCCTTGGACAGAATCTTCGCGAATTTCACAACATTACAATTGTACATCGCTACGATAAAGAAATTAAAAAAAAAACAAATTTTTTCGCAGCTTTCTAAACCAGCCCCAAACAGACTGTCCGTGTCCAGTCAACCCCAAGCCAAGACTGATCGTGTTGATGCCGGTACCCCCCCTATTTCCCCCAACAAACGTAAGCTGAAACTGATTTTGATTTTTGTAAACTCTGCCTTGTTTTTGTTTTTTAAAAAATCGACATTCGTATTGAAAACTACAAAACATAGGGGGAATGTTTCGGTTGTTACTAAGCAAGCAAAGCTCTAATTTCACGCAAGTGAGCAGAATCTTTAAAATTTGTTGCGTCTCCGTGACAATTTTACGAATGTCAACTTCTTGAATTTCAGAGAAAAATCCAACAGTGACATTCTCATTAACTTCCTTTATTTGGCCGAAACTTTTTAGCGCCGGATCATTTCGAAAATGAAACGAATAAAAAAATAAAAAGCTCTTTGCGTTCACCTTAGAATTAGCTAAAATTACAATTTGAACTGACCAAAAAATGAGCAAGCGTAAATAAGGTGAAATATTGCCAATTTTAAATTAAATTTAGTTATTTTTTATACTGTTCCATTCAATGTGATCATTTTTCTTTGATATTCACTTCAAAAAATATGCTTTGAAAAAAAAGTCGTAAAATTCATTACGAAAAGTAGTTTCATTCTATGAATAAAAAAATAGTAAAAAATGAAAAAACTAATTAAAACCTGACACTTAACTCTACTTCTTTATGGAAGCGTTTCTTAGGAATTAGCGCATCGATATTTTCTGATGTAATTTTTGTAAAAGTAAGCAATTCTAGAATAACATTACTGGAGCAAAGTCTTAAAAAGCTGTCCAATTTAATATTTCGCTCTGTACCGTGGCATTAATGGGTTTTTAAGAATAGACGTAAGCCACTTTGCTAAGGAGTGCTGAGCCCAGCCAATCATGGATAGAATCGGTCGTAATGGTAAATCTTCTTCATGAGCCTTGGGTAATTCACACAATAGAGATCGTTGTGAACACAGATCATAACGACATACATCTGACCGGGTGACAACGAACTCCATTGTACGGATTACCCAAGACTCAGGAGATTTACCATTCATTAGGCCTACGTCATTCCATCATACAGAACCGATACGTCATATCACTACGCCATTCAATCGTTAGGTCACTACGTCATACAATCATTCACTACGTCATACAATCATTAGGCCTACGTCATTCTTGATCCTGTCCTACTCTTACGTTGGGTTTTTACGAATGTCCAAGATTTTGTTTTTTGTTTTCAACTTAATCCTGAGCGACTGCTGCTATTTAAATTGTTAAACCTTTTGAAGTTTTTCGCTTTAATTCTTCCCAAAGTAAAATTTTGACTAACAGAAAAAGAATTGTTTGTGCAGAAAAAAACCCCGGGTTCGGGGGCGCTCTCGCGCTTGCGGCTGCGATTGGGGTGTCACGTGATCACCAAGTATCGGAGAAGAAGAGGCCCTCGATCGACGCGTTTGATATGCGTATGTGTTGGACCGTGCTTTTGTAACTTTCGCTTTCTCTTTGATTTGTTCCTATAAGCTTCTCTGAATTATCTCAGCCAGTCATTGTTTTCGAAGTAGGCCTAATTATTTGGAAATTTATTTTCGCTGTCGTCTGGTAATAGAAAGAAAAAAATCTTGTTATTTTTCCTTCTTTATTGATGTGCCTCAGACCTGCTTCTGTTTGTTATTACCTTTTATCTGACTTGAAATTTTGCGCTATTTAAGGATTTAAATATTGTATAAATCCAATTGTTTAGATTTTTTATAGTATTGTAGTATTTTGCCTACGGTATTGCTTTATCTTCACGAACCTCTGCATTAGCGTTAGTTGTCAAATGTTGAATCCTATATTTTTTTCAGGCCCGTTTTCCCATGCCATGAACTCACCATCACCAGGTCCTTCCGCTGGGGGTCCCCCTCCTACCCCCTCCACCGCCCTCCATGTAGAGCCTTGGTTCCACGGTAGCATCACCCGAAAAGAAGCAGAACATTTACTTTCGCTTGATGGGGATTTTCTGGTGCGAGAGTCATCCACCAAAGGTCAATTTGTTTTGAGCGGATTCCAAAATGGCCAGTACAAGCATCTCCTGTTGGTTGATCCGAATGGAATAGTGAGTTGACCTTTGACTTTACTGACGTACCGTGGACCGGCATTATTCTATCTCTTATTCTCAGCTAGTTGATCTTTTTGTTGTAAACTCCGATTACTTCGGTGATGACTTTTTGGAAATAAGTCCCGCGCCACCTTATTGTGCCGCTTAAAATAATTGAGAATGCCTCTCTTGTACCTGGTGAAAACACCAGCAATTTATTTCGCCACAAATCCAAATCTAACGTGTACCGGCACAAGTGTGATTTGTATGTGATGGGTTGTATGGAATGTATTTGTATTGAATGCGATTTGAACGTGATGTAGCACAGGATGTATTTGAAAGTGACCCCGTTTTGATATTTAAAAAATCTGAAACAAGTTTGACTTTTGACACGAAGTCAGCGATAAAAATACAGTGACTTTGCTCACCGATGCATATCTTATCTATTTTAATTACATCATCGATAAATTCATCCGGCAGGTCCGCACCAAAGATCGCAAATTTGACAGCGTGTCCCATCTCATATCCTACCACCGCGACAATAACCTTCCTATCATCTCCTACGGATCCGTGCTTTTACTCCGTCAGCCTGTCACTCGTCAGATCGAGAGGTGATCATCGGCGCGGTGTCTGTTTTAATAGTCGCGGGCTCGAAACCGCTCAAATTCGGCAATGTCGTGCTGCGGATGCGTCTCGCGTTAAGTTTGATCGCGATTCGCCGCCGACGCGATTGTGACGTAACTGTATCGTTATTCGTGACTGTTTTATTGTCAGTTTTGTTCCGCATTCTTTCCGACGCGCCGAAGTTTTGAATCAATTCAATCATTTTCTTTGTCTTTTTTCTTTTAGAAGCACTTATTCTTTATTAACATCTTTATATTTTCTCAATAACTGAGCTCACTTGCAACAATATGTCACCAACCACTCGACACCGCGCGGTGCTGTTATGTACGAGCTTCGTTTTACCGACACGCTGATCAGTTTGATGCGATTTGTTCATGTTTGCCTTTTCGCTTTGTAATCATGTGACCTGCTTGTGATTTCGAAGTAATCGCTTGTTTTGAGCCTGCTACGCTACCTTGCTCCAACGATTTGTTTCGACTTTCAAATTCTTTTTGTTTTTTTGCTGGCTGAGAACAATGTTCCATGACTTAGAAGTAAGCGCGGATGCTTTTGGTTAGTGTTCATCGTTTTAACAATGATCTTTGAACTGAATCATCATATAATCCGAGGAGTCCAACTTAATTTAGAAACTAAAAATCGCTTTTGTTCACAAAAACTGTTAATGTTCAATACTGTAACTGTATTTTGCTTCCGAACGGCAATAGCAACATCTGACGTTAAATCGTGGCACCACATATAACTGTATGTTGGAACTGTTGTGTGTTTTTACTTGTTCTTGGATCATGTTTTAAAAGCACAGTCGCTTTTTCACCTTCTTTAAGCGCAAATCCCAAAGGGTTATCACCGTTGATTTTTTTGCCATATACAGTTATCTGTAATTTCAATTATTATCCATAATGAAATTGTGAATTGGGTAAAAGTGAATCCATTGCTCCGCCATCGACGATTGAAATATAACCGCAATAATATAAATATAATACAATAACCGCGAACCTGATTATTCCGTCTCTCCCGAGCATTACAGATAATCGAGTTGCTATGTATAATATCACTAACTTTTAAAGCTTTTTAATTGCTTTTAAGCTTCAGAAAGCCAAATTTTTGCTTCATACGGACTTCGCAACTGTTTTCAATGTCAAATTAAGTTTTAGCCCACTTCAAATAAAGCCTTATTGACAGCGCGATTCTTTGCTTATTCTTATTTTGCTGTTGACTTGTTAATGTGTTTATTCAGTAAACGTTTTCCGGTGGCTTTGGTGTGCAATTGGTTTAAATTTTATAGCAGATTTGCAGATTTAGAAGCTTTAAACTGAATAGTCATAAACAGTTTAGCTACGTTGTTTTGGTGTGGCATTATTATGCGAGCAATAGCCTACTTTTACAAATCGATGAGGAAAATTTTACTATTTATATGTGTTGTTTTATTATTCGGAATTTTTAGGTTTACTCAGCCATTACTCAATTACCCACCGCAAAATCTTTATGCTTAAAGTGAATGAAAAATACATTAGGCCTATTAGCGAAAAAAGACAACGATAAAGGCTCAAACTTCGTTATTTTGTAGCAATGAAAAGGTGACAGAACACTGGAGTAATGAAAAATACTCGTCACCTTTAAATGTATCAATAACCACAACTTAATTACAAGTGGAAAGCCAAAAAAGATTAGACGTGCGCCTTACGCCCATCACTTTAAAATGATGTTCACGTTTTCAGCTGAATGTTAATCATAGCTTGGGATCTCCGAAAGTCCGTTGGGGTAATTGCTTGACGGTTGTGCTAAGTCCAACCCTTCCGACGTAGTCCTCCATGTCAGAAGGATAATTAGAGATGATAATAAAAAAAGATAGGTTTGTGAAACTTTTAGGCAATAGATCTACTCTATACTGTGTAGTAGTTCGTAATGCCAACAAAAAGAGTTTCTCCACGAACTTGAATTATTAGTTGTTAAGGATTTATGTTTTCCATTTAGTTTAGAATCTTCATATGAAGTTAAAAATTTGCTTCACTAAATTTTTACAGTCTTTACTCTAGTGAAACGTAGTTTTAATTTTTAATGTTTCTTTGGTTGTTCTGACAATCTTTAATAACACAGTATATTTCAACCAATTAAAACCAGTTTTCGTAACATCTCGGTTTAAAAAAATTAGTAACCTCTTCTTAGAAGGACACCGTCAAAAACAATTTTCGTTAGCGAATCGAGTTTGACAAGTTTTGACAAAAAGTTGATCCACTAAAGAAGGATAGATTGGCAGAGTCCAAGCAAGAAAAAGACATATTTTTAAAAAAGAATTTAGTTGATCAGACGTTTCCAACTCGCGAGCTTACGCGCGCCGCATCGGTGAAATTTTATTCTATAAATTTATTGCTGGGCACCATCCGTTTGGGAAAATACAGTGATAACTTTTTTTAGTCTTCACTTTCATCTCAACGTAAAATTTAAAAATAAAAGTCTTTGCTGTAACTTTGGGAGCAGTCATAGCCGTACCAAAAGAAAAAAATTTGGAAGGTAATACAGTTTATTTGCACAAATTTTATTGACTATTGCCCTAATCATATGCTTACCACACGTCCCGATTTAGGCGGAAAAGTCCCAGTTTTTAGGGTTTTGTCCCGTCGTCCAACCCGGTTAACATTATGTTCCATTGTTCCAATATTTCCAAATATAAGTAGACTTTTTTTAGAGAACACTACTTTTTAGCGATGAAAATCAAGAAATCCGAGACAGATTTAAAGTGAAGACTTTTTTTAAGAGAACATTGCTTTTTGGGAAGTTTTTTTCTTTTAACAAACGTCATGTTTTATCTCTTCGAAAATGTGGTATAGGCCTACCCAGTTATAGGCGCGATTCCTGGGTCGTTTTACAGACAAAAAACAGTTACGGTTCCTTCTTGAAAAGACCCACTTTTCTCTGGTTCAAAAAGTTTTGAATTAAATTATTAATAGATTTAAAATTGGGCGTTTGATTAAGAAATCCTTCGCGGGCGGCGAGTTCGACATGCCTGAGTTAAATCATTGTCCAGCAGAAAACTTTTCTTTCAACGACTTGGCAACTAATCTAGCTTTAAGGCTCGTTTCCAGTACAACCGTGGAAGGGAGTATTCTTTGTTTCTTTTATTGATTTTTTGCTTCTCCTAGCACTTAAGCGCGAAAAGAAGCAAAAAAGTCAATAAAACCAGAAAGAATACTCTATTCCACGCTCGTAGTAAAAATGGGCCTTTATGTTTTATTGTTCAACGTTTTTCTAATTTAAACCTTGTGACGTAACAATTATTTAAACCAAATTTTGCCATTTTGCAAACTTGTTTTACTTACAATTGTGTGAGTTTACTTCATCAAATCACCGGCAACAGTTAGTGTGGAAAAAGTTGCTCAATTAAATTAGTTTTGTAATCTGTAAGATCTTTTTTTCTGTGATAGAATGGATTTCTCTTCGCCATAGAGAATAAAATGTTTGTCTATGAATGTTTAAAACAAGGTCAGTTTTTTTAAAATTTTATAGCCTATACCAGGAATGTCCAACCTGCAGCCCAGTTAAGGTTTTGATGCGGCGCACTGCCTATTTCAATTTTTTTGGATATATTTCCAAACCTGAATCGCAGCGTTTCTCAAACTGAATTCCGCAAACTTGTTTAGTGCATTTTTTAGACAGAAATTAAGAAACCAGAGTCTGATTTAAAGTGTAGACTTTTTTTTAGAGAACATTTCATTTTTGAGAAGAAAATCGACAAAATCAGATTGTGATTTAAAGTCAAAACCTTTTTGCGACCCGCCGATTTTAGAATTTGACCCATAATGGGTACTTTCCTGTTATCGCCCCACCATCTATTGCTTCCTGTTATTTTCAATACATTCCTCTTGGTTTCTCTTTTATTTTACTCTGGTGCTGAAAAGGGTATTCGGGTTAGTTTCACAGAAAAATTGCTTAAGAGACCCCAAAAGTCTAGGGTTTTCGTTCATTGTTTGCTCACGGTAGGGCGATAACAGGAAAGTACCTCATAATGAAACAAGGTTGGACATCCCTGGTTTATACGTTCAAGTTGACCTGCTCTTAAAAATTACTTTGTACAATTACGTTGTAAGCTTAGCCTCATGAAAGGGTGCATTCCCCACCAGCAAACTTAGATTTTTTTAAGAAGATGCCCGTAGGCCTATATTAATTAAAATGTCGAAGAGCTTAGTTTTTTGCTCTTATAAGTAACGCGCCCAGTTGGGAATACTAAAATGACGAAAATAAATCTTTACAACAGATAACTCCTCCCAAAAAACTAATAACGATTGAACATTTTTCTAAAAAACGGAACTAAGATTTTATGGAAAAATCATTTTTAAAATCTTACTTGTGCATATAAATCTAGACAGATGTGTAATGATGTTGAAAACGCAAAATATTTTCAACAGCGTTTCCTAACTGATTTTCTTGTAGGAACGACGTTTCTACGCTGTTTTCGAAATAACCATAGTTGAAGAGGTGTATTTCTAATCGTAAATTGCTGAGTAAATATACTTTCTAAGCCTAGTGAAAAGTGGGGCAAAACGACACATTGATATTATTTAAATAACTTTTGTTGAAAAAAAGCAATTTAAAAAAAAAGCAAAACCTTTTTTGGCCTCAATTAAAAAAATAGAAGACGGAAAAAAAAGAAGACCGAAAAAAAGTCTTCACTTCAGGCCTACGGGTATTTAAATTGCTTTTTTTGCCCTACTTCTACAAAGTGGCCCCTTTTTTGTAAAGCCGTTTCCACAGTGCTTTTTTAGCATTGCATCCGTGTATGTGGGCTTTGTCATATACAGTTGGCTCCGCTTAACTGGATCACTTTGGGCTGAGGGCTTTTGATCCAGTTAGCCGAAAAGATACAGAACTGTATTTAAAAAAGTCAAGTTTTTTTTAGTCAACAAAGAAACCCAAGTTAAAAAATAATAATAAAATGAGAATCAATAATCAATAATACAACTGTATTTATTAATCAAAACAATGTACAGTACTTTATTAGTTCTGGTGAAAAAAACGTAATGTAGTCGTCTGTTTCAAGTCAGCTGTAAGTACTTGACTTGATGCTTTTTCCAACTTTGCCAACAGATTGTCATGGTCTGCGAAACCTCGTTTCAGCAGACCCCGTTTGAGAGCGTTACGGGTCTCTGTAACCGTTACTGAATAGCGCGTGGCGTGTTTAAGCATGTGATCAGTGATTGAGCCATGTGTCATGTGAATATGGAAACACGTGCCGTGCGAAATGTGGAATTTTACTGTGTTTTCATGCAAAAGTGATCCAGTTACACGAAAAATTGATCCAGTGATCCAGAAAAGCGGCGTACTTTTTCGTTGAAAATGCTTATGTAATTTGGGACTTAGAAAAATGATCCAGATAACCGAATGATCCAGTTATCCATGAGCCAGTTAAGCGGAGCAAACTGTATTACGTTGGTTAAATGATGGAAATTTGATGTTGTCAATGACGAGTTTTTGTCTGGTTTAATTTAGCCATTTTTGGAAGTAGGTTAATTAGTTTTTCAAAGTAACTCTGTTCTTTCTATGTATAAGTTTTTCTTATTTGTTGCATCAAGTAGTTCAGTCAATTTCAGTTAGCCGTTCCACTTTTAAAACAAATTGTTGTTTTTATTTCAAGTAAGGATGTTGAAAATTGTAAATTAACTTATTGGTATCATTTGGTCTATTCTTTATCTATTGGTTATTTATACCTCAACTTCAGGCCTGCAGCAAGATCATTTAGGAATGCGACGGCCTTTTTACCGAAATATCAAAGAAATTTTGAAATCATTTAAGCCTTTGTTAAATTCTAAACTTTTTCAATGACTCTAATTTAGCCTGTAGCCTAGTGGCGTTTGTAAACGGCATTTTTATCCTGTTTATAAAAGGACAACGTTCTTTTACTATTTTTGCTTTAGCTTGACTTGAAAGCCCTTATTTCTACTCTGAAATTATTGTGTCCCTTCTTGGCTGATAAGACAACTGGTCAAAAAGATCTAGGCTGGCCGTTTTCTTTTGGCAAAATTACAATTTGTTTACTGCCAAAGTAGCGAACCAACGTATACGGCGACTTTTTGGTCTTCGCTTGAGTTTGTTGAAATAGGAAATATGTTTTATTTTCTGAGTTCTTCTTTGAACGCTTTGACTTATCTACTAAAATAATTTAGAAGCCCCAGATTCTATAGGAGTTTTAATTGTTTTTTGAACAAAAACTGTTTTCGCTAAGACCAAAGTCGAGGTTTGAAATTTTCTATTTGTCACTAGCGCGCTAATGTTTCAAAAAATCCCGAATATTTTTCATTGCCAAGCTAATTAATAGTACAACTTGATTTATTTGTCATTTATCGCGTTCAAGTGAATTTATCTAAAAATAACACGTCTTTGACTGACCGAAGCAAGTAAAGGCTAGACTAAGACGAGGAAAGTTCTCAAAAACAAAATCTTTCAATCAAAAACTTTTCCCAATTTTATGTTGGCATGATTGACCTTTTTTTTAATAGAAAGTCAACAAATACGAAGAAGAATTTAGATAAATAGTCCAAGGCTTGCCGCTGGCTGACGTTCCTGTCCGTTTGTCTCGACAAAAGCGCCAATCTGCGATTATAATAAATTACTGCTTGTCTCAGAAAAAAATTTCCAGTATAAAACAATAACAAGAGAAAAGCACGATATAAAAGAACAACAAAAGAAAGACAACGCGAAACAAAGACAGAAAGTATCGAACAACCCTTAAGATTTTAATCCCATTCAAAGACTCAAGACTTATGTACTGTACATGAGATTTATTGTGGAATACGGGCGGGCCGAACCAATTTCGAAAAAAAAGGTTGTACCATATTTCGAACTTTTTTATCTTGATTCCTGCATAAATAAATGCTTTTTAAAGATTGATTTTTAATTTTTTCATATTTTTGATGATTTTTTAATGTCCATATTTAAAAATGGAAAAGTTATTTGCTGGAGACGGGCGGTATAGCTGTAGCAGACCAAAATATTTTGGCGGCGCAAAATAATTTTGTCCCAATGTTTTCGATGATGGTCCAAATCATAAATTTATTCGGATCATTTGTCGGAGATCTCCAAATAGCACATTAAGATTTAATGTGAATATCTTTTTTTTGCCTTCAGTTGTTTTTTTAATAGAAAATTAAAAGGAGACGTCGATTTGCACATGAAATAGATTGGTTTTCCCAAAAAAAGTTTTTCGCCTCAAACCTTTAGCTATTTTTGCACGTTCATCTAAATCGTTCTGGATTATAGGGTGATTCTGCTCGAAAAATTGACTTAAAATAACTTTTTCTGCCCAAAAGGTGCATGCTTTATCCCCAAAAAATTTTGATCTTGCTCAAATTTTTGCGCTTTGGGGGGAAATTTTTTTTTCTGTTTTTTCCCCGCTTTTTACAATTATGACAGGTGGGTTATAAAAAAATGCTTATGGGTAGGCCTATAGATGGGTACAGGCCGAAAATTATCGGCCTTTGCAGATCTCTATTGTGGTATTCATTGTAGTTTTTCTTATCATCAGTTAAGCCAGGCATGCCAAACTCACGATCGTATGCGGGTCAAATTTTAGCCTAAAACATTTGTCGTGGGCCACATTCCGGTCAGAAAAGAATTAAAGTTAAGACCAAAAAAAGTTTTTACTTGAATTGTTCGGCTGATTTAGGTTATTCTTTTAAATTGTACGTAAAAATCAAAGTGTAGACGAAAAAAGAAAGATCTGCACTGAATTGGTTGGCTGATTTCGTCTGAAACATTAGTTCTTGCTAATAAATCTAGTTTAGTTTTAATTATTCGAATTTACTTTTAAAATTTATTATTATTTTGATTTCGAATTGAGCATCTGATTAAAAAATTCTTTAAAAAACTTCGCAGCGAATTTGACAAACCTGTCTCATGCAGTTAAATGTAAAGCTTTATAACAGACTGAAAAGTAAGATGATTATGCGATAATTAGTTGTTTGATTATAATTAATTGTATTAGGCCTATTCAATTTTCATAGCGTAATATGTAGTTTTGACCTTTAACTCTTGCTTTCAATTGTTTTTGGAGAACAAAGAAAACCATTAATATGCGCTTGATTGATGGCAAGCATTCAGTTCGGATAATTTAAAGTGCAATCAAAAGGCTAGGACAAGCAAAAACTACGCCATTGTGCGTATTTCAGCGTTTTAAACGCCTTGAAGTACAAAAGCCCACATCTTTAAATCCCATGCTAAGACTGTTTATACTAATATAGAATAATAGAAAGGGCAGGGTGTTCGCGTCTCTTTAAACAGTCCCTTCGCGCGTTTCAAAAGAAATGCTCTGTTTGTTTGGAGTGAAAAATGACGACATCGCGAGAGAATAGAAGAAACAGAAAATTGTCGAGTAGGAAGAGTAGAGTCTGCTTGACAACCGATGGCTTCATGGTTACGACTAGCAATGAGTCTATAATGAAGTTTAGCTATGTGTTACACCTGTCACCATTTGGCATTGCTAAGTTGATTTTTGAAAAAAACTTTTAAAATTATCGTTTTTACTAAATAATATGCTTTAAATGTTGAATGATATAAGTTGACGAACAGTTTATAGTCATTTAATTACTTTTGCGCTAATATAAGCCTCTGTTATGACTTGTTAAGAGAGTGTTAGAAGAAAAGAGATTAACTTACGGTGCCAACCAAAAGATTGTCCGACTTACAAACATGTTAAATTCTTATGAGGGATAAAAGTTAAAACCAAAATTTAAAACTTCTGAAGTTAGTAGGGAAGATTGGCTAAGATCTTGGAATAATTTTTTTAAGTTGAGTTCATTTAAGAATGCAAAGCATGCATGTAAAGCTGTAGTCATGATTAAACTAGTTTGAGTTTAATTAAATTGTTTTTATATAGGCTTGCTGTATTATTATTCAATAATTAGTTACGATAGCTTGTAGGAACCCATCAAAAATTTCTTTCTGATTTTACCTTACTTTTATAGTTCAATCATAACAAAGTGCATGAAAAACTTAATTGAGATCATTTTTGCTACAGAACAGAAGATTTATGCATTGATCAGTTAATAACCAGCATACAAATCTAATAGTTACAGAATGACAAACTGGCAGTTTGACTCGCAATGTTTTTTGTTGCTGCTATTTTGTTAAAATTAGTTTCGTTAGAGTTTGATGTAGAACGGTGTTTCGATGGCAAAAGTTATCCAAAAATTTTCTTTAACATCTGTCGTCTCAATCGTGATGCTATTGACATTATGTTCTTGAAAAATTATATCGCTTTTTAATAAATGATAAATTAAATGTAAATTTTCAATCGGACAGCATGTCTATATTCGTTATCAGATTGAGATTTTTAGTTTTAGTTTTTCATTTAAAAATCAATAGTATTGCTATTTAGGGTACTTTAGCTTTTAATTTCTATATCTATTTGTATTTTGAAAAATCTAAATTTCTCACTCTGTGTTTTTCAGACCCAAATTTTATATTTAATGAGTTAGCTTTTTACTGAAAAAGATGAATTCAAAGAAATGGTAAGTTGAAAAGCTTTATATTTTTTTAGATTTTAAAATTAGATTAAAAAAAACAAAAAAATTTGTAAGGTCCGGTGGGTCAAAAAACTATTTTCAGATTATAAAAAAAGTTTTTTTACTGAAATCAACTCACAACTAATTTTTATATTATGAAACTATAATAACCTACATATAAGCGTGAAAAAAATAACAATTATAGGACTACGATTTTCAATTTTTTCAATTTCAAGTTTGTGGTGCAATATGGGGTTTCTTAAACTTTATGAAATCTCGTTTTTCGTATAAAAAAATTATAAGCAACTTAAATAAAAAGTATGACTATTGTAGTTTTTCAATTTCAACTATACTTTGCTGTGTCAGTGCTGTAAGGACTTGCTTGACTTAACTGTCACTAAAAAGCTAAAGTTGGACCTTGAACTCTGGGGTAAGAACGCAATAACATGGCAGGACCAGTGATGGCTTTAGTACAGTGCGAACGGAATGGCCACACTGCCCCCCCCCCTTAAAAAGCGTCAAAAAGTGGTCATCCCTTTAAAATATTGCTCTAACTCTTTTAGTGACACCATGACGGTAGCCCCCCCTGTCTGCACCTTAACTTAAGAACAAAAGTAGAGATAATGTACTCTATTGATAGTGATGACTTTTTTTTGAGATCACTATAATTTTGGGACGGAAATTAAGATTTTGGACATCAATTGAAAGTGAAAACCTTGAGATCACTTGGTTTTGGGACAAAAAACATGGCTGACTAAAAAGTGCCCCTATTTTTCTTGCACCGCCCCCCCTTTTTTTGTAAGCCTATCACTGGATAGGACGGCTGATTATTACTATGACATTCGTATAAAAGTCGCTACATTGTTAGGCTTGATACTGATGTTGAAGTTGAACCCCGAAAACTCCGAAATTTGTTTTGGCAAAACCGATAAAAAATTTTCATTTAATTTACGGAGAGATTGTACGAACGAAAATTGAGCGCTGTGACCGGATCGCGAGACTATCGAAGAAAGTAGGCCAACATGATAAACTAATATGCAGATTGTAAAAAACCGAAAAGTCTGTTTTTTATGATTTTCGGCAAATGTTCTTCAAAGGTTTTTCGATTTCAACTCATTTGTCCTCTGTTAATTTTGAAAAGCATCAACATTAATTATACATAGGTACTTCAAAAGGAAAAATGTAGGTCTACAGTTTTTAAAACTCGAACTTTTTAATTTATCCAGTAGTTCAATTGTTTTTATTATCTTCAAGTACCACTCGTTTTCTTCAAGTACATTTTTGATCAATAATTGACTGATAGAATTTAATGATTTTGGGATATCATTGTCAAGGTAATGTAACGCGAAACTGAAGATCGATCAATTTTTGTTGCTTAAAGAATATTAATTTTTTCATTTCTACTTGAAACCCATTTCATTAACAAAAACGAAGCATCTGAAAAGGTTGAGCAGATTCTAGTTCCAAAACAACATAAATTATTTAGAGATAGACGTACTGTAACATCTGTTTTTCTGTAAAACACATTGCCATATCATAAACCATTGCGTGGCCCTCTAAAGAAGCTATTGGTTGCTTTTACCAAAGACTTCTTTAGTTTTCAAGTCATTACTGCAGTGGCGTACGCAAAAATTGGTTGTGAGGGGTGGGTTTAAAGGCGAAAACACGATTACTAACTGTTAAAATAACCTTTTTTTCATATGTTAATTATTTTTTCAGTGGTCTACATGCATTTTTCAAGTGGGAGATTTGACCCCTAAAACCTCCCCGCGTCCGTACGCCTATGCGTTATTGTGATTTCATTACCGCAAGTTCAATGAGTAGTCACCATCTGCTACCCTTACATAGTATTGTTAATTTATTTGTTCAAGACCACAACCATCCCATGACCAATTCATCAAATTCTGAGTTTAACATCGGTCAGGTTATTTACAGGATTGATCGGGTTTTTACTTGTGATAAAATTCGGCTCTTATTAACTAAAATCAAAATTGTACTAACTAGTCGTTTCGTTTCAAAACTGAATATGTTGTCGTTTCATTTAAAATGAAAAATATTTTTAACTAAGCATTCTGCCACATTTCAACTTTTCCAAGGGTTAAGTGATCATCACTACATCCTGCTATTCACTATATGTTATCACCAGCAGAAAAGTTTAGTTCTGAAATCCTCAAGCCTGTTTTACTAAATCGTACGTGTGTTTGAAGCAAATAAATTATTCGCAATCACGTACTATATTCTGGGCTTCAAAACCTGATCTCTACTTAGCCTAAAGACTCGGCATATATTTGATAGTTTATTGAATTTTTAAGATTTATTTATTTACTACTTCTTTTTTGAAAACTTAATGAAAATCTCCTGTGCTTGGGAAAAGTTTTTTTTCTCTTTGAAGGCATTTTCCACTTCAAAAAATTATCTTTCAAAGAACACCGATGAAACAGGCTGACCATAACTTTTCTTCCGGTAACAAAATATTTGAAAATGGCATTTTATAAAATCCTCCACAAAAAAGACACTTGAGAAAGACAGTTTACGGCACTTTTCATTGCTTTGCAGACTTACCAAGCAGCTATATAATTCATTCATATCTCTAAATAAAAAGTAAAAACAAGTGAAAGTTTTAAACAAACAGCAATATCTTGGATCTCTAAAAACAGGTTGAAGTGATCGCAGAACGGCTGCCAGCATAACGCCTCCTACGTTTGTCTGCGAGTCACAAAGTTAAAGATGATAAAAAGAAGCTTTTCTATTTTGTTCATACAATAGATCTGCTTTATAATCAATAATTTGCCAAATTTATTAAGTCGTTCAGCTGTAAATAAGAAACTTATTTGCAATTCGTCGCAATAAACGTCTCAAATTAAAATTTTGAAAAAAACGGCAAGCTCAGCTCAAGTTCATTCAGTAATTTTTTATATCAAATCCAATTTGTACTCGTGCAGTAGAATTTTACATGTAATTCCTACAAAACTAAAAACTGCAATCAAAACATATAAATCACAACAACATGCTTTCGTTATCAATTTAAGGCCCATTCCCATTACGAGCGTGGAATGGAGTATACTTTTTTGTTTATTGATTTTTTAACTTTTTTCCGTGCTTGAGCGCTAGGCGAAGCAAAAAATGAATAAAAGAAACGAAGAATACTCTATTCTTCACTCGTAGTGAAAGCGAACCATAAGACCTGTAAAAAATCTTAATCTTAACCTCTACGATGAATTTATGCCACATATGTGTTCACATATATCTGCTGCAGTATAGGTGTATCAGTACTATAACTTACTTTAATTTCATTTTCAGGACAACTTTAGCGGATTTAACGAAAATAAGTTGTTCTTGAATTTTTCAGTGTTTTTGCCCCTTATTTCCTTGGACCTCGAAAGATTCTTTTTTAAACACCCGGTCGAGAACAAGTGTTTTGAAATCTAGTTCTAAAGGCAGTAGCAAAATTATAAACGAATTTGTTTATGACGTAGACTAATGATAAGAATTAAGTGAATGACAATCGAATTTTAGCCAAGTTATTTTTTGAAAAACTTTGCTTTTCTACCGCCTTTTTTAAAACTCTGGATGACGTCACAGGTGGCATCGTCCACGACCCACCGGCTTTCTTAATTTCGGTCATTCGCCATCTGGGATGACCGAGTACATCGAAACGTACAAAGGTTACCGGGTAGCTCCCCCCCAATCATTCAAGCCGGCTGAGGTGATGAAAACGACGGACGAAAAGATTTCCGATCGAACGACGTTTCGGTGAGTCAAATGTAATTTGATTATGATAAACACGGGTATAAATGAACAAGTGATTCAGATATCTAGCATTTTTTGACATTTACAATATTCAAAACAATTAGTCTTGAAACAAAAAAATGAAATGAGGCAATAAAGGCCGCGACTGGGCGCAATGGTGGAGCGGGAAAAGCTTGTTTAGATTCGCAATCACGACGCCCCGGGTTGGAATCGAGCCGGAGGTTCTCGTTGTGCTTTTGGCAAATTTCTTCATGAAATTTACTCTTCATTATGGTCTTGACGAGAAGTTCTAATACGGTTCTAATATTTGTAATTGAAAATAATGAATAAATAAATAAAAGTTTAACTGTAAAGCGATCGTTTATTTACATAAGTTCAATGCTAAACAGCTGCTGTAGATGACAAATTTTGATTTTTTTAATATAAAAATCGACTTTTCAAACTCATGGTTTTGTGAAAACTTTATAGTTTAATCCGAACTCAAATTAATCTGATGCGGTTCATAAAGTGTATATAGTTCGGGACAGCGTGGTCGAGTGCGCCGTGAATGTGATCCACATGGTCTCGGTTAAAAACTTATCCACGCCATTTTGTTGTGTCCTTGGGAAAGACACTTTACGGCGCTTTCCCTGCTTGGCCGTCTTAGCAAGCAGTTTTAAATTTCAATAATATCTATAAAACTAAAAAAACAAAACTAAAAATTTCAACCCTACAGCAATATCTTGGCAACTCCAAAAGCAGGTCGGGTAATTGCTTGCCCTGTGTATAGCGCCTCCTTCGCTTTTCTGCGAGTCAGGAAGATAAATATAAAGATAAAAGGAAATCAAATTCGAAAGTAATAATTTTCCTGAGTAACTACTTGAAAAAGTTTAGTTTTTAGGCTGACTTTGATGGTGCAAAAATAAACAATATAAAAATTTATGATTAACTGTTGGTGTTTTGATACTTTCGTTAAATAAGTAGACTAAACATAATACACAGTGTACAAATGTGCATGTACTTTGTACACTTCAAAATACATAACTTTATAGGTATATGCCAAGAAAAATCTCTGAAAAGTAATAGAAGGTCAATTACCTAATCTTAAGTACAGTTACTTAGTAGGCTATTTCTTCAGCACAACAGTTAAAATAATTAATTTATGCTGTTTTGGCATTACTGTATTTGTAAACCAATGCGCAAATGTTTTATGATCTGATTACACTTGGTAATATGATTTAGAAATGTTTTAGAAAGACGTGTGTTAGAAAAAATCCATTAAAACTATTAAAAAGATATGGAGATTTTTTTCTTTCTTATCATCCTTTTGCATGTTCTCTCTATTGCAAATACAAAAGAACATGTAAATTCTTCAAGTGCTGACGGGCTTTGTTGATTACTTGCGTAATTAAAATCGGAGTTAAGATGATTTATAACAGCGGACGCCACTTTAAACTTACATGGACCATTAAATAAATAATTTTAAAATTTCGCAAATCACTTATATGAATTTAGAAAGAAAAGAGTAAATGCATTTATATAGGAAAAAAAGAATATTGATAAAAAAAAACTTTTGCTTTATTAGTAATGATAAAATGCACCCTATATTTGAGTTTATTTAAATAAACTATTCCCCATAAATGATACGAAAACATTTGAAAAGCATTTGATGATTTTATTGAAGCCCTGCATCAGCAATTAACTTTTGGAATTTGAAATATTCTATATAGCAGGGGTCGGCAACCTTTTCAACGCAGTGTGCCAGTTTTTGAATTTTGTTAGCTGCGCGTGCCGAACTATTTTTGATAATACATAGTACAGGGGTCGGCAACGTTTTCTTTCCAGTGTGCCAAGTTGTAAAATTCAATGTTAAAATATACGTTTGCGTGCCAATGTCTTCACTTCGATTTCATCTCCGATTTCCCTATTTTTCTCCCAAAATCAGGATGTTCTCTAAAAAAAAAAAAAAAAAGGTCTTCACTTCGATTTCATCTCTGATTTCCCTATTTTTCTCCCAAAATCAGGGTGATCTCTAAAAAAAAAAAGGTCCGTAAACGTGTTTTTGAAAAATATTTACGACGCCGCGTGCCGTATAAAATCACCTCGCGTGCCGGGGGTTGCCGACCCCTGCTATGTAGTATTTATGCACACACGACCAAATAACTTTTTCATTTTAAACTTTGTTTATGTGCTCTCTCTCAATTCGATAAAATAAACGCATAAAGCCGGCGGCAACCTGCAAAGTTTTGCAAAGAGTTGTTGATAAATTTCTCAAGAAGTGGGATTCGCAAAGAAAAAATCAATCGAAATACGCTCTTAACATAGAAAATAAGAATTGTTACGTTTAGCTTTTATAAAAGTAACAAATGTTTATGGAATTCGCTGCTATTGTTTAGATGCTTTGTGAAAGAACAATGCTTTTGTTTTTCTTTCTTTCATAAAATGTGTTGGTGTGTACATTTTCAACAAATTTTTACAAAGCGTCAAATTTATTTAAAGTTAAAAAACCTCCTAGTTTATTTTAAAGATTGTTTATTTTATTTATTTCGTGAATGGGCGCTGGAAATATTTTACGCAATTTAAATTTGAGTAATCGCATTCGTGGCAACATGTTGAAAGAAACACGTTTTTACCACTCAGCCTCGGCACATCTTGTTTCTCATATACTTAAAAAGAAAAAGAATAGAGATTAAGAGATGAATAATAACTTTATCAATAGTTTCAGTATTTTAAATACCGGTATCAGTCACTGTAGCGCCTGTTTTCAAAGAACAGTGACAGTGATTTATTTTTCGCATACTTATGAATCTGGCTAAAAGAGAGTAAGAGAAACCAACTCCAATTTTAGTTTCACTTAAAATAGTGATAAATAATCTCGTTTAAATCACATTAAAATTTTGGATTTTCAAAAAACTTAGTTCAGGATGACAATTGACAACAATCAATGTCTGTCAGATTGTTAGAATCACTAAGATTAACAATTTGTTTGTAAGAAATTGCTATTTCAATTTTTTTTTGTTAGTTTTTGTATTTTAGAAAATATATGACATTGTGAATTCTGAAGTTTGGATTTTGAATGACCTGGGCTTGGATAGCATGTCCTAGATTTTTATCCAAAAATTGCTCAGAATGTGATTTATTTACTCCAGATTTTATATTTAAATCGGCAAAGCCAAATTGTTTTTTCATCCATTTATTTAACTTTTTGAACAATGATAAGAAACTGATTGAAAAACAAATGAACGATAAATAATTTTTGTCTGGGTTGTTATTCATTCCATGGATCCTCTGTTACAAAAAAATTTGTTCAATTTATACAAAAATAGTACTTTAACTTTAATTTAGCTTTCTTATTTTTTCTTCCAGATTATTATTCAACACATTGCCGTAACAGCCGAAAAAACGTTGGGGGGTGCAATATAGTTTTACCTAATTTTTATTGACGCTTGCCCGAATCATGATCTTCTAGCACTTTACGGATATGAAAAGAAATTTCGTAAATTTTGTCCCAAATTTAGGGTGAAAAAAAAAAGATTTTCACTTTAAATCTGTCTATGATTTCTCGATTTTTGTCTCAAAAAATTAGTGGTCTCCAAAAAAAGTTTTCACCTCAACTCTTAATCGTTTTTCGGCATTTGGAAACTTTGTCCTGCAGGAGTAGTTCGTTTTCAGTGCACAAAAAAACTTTGTTTTGGCCAAATATTTCCGGTAGTTGCCCGAAAAATTCTGATTTTGCCTAAATTTTTGAGACTTGAGGGGGAAATCGCCCCCCTTCCTCCTGGGTCGTACGGCTAGGGCTACGCTTGACAATATACATGCTACAGGGTGCGGATCAGAAAAAGGAAGAAGCAAAAAAAGGGTGTATGTTATGGCTTGCGAAGAAACTAATTAGCACTTGTTTTTAACATGAAATCAAGCTTGTTAATTACTCGGAAAAAGTGCAGTTAGCTTTTAATTTGTAAGACAAATAGAGAACATTTGATCAAAAAAAATTAAATTGACGAGAATTCGGTTGATTTTTTCTTCGGTTTAAACTTTATGGTGTAAAAGCAAGTCGAAGCCTGTCTCCACTCCCTCTGTTGTTAAGGCCCGTTTCCACTACGAGCGTGGAAAAAATCATTCTTCGTTTGTTCTATTGATTTTTTTTGCGCTCGCTTCAATTTTAACCGCTCGCTTCAATCGAAGATCAATAAAAGAGACAAAGAATGCTCTTTTTCACGCTCGTAGTGGAAACGGGCCTTTAGGCGTGCTCCAAAGTATTTTTTGTTTCTTTATTGGATATTTATCGCGCCAAAAACCTGTTTTGTGCAGCCGAATTCAAGCGAAGTTTCAGGCGATTCTGCCTGTTCTCAGGTTTTTTTAAATTTTATGGAAAATAGAAAAAAGAAACACCGTACACAGCTCGATTCGATTTAAACTGAATAGTGAACATGATTTTTTTTTTTTACCAATTTCATACTTTCAATAATTTTAAATCACCAAACGTTTTTAATGTCTTAAAAGTAATTTAATTATTTTTAATTAAACTTTTTACAACTTTTTTCATGAAAAAATTGAAAAATCATTTTTAAATTGTTTTTATTAAATTCGTCTTCACAACCGCTTTTTGTTATGTTGAAAATATGATGAAGTTCCTTTTTAGAATCGACTATATCCCTCATCCTCTTACACATCACGAGCCCAGACCCCCAGAAACTTACAAACCCCCCGAAAAAGCCATGGAAGGGGTTAGTTTATACCGGCAAGATTACCCAGGTCATAAGACGGGTCGCATTCAACTGGCTAAGCGGAAGGAAGGACGAACTGTTTCGAACGCAAAGTTTGAAGCGAACCCGACTTATTCATGTAAGCTCTAAACTAGTTAAGCCGCGCAAGTACACGATAGAATAGCTGTAGCAGTTATTGTGGATAATTCATTTTCACAACCATAGCGCATCACAACCAACTACCATTGCAACTTGAGTGAATGTTTTTATAAAAGTTTCGGGTGAAACTTGTCAATAAAATTGAAATTGCAGCCTGCTACCTTGGTCTGCGTGAAAACCTCTCTTTTTTATTTTCGTGAAATCAAATGTTATTAAAAGAAATACACTTTGTGCGCTTTGGAATCAATTTATTTCTCGTAAGTTTAAAACGGATAACGAATCCAGGTGTCTCACTTAATCTGACCTGATCTGACCTGTTTAATTAATAAACTGCTTTTTATGGGTTGTATTAAAATTGTATTAAGCTTATAAGTGTATTTAAAATGTATTAATTCTTGCAGCGGATTTTAAACGTTGGATGATCCCTCCTCGCGTTAAAAATGGCCCCGAGTATATCTACACCAAACCTGTCGTTAAGATGGAAGGCGTGTCCACGTTTCAACAGGTGAGAAAAACAGGTTGAAAGTTACATGCTAATGAGATTTTTGTAGATTGTTCTTTACGTTGTTTTAAATACATTTTAAGCTGATATATCTGTTTGTTTCTATCAAATCTAACCTACTGTGCATTTGAGTTGAGTTAATGCTGTTTTCAAATGTCTTTCTCATATCTCAGCTTAGGCACGGCAAGAGTGCGCTTTCGAGGTTTTGTATTGTTAAAGACTTAAAGCCTCTTAAGTAATGCGAAGCACATGTTGTGTAAGTGAAGCAAAGGTTGATCAAAGCGGTTTGTGTTTGGTGTTTGTATTTTAATCCTGAGTCTGAAATGCTTTCTGCAATGTATGGCAATAGGTTTTTCTCAAGCGTTTTGACAGTTGGTTGGTAGTTTGTGCCAAGGCCGTGGTTTTTGTTTGGTTTTGGAATGGGGATGATTATGGCATGTTTCCGAGGGTGTGGTATTGTGTTAGTGTTGAGGGCAATGTTGTACATGTTTGTAAGGTAATCCATTAGCAATTGGTTATGTGTGTTTCAGGTGTTTAATGTTTATGCCTTTAAGTCCAATGGAATTATTGTATGTGCTGTTCGAGATAGCAGTTCTATTGAGTTGTATTAGATCTCTGGAAAGATTCTTAATTATGTATTTTATGTGTCTTTTAATTTTGTTTGTGCTGTATGGGTGACGTTTGTGAATTGTTTCTACAAGGCTCTGTGATTTTGAAATTTTTTTAGTCAAATTATAAAACTGTTTTATACCAAGTACTTTAGCGATTAATGTGCGCATAGGTTGCAAACTTTAAACCAGAAATTTCTTAGATTTTTACAAGATAATATACGTGGTTCAATCAGTTAAATTATTAAGTAAAACTACACTTTAATAACAAACTTCTTGTATTAACATTGTTTTGACTGGCATAATGATATTTGATTTTTATTAGTCCTAAACTTATATGGTCATGCCAAATTATGGTCTTAGTCAATCTTGCAGCATTTTTCGATTTCCATACTACGAAAAAATCAAAATTGATTAAATAATTGTTTTTTAGGATTTTATTCCTAGGTACGCCCCCCCACGTGAATCCGCCAAGCCTCCCAACAAAGCTTTTCAATCGGAGGAACCACTCGACAATAACACGATCCACAAAATCAACTTCGTCCCTCATCCGCTGGAGGCTCGGGCACGCCGCGAAAAACCGATATACGTGGCCCCTACCGTGCCCATGCACGACAGCACGACTTCCAAGGAAGACTTTCGAGGCTTGAAGGCCCTCCCAGCCAAGAGCATGAAACCGAACCAGTCCGCTTTGCAGTCCGAGGAGCCTCTCGCGACCTCGTCCGAGTTTCGCGATCATTTTGTCGCTTGGCCGGTGAACAAACCGAAGCGTCACGAAGCGCTCAAGTACGTCGCTCCCGAGGGAGACATGGACCTTCGAACGACCCAAAAAGTCGACTTCCGGGCTCTTGACGGTAAGCCTGCTTCCCCAATCAAACCGGTCACCAAGCTGACGAAGAGTCTACCTTTCAACGCCACAACCAATTACAACAACGACTTCAAGCGGTGGCAGATTCAACGCAACTTGGTGAAGCCGAAGAACGAATACGTCCAAGGAAATGGTCAGGCTGTGTTTGTTTAAGCTTTTTCAATTGTTTTTCAAGCCGAACACTTAACCTTCCTAGTTATTGTATTAGGAGTCAAGCCAGACATATTGAAGTGGCGTGACCGTGCATAGACGATCATTGCTCATCTTCTTAAATTCTTTGAGCCATCCGCTGAAGTGCTTAACCAGTAAATCAAATTCAATAAAATCATTTTGGACTTGTGCTAACGCACTGCTCCGCAAGAGCTTTTAATAAAAGCTTTTGTCAAACCAGGTTTCATTTGAAGCCTCTTGTCATTGCGAAATAGGAGATTCGCCTAATTTATAGCTGCGTCGCTGAAAAAAATTCCTTTGTAAACATTAATTTCTTTGAATGGCAAATAAAATTCGGTGTAGGCCTACTTAAAATTAAATTAAATTGGACATACGTTTTTAAAAATTAAACGTTTTGTACGACTTATTTAATTGAAGTTACCCATCGGTTTTGTTTTCACTCATTGTAGATCAGATAGAAGATTTTAGACAAATAAATTGTTTTCTTAATTTTTTTTTACTCTAATTTTTGCTTTGTTACATTTAATATTGTTATTGTTCGAATTCTACGCTATTTTACGTGTATTATTGAGATAGTTTTATAAAATAGTTTGTCTAAGAAAACTTTCAGCTTTTGAAATCAGCCTTGTGAATAACGTTTTAGCTGAAATACCTGGAACACAAACTCAAATAAAAAACAACAAAAAAGAGTTGACAAAATTTTGTCTTACTTTGGCTGTTATGGAATCAAATCGTATCTCGACTGTTGCTGCTTTTGTTCTCCTTGTTCGAGTTTGATAATATTTTTCTTGTTCGAAAATAATATAAATTATTAAGTGTGGTTTGAATAACAAGGTTAACAGCTGTTTTATGCATTCGTAAAATTTTCTATAAAAGGAAGCTGCTCACTAATTGATGTAAATAAATGTTCTTTTTAGAATAATATTTTAAACGAAGACTATTTCTTTTGTTCATGGGATTTGTAATTGATCGCAAGCGATTCTTTTCCAGGCAAATTCGACGGTCTCTCAACGACGCGCCTGCACTATACGTCACACCTCGGCAACCACATGGCGAAGTCGTGCAAGCCCGGTTATTCCGTGCTGCGCAGCGAGAATCCAATCGACGACAAAACCATTTACAAAATCAACTATGTCCCGCAGTCGATGGCCCACGTTGAGCGATACCCGACTCCCGACTGGCTGAAATATCAAGAGCAAGTTTGGGAGAGTCAGGAGCTGCTTTCACGTGGCGGCGCCAATTCGGCTCCGGGCGGAAAAGCGCTGGTGAACGTGGCAGCGTGAGAAGATGTTGGCGGCAGATTTCGAACAAAGATATTCTTTGCTAACCGTAATGAAACTGCCCAGTAACCGTCCTTCCATGTTTTATATTCGTTTTGATTCAGTAAATGCTTGCAAATTATTAACAATAAACATGTTGCTTGGTGGTATGATCTTTGCGAAAGCGACGGTCGACTGATGTTTTTGTTTCGTCACTTTTATAGCATCACATGAACTCTAGTTAGGAAAATAACTGTGAACGTCACAGTTATAATCATTTTTTTAGATTCACGGTACTAACGATAAGCTGCATGTTTAGTTTTTTCACGCGATTTCAAAGTTGCAAACTGTTTCATCGAACAATTCTGTTTTGTATCTTTAGTTAATTTTTTTTATAATCGCTGCGTAATGTTTTTTATTTACCTTTTACAATGACGTAAGACGCGGGTAGTATGCTGTACTAATGCTTTTATGTAGCTAACGTCAAAACAACACAACAGCACTTTAGAGATGAAAAAAATTTAGAATTTTGCTTTTGTCAGTCATGTCATTACTTTAGAGACAGTCCGGAAAATTTTGTAGAAAACTGATTCAATTAGATGGGCTTTAATTGACCATATACTGCCCTAAGCTTATGGCAAGCTTTGTAGCTTTGTAAAATAAAATATGTGTATCGCTCTTAGCTTGTATGTTCTATCACACTTCAGTATATTACTGTTCTTGACGTTAACACTTTCCGTGAATTTGATGCATTTTATTCAAAAAAATTTATTGTAGTATCTTTTAACTAACCATGTTTTTTAATTCTAGATTATTTTAAAGTAAGAAATAGACATTTAGTGATTTTTCGTATCTCATCATTATCAATTATTGTACAAAAAAATTGTTTCTTTTTAGATTTTGTTCTTTATTCAAACTTAATTCTTGTTTTTGTGAACTTTTTTTATTGCGTCTTTTACTGAACTGTGCGTCTACAACCAGTTTTCTTCTAAGAGCGCTTTTTTTCAACAAATTATAACCTTACTATAATCTAGTAACATATAGTCATAAAATAAATTGCAATTTAGAAAGCTTTGTTTTGTCATGAATGATCAATAGCAGCCAGTAACATTGATCTAAATATTTGAAAAAAAAAACGCTTTACAAAACCTTCATTTTATCCTTATCAACTTGCTTCGTATTTGGCAATTAAACCGAAACAAAGTTGTCTGTCATTAGCTGTACTGAAATAGACATAAAATTATTGCTTTCTTGTCCACAGTGCTGTAAACCAGAGGTCCGCAAATAGTGTTTGGCGCGACCCAAAAAACTACTTCTGAAGTTCTTGCAACTCAAATTTTTAAGATTCTTTTTCCTAATTGAGGTGAAGACTAAAGAAAAAATATTTTCATCCAGTTTCGTAGAAAAAAACACGTTTTGCAAACAATTTAAATTGAACACTTTTTTATTAAAAAAATTGCATAACTTTTACATTCTCCTGTGACCTAATGTTTTGAGCTGGCAACTTGCTATTTGAAGGATTGCTTTTTAAAAACTTATTAGATTTTTAGAAAAAGAACAACAGTGAGTTTTTTGGATTAGCAAAAAAGCCTTCTCTAATCATTTTAACTAAATAGAAATAAGCTTTCGAAAGAAAAAACGACAACGTTGCCTTGCCAATAATTCGCTCAATTTAAGCAAAACTTAGTTTTTGAAACAAGTATAAAAATTAACTCTTGTTTTAACTCTATAACGTGAATTAGCAAAATTTTATCCACAAAATTAATAAAAGCGCAAATAAGTTTATTAAACAGTGATTTCGCTTTGCAGTTATTCGAAACGCTAAACCAAAGTTGATTTACTGCTTCTATTGTAAGATGTAGTTAATTTTGCTGCTAAAAAAAAACTACCTTAAAATCATTTTTAAAGTAAACACAAATTCAGTTCAACTTTATTCAACAAGATTATTTCAACAAGTTTATTCAACAAATTCAACTCAACCCACTGTTTCCATCAAATGAAAAGTCTTTTCTATGCTATCCAGACTGGACTAATTTTTTTTCATGTTGGACTTATTTTATTTGGCAACTAGTCATTTTGAAAGTTATAAACCTACGTATAAAACGATAAAAGCAAAGTAAAAAAAGAAATGTGATGTTCTAATTCGGTCTGCAAACAAGTCTATTATTTTTCGAAATGGCGCGAAATATTGTTTCCAAAAGACAATTGCGATTGTTTGATCAAATGATTTTACTTATACAAAGGGGGTCTATTTCAAAATAACAAAATGTTTAGAAATTTCATGTAAAAGAGATCCAAATTCACTAAATTCAATTATACCGCGGTGGAATCCCAAACAAAAATCAAAAACGGACGACTTTTTTGGTCTTTACATTCCTGAGGACTAGAATACACAAAAATTGTGCCTAAAATTTTGTCGAAGACCAAAAAATGGCTCATCAATTCAATAGAGTTGTAAAAATACTTTAAAATAATTTCACAAACTGGAGTGAACACTTTTTTTGTTCTCTGACTAAATTTTAAACACGATTTTTGTGTATTTTAGTGCCCAAAGATGTGAGGATCTAAAAAAATTTTCACTTTCAATTATTTCGTAGAGAATTTCAATGCATCTCTAGATTCCTATTGATGACCTTTTTTCGTCTTTGAGTCACGGATTGTTAAGTTGGCTCAGCTGCCTTGTGGACAGGGCCGTAACTGTCGCCGGTGCAGCTGTTGCAATGCACCGGAACTCCAGCACGAGGGGCCCCTCATTGCTACATTTTATTGTAAAATATTTTTGTTAATAGCTCAAGTAAACTTTTTGTTATTAAATGTCACACTTCATCAATAATTTTAATTTATATTTAACCATCTAATTTATTTAAAGTAGCCTATTTCTTAATATATTTAAAGTTTCGATTGTGACGTTTTCATTTTAATTGTGACGTATCATGACGTTTCGGTACGCTACCCCCACTCAAGTCTGTTTGGTGAAATAAGTTTAAGCTATAATGATCATATAGCATCATACTTATCCGCTTTATTTTACCTTGTAATTGTTAATAAGTTTCGCTTAATAACGTTTTACACGTAATGTCACGTGATGTTTCGAGATAATTCTACAACTTTTCATTATAGTCCAGTAATTTAACAGTATCACATGTTACATACTTGTTTACCAGTTTTTAACTTGGTGCTTTGTGACGTAACAATAACTGTCTGGATGGCTTGTATCGTCGTAAAATAATTAATTAAAAAAATATAGCATCTTTTCGGAGTTGCTAATTTTTTCTGCTAAATTTTGCCCGCTTTATATAAATAGGTAAATTCGTAATTTGTGTTGTGAAAGTCAGCGTTTTGTTATGTTACTGTTTTGCCTGTGTAACAGGAGTTAGAGTTTTAAGGGTTAGTGTGATCTAGCGCCTTAGTTTGTGAGTATAGTGATTATTCTATTTGAGTAAGCTACGAAGATTTAGTTTAGCCATCTTGGTGCTAGACTAGGATTGCCATACGTCAGGATTTTTCCAGACATGTTCGGAATTTTAATGTTCAAATCTTCGTCAGAAAAAGATATAAAAATGTGTTAATATGTCAGGGATTTTTGAATTCTGCTCAGTGATGGCTTTAGTACGGTGCGAACAGAGCGGCCGCAACCTCAGGTTTAGGACGTAACTTTAGAACGAAAATAAGAATAATGCACTCGAATGATAGTGATGACTCTTTTTTTGGAGAACACCATGATTTTAGGACAAAATTTGAGAAATCTGAGACTGATTACAGCTGAAGACTTTTTTTTTTGTCTTCATCTTAGAATATCAGACATTTTTTTGTCCTATCCGTAAAGTACTAAAAAATCGTCATTAGGGCAAATGTTAGATGGCAAAGGGCAAGGCAAACTTGGGCAAAACTTCATCGCCCCCGATTTTTTTGGTTGGTACGCCTATGTCTGTCAGGGATTCCGCCTATTCAGATATGGTGACCCTATGCTAGACGTAATTCTTCCGATGATAGACATACTTTCTTGCCAACTAATTAATCGCTTTAACCCTTATTTACCTAGGCTGTTTTTTTTCTGTTGACTACCAAAGGGAGGGTCCTCGGAGGACCCTAAGTTTACATGTCCAATACTCTTAACGGACAATAGCTGCGCAGTTAATTTTTTGATATGTTGGACAAAATTTATTCTATTTTAGTCAAATGTCTTTACTTTTAATATATTTGCTATTAGTTTTTTCTTATTTTGCATAAAGCCGAAGGTCCTCAAATTTTCATTGATTGCTTTGTTTTGCGACATAGTCCGAGTAGTCACAGTCTGCTGCAAAAATAAATAACTACTACGTGAGGCAGTAACCTTGACAAACACAGCAAGACGTTCAAAACGTTTTTTGACTTATCTCATGATTTTTGCACACAAAAAGTATACGAAAATCAAGAGGTAAGTCAAAAAAAGCCTACTACACTAAAATTATCCATCGGATTTGCACAAGTAAAATAACAAAATATTCAGGAATAAATTTTAGGAAAAGTCATAAAATTTTAGGTTTTTATCATTCAAACTTTACGAGTTATATTGTTTTTTTATAAGGGGGGGTCCTTTGAGGACCCCCCTTAGGTAAATTAGGGTTAAAGCAGCGGTTCCCAAACTGGCGCCGCGAGACCTTGCCAGGGGCGCCGCGAAAACTTGTGAAAGTTGTTGCATTTACTGCTTTTCTCACAAATACTGCAATATGAAAGTTGTTAGCAGCTTTTTACAATTTTACATTGTGTGGTAAGCAGCAGCTGTGTGGAACTGCTTATTAGTTGTTAGTTACAATAGCTTATCTAGAAAACCACGCGAGTTTTTTGCTCGAAAGTTATCAGAAATGAATAAGCAATCGGTCGTATTTTCAAATTTTTTGCAAACACCAGCCAAAGCACAGCTTGCGTTTTTTAAAGTTGCGTACAGAATCGCGAAATGTAAAAAACTAAATACCATTGCGGAAGAACTTGTGCTTCCTGCTGCTCTTGACTTAATTTCGACAATGATTGCAGAATCAGCTGCTTAAAAACTAAAAGCTGTTCCACTCTCAAACAATACCATTAGTAGGAGGATCGATAAAATTTCGGATGATATTAATGATCAGCTGGTAGCAAAAATGCGTGGAAATGAGTTCAGCTTACAATCAGATGAGGCAAGAACCAGTACCAGTAATAAAGATGCTTATTTAATTTGCTACGTACGCTTTATCGATAACGACGACAATATCGTTGAAGATTTGCTTTTTTGTAAACCTATTTTAAAAAATTGTAGAGCGCATGAATTGTTTGCAATACTGAACAATTTTTTTCAGGAAAATAATCTCCAGTGGAAATATTGCGTTGGCTTATGCATGGATGGTGCCCGAGCTATGTCTGGCCGCTTTGGCGGGCTGCGAACGTTAGTGTAGGGCGTTGCCGTTAACGCAAAATGGACCCACTGCCTAATACAACGTGAAGCGCTGGCTTCGCAACAGCTCAGTGGTGACCTTAATGGAGTGCTTAAAGCTGTTGTAAAAATTGTGAACTTCATTAAAGCAAGGCCGTTTAAAGCTCGGCTTTTTCAACGTCTTTGCGATGAATTAGGAGCAGAGCACAACAATTTATTGTTTTATTGTAATGCAAGGTGGATTTCCAAAAACAAAGTTTTTCTGCGTATGTACGAATTGAGGAAATCTCCATATTTTTAAAAGAAGAAAACCATGCACTTGCTACTACCTTTGAGAATGAAGTTTTTCTGACTCAGTTGGCGTATCTCTGCGATATTTTTTAAAAATTAAATCAATTAAACATCTCCCTCCAAGGAAAAGAAACTCACCTTCTGCAACTCCATGACAAAATTACAGCCTTTGATAGAAAACTAGAGTTGTGAAAAACTGATCTGCTGATAAATAACGAGCAATGTGATAACTTTCCACTTTTAAAATTCCATTTAAACTCGCAATCTGGCAATCTCTCCCTGCAGAATACCGATGAGTGTGATATGAAGACTGTGATGTGTTCGCATTTGGATGCTCTAATCTCGCATTTTGAGAAATATTTTTCTGAAGACATGGAGAAGCACAATTGGATAAGAAATCCTTTTGTTGATAATCCAAATGCCTCTCAGGGGGTTTACATCTCTGGAAACTGAACAATTTATCGATCTTTCTTCTGACCTCACTTTGAAAAGCTTATACAACCTTAATTTACTCATTTCATTTTGGGTTAAGGCTTAATCTGAGTTTTCACTTGTAGGCTGTAAAGCTCTCCGTGTTCTTGTGCCTTTTGCAACGTCATACTTGTGTAAAGCCGGTTTTTCTGCGGCAGCAGTAATCAAGTCGAAGTATCGCAATAAGATTGACATTGAACGCGACATGTGTGTTGCAATATCAAACATTGCACCGCGGTTTAATAAAATGTGCATAAAGCAACAAGCTCACTGCTCACATTAAATGTTTTTTAGTATTTTGCGAATAATGCTGACATTTTTGTGCATTTTGAATAACGAACATGATTTAAACACAATTTCTTGGTAAAACTTGAAGTTTGCAAATTTTGGGTTCATTAAGGCACCGCGAGTATTGATAAGGTTTCGAAGGGCGCCGTGAACAAAAAAAGTTTGGGAACCGCTGCTTTAAAGGAATGAAATCAGTGGTGACGTCATATCAAGCTTTGGAAGCAAGTTTTTTATGAAGTGCTTCTCATTTGGATCTTGAGGTTGGAGCAAGAAAATTTTCTAATAAATTTTCTGATAAGGTCTCTCCGTTGTTTTCTATCCAAATGCTCTCCATCAAAACGTCGTTTAGAGAAAAGATTGCCCATTTAAAATCTGCTAAAGAAATGGCTTCTTTTTTGATTGTTGAAAATGCATCACTTGCCACAACTTATCCTGATATTTGTATGGCATACATGATGTATATGACAGTACCTATAACAGTTGCTACGGCAGAGAGGTCTTTATCTAAACTCAAACTGATCAAAAACTTTCTTCAAAGCTTCATGTCCCAAGAGAGACTTAGCGCTTTGGCTCTGCTATTGATAGAAAATGAAAGAGCTAAAAATTTAGATTTTAGAAAAGTTATCTAGCAGTTCGCTAGTGCAAAAACAAGACGGAAAAATTTCGAGTTTCCAACCACCCGCAAGTAAATTACGGTAGCCTACTTAATTGGCCTCAACGTAATGTGTTTTATTAGTTTGTGTCTTTTGTGGTGATGTCTAGTGATGTACGTTAATTCTTTTTGGGTTAAACAATTTATCCGCATTGCATAGGACATCTCCATTTTGCTGAAATATAATTAATAGTGCTCACAAAGCACCTTGCCTCAAAAGGTTGCACATAATTTTTTTTGTCATTATAAAACGATTTTAGTTTGCGACATTTATTTGATTAAATTTTTATTAAACTATCAAAAAATTGTTATTGCAGCCTGCCCCCACGAAATCCTTGCTATGCCTTTATTTTGATTTAATACTCTGCAATCATAAAAATTATGTTGAACCGTGCAATCTTGGTGAAATTTTATTCCAATTATAGCTTTTCATTTGCAAGCACAATAAACTTAGCTTTAGCCTCTTTTACCTGTTGAGCTCAAGACTTTTTTGACTCATTATTTCAATTGAAAAATCTTTCTATGACGCGAAGTCGTCAATGCTTCCTGTGTTCAAAAAAGCAGCTTAATTGAATATTAAGTTCAGAAAAAATGGGGTAAGACTTTTTTTCTGAACTTAATATTTTAAGATTCTTAAATTTTTAAGATTCTTTTTCCTAATTGAGGTGAAGATTAAAGAAAAAGCATTATCTAAAAATGAGTACTACAGTACAATTAATTTGTGATGATATACCTTACATACCGGTACATGTAATGAAAATCTTCGGATGAAAAAATCGACCCAACAAACAGGTGCACAATTTAAAACACAAGACTAAAACAGAGGAATTAATCATTGGCTTACTGTTACTTGGCCAGATGTTTTGTTTAAGTTTAATATAAATGTAGATTTTAAAACGGTTAATTATAATTATTGTTTTGTTATGCCAATTTTTTAAATCACAGATATTTTTTCCGCACATATAATGATTTTGCATTCCTTTTTTTCTAACAATTGTAATATATAGGCTATTGCCAACAAATTGTTGATTCTACACTTATTATTTGTACAAGTTGTTTCTTACCTTTCAACGACAATATCAGCAGTTGCAAAGTTTGCAGCAATTGTTGCGATGCGTAGATTTGTAAATTTCAAAATTGGTGACGACACATCGGAGTCCAAAGATAACGATTTGAATGATCATTGCACTTACTGCTTTGTGACTTTAAATATTTAGATACTAATTCTATTAATCATCTTATTAAAGATAATGATTCCAATTATCTATTTTATTATGAACGTTTATATGAAAAGTTTGCAAAGAATAGTGATGAGTTGAATAACTAAGAAAATTTAAATGAGGTTCCTAATGTTATTACTCTTTTAGACTACAATTCTACAGTACAATACTACATTTAAACTAGAATTCGGTAAAATATAGAGCAATTTTCAAATAAATGGTTATAGTTTCATACATAAGAATAGTAATACTAACGCTTGTGAAGTTAAACCAGATACTAAAGATTTTATTCGTTATAGTGTTCCACGCGATATAGATATAAATATTGGTCTTGTTGACAACTTGTGAGTTAAAATTAAAAGTACTCGCAATCGCAGCTACAAACTTTTAATTAAATTTTTGTTAATATCGGTAAAAATTTGGCTGAAACAGTTGAAACTTCGAAGACAATGCGAGTTTTAAATCTAAAAAATCTTTTTCTATTTCCATCTAACTGCAGATAAAGTAAGCCTTATAATTAAATCACTTCAAAACAAAAAACAAAAAGAGTAAAAGATGTTGATATCAAATTTATTTATACAGTGCTTCCTCGATTATCCGTACCTCGTTTATCCGGCATTCGATTATTCGGTCACTCTGTTTTGCGACATTTTAGTGTTAATTAGCTTTTCAATTAGCTCTTTCGCAAATTGTTAGGCCTACCGGGAAACTTTACGTCAATTTCCGTCAGAAAACAGTTAAAATATTCTACAACGCTTTAAATTAGAAGAGCTAAAATACTCTATTGTTGTCATTGACATACATGGCAAACATGGCGCAACAACACAAAGCCACGATGTAATTTATTTCGTCACAATGAAAACAACCAAGGGCTGCTTTTCTGCAGAGGAGTCAGTTATCGAGTAGTATTTACCGAAACAGCAACGTAGTTGCTACTACTATAACGTAGTTTTGAGATGGCTTCTTATTCAAAAAGCAACGTGAAACGAAAGAGAACTGTTTTGTCTGTTGAAGACAAATTGAATGTGTGTGACATGGTGCGGAAGAAAATTCCTAAGACTGAGATCATGTTAAAATACAACATTGGGAAGTCAACTGTTAACGATATCTGCAAAAGTGAAGAAAGGCTGAAGAACTTTAAGATGACAAAATCCGAATTAGGCATATCGAAGTCCGTTAAAGCCACTAAAACCATGAAAGTTGGAATGTATCATAAACTGGACAGTGCTCTTTATCTGTGGTTTCGACAACAACGTGAAAAGGGGATTCCAGTAACTGTTTCGATACTCTTAGAAAAGGCCACGGAATTTAACAGCTTTCTCTATCCTGAAAGTCCTTACAAGACATTTAGCGCAAGTTATGGTTTCCAATGGCGCTTTTGTAATTGCTTCCACATTTGTACGACTTCGCGAGTTAGCTGCAGAAACACGCCAATCTGCCTGCAAGCAAATTAAAATCGATTCTTTTTTCTGCAGATCTACTGATGCAAATGATGAAGTTATTGAACTTCTGTAATTTTTTAATCATAAATGTGTTGTTTTTGTTCGTTATTCCTTCGATCACTTAAATACATGATTTCAATTACCCGTTTTTTTTGGTTATCCGTTCAAATTTTTGAAAATATTGTCCCAATTAGACTGGATAATCGAGGAAGCACTATATCTCTAATTTTATTATATCTCCTATTTTAAGCGAATTTTTAAAACTTCGCTCAGGGATAGGTAGTTTAGGCATTCCTGACTTCGCTCAACTTCTGGTGTTTACCCTGAATTGTTAAAACTAGGCGCCGGGGTTGTTAAGATTGTTAAAACGTACTTGCCCGGGGGGTTGGGTGGCAATTGCCCCTCCAAGTCTCAAAAACTTGGGCAAAATCAGACATTTTAAGGCGGCGACAAGGAATCGTGTGATTAAGAATTAAGGTGTAGTCCTTTTTTTCATAAATCACTAAGTTTTTGGGACGAAAATCGTGATATCAGGAACAGATTCTAAGTGAAGACTTGTTTTGGTCTTTACCCTAAATTTTAGATTAATTTTCTTTTTACATCCGTAAACCTAACAAAATATGGCTAAAACTTTATTGCTTCCCAATTTTTTTCGACTGGTAGACCTATGGCCAAAAAGATTCCCACTCTAAAAAGATAAAATTGGCAAAGCTAATTATCACTTAGGTATCTGAGCTTAAATATGAGTTTTTTTTGCTAATATTTAGAAAGCAATAATTTTTGTCAAGTCATTTTCATTTCGATAAACTTACTGAGATTTAGCTTTAAGACCAGGCTTTTTGGGGCAAAAATGAAGCCAGTTAATTGGGTTGAGTTCAGAAAAAGGAGTTTGCGGAAAAACAGCAGATAGAGCAGTACGCTGAATTTAATTAGTCGTAGCTTGTTAAATTACTGCAAAGCAGTGGCGTAACTAACCATTGGATGTTGTGGATATATCCAAGGGCGGCAAAATGTAATGACTTTATTAGTAATTCTTTTTTTCGATTGTGACGCACTGTGCTCTCTGTGAAGGCATAGATTACTAATCACTCTGCTGAAGTCATATCGGCTGTATGTCTGGGCACTGTAGAGTTTGTTTAGCCTATAGGTTTTGGGAAAAAAGCATTAACGATTTGACAGTTTTACGCCAGACTTAGTAGGTTATAGCTCGGCTACAGCAAATTTGCCACTATACAGTGTTGTTTAATATTGCAGATTGCAGTTAAAAAATTTAGTTGCTAATTTTTTTAAGTTAATTAATTTACGTAAAGTTAGCCTACCAATGAAAAGAGTAAAAGAAAGTGGAGCTTCTTTCACAAAAAAAAAAGAAAGCCAGGGAAGAAGAGCTGAAAAAAATGAAGGAGCCATTTTGAAGTTTGTAAACATTTCTTTACAGTCCTCACTCTCTTCAGCTAACGAAAAGGATGAGGTTAGCAGCTTCAGCAAATATCTACCTCACATGGAAACAGAAAAGACAGTTGAACTTGAGCAAAGTAATCAAGAAGTGATCATTGAAAGTATTCCTACCAGCGAAACACTTATAGCTAAAAATAAAATTGATGATATAAACCGGGGGTCGGCAACCCCCGGCACGCGAGGTGATTTTATACGGCACGCGGAGCCGTGAACATTTTTCCAAAAACACGTTTTAAAATGTTAAAATAATAAAAAAAATTACATTCGGCGCGAAACACGAGGTTATAAAAATTTGGGCAAAGTCAGGAAATTTAGGGAGGTGACGATGATCAACTGCAAAAAATAACAACCAAATTTAGGTGAAGACCTTTTTTTTTTTTTTTTTTTTAGAGAACATCTTGATTTTGGGACGAAAATTGAAAATTAGGAGACTAAATTTAAGTGAAGACCTTTTTTTTTTTTTCATCGGCACGCAAACGTATATTTTAACATTGAATTTTACAAATTGGCACACTGGAAAGAAAACGTTGCGGACCCTGATATAAACGATGTGGGTACTTGGCCAGAAGTGATAACTCATTACATGAGAGTTGAGATGGTCAAAGCAGGACCTGAAAGATATCAGAATAAAGAAGGACCGTTCAAGCCAGCGGTTAGAGTAATTAAAGGAGACAAAGAGAAGGAGTTGTTAAGGTTTTTGAGTAAGAAGTGCATGTAATAACGCTCTTCGTTTAATCGCTGCTTCCTTATTCACAATCTTTATTTCTACATGCACTGTGATTAATTTCAAGTTGATTGTGAGTAAAAATGAAAATAAAAAAAAAGAAAGAAGTGGTTTTATAAGACGTTAAAAAACATTGATGATGTTTTTAGATCATGGTTGCTTTATTCGAATAGCCATTCAGAATTATATTGTTTCTTTTGCAAGTTGTTTCAATTAAGAAATGACGATTCTCAATTCGTTTCCAAACCCTTTATTAATTTCTGTCATCTAAATCCATGTATTTTTAATTATGAAAATTCAAAAATTCACAAGCAGTGCTTCGATAAATGAAAGGAGCTTGTAATGAGACTTCAACTTCATCAAACAATTGATAAAGAAATGCAAGATCTCATGGATAAGGAAAAAAATAAACGGAGGGAAATCCTGCATAGTGTAGTTGAAGTCATAAAGTTTCTATGTAAGCAAAATCTTCCTTTACGTGGCCATCGTGAAGACTCTAACTCAAAAAACCAGGAGAATTTTCTTGAAACTTTAAAATTGCTTGCAAAATACTCGTATAATGCAGTCATTAAGGAACATCTTTCAATTATCCAACTTTCTAGCAAAGGCATGACAACGTACCTTTCACCAACAATCCAAAACGAGTTAATTGAGCTTCTTGGAAAAAAGGTAAAACATCTCATTTTGGAGGAAATAAAGGCAGTAAAATATTTTTCCATTTTAAGCGACGTCTCACATATTGATCAAATGGCTCTTATTGTTAGATACGTAAAAGTTGACGTCAGTGAGGTACAAATAAAAGAGTCGTTTCTAAATTTCTTTCCATTGCACAAAAAAAACGCAGATGAAATTACAAAGTCTATTCTCGATGAGCTTCAGCAAAATGGTTTGGACATAATGATGTGCAGAGGTCAAGCATATGACAATGCTTTCACCATGGCTGGAATCCGTTCTGGAGTACAATGCAAAATAAAACAAGTTAATTCTAAAGCAATATTTATTCCATGTGCTAATCATTCGCTTAACCTCACAGGCGTTCACGCAATGGCATCGTCTGAATATTCTGCGACATTTTTTGCTGTTGTGGAAAGGGTCTACTCCTTTTTTTCTGCTTCTACTCAAAGATGGGAAGTGTTACTTAAACATGTACTAATTGTGGTAAAAAAAGTGATTGACACTTGATAAAGTGAGCATTACGAAACTGTGAAAGCCCTCAGCATTATTTCCTTGATGTAGTGAGTGCATTAAACGAGCTATGTGATCAAAACGAAAATATTGATAGACGAGGACAAGCTCGTGGCATATTGGATGCAATTCAGCGATTTTCCTTTGTTTCTTTTTTACAATTTTAGATGGAAGTTCTAAGAGAATCATATGATACACAAAAATATTTACAGGGAAGAGGTTTGTCACTGGGAAACTGTTTCCATAAGATGAATGCTTTTATTGCTTTTTTGGTCAATGATCGCGATGCGCTGGTTAAGTAAAGTATTAAAACTGCTATCAAGATATGCAAAAAACAAGAAATTCCGATTGAAGAGCGACGTGTCCGCAGGAAAAAAAAGATGCCTGGCAAACATACAGAAGACGTAGGTCTCTCGGCTGTTGAAGAAATCAAGAGATGCATGCTAGAAACTATGGACCGAAAAGCGATTCAGTGAAATTTATATGTTAAATGAAGTATTCGGCTTCTTAAATCCCCACGTGTTGTTGCGAAGCGAAAATATCGAAAAAGATGTGAACATATTTAAGAACATATATGCTGATGACGTTAATTTTTCTGAATTAACTTATGAAATAGCTAGGTTCAATAAGCTAGTACAATCCAGCGGCACTGCATTTCAAAGCGATGCCACAGCGCTGGATGTGCTGCAGTGGTTGACCAAATATCGTTTATGTGAATTAACACCTTATTTATTTTTCTGTCTTAAGCTTTACCTCACGGTTGCTGTTTCTATTGCAAGCTGTGAAAGAAATTTTTCAAAGCTTAAACTGATAAAATCTTACTTGAAATCGACTATGGGTGAAAGTAGGCTGTCTGCTTTAGCAATTTTGTCCATTGAAAGTGGTTTCGTCGAGATGCTATCTTTTGAAGATATGATTTCGGAGTTTGTTTCAGTGAAAGCTCGACGTATTCAATTTTGAACTTTTGATAAGAACTAAACTATCACTATTATTTTTGTATTGTGTAGAACTTCATTAATATGTTCTTCGTTTTGATGGTGGTAAAGGGCGGCAGGTTACGTTGTAAAATATAGGGTTTTCAAAAAACTTAAGTACAATAATTAACCTATTTATGCAGCGTTGTGATTCTCTCGCGAAAACTCGTTTTTAAGGCGCAACGCGTCACGAATTTGCACTAACTCTTCGCCACATTCAGTTCAGGCAATACAACCACTCTATCCTACAAGTAATGCTTTCGCAGTTGTGGCGACTGGCGAGCTGTTGGAAACAACTATGGCACATTTGGAAGAACCCAAAATCGAGCCTACATCTTCGAACTGTTGGCACTTATGTTATACTAGGCTACACTAAACAACCGGTTTCTTGCAAAAAGTATTTTTTAGCATATTCGTAGCCTACTCGTTTTTACCTATTTTACTCGCTTCAGATAACGAAGTGATTCAAACACAAAACGTAAAATTTAGAGTTTAAAAGTCGGCAGCGTGGTCGAGTGGTTTATGAGCGCTGTGATTGATGGCGAACGTAATCAACACGGTGGAGATTTAAACCTACTCGCGCCATTTTCTTGTGTCCGTGGGAAAGCCACTGCAGTTCTTTTGCTTACTTGGGGGTTTTGGCAAGCAGCTCTAAATACCAATCATTTCTTTAAATAAAAAAAACAAAATAAAAAAATTCAACCAGACAGTAATATCTTGGCATCTTCGGGAGCACGTCGGGGTGCGGTAATTGCTTGACAGTTGCCCAGGGGTGCCAGAAAGCCATTTTGTCAGGGGAAAAGAATTCAAAAAAGGCACTATTTTTTAAAAAAGCATCGAGTTTATAGAGTTGCCATTTTGTATCGAGTCTGTTTTCACTGCAAAATTCTAGTTAAGGCTAAAAAAGGTCATCACTTTCAATCAATGTCTAAGATCTCCATTTTATCCCAAATTTTAGTAAAAAAAGTCTTCACTTTTTATAAGTCTTTCGACCCAAATTTTAGGTAAAAAAAGTTATCACTTCCAATTGAGTCCAAGATACCTACTTTTGTCCAAAATTTAAGGTGCAGACCATAACCAAAATAACAGCGTTCACCTTCACTCGATCTGATATTTTTAACGAGTTTCTATGTTTGTAGGGGAAAACCTGATCCACTGGTTTTGTATCTGCGCACCTGTACCTTTTCTTTTTAAAAAAAGGCGGGGGGTAAGTTGAAGGGGTCAAAAATTCAAGAAAAACCCCTACTCCTCGCTTCGGCGCCCCTGCAGTTGCCCTATGTATAGCGCCTCCGACGCTCTCCTGCGAGTCAGGAAGATAAATATAGAGATAAAAGGAAATAAAATAAAAATATTTTAGGAGACTTGTAGTCATCAACTATAAATTGTATGATAAATTACAAACATTAAAACATAAAAGATTATTATCGAGTATTTTTTTTTACGACATTTTCCTACAAATAATAATTTTATATCTTATTTTTTTGTTTTTATTTTCTACGTCTTTTATGTAATGTATTTAGTTTGTCCGATCTTAAAACATTTAATTAGTCAATTAATAGAAGTTATTTAAGTTGTTACCATTTTAAGGCCATTGTTACGTTACATTATTACTGTAAATCATAAATGCTATAGAATAGGGGTGTCCAACCCGTGGCCCGCGTAAGGATTTTGAAAGGCCCGCGCAAGATTTTTCGAAGATTTTGTCTCGCCCATCTTGGCAGAAATCCAAGACAGATTCCATATGCAGACCTCCATTTATCTTGTTTTTTTTCGGAGATCGCTAGTATTCAGTGAAAATCATGATATCCGAGAGTGAAATCCGAGAATTATACGTCCTGGTTGAACCGTTAGACTTTTTTTTAGAGAAGACCTTAATTTTGGGACAAAAATTGAAAAATATGAAGCTGAATTTAAATAAAGACCTTTTTTTTAGAGTACACCTTGATTTTGAGACGAAAAGTGAGGTGCATTGTTTGCTTGGCCCACCAATATTTTTGATAAGCCAAAATAGCCCTCAAATCAAAAAAAGGTTGGACATCCCTGTTATAGAAGGTTACTATACAGTTTCATCAGCTGATTAAACAGCTGATGAGTAAAAACTTTTATCCTTCTTATCATTTTTTTTTATGTTGGATCATCATCTGTTTCTTTTTTATTTATAAAATCTGAAAGAGTTTTACTGTAATAAACGAAAACCTATAAATTGGGTTGCATTTAGCTGAAATTTTTTTGTTAAGAATTTCACTAAAACAAGTCGGTTTTTTGTATGCAACATTCTATCAATCGCTTAAATCTGTAGCCGATAACTTACCTTATTTATATCTTTTACTGGATTGTTGCTTTGCTTTTTTTCATTTAGCCTAACTGACTATTCTATTTTAAAGATGAGGTACAACAACCATGCATTACTTCTTTGTGCGTATAATAACCTATATCATTTAATCGTTAATTTCATAGTTACAATCTCTGTTTTGATGAACACGAGTATTTATCAACACAATTGCTTCAATACATCCTGCCGATAGGAATAGCAGGCAATAGAAATTGGTTGTTAAATTTTCATTATTCTTATCGTGGCCGGTTAGCTCAGTTGGTTAGAGCGTCGTGCTAATAACGCGAATGTCGCGGGTTCGAGCCCCGTACTGGCCATTAAGCCTTGATAGCTCAGTTGGGAGAGCGTTAGACTGAAGATCTAAAGGTCCCTGGTTCAATCCCGGGTCAAGGCATTTTAGAAAGTTTAATTTACATCTTTTAGTGGATTGTTGCTTTACTTTTTTTTCATCTAGCCTAACGGACTATTCTATTTTAAACAGTGGTGTACCGTGTACTAAAGTACCACGGTACTTTTTAGTACCGTAACCGGTATCGTCGGTACTTGGTACCGAGTATTGGTATTTTAAAAAAAAGTACCGCGGTACTTTGTCCAATTCTAGGGTCATTGAAAATTTTTTTGCAAGCATTGCGACATGTTTTTTTTTCGTATCGATTGCAGCTTCAAAGGAGTTTTTTGATTTACAGTAGTATTATCACAAATTGATATTTGTCATAGTTAAGTGTTTACCAGTACTTTCCCCATCTTTTCGGTACTAGTTAATTTTAGGTAGGGTCAGGTTTAGGAACGTTTTACGCACTTCATAGCCAATAGCCCTTTTACTACTTTTCGTTTAAGCTTAGCTTACTCAGGCTAGTAGGGTAGTCTGGGTAGACTAGCATTTTAGCTATGTCTCAAATAAAAACTAAAAAAGTAAATTAAAAATTCCAACCCACTACAAAACCTTGGCATCTCTGAAAACAATTATATTGCTGGATTTTCTAGTTGCTTGCGGGGCCCGCATATATAGCTTTAAATAAACGGTATCGCTTAAAAGTTGCCCTTAGTATAACGCAGTGGTTTTCAACCGGGGTTCCGTCGGAACAGTTCAGGAGTTCCGCAAGTTGTTTGTAGAAGATGAACTTCGTGTGTGTCTATCAAAAACACGACCCAATCTTAAAGAGTTGTGCAAGAAACACTAGGCTCAAGTTTCTCATTGAATTTTTTACGAGAATAAATGTAATTTTTTACAGTTTGTATTAATAATTTCAGAGACCGATTTCGAGTGAAGACCTTTTTTTTTAGAGAACACCCTGATTTTGGGACGAAAATAAGAATTTCGGAGACCGATTCCAAGTAAAAACCTTTTTTTTTTTTAGAAAACACCCTGATTTTGGGACAAAAATTGGTGTTTTTAGCCAATTACGGCCCGCAAACTCAAATAATTTTGAAAAGTGGCCCACAGCAGAAGTTGGACCACCCTGGCATAAGACAATCAAATTACCGCACAGGGGCTCCTCAAGCCTCTGGAATGTTTCATTGGGGTTCCGCTCCACCAAAAAGGTTGAAAACCACTGGTGTAACGTCTTTAACGTTTTTTGTACGAGTCTGGAGGATAAATAGAGTTGAAATACGATAAAAGTCAATAAAAATTTTAAATCTTCAAAACGAATGATGGGTTTGTGTATGAAGCTTATTTTGTCTTCTTTTTTCCATCAATCTTAATCATGTTTAAATGTGGATAGAAAAAGAAAAAACCTAAAATTGGTTGAAAAAATATTGTTTTAACTTATCAGTCTAAATATCAAGTTTTGTTTTGATTAAACTGAAGAAAGATTGTTAATTACTTACGCGCTTGAAGTTTTACATTATATACTTAAAAAGGCCAACAGAAAACTTGTGGTCAACTTTGAAAGACCATAGAGTATTTAATATTTACTTTTATTTTTTGTTAAAGGGTCATTCACTTCTTTTGCTTTTTCTTTAATATAACAATGTTAATTACCGTATTTTCCCGTGTATAAGAGACCCTTGTGTATAAGAGACCCTTCAATTTTTAGGCAAAATTTTCAGGAAAAAAGTTTTTTAGTAATCAAAAGACTTACTCCCATGTATAAGAGACCCCCTATTTTTAAAGTGAAAATTATGAACAAAAAAGGGTCTCTTATACACGGGAAAATACGGTACATAGTTTTAAAAAGCACTAACACATTTTCTCAAAGATTGGTCAAAAATTATATTTCTCAATAAATCGTTGCAAAACAAGTCGAGACATTAGCTGTGAATTAAATCTATAAAGCAAGTTTTTACGAATAAATTTCAAAATTTGAATCATGTTTTTAAAAGACTCGAAGCATTTTTTCAAATTTTTAAATCATATTTTTTATTATTTCAAACAAAAACACTCGAGTAACTAAATAATATTTCTAAACGTAGAGTGTATCTGTTTTTTGAAGGAATAATTGGAAACAAAGTAAAACATATTATTTATATTAGTCATAAAAAACACTTGTTTGTTAAAAACATTTTACAAATTTTTGACATCTGTGGGCGTGTTCAGGCTTGTCAAAACGTTTAAAGTGCACAGCTATTAATTGAAGAAAAAAGTTAAGAGTTGCTATTGAGCAATCGTTGCACAAGAAAAAATTCCTTATAATTATTTGTCAGAGTCGAGATAGTCAGTTTTGCACCTTACAGCGCACTGATGTCTGCGAATGGTGAACCAAAGTTAAAGAGGGTCAAGTTATCGCTTTCTTCTCCAGCAAACGATGAAACTTCACTTCGAAATGTGTTTTGTGCAGTAAAATCAAAGCGAAAATACAAAAAGAAACCTCAAGCAAACAGTGAATTGGGAAAAATTTCTTTCTTTGTTGAAGTGGAAAACCCACAACAATATTTCGATCATCTGCAGTTACGCAAAGTGTTATTGAAGTCACTACCTTTTCAAACGTGCCTACTATTATTCGAAAAGCAAAACAGCAAAGAAATTTGTAAAATTCACATGATTTTTCTTGCTCAAACCGACCCTAACGAGTGTTCGGTTCGTGTCATGTTTGAAAAAGCCCAAAAGGAAGTATTGGCTGACGGAATGAAGATATATTACAAATATGTCAACTTATATTCTCCTCTTACCTATGTGAAAACAATGAAGAGATCTCTTGTCATATATGAATGTATTCGACTTAAAAATGCAAGTGATACCGAAAAAAAGAGACTTTGTGAAATCAGTCAATTTCTTGCCTCTTCTTGTGGTAACAGCAAGAACTCTTTAATGCACGACTTGAATGATCACTCTTTGTTTAGTGAAAAATGAATCGGTTGTATTTTTCTGACTTCTACGTAAATAAAACGTTAAATCTTGAAAGTTTTTTGTGCTTTATTGTATAGACCGAGTTGAAGTATTGAGTAAAAGTTTTCAATTAAGTTTTTTTCTTTTAAGTAGGTTTACATTGTAAATGTCTGCACTACGTATTCGTGAAATTATGTAAAGTAGAAGTGATGGCGCATATTAACGATAAGCTATAGGATGTTTTTGCTTTAAATTTACAAAAGAAATGTAAAGTAAAATTAACACAGCTTTTTAACTATTGCTTGCTCACAAGTGATTTTAACTAAATCTGATTTGCAATAATCTAAAATACAAATCTACTAGTAAAAATCATTTTTAGAAATGTATCAAAGTCATCACATTACACATACACCAACTAATTAAAACAGCAACATAGGTTTTTGACTTCAGGCAAAGCCTTTGCTTTATTCTCCAACCTGAGTATGGCACGTAATCTTCTTTTCAACGGTTATTTGTATAAGGTCAGCAAACAAAAACTGTTGCATTGGTTTTAGTAATTGCAATTTAAAAAGTCTTTTTCAAAAATTAACGTTTTATCCTGTAGAACGTTTACGAAGCTTTAGCAAAAGCTGCAAATAAAAATTTTATTACAAGAGGTCGCTCTTGATTGGTTGATAAAACTAAAACAAAAAATGATTGAATTATTAATTATATGCCGTTATTACAATAATGTAATAATTATGTTAGTAATAATGTTAGCAGCAACGTTCCCTTCAGAGAACGATTCCGATTGAGGACTTTTTTTTTTTTTAGAGAACATCCTGATTTTGAGAGGAAAATAGGGAAATCAGAGATGAAATCGAAGTGAAGACCGTTTTTTTTTTTTTTTTTAGAGAACACCCTGATTTTCGGAGAAAAATAGGGAAATCGGAGATGAAATCGAAGTGAACACCTTTTTTTTTTTTAGAGAACACTATGAGTTTCGGAGAAAAAAAGGTTGTTCAAAGAAGTAATTGAACTGAATACCTTTTTTTTTCATTACGGCGCCGCGAGTATTGTTAAGTTCTCAAAGGGCGCCGTGAAAAAAAAGTTTGGAAACCGCTGCCTTAACAGGTTCAGTATAAGGTTCGTCATACTATTATGTTCTTGGTCCATTTCTTTGACTGCTTTTCAAATATATTATCTAACATACTTCAATCGAAAATTAATTGACCAAAAATCGAACTTGGATTAGTTAGATTTTAGGTTTCATTTTAGGTTACAATAACTAAATATTTGATTCGTTGCAATCAGGGATCGAACCTGTTTCTAGATGAAATTAGGTAATCCAACTAGATTACCTAATTTCATCTAGATCTTTAACTACTGCTAGATGATGCTAAGGAGTTATTCCAATACCATAACTTTGATCTTTATCAAATATATTGATTACAGTCTTCCACTTTTAACCTCTTTGGAATAGACCTTCTTGGATTTTGTCTCTTTGGATTTAACCTTCGTCGTCTTGGATTTAGCCTCCGCTAGCCTCCGTTGGTTTAGCCTCCGCTATTGAGGTGAAATCACCCACCTCTAACTACTGTTATATGGAAATTAGTACGATTCCTGACAAACTTTTTTTTAACATAAAAAACAAAGCAGAAGAGAAAGTTTTTATTAGGCCTTTCATGTATCCAAGGCATAATTTATCCGAAAAATCAAGTTAAAAACATATTCACTGCATGTTTTTACATCCAAAGCATAATTAATTTTTGAAAGTGAACAGTTGGATACGTACCATATTGTTTTCGTTTTAAATACAATTTTTAAATGTCAAATAAAATCCAATGTATGACAGAGTTTTAGTCATTACCATTAATTCGTATTATTCAAAAGTACCGAGTACCGGTACTTTTAAGAAGTACCGTGCCCACCACTGATTTTAAAAATGAGGTACAACAATCATGCATTACTTCTTTGTGCGTATAATAACCTATATCATGTAATCGTTAATTTCATAGTTACAATCTCTGTTTTGATGAACACGAGTATTTATCAACACAATTGCTTCAATACATCCTGCCGATAGGAATAGCAGGCAATAGAAATTGGTTGTTAAATTTTCATTATTCTTATCGTGGCCGGTTAGCTCAGTTGGTTAGAGCGTCGTGCTAATAACGCGAATGTCGCGGGTTCGAGCCCCGTACTGGCCATTAAGCCTCGATAGCTCAGTTGGGAGAGCGTTAGACTGAAGATCTAAAGGTCCCTGGTTCAATCCCGGGTCGAGGCAAAATAAATCTTTTCAGCTAGCTAGCAATTTACTGCATTTTGACATTTAAAAAATGTGTATGTTTAGATATCTAAAAGTTATTTCAAGAAATAAAATTTAAACTATCGTTTCTTTTTTTTTTTTTTTACTCACAATCAAATCGAAATTATTCATAGTGCAAATAGAAATAAAGACAATGAATAAGGAAGCAGCGACTAAACGAATTTTGTTTTAAATAATTTGTTATTTTGTTTTTATACGGTATATTTCCCATTCACGACAAATAAACGACCATTACTACTATACCAGGTGTTAAGCAGCAAACTTATTCTTTTGTTTTTTTATAACCGATAAATTTTTCTACTTACAAAATTAAGATTGATGTTTAAAAAAGAAATAAACTAAGCTAAAATAAGCTGAATGAATAGTGAGATTTTTTTATTCAAAGGATGCGTCAGCTGGAGCTAGTGACAGGATCAGATGTTGGGACCGATGGTGTTGAACCAGAATCGGCTTTTACTACTCAGGACCAGTGTTTTTTTTAAGGTTTGGCTTGAGGAACCTTTAAGCAATTTTGAACGACCGCTAATTTTTTTCCTATTGTTTCTGAGCGTACTTATCTTTGTTTACACTATTGTAGAAGCAGATTTTGAGAGACCGCTGGACAATTTTGAGAGACCGTTTCGGTTCCTCAAAACGCCTTAAAAAAAACACTGCTCAGGACCATCAGATCTGGATGTAGGGGCGCGCTGTTAAGATGTGATCCGCGGTTTGTTTAGTGGCCCCGTACTCGGCAATCCAGTGAAGGAGCAAAGACCCTATATGAGAATGGAGCCAATATCAGTACGTAGAAAAGTGAACTTAAAACTCATTTTATTATTTTTTGCTTTTAAATGTAGGTAAATTTACAAAAATTCGCGTTTTTTTGATAAAAAAGCGGGGTTTTTGGATTGTATATTTTCTTTACCTAAATAAGTAATATCATAATTCCAATTGGGTTGTTCTAAATGTTTTTTCGACAATAACACTTCCGAATTGCAGCTTAAAGTGTTTTAAGCGTCAATTGACGGTCATTCTAGGTCAGGGGTCTGCAACCTTTACTCCTCGAAGAACCATTTGAATCCGTGTCCTAAAAAACACCGAGCCAGAAAGCGATTTTGACATTTATTTAATTCAGGTTTGCAAACCCATATAACAGCAAACAAACAAAAAAACAAATTTATATCCAGAAAAAATACTAACTTGGAAGCCAGTCATTTTAACAATACAGAAAACGGGTGTAATATTTATAGTAAGAAGATTTTGAAAAATACATCAGAGTGAATGAGACTTTTAATGAGAGATTGTGGAGTGAAAACAGCGATTTACAAAAGAATACATACATTTTCGCAATAATGCATCACATGTAATTATGTTATGCTGAACTTGAAAATTTCGAGCACTAGTAGAACGTGGAAAATCAAGATACAATTCACATAATACCGTATTTCACTTAACTATGAAAACTTATTAATAGTGTATATACAAAATAACAGTCTATTAACATTAAACATGCTTGGTTTAACCCTTTGAGTGGCAGTGGTCAGCCAGACTGACCACCTCTTAAAATCAAAATTTTGCTTTTTAAAGCCAGTTTTAGGTCATAGAGTGGCAGTTGTGAGCAGCACTAACCACCTAGGGTAAATCCTTTTTAAAAACAACATCAGTAGTATGTAATGCGTCATTTGGCGTCAATTGAACGTCATCAGTGGCGCAGTGGCGTTAGAGAACAGTGGTGGAAAGTGGATCCTAATCCTATTCCAAATCCTAATTCGAATCTTATTCCAAATCCTATTTTGAATCCTACTCTAAATCCTATTTCTTATCCTAATCCTATTCCTAATCCTAAAAAAGTCAGTGATTCTGAGTTTGACTCCTGCTTAAGGTAGTGTAAATCCTAATCCTTAGATGGTGATCCTGAGTTTTACTCCTGCTCAAGGTAGTGTAAATCCTAATCCTAAGACCGTGATCCTGAGTTTGACTCCTGCTCAAGATAGTGTAAATCCTAATCCTAAGAAAGTCAGTGATCCTGAGTTTGACTCCCATCCAAGACAGTATAAATCCTAACTCAAAAATAGTGATCTTGAGTTTGATTCCCACCCAAGACAGTATAAACCCTAACCTAAGAAAGCCAGTGGTCCTCAGTTTGATCCCAACCAAGACAGCGAAGCTGTAAATCCTAACCCTAAGAAATACAGTGGTCCAAGTTTGATTCCTACCCAAGACAGAAGCAAGAGTTTAATCCTAACCCTAAGAAAAACAGTGGTCCTGAGTTTGATTCCTACCCAAGACAGTGAAGCTGTAAAGCCAAACCCTAAGAACAGCATAAGTCCTGAGTTCATTTCTTGTCCAAGACAGGTATAAGATTTCAAACCTAACCCTACGAAAGTGGGTAATCCTGAATTTGATTCCCACTTAAAACAGTATAAATCCTAACCCTAAGAAAAAGAGCAGTCTTGAGTTTGATTCCCTTCCCAAGACAGAACCAAGACTTCAAAACGTAACATAAGATTATTTCAAAACATTCTGCAAGATTTTAAAGCAATAAAGTCAATCCGTGTCCTATTTTTAAGCACTCTGTAGAAAAAGCTGTCAAGCCTTTTCCTGGTTTTTAGTGCGCAATAGAAAAGTATTTTAACCAATATCCTGTTTTCAAGCACTCTGTAGAAAAACCTGTCAAAATATTTCCTGTTTTTAAGCACTCCATAGAAAAGTATTTTAACCAGTTTCCTGTTTTCAAACACTATGTAGAAAAACCTGTCAAAGCTTTTCCTGTTTTTAAGCACTCCATAGGAGAAAAACCTGTCAGAATATTTCCTGCAAAGGGCAAGTCAGGACACATCAGGTTTGTTGCGCAATAACTTTCCACAAGTATATAATCACATGGTTCTGGTGAATTGATTATTCTACTATAAAATCATTGAAGAAAGAAGAACTATTCAAGATGTTCAAGTGTGATATTTGCGAGAGTACTTTTACTAGAGAGCATGATATGCGCCGTCATAAGGAAAATGTACTTGAAAAAACAACTGGAGTTCATTGTAACAAATGCCAAAAAAGCTTTAGCAGAGTTGATAGTTTAAAAAGACACGAAAAAGTATGCTGCAAATGTCGTCGTTGCAACAAACAATTTGAGACTTTGAACTTGCTGAACAACCATCATTGTTTCATCAAGAAAGCACTCCCATGAAAATATGCAACTCTGTTGCAGTCAACAACGGTAAGTTTATATTTGATAAGCATTTTGTTTGTAACCTAAAAGATTGTTGTTTCTCTTAGATAGCGGTGAAGCAACCCCAAACCAGGCGCGACAAGAGGGGGGTCCAACCGGTGCACTGCACCGGGGCCCGTGAGAGTCGAGGGGGGCCGAGAATCATAATGAATGTCAAGGTTCACAATTGATTTCCAAAATAATATAGGCTATACATAGGCCTAGGCTACATTTTTTTATTTCAGCTCGGGATTTCAAAGAGATTTTTACACGTTGCGTTTCATTACCATCTCGTATCGTGTCGTTTTTCCTACGCTTGAACTTGCTGAATCAAAGTGCTGTGATTGATTCTTTTACGCCTGACTGATTTTCGTTGAATGTGGTTTATTACGCAAATACGTCATAATTACTCTTGCTGTCATTACAAAGTCGATTCTTCAGTAAAGCAATAGCGTGTGGATTTTTATAGAATAGCGGTTGGAGACGTTTTTTATCATATTCATTAATAGGCTATACAATAACGTTTTATAGTGTGAGTTTGTAAATCGGTAGTCGAAGACTTGTAATAAAAGTAACCTTTGTAAACACTGTTTTTTTCAATTTTTCTTGCAATTTAACAGGCGTTTTTAAGTATTAAATTTTAAGTGGATAAATTTTGCTATCTGACCATCAAAATGTATGTGCATAAATCCGGAGCACAAAAGAGGAAAGAGAAAAGGAAACGTGATGATAACGAAAGGAAAGGCTTACAGACACTGTTTCAATTTGGTATAAAAAAAGTCAAGATGATTTTAAAACATGCACAAATGCAGATTTGGTTGAAATGGAAAGTGACAAAAGGGAAAGCGACACTAGTAACCAAGACAGTCGTTGCAGAAGTGAGTCACAAGCTAATGAAGAGGCAAATTTAGAAGAATGCGCAAATCCTACAAACACAGTCGTTAATTCCGAATGTGAACCTGGTACAAGTGGCGTGTATGTACATTCAAAAAGTTGGGCAGACAGCGAACAAGAAGTTTCTGAGGCAAGTAAGTCGCCAGTAGAAGTTGTGGTTGTGGACAAATTGGATAGAAATAACACGGACGAGGCTGTCAGGTTAGATATTGGGTTTCTAACATCAGAAATTCCTTTTCAATCAGATATCGAGAAGTATGTCATAAAAGGTCATACTCACTTTCCTTTAACATTGCCTAATGACAGTAGTAATAGAGCATTTCCTAAAAGTGTATTAACGTCCAGAAATATTAATGGAGAAGAGAATAGACGAGACTGGCTTGTTTGGAGTCAGCATACAGAGTCGCTATATTGCTTTCCATGTCGGCTTTTTTGGAGCAGTGTTGGACACAGTTCATCTAAATCTGCATTAGCTACAGTCGGAGGGTGGCCAGCCAGCGCTCTGTGGCGGAAACTATGCAACAGGGTTCCTGAGCATGAAAGAAGTAATGGACATAGACAATGTTATTTAGCTTGGCGAGAGTTAGAAAGGCGTCTGTCATTGCAAAAAGGTATTGAAACTCTTTTAGAAAGATCAATTCAAGCTGAGTCGGAAAAATGGTATAACATTTTGAAAAGGATTATTGATGTCATTCTGTTTTTAGGAGAACGTGGTCTTGCTTTCAGAGGTTCTTCACAACGCGTTGGTGACTCAGACAATGGAAACTTTTTAGGCTTGATTGAGTTGCTTTCCCACTGGGACCCTATTTTAAAGGAACACGTGTTAAAGGTAGAAGAATCGCAGAAAAATGGTGATAGATTACAAGTGCATTATCTCTCGCCTGCCTCCCAAAATGAATTCATAAAGGAATGTTCTGATCTTGTGGAGCAGCGCATTATGGAAGAAAGGCAACTTGCAAAGTACTATGCAATAATTGTAGATTCCACACCAGATTCATCTCACGTCGAGCAAACAACATTCCTTTTGCGATATTTAGTTCGACATAAATCTCACTTCGAAATTGTGGAACGATTTCTGAAATTTGTTGATTGTAGCGACAAAACAGGATCTAACATCGCTGAAATGATTACTGAAACATTGGAAAGCCATGCTATCCCACTTTCTGAGTGCAGGGCACAAGGGTATGATAATGCGGCAAACATGTCAGGCAAATACAAAGGTGCACAAGCAATAATAAAAGAACAGAACCCTTTGGTTATATTTTCCCCTTGTGGTTGCCACACACTTAATTTATGCGGTAACGACGCTGCTGCATGTATTCCAGAAGCAAGTACCTACTTTGGAACTATACAAACAATATATACATTATTTAGTTGCAGCCCTAAAAGGTGGGAAATATTAACAACGCGGATTGGTGTTTCGCTTCATGGCATATCTGGGACTAGATGGTCCGATAGAGTAGAGAGTGTAAAACCATTTGTAGCTCACCTCCCAGGCGTAAGATTAGCCTTGGAAGGCCTACTGGAACTGAACATCAGTTCAAAAACTAGGAACGAAATCCATGGAGCTTTATGTTATGTCAAGTCCTTTACCTGCATTATAATGTCAATTGTTTGGCACAGAATATTGGTTCCAATTGACATTTGTAACAAAATCATTCAAGGTAATGGTGCAACGGTGGACATGGAAGTCGCAAACCTAGAAAGCTTGCTTCAAGAACTATTGACTCTTCGAGACAGTTGGGAGGCTGTGTGGAATGAAGCAAAGCTTGTCGCGTCTAGCTTACAGATAACAGTAAAAATGTTTCGAGAACGTAATACCTCTGCCAGAAAAAGAACAAGATTTCAAAACGAGAGTACGAATGAGGAAAGTGTGCATCAAATCAACGAAACAGATGAATCCATCGAGGAAGCTTACTTCCGAAAAGATATATTTTATGTAGTTTTAGATAATGTTATTGGAGAGCTTACAATTCGATTTAATGCAGCTAAACAGATTTTGGATACCTTTGGCTTTCTTTGGAACTATCAAAACATGACAAAAGACGAGCTGACTTGCAAAGCAGTTAAACTTGCAGAGAGGTATTGCAAAGATATCAGCAAAGAAGACCTTGTCCAAGAAATTAATCACATATCAATGGTTCACAATGCTAATTTTGACAAAAAACAGTTGAATGCGTTGGATCTATTAAATGCTTTAGTCGAGCACAAATTAGAAACCATATTTCCAAATTTGATTATCAGTTTGAGGATGTTCCTTACAGCACCAGCCACAATAGCATCGGCAGAAAGAAGCTTCAGCAAACTGAAGCTTATCAAAAACCATCTCCGGTCCACCATGGGCCAGGATCGCCTCACCCATTTGGCTCGGCTCAGTATTGAGTCTAACATTGCAAAACAAATAAACTTCGACTGTGTAATTCGCAGTTTTGCTAAGAAAAAGGCACGCAAGGCAGCATTGTTTTCATATAGTAAATAAATTTGCCGTCTCTTTGTTCTACCATTTGCTCGCATTCTCCACCTTACCTTCTGTAAATTTAGCCAGCACGCATTCAGAAAACACCTAATCGTTTCTCTAGCTAGAATTAAATGACCTACAGCGTAGCCTACTCTATGTATGATTTTAACATTGTCATAAACTCTGATTCAGTTGCACATTTTTGCACTGCAACAATACTGAGATGTTCGTCAAAAATTTTTATACACATTGCTGGCTTCTTCAAACGTAACCGATAGCATACGACAAAGCAACTAAACCAAAGAAGAATGTCGGAAAGGGGGCCCAGAAAACATCTTGCACCGGCACATTTTTTTTCTCTCAACGGCCCTGCCCCAAACAAAAAGACAAAAATTGATTCTTCTAAGAGTACCAATGGTAAGTTTTTATAGAAAGCGAATTAATTTTTAAATAATTTTTGTTTTTGTTGTAGAACCTCAGAATTCTACTAAGGGTTCAGTTAAAGCTGAAGAGTTAAACTCAAACGGAAAGTTTTGATAAAAAATTTTTGTTTTAAAGCTAACGTCGGTTTTGTTAGACCGGTCACAAACTGATACCTCGCCGGAAAATTCATCAAAAATTCCGGCTGAAAATTCGGTCGAGGTTTCACACGGTAAGTCTATTTTTACAATTTGATTTTGAGATACTATAAATTCTATTTTTTGTAGAAATCATAGAGGACCAAACCTGTGACAACTAGCAATGGTACGTTTTTTGTATAAAAGAGTTTGATTTAAAATTAATGTTGTTTTTTCTTAGAAACACAAAACAAATCAATCAACAAAAAAAGTTTGAAACAAGACCAAAAGGATTTTTACGAACCAGATGAGATCAACACTCTCATGAGAAAACACCGGACCAGTATCCGGACTTTCTATAAAAAACGGAAAGTGCAATCAATTTTTAATTTTTTATACAATCAAGATCTGAAAGTATTAATTCCAAAAATTGTTAATCAAATTTTACAACTTCAATTCAATCGTTTTAAATCAAATTACAGTTTTGCTTATATTTTAAGAAATATTAGTAATGAAGAATTACTGTATTACCATGCGTCTTATAACAATAATGTAATGATGTCTACTGCGCGTTTAATCAGCGATTGTGTTGGCGGAAGAATCTTTTTCGATAAAATTAACCGCCCTGATACCAAGAGGAAAGTAGTAGACATCCCCAACATTACCTTTTATGTAAACCACATAAAAGATGCCCCTCTTGGTGCCCCAATTTCTCTTCCATATTACATAAAAAACAACCATGGTTTACGAAATGTAAGTGCTAGTGACAACTTGTGTTTTTTCCGTTGTTTGGCAGCGCACCAAGGTGCAGACCCTCGCCGGTGAAAACAACCTGCCAAAAATTTGTTTCGTAAATATTGTATTCATTTTGGTGTCGTGCCTGCACATTTTTCGGGTGTTCAACTTTTTCATTTTATCCACTTAGAGGATTTTTTTGAACTGAATCTCTTTGCGTATGAGCTTGACAGTAAGGTTGCCAAACTGGTCCAGCGTAGCCGCGAGTTCTACAAGGAGACAATGCGATTGAACGTTTACGAAAATAATCGAAGTGTGATTGTAAATTTTGAACACTACTGCGGTGTGTACCAATGCATACACTGTGATAAGCTGTGGTATCGAAACTGCGACTATTATCGTCATACCAAAAGTTGTACCACCACGGTGCGTGAGGTTTCCTGGTGGCATTCACAAAAATCCTGCCACTATTTTTGAAAAATTGGAGGAAATAGGGATTGTTGTACACCACTGTGACCGTCATTTTCCCTTCTTCGCGTGTTATGATTTTGAAGCGTATTTTTCCAAAAAGCAAATTACTATAGTTTCATGTTGACTTTGGATGCTTGTCACATCCCTTTGAGCGTTGCAGTAGCGAGCAACGTCTCTGGCTACGAATCGGGTGTTTGTTTTGTCACGGAAGAGAGTGAAGAAGAGTTGGTACAAAAGCTAGTTGATTATTTGGAGAGCCTATCAGAAGTTTCTTATAAGTCGCTTCTAGAAAAATTTCATTTCGTGTTTGAGCAGTTGGAAAGGAGTAAAAATGTAAGAAAAGAAAATTTTTTAAATGAATTTAACTGTTATTGTAAGGAATTGGTTGTACTTGGTTTCAATTCGGCTTCCTATGATTTAAACCTTATTAAACCCACATTAATTCAAATTCTTTTAAAAGACATCCAATTTGTAATTAAAAGAACCAACAGTTATCTTTGCTTGAAAACATCCAAATTAAGATTTTTAGACATCAAAAACTTTTTGGCCCCCGGTTTTAGTTACCGCAAATTTTTGGTAGCTTATGGGGCAGAACTCAGAAAGTTTTATTTTCCGTATGAATCTGTGACTGATCTCGATAAATTAAAAAGTGGATTGCCCGAACACAGTGTTTTTTATTCTTTTCTTTCCAAATCGAACATCACCCAAGAAGAATACAATCTGGTGGTAAAAAATTGGATGGAAAAAGGATGGAGCTCCCTACGTGAGATGCTCATTACTACAATGTTCTGGATTGGGTTCCTTTTATTCAAGCAGTTCAAAAGTTGCTCCGACCTTATCTGCAACAAGGTTTGGATATATTTAAAACATCTTTTTCGGTTAGTGGAGTGGCCAAGCTGCAAATGATGAAGAAAATTGAAAAAAAATGCTTTCTTTTGTTTGTTTCCCAAGCGGCATGGGGATCTGTACAAAACCCTTCAATCTCAATTGACAGGTGGGTTGTTTGATTTTCTGCCGCCTTGCGATTTCGGGAGAAACCAAAATCCGCTCCCACGAAATAGACAATGCCGAAATTGTCAAAAAAGTGCTCGGTTTGGACGCCAATTCTCTTTACCTTTACGCTATTCCTCAGAATAACCCCACTGGTTATTTTTGTCGCTACAAAGAAGATTTTCGGCCTGACCCCTGCTCCAAATTCGGATATCAATCCTATCAGTGGTTAAGTTTTGTCGCATACAAAGAAAAAACATTTTTGCAAACACGTTTCAATATGGGAGAAAGAAGAGTAAGTATAGTTTGCCAGTGGACGGTTACTCTGAGGAACGAAAAACCGTGTATCAATTTCTTGGTTGTTTCTTTCATTCTTGCGATCGATGCAATACCAACCGAAATGCTGACGGCAGTTTAGAAGAGACACATCCCCTGAAAAACATTCCTCATGAGGATATTCGGAAAGAAACAGCAGATAATAGAAAAAAGTTGGAAGAAGAAGGGTTTCGGGTGGTAGAAATGAGGGAGTGTGGATGGTTGAAGATAAGAAAACAGCCAGAAGTTTCTTGTTTTCTAAAACTGCTAAAATCAATAACACCCAAAAATTGACTTTTGAAAAAATAGTAGAAGGCATTCGAAACGAAACACTCTACGGTTTTCTTATCGTTGACATTCACACTCCCAACAAATTAAAAGAAAAATATAAAGACTTTCCTTTAATTACGAGGGTCAGTCAAAAAGTAATGAGCCCTGTTAACTTTAACCGCTTTAACCTTCATATTTTTTCTAGAAATTTTAAGGGTGTTTAGTAAATTTACTGCTTTAAAGATAAATTGTAAAAAAAAATTGTTTCAACGTGTCCACTTTTGGTATTGTGTTTTGGAAATGACGTCATCACTGGATGTCCGTCAGAAGCAGAGAGCTGTGATTGAATTTCTTGTTTCGGAAGGGGAGCCACCAAAACAAATTTTCGAAAGATTGGTAAATGTTTATGGAGATGCTTCATTAGCCTACAGCACTGTGAAAAAGTGGGTATCCAGGATTAAACACGAAGAAGATGATCCAAGTTTGAGTAGCCTCCAGGACAGACCAAGAAGTGGAAGACCATCTTCTGCAGTCAATCCTGGAAACAATGATAAGGTTGAGAAATTGATTAGAGATGATCGCAGAATCACTATTGATGACATTGCTGAACGTGTTGGAGTTAGCCATGGAAATGCTGTGAATATTGTTAATGAGCTAGGCTTTGCAAAGATTTGCGCCAGATGGGTTCCGAGGCAACTTTTGGATTTTCACAAGCAAGCCCGTTTTGAAGCTTGTTCGGAGCTTATTGAGTGTCACAGAAGTGACAAAACTTTTTTCAGCCGTATAGTGACAGGAGATGAAACCTGGGTTTATCACTATGAACCTCTGTCGAAAAGATCATCCATGGAATGGCGTCACCCCACGTCCCCAAGAGCCAAGAAATTCAAAAGTCAACGTTCAGCTGGAAAAATTATGGCGACTGTGTTTTGGGACATTGAAGGAGTGATACTGGTAGATTTTATGCCTAAAGGTACTACCATCAACTCAGATGCTTACATTGACACTTTACGCAAACTGAAAGCGAAACTGAGAAGAGTACGACCTCACCTGGACATGTCTAAGGTCTTGCTGCAACACGATAACGCCAAGCCCCATACCAGTCTCAAAACTCGTGAAGTGATTGCTTCTTTTGGATGGACGACGGTAACCCATCCCCCATACTCACCCGACCTGGCACCATCTGACTATCATCTTTTTGGACCATTGAAAGAAGGAGTTAGGGGGCAGCACTTCACTAGTGATCAAGAAGTCAAGCACGCTGTAAGAAACTGGTTAAAAATGCAGCCTGCTGACTTTTACAAGGCTGGCATAGTGTCCCTTGTTCATCGATGGACAGTTGGAATTGAAAAGTGCGGAGATTACATTGAAAAGTAGAACTGAGATCTCCTATCCCTGGGCTTTCTTTTGATGTATGACTTTTGATTTTATTGCAACAAATATGGCCAGGAGAGACTTGGGCTCATTATTTTTTGACTGACCCTCGTATAAAGAACAGTTTCATTTTTCGGGAAGACATTGGTGCCTATATGCAAAACGTGGCAGAGGAGCATAACCTTTTAAAAAATGAACAAAAATATTTAATCAGTAGTTACTTTGCAGAAAAATTTTTAATTAACTCGGAAATGGCCAAATTTTGCCTAGAAATGGGATTAAAAATCACCAAAATTTATGAATTCATCGAATTTTTTCCACAAAAATGTTTTGCTCCTCTGGCACAAGAAATTGTAAACTCCAGAAGATTGGCCGACACAGATAAATCCAAAACAGTGATAGCTCTTACCAATAAACTAACTGGGAATTCTCTCTATTCTGCTAGTCTATTAAATAAGGAAAAGCACAGAAATATTATATACAATTCGGAGGAAACAGTCAACAAAACCATCAACGATCCTCGTTTCATTCATTTGGATAAAATTAAAAAGGATGTTTATGAAGTAAAAAGTTTAAAGAACAAAATTGTGAATGATCTCCCTATCCAAATTGGACTCAATGTATATCTAAATTCCAAACTCCACATGTTAAAATTCTTTTATCTATTTCTCAAAAAATACATTCCGGATCGTCATTGTGAGAGACCGATACCGACTCTATTTATTTTAGTATTAGTAAAGAAAATCTGGATGACTGCGTTCCTCCCCATTTAAAACCCAATTATTTTCGTGACAAGTTAAAGTGGTTGACCTCCGAAGTGTGTCCTAGCCACGAGGAACCCTTCATCCAGTGTAAAATCAAAAACAAAGAGTGGGACACACAACCTTGTTGCTCTTCCTTTGAAGCCTTTGACAAAAGAACATTAGGTAAAATGAAGGTGGAATATGAAGCAAAAAAACAAGTTTGCCTTGCTTCCAAATCTTATTTTTGCCAAGGAGAAACGAACAAACAAGTCCGTAAAGGGGTTCGAAACACTGAATATCAAACGTGTGGCTACACATACATTCAAATTATGCTGCTCGAGACATCTATAGCTGTGACGAGACGGGATTATACAGGGTGAGTCACGGGAAATAGATGTTTTTAGAACGCCCCTTGCTCTTCTACGTAGAGTAAGTGGTTAGGGAGTGAGGAAAATAGTCTTTAAACCTAGTGTACTTAAGATGCCGTTTAGTTTGTTGTTATTTATTTATCTTTTACGTTAATTTTTGTATTTGTTAGTCATTAATTTTGAATTGCTTTTCTTTTTAGTTTTCCTTTTAATTTTAAATTGATTTTAAATTGCTTTCCCTCATGCTACCGTGGAGTCTTGAACACCGTATGTTTGCTTATGACACCTACGTAAAAAATGGTGGATCAGTGACAGAAACCCAACGTTTCTTCAAGCGAAGATTCAACATCGGTCGTCACGGTAATGTACCAAGCCGCAATTTCATTCTTAGGTGGGTTAATGCATTAAGAACGACTGGTTCATTATTGATAACCAAACCACCCGGCCGTGCCAGAACCGCCAGAACACCAGGAAACGTGGATCGAGTGAGAGAAGCAATCACCCGAAGTCCCAGGCGCTCTGATAGGCGACACTCTGCAGAACTGGGAATAAGTCAGAGCACTTTGCAGCGAATCTTACATAAAGACCTAGCCTTTCAACCATACAAAATTATGACTGTCCAACAATTCAATCCGCGGGATTACCAACAACGCTTGTCTTTTTGCCAAACAATGCTCGACATTTTTGAACACGAGGATTTGACCCTAATAATGAGTGATGAAGCCCATTTTCATCTAAATTGTACAGTTAACAAGCAGAACTTTCGATACTGGGCTTCAGAAAATCTTCGTGAATTACACATAAGCAACCACTACACAGCCCAAAAGTAACTGTTTGGTGTGGTTTGGAAAAGTGCGGGATATTTGGTCCATACTTTTTCGAAGAAGGAGAAGAGACAGCAACAATTACTTCAGACCACTATATTCGAATGTTTGAAAACTGTTTCGTTCCCGAGTTTCGCAGACGAAGAATCAATAGGGCATCAATGTGGTTTCAACAAGATGGGGCCACTGCTCATATAGCGAGAGCGTCCATGACTGCTGTTCAAACTGCATTCCCTAATCATGTCATTTCACGCTTTGGAGATCTCCCGTGGCCATCCGCGATCACCCGATCTTTCCATGTGCTATTTTTATTTGTGGGGATTTTTAAAATCACGCGTTTATGCTGGGAAACCCCGCACACTTGGAGAATTGAAGACTGCAATACGTGAAAATATCCAAGAAATAGGTGAAGAAACTTTAGTGAAAGTGGAAGCTAACTTTAGAAAGCGGCTTCAAATGCTCGTGAAAAGGGCCATCATTTGTCAGACATAATTTTTCATCCTAAATATTCCATAATGGCATGGTTTAGTGAATGTTTTTATGTACCGTGGAATGGGGTGAATAGGAACATGGGGGTGAAAAGGAACACTTTTTTGGAATGAAATAGTTTTGCATCAGTCTTTTTGTGTTTATTATAATTTTAGGAATTTTACGTGTTATTTTATTTAGGGAGTTATAAGGTATAAATCAATGTTAACTTCGCACATATAGCTATTTTACTTAAGTTCGAAATTAGCTGCATCTAAAGAGCTTGAAAAAGTGCTAATTCACAAAGCGGAAAAAACTTTGGTCTCCCAGAAGCGGTCACGTGACTTGGATCATTGACACATCCATAAAGACTTCTAGCCTGGTAAGTAGTTTACTTTCTTCCATCTTATTTTGTTACAATTCAAATAGGTAAGCAATAAGCTGAACTTATTGAAGTCTGACACGATTATTTTAATTTTTAGGGGTGAATAGGAACATCATGCCTCGCGAATATAAGCCAGATCCTCGAGGAAAGCAGTACAAAAAACACACTGCAGAGGCGATTAATAGAGCTTTGGCAGATCATCGGCGTGGTATGTCCTTCCGAGGATGCTCCAAAAAGCATGGAATTCCGATAGCTGTATTGTGCAGAAGGGCACAAAACCCACGCATGAAATCCCAGGGGGGGCAAACTGCACTAAAAAAAGACATCAAGGAATTTATGGCCCAAAGAATTGCAACTTGTGCATCTTGGGGGTTCCCGCTAGACAACAACGATGTACGGTACCTAGTTAAAGGATACCTTGACAAACGTGGCTTGACCCTTTCGAGATTCACAAACAATACACCAAGTAAAGACTGGGTGAATTCTTTTGTGAAGAGAAATGAGAATATCATTTCTCATAGAATTTGCCAAAACATTAAACCGTCTAGAGCAGTGGTTCCCAAACTGGGGTCCGCGGACCAGATGGGGTCCGTACAGTAGTTTCAGAGGGTCCGTAGTCCGCTATCTGAAACACATACGAATTGCGTTGTTGCCGTATAGCGGCTATACGGCTTTTTAAAATGACGCTTGTGACATCATAAAGCATCTATTATGCTGTACTACCTGACGCCACACTATCAACGAATGGTTCGCATTAGTCAGAGAGTTGTTAACATTAGAATTGTGACGCAACAACGCAATTCTTATGTGTTATCTATAACTTCACAGTTGAGTAATTTTACCTTTCTTTTCGGTTGTTATTACAAGCACATTACGCAATAAGTTGAGAAGTGCATGTGAGGACGGAAGAGCAATGAAAGCAGCAATCTTTAGTTGAGAGTAAGACAAGTCAATTTGTACGAAGTGTTGTGTAGATTATATAATAGTAATTAATTATTTTGTAAATTTTGCTGCAGAATGGTAGGGGTGAACAACTCCGTGGTAGGGTTGAACAAAAGCAAAAACGTTTAAGAAGCACTGTTGTCAGGTTGTAGCAGACTAAGTTAGTAGTATTTACTAATGTTTTTACTAATGTTTTTCAGTATATTACATTATCAGTATTGTAAGATTATTATTACAAATGCCTCCTAAAAAGAAATTTAGATATGATGATTCATTTATCCAATTTGGGTTTATCGTGATAAAATCTGGTGGAGAAGAAAAACCACAGTGCGTTTTGTGCAATAATGTTTTGGCAAGCTCTTCACTTAAGCCATGCAAGTTGAAGAGACACTTGGAAACTAACCATTCTAGTTTGCAACACAAAGGTGTAGATTTCTTCAAACGCCATGGTGAAAATTTAAAAAAATCCAGGTTGGATGACACAGGAATGTTTTTCAAGGAAATAGCAGCTGGTTTGAAAGCCTCTTATGAGGTTTCAAGAGAAATAGCCATTGCAAAAAAGCCACACAACATTGGAGAACAGTTAATTTTGCCTTGCTGTAAAATTATAATGTCAAACCTTCTGGGAAATTCTGAACTTGAAAAACTAAAACAAGTGTCCTTATCAGACAACAGTGTTAGTAGGCGAATAGCTGACATGTCAAATAACATTCTCTTACAAGTGGTCTCAAAGATGCGCAATTCAAATTTTAAATTTTTTGCGATTCAGCTTGACGAAACAACAGACGTTGCTAATCTAGCTCAACTTTGCGTATATGTGCGCTACGTACATGAAAAACATTCGGAAGACGAATTTTTGTTCTGCGAACCTCTTGACACAACTACAAAGGGAAAAGATATATTTAACAAAGTTGACAGTTTTTTTCGGACTCATGATCTACGATGGGAGCACGTGATTGGTGTTTGCACTGATGGTGCTCCAGCAATGCTGGGATGTCGCTCTGGTTTCCAGACTCTGGTCAAAGAAAAGTCCCCAAATGCAATTGGCACACACTGCATTCTCCATCGTCAAGCGTTAATGGTCAAAACGATGCCCGACAAGTTGTCATGCGTTCTTACCACTGTAATTAAAGCAGTGAATTTTGTAAAAGCGAATGCACTTAATTCCCGTCTTTTTCAAGAATTGTGCAAAGAAAGTGATTCTGCATTTCAAAATCTTTTGCTTTATACACATGTCAGATGGCTGTCAAAGGGAAAAGTCCTGAAAAGAGTCTTCTTTCTAAGGAACGAAATACAAGAGTTTTTAAGAGAGCGAAAACCAGAACTACACAATAACTTTTCTGACAATAGTTTTTTGATACTTCTTGCATTTTTGGTTGACATTTTTGAATCTGTCAACCGCGTCAATCTGGGTCTGCAAGGAAAAGAAATAAACGCTCTTCACTCCCATGAAAAGTTGACAGCTTTTAATACAAAAATAGGGCTGTGGGGTTCCAAATTGGAAAAGAAAAACTTTGCCCCTTTTCCAGAGCTTAATCAGTTTTTGGATGATAACGAACTTGAAGCAAGTGATGATATTATCGAAGTGATGAAACAACACGTATCCATTCTTGGTGAAGAGATCTCACATTATTTTCCCAATTTACAGGAAGTTGACAAATTGAACCTTTTCATTAACAAACCATTTACACTCAAGTTGGATGATTTACCTTCAGAATCGAATGAAATTCAAGAAGAATTTATTGATATGATTAACGATGGTGGTGTAAAACTTCTTCACCGAGAAATGTGCTGCACTGACTTTTGGATAGAAATGGGACAGTCCTATCCAAATCTTTCCAAGATGGCTCTAAAATTCCTCATTCCTTTTGTAACTACTTATGAGTGTGAGGCAGCGTTTTCCACTCTACTCAATATGAAAAACAAATACAGAAACCGACTGGATGTAGTACACGACATGAGAGTTGCGCTGTCTAAAACCAAACCAAACATTGACGACATAATTGCAGCAAAACAAGTGCACCCATCCCATTAAACGCTTACTGTATTTGATAGTTTTTGCTTTTCTTTCATTGGTGTAGTTATGGCATTTTCCTATAGAATAGCGTTCTTTGATTTTTAAAGGGCCGCGAAATATCAAAATAACTGCAAAAGGTCCGCCAGGCTAAATTTTTTAAAAAGTTTGGGAACCGCTGGTCTAGAGCATCGTTGTCGTCAGTGTTTTTTTTAAGGCGTTTTGAGGAACCGAAACGGTCTCTCAAAATTGTCCAGCGGTCTCTCAAAATCTGCTTCTACAATAGTGTAAACAAAGCTAAGTACGCTCAGGAACAATAGGAAAAAAATTAGCGGTCTTTCAAAATTGCTTAGAGGTTCCTCAAGCCAAACCTTAAAAAAAATACTGGTTGTCGTCATCAACTATAAAGGAGTTCATTGCCAATCTTGCTGAAACTTTAGATGGTGTTCCTCCATCTAACATCATGAACTATGATGAGACAAACCTGCAGGATGACCCGGGAAGAAAAAAAGTGATTTCGAAAAGAGGAATTAAATACCCGGAACGGGTGATGGACTTTAGCAAGTCGTCCATTTCGGTCATGTTTGCAGGTTGCGCCGAAGGAACTCTGCTTCCTCCGTATGTCTGCTACAAGGCTACACATTTATACGATGCATGGACAGTTGGTGGTCCTCCAGGAACAAGGTACAATCGATCGGCATCTGGCTGGTTTGAAATGCCGACGTTCGAGGATTGGTTTGAGACAATCGCATTACCTTACTTCTCAAAGCTAGAAGGGAAAAAAGTATTGATCGGCGACAACCTTAGCTCTCACTTATCTGTGGAGGTGGTTAGAAAATGTGAATTGAACCAAATCTTGTTCGTTTTTTTGCCGCCGAACTCTACACACATTTTGCAACCTCTAGACCAGTGCTTCTTAAACTGGTGAATGGTTCACCCCAGAGTGAATAAAATTTTTGCAGGGGTGAACCAACCAAAAGGGGTGAATAAGGGTGAACCGTCAGGTGATCAAACAGAAGTGATGCAATTACTTCTGTTTTCGTAAATCATTGCTTTCGTACTGTAATTATTGATAATTTTTAGATAAAAAAACAGCAGTATGTCTAAGAAATATGTTCAGAAAATACTTAATTTCGGTGCATGCAGTAATGACATTGAACCAGAAAGGCAACCAAGGCCAGCTGCATCTGCGTTAGAGTTAAAAAAACCTACTCCAAAGAGGAAAGTTGGTAACGAGAATACTAAAGTGAAAAGACGAAAATGGGATGATAATTATATCAAATATGGCTTTTTTCTACCCCAAAGTGAAGAAACCAGCCTTGTGCCATCTGCTCAATGCATGTTTTGTAGTGCAACATATCGCAACAGCTGTTTAGCTCCTTCAAAACTACGCAATCACTTGCAAACCAAACACGCCATACATCAAAACAAGTCTGTGCAGTTTTTCAAGAACCAACATGACTACTTATACAAGCAGCAGAGTGCTCTTAAATCATTGGTTAGAAACACCTCAGCCAACACAAAACCTTTGCTTTTTTCTTCTTTTCAAATAGCGCATGTGCTTATGCAACAAAAGAAGCCATATAGCGAAGCTGAATCAGTTATCAAGCCATGCTTGAAGATTGTAGCAAATTTGTGTCATGGGGGAAAGCAAGCTGTAGATAAAGTGGAACAAATACCATTGTCCAATGATACAATGGCAGTTCGAGGTTCCATGATTGCTGAAGATATCAAGCAGCAGTTAATTGCTAAACTGAAAAAAGCACCCTGCTTTGCATTGCAGTTGGACGAAACCACAGATATTAAACACGATGCCCAACTTATTGTCTATTGTCGGTTTCCAGACAAAAGTGTTAAGAAAATTGTTGAACACTTCTTGTTCTGCCTTCCGGTTGGTGTGCAGACTACTGGGGAATTTATTTTTTCTAAGCTAGACGAATTTTTTCAAAATGAAAATTTATCGTGGCAGAACTGTGTTGCTGTAACTACAGATGGTGCAGCAGCTATGACAGGAAAACACAGAGGTGCTACTGCACTGATCAAACTTAGGTCCCCAAAGTGCAAGCTTTTACACTGCATTCTACATCGTGAAGCGTTAGCTTCAAAGAAACTGAGAGCACATTCCTCTGATAAGGCGAGTGAGCTTGATAAACTGATGAGTGATGTGGTGAAGATTGTCAATGCTATTCGTCCTAAAGCAAAAACAAGTCGATTGTTTTCTAAACTTTGCGATGAAATGTCTACAGATCACAAAACTCTGCTTCTACATAGTGAAGTTCGATGGCTTTCACGAGGAAAAGTTCTTCAAAGAGTTTTGTTGCTGAGAAATGAACTGTATGAATTTTTAAAATCTCGCAATGATGAAAGTGGATTACTTTTTGAAGATGATATTTGGATATCGAAATTGCATTACATGGCATCAGTCTTTAATCATTTAAATCAATTAAATTTGTCACTTCAAGGTAAAGGTGGAGACATCTTTGATGTCTCAGGGAAAATAGAATCCATGAAATTGAAGATAAAAACGTGGCAAAGCAACGTTGGCAAAAACAATCTCTCAAACTTTCCGAATTTGGAAAACTATATGAAAGAATGCAACTGGGAAGATAATGCACCAGAGCTTGAAAATAGGATAACAACTATAATACTGGACCATTTGCAACTCCTAAATGAAAATTTCGAAATGTATTTCCCAACAAAACTGCATCAAGACTTGGAAAAGGAAATGTGGATAATAAATCCTTTTATTGCTGATCATTTGTCCCAAACAAACCTTGGAGACATGATAGAAACACTGTTGGAGTTACACAATGATTTTTCTCAAAAATCTTTCTTCAAAACACATCCCTATTATGGCAATTATTGGGTCAGCTTGCTCGAATTCCCTGAGTATAAGACGATTGCTCTAAAAGCCTTGCAGGAACTGGTGCTCATGCCTACTACTTACTTGTCAGAAAAAGGATTTTCATGCCTAGTGGAACTGAAAACTAAAAAGAGAAATGCACTGAAATGTGTGGACTCATCGATGAGAGTGGCATTAGAAGGACTGATTCATCCACGATTTGAAAAACTAGTTGCGAAAGTTCAGGAGCATCCAAGTCACTAGTAAACAATTTACTGCAGTAAATCGACTACTGAACTGTTGTTTTTTTGCTTATTGTAATAGTGAAGTTGGTTTGCAATGAGTGCATAAGTACAAAAATTTGGTGACTGTCTTTTGTGCTTTTTAGCTTTATATCTCGACTCGAGAAATTGTAGATTTGCAATGGTAAAACTTAGCTTGAGTTTATCATAACATGGGACAAGGGTAAATGAAATCTGGAGATGGATGCTAGGGGTGAACAAAACCAAAAAAGTTTAAGAAGCACTGCTCTAGACGTTTCGTTTTTTCGTCCAATCAAAAAGGCATGGAGAAAATTTCTAGAGGACAAGAAAAGAAGCTGTCGTGGAAAGCCATGCAGTCTTGCGAAAGACTCATTCCCATTACTGCTCAAATCCTTGTACAAAGAAGTGTACACCAATGCTGCCTCCAACATAAAAGCAGGTTTCGAAAAATGTGGTTTGTTTCCATTGAATGTGAGGAAGCCGCTTGCAATGCTTCCTCATGATTCCACAGCACCGGTACCGGTACACGATGAACTTGCAGTCGATTCTACTTCTGCGATGGATAGCAGCTTAGTTTCAATATTGAAAGAAATGCGTTATGGAGATACCAGCAGCGCAAAACCAAAAGTCCAGAGAAAAAAAAAGCTGCAAGTGGAGCCAGGAAAGAGTGTTGGTTTGGCTGATTTTCCATCAACATCTGGTGAAGCGTGCTTTGAAGAAAATGACCCAATAGAAAATAACAGTCCCGGCAATGAAGAAGATTCCAATTTTTCCATAGGGAATTTTGTAAAGTTCATCTACGAAGGTGAATTTTTTCCAGGGCAAATTGTGTCTGTAGAGGAAGATGGCTGCATGATAAAGTCTATGACCAGAAGTGGTTTTAATTGGAGGTGGCCTCAACATGAAGACGTTATGCAATACCCGTTTTCTGACATTAAACAAAAAATTGCTCCTCCGGTGCCAAGAAAAAGAGGAGCTTTTTCTGTACCAGAACTGGATGAGATCTGGGGGCATTCGTGAACATGACATGGACATTTAAACTCTATTTTGACTTTGATTGTTTATTGTTTTAAACATTAAAATTTCGTTGCAATTGTATTTATTTGCTTTATTTTTGCGCCCCCGTGCGATTATTGTTGCTTCAACGAAAAGCCGCACGACTAAAGTTGTTCCTATTTACCTTCTGACTGGGTATATTTAAAAAATACGGTTTCTTATCAATATGTTCCTATTCACCCCAAAATTGGGGGTGAATAGGAACACGACATTTTCGTAAATAACACCAAAACTAAAAAAAAAAACTTTTTTTCCGTTTACATCTCTTGCGAGTGCGATTCCAAATAACGTAACATATCAACATTATTCCTCTCTTCCGTATTTTAAAAATGACGTTAAAAAATCAGTAAAAAGTGTTCCTATTCACCCCATTGTACGGTACATTATAAAATTTTTGTTAAAATATTCGCAGAGTTTTGTCTTCCTTAAAAACATCCGTTTCCCGTGGCTCACCCTGTATTTCCAAGCATTGCCAGAAGGGACAATGTGCTTCCGATCTGAGTTGTCCGGGAATAAAAAAGCAAAAGCACGATAACTTTTTTATTAGCAGCCAATATGAATGGTTCCGATAAAATAAAACTATTGGTAATTGAACAATCGGCAAAACCAAGATGTTTTAGAGGGGTGGCATCACTACCTGTCACCTACAAGGCAAACAAGAATGCATGGATTACGGAAGCAATTTTCCAAGACTGGTCAATGATTTCGAAAAACACATGCAAATGAAAGGAAGAAAGGTTTGTTTATTACTGAACAACTGCTCCGCTTAAAACATTAAAAAATCTCATTTGAAATATGTACAGCTAGTTTACCTGCCAGCAAACATGACTTTATCAATTCAACCCTTGGATCAAGGAATTATTCAAAATTTTAAACATTATTACAGACGAAGAATGCTGCAAAAAATACTTGTTATGACGATGCGGATGAAAAGACTACCGCAACGAACGTGGCACGTGCAATCACCGTTTCAGATGCCATAAATTTTATGAGCATTGCATGGAAAGATGTATCTACAGAAACGATTCAAAATTGTTTTTTTAGAGGATTGACACCTGCAGTGTCGAATAAACCTTTTCTTAGATTTTCTCCCCAAGACACCCCGACAACAATGACGTAAGACGCATACACAGATATAACTGGTACTGGACATCTAGTTTAAAATCTAGGGTCCCTGAATGGCTTTTTTCATATTAATTGTCACTTTTACATGATGATTTTTCTGTTATGTAGTGCATCATGGAAGGTGTTAGAGAACAAATCATTGCACCCAGGATTCATTTCCTGTCGTAACATGTCTTTTTTTATAGTTAAAAATAAAATTAAGTGCTTTTAAAAAATAGTTGAGATTACCAACAAGATGCAGTTCAGTGGTCAATACTAAGTTAAGGTGAAATAATTGTAATTTTTGGTGTAAGAGTTACAAGAAGAGTTACAATTTTATTCTATTGAATAAGATATTGAATAAGTTTTGAATAAGAGTTACAATTTTATTCTATTTGAATAAGATTATAAGAATAAGCTAAATGTTGCAAAAATTGTATAAATTGTTGCTAAATCTTGATAATAACACGACTGGAAACCAGAAAAACAATCAAAGCATTGGTAAAAAATTAAGTCAAGTTGACCAGGAAACTATTAAAAATGTTGTTAAATCTGTGTTAGCAGATTCAGATGTACGTACTACAAGAATCTACTATAAAAGAAAAATCTTGCAAAATACAACTGCTGCTTTATCAGATGACCATGGTCTGATTATACATCTTTGAAATCAGACTCAACTTTTATTGATGCACTAGCCACCAAAGTGACTACATCCTCACTAATGAATCTTTTATGCAGATTGTGTGATAGTCTAGAGTTGAGTCTTAAAAAAGAAATTAAAAGTTTGGAAAACCAAATTGATTACTTAAAATCAACCAGCAAAAATTTAGAAGAAATGATAAAAACTCAGCAGCAATACTCCAGAAGAAATTGCTTTATTATTCATGGCTTGGCTATTGAAAAAAAAAAAGAAAATACTGATAAAACTGTATTGGAGTTTTTTCAATCTAAATTAGGTATCAGCGCTAATGCAAAAGACCTTGATAGATCCCACCAATTGGGTTAGTGTTTGGAATAAACTGAAAATTTTTTTTAACAGGCTAAAGGTTAATTTTTGTAAAAATTAACCGGTTAATATATGTTGTGTTTGAATTCAGTTCTGCTCCAGTTATCAAAGTGACAAGACCTCTAATTTCATATTTGAAGTTTATTGCCAAAAATTGTATTAAAAGTCTGTTCAAAATCATAGAAATAATGGGAAAATTGTCAGCTTGGAAGCATTTTACAGCCATTGCTGGGGAAAACTCTGCAAAATGTGACATCTGTGGCCATGAAATCAAGACGTCAACTAGTGCTATGAGATATCACCTCATCCAAGTGCACAAAGTTTGTCTCCAAGCATCTGAGGATCAAAGTGAACAACCACCTTCCAAAAAGCCCCAACAATCTACAATTACTGCCTTTGCCAAGAAGCAGTCTGTTGAAGAATTGATGGCTGAAATGACTGCAATAGATGGGTTCACATTTCATGCAATTGCTAACAGCTCATTCATTCATAGATCGCTGACTTTGCAGGGATTGTAAGCTGAAATGACTGCAATAGATGGGTTCACATTTCATGCAATTGCTAACAGCTCATTCATTCATAGATCGCTGACTTTGCAGGGATTGTAAGCTCCTCATGACCCCAAAACTGTGACCAAGTTGGTGCTCAAGTTTGCCAATGACAAGAAATACGACATGGTCAAAGAAATTGAAGCAATGATTGAGTGTGGCAAGCAGCTTTCAGCATCACTTGATGAATACACTGTGATCAAAAACAGGAGGCTTGCCAGCGTGAATCTTCACTCCAAGAACAAATACTATAGCCTTGGACTGGTCAGCATTGGTGGATCTTTAACACGTTCAGCTCGTCCGCATTTTTGATGAAATGTTCCCCTGGGACGTAAGTTGCTATATAAGCTTTTCGATGTCTAGACATTAATCTAGTAGCGGTAACACGTGCTAGTTGTAGAATCAGCGCAGAAATAGTGTGATATTTTGTGTGTCAGTCCGTGGTACACGACGTGTATTTTGCAGTTTTTAATATTTTAGATGTCGTGTACCACGGGTGGTACACGATATTTTTTTTTTAAATATTTGACCAAAGTATCATTTCAAATTGCAGATACCTTCTAATAAAATGAATAGTTCAATGTTTTATGGTCAAAAAAATTCAAGAAGTGAAGCTGATGAAGACAAGGCGGAGAGCACGTCCTCAGACCTTGGCTTATCCGACTCATCTAAGGAGTATGAACCTATTTCTGAACCTGCTGACAGTGATAGCAGTTCGTCTGTAACTGTTGAGAGTGAAAGTGAAGAGGAAACGAGCAGTGATTGTATTCCTGTAGCTTCAATAACCAAAACATGGGGTCCCTGCACATTTCAAACTGCTAAATTTGGCTTCTCTGGACCTAGAAACCCTCAGATCAACATCACAGAATCTACGCCGTACGAAATTTATAGATATTTTTTAACGGATGAAATGCTAAAGTTGATCGTAGAAGAAACGAATAGATATGCGCAACAATACGTTTCAGCCAATCAGCTGCGACGTCGATCACTAATGTCTAAATGGAAGGATACCAATGCTGAAGAAATTCAAGTATTTTTAGGAATAATTGGCATTATGGGAGTTAGTCCATTGCCTCGACTCCATTTGTATTGGTCAAAAGACAAAAAATATCGAAATTTACGTATTGTAGAATTAATGACCAGAGAACGGTTTGAAATGCTATTGAAATGTTTGCATTTTTGCAATAACGAAGACAATAGCTCTGGCAGGCTTTTCAAAATTGAAAAAATCCTTAACTTGGCAATTCACCAATTTAAACAAGCTGTTACCCCAGGCCAGGAAGTTGTAATTGATGAAACCATGATACCGTGGCGTGGAAGATTATCGTTTCGACAATACATTCCAGGAAAAGCTCACAAATATGGAGTAAAAATATACAAACTTTGCACAGTGGAAGGGTATACATGGAACTTCAAGGTATATTGTGGAAGAGAAGAAGAAGGAGGACGTGGAAATGTCCAGACTCTTCATTCGGAAAATGTTGTGATGAAATTGATGGAAAATTTACTCTTGGCTGGAAGAACACTGTTTGTTGATAATTTCTATACTAGTCTGACGTTAGCTAACGCTCTTTTAGCTAAACAAACATTTATGTGTGGAACATTGAGACAAAACAGAAAAGGAAATCCTAAAGAAGTGTGCCAAAAAAAGCAAAAAAGAGGAGACGTAATAGGATCAGAAACAGAAAATGGCATAAGAGTCATTAAGTGGATGGATAAACGGCCAGTGCTGATGATGACGAGCAAACCCGAGCATTTCGATGTTTTGATAGCTACGGGACGAAAAAAACAAAACAATGAAGACGTTTTAAAACCCCAAGCAGTTTTAGATTACAATGCGGCCAAAAAAGGAGTAGATGTATCTGATCAGATGTCAGCATATTACACATGCGTCCGAAAAACAGTCAAGTGGTACAAAAAAGTTTTTATTGAAATAATTTTGGGAACTGCAATTGTAAATTCTTGGTATGTTCACTGCAAGCTTTCTGGGAGAAAAGTGGATATACTCAATTTTAGGGATGCTGTAATTGATGAAATGACCAAACAAGCAAACGAAAGTCATGAAGAAGAAACTTTGCCAGTAAAAGCAAGAAAAGTTCCTCTACAGAGGCATCATCTTGGAAAGCATGATGGTCCAGCTAGGAAAATGCGAAAAAGATGCAAGAACTGTTACGACAATATAAAAAGGAGTGAAGGGACTGAAGTCGCCAGAAAACGCGCAAAACGCGTTTCCACATTCTGTGAAGAATGTGAAGATAAGCCTTCTCTGTGTCTTGATTGCTTTAATAAACTGCATTAACTAAGCAAACTCAAGAAAAAATTTATGTTTTCATTTGTTTTTCATTATTGTATTGTTTTGCAAAAATAAAAGCTTGAATTTTCGCCTAATAATAGTTGTTTGTAGATGTATAAGCAATCAGAAATTTAAACGTAAATAATTTTTTGAACTTTTATCGAAAAAGTATAAAACCTTTTACATTCTGACAATAACCGTAATACAGGGTGGGGCATAAGTCCTGTTACAAAAATTCAAAACTTTTTTAAATAATGATATTAAAAAATTGCCAATAATTTCTTTGAGGTAAATGATACTTAAAAGTGTGTATTTTTATATTTCAGAACTTAAATATTAAAATTTTGTTTCAATGTCTGTTGAATTGAAAAGAAAATTCATCATAGAACATCATGAGAAGGGAATGGGTCCGCCTGAAATATTCAAATTGGGTAAAACATTCAACATTAACCGAATGTTGATAAAAAGAACAATAGATCGTTACCAGGAAACCTCCTCTATCAAAGACAGACAACGATCAGGCCGCCCTCGCACCTCAAGGACACCTAAACTCATAAAAAATGTGAGGGAAAAAATCAGGCGAAATCCAAGAAGGTCCATGAGAAAAATGGCCAAAGAAGCACAAACCTCACCAAGGACTATGCAGAGGATATGTAAAATTGACCTACAGATGTCCCCCTATAAACTACAGAAGAGACAGCTTCTTTCTGCACCCACAATTGAAAAGAGGCTCATTAGAAGTAAACTCTTGTTGAAACGCAATAAAGATGGCATGCTTCAAAACATCATTTTCAGTGATGAAAAGTTGTTCTCTGTTCAACAGTCCCACAACCATCAAAATGACAGAGTTCTAGCAAGAAGTCTTGAGGCAATACCAGGCAATGCAGGAAAGGTTTTCAGAACCCAAAAACCCGCGTCAGTGATGGTCTGGGCAGCAGTTTCTGAAAGAGGCAAAACTCCCCTCGTTTTCGTCCCACAAGGAGTCAAAATAAACAAAGAACGGTACATCGAAGACATCTTGGAGGGCGCATTACTACCGTGGTGCAATTCTGTGTATGGTGATGAAGTTTAGACTTTCCAACAAGATGGAGCGACGAGCCACACAGCTCGAGTAACACAGCAGTGGTGCAGAAACAATTGTCCGTCCTGGATTAACAAAGAAGAATGGCCTCCCTCATCACCTGATCTCAACCCTCTTGATTATTCTTTGTGGTCAATTCTGGAGAATGAAGCCTGCTCTGTCCCTTGCCAAAATATTGAAGCTCTGAAGATTAAATTGACTAAGTGTTGGGATAAAATACCCTTAGATGTTGTGCGTGCCGCTATAGGTGACTTCCCAAAAAGACTTCGCAACGTTGTGAAAGCACGAGGGAATCATTTTGAATAAACGTTATACCAAATTGTTCCTATACCATTTACAAATCATATTTTGTAACACTGTACAGTTAATAAAGTTTTTTTTTAGTTTAATCTGGATTTTATTTTGTAACAGTATATATGCCCCACCCTGTATATGCACGTTAAAGGCATTACAATTACAACTTTTTGAACGATACGACTGCAGGAAAGAGTATATTGCAACTATACACATGTACCACAGGTGGTACACGACGTTTGTAATGAAAGATACGAATGTACCACCGGTGGTACACAACGAGTTGAACGTGTTAAATGCAGCTTGTGCTACTGAGCTTTTGAGAGAAACTTTTGAAATTCAAGGTTTCACTGGACAGTCACATTGTAGCCTTGGTTTTAGATGGAGCTGCAATGATGCTAAAAATGGAACACGAAATTCATGCTGAACATCAAGTTTGTTTGGCACATGGTCTGCATCTTGCTGTCATTGAAGTACTGTACAAAACAAAGGCTTATATTCAAGCTCCTGGACCTGATGAGACCAATAATGATAGTCTTGAAGAAGTTAACTATGATGACGATCTGATTACTGCTGAAGAAGAGGACTTGGATATTCAAGAAGACAAGCTTTAACTTGAACTTGTCAGTGAGTTGGCAGGTGTTATTAACCTGTAAAGTGTTATCAACGGCATATGCCGTTTAGCATTAACTACTTGGAATTGTCACCAATGACATATGCCTTTTTCAAATATAAATGTTCAACAACTGACTGTTAGCAACGAGATTGTATTTGGCTTTGAGAAGATAGAAAAAGAAAAAAGGAAACTGTTTTTAAATGCTATAGTCATTTTGGCTGTAAAAAAACCTTTGTATCAATGGCAACATTGTAAGCTCACGTTGCTGCCATGCTTTCTGAGGTAAGGTAATTTTTTGACAGAGGTGTTTACAAATAATTTACTATTTATTAGAAATTGTTTAGTAGCAATTTTGTTTTAAAATGAGTTCAGTTAGATTTTTTACATGCTGATTATGATATGCTTGATTTAAACGCTCAAGTTCTGAATCTAGCAGTGATTCAGATGAGAATACTTATTTATCATCTGATAATGATATTTTGCCAAATGATTGGACATCTAAGGGTAAAAAAAGAAGCTCTTTCACATTTCAGTCCAACTACGGTGTTAAATTTACTGTTTCAAATAAAGACAACCCAGTGGAATATTTTAAAACCTACTGTTGCGACCAAATTAATTCTCTTTTGTATGACCTAGTTTCATGATCTAGTTTATGCTTGAATAATTAGAATGGTACACGTCATTCTAATTGGGACTACATTTTCACAGATTCATAAACTAGATATGCTTTATACTTTTAGGGTCTTGCCTTTGAGTTTAAGCTTTGTTACTTGTCAATAGATATATTCTAAAATTAGCTTTGCTTGTTTGGTTTCCTTCACTAGTTAGGAAACCAAACATCTAGATTATGAATAGACATAGTAAGTCACTCACTTGCTCAATGAAAGAAGAACTGCCGCTTGCAAGTAAACACCATCTCTAGGGAAGCTGAGCTGGCATGGTGGAATGAAGACCTTAACCCAAATTATCCCACTGTCTACAAAAGTAAACCTATTTTCAAAGAGCGCTTTCTACCCTCAAAACAGATATAATTTAATAGTTTTTTGCTTCTTCACATAGAGTTATGTTGAAACTTTCAAGTTCAACATAAATTCATCAAATTCTGAATATTTTTGATAGGTTTTCTTGTATCTAAAAAACCGCAATTTTGTGTTCACAAGCCTCGTTTTTGTTTTCGCGCGAAAAATTCAATGAAGCGTAACGAAGCATGAAAAAAGAAAGTTCTTGCAAAGGTACTTGAGTTATAGATGTGAAATCATTAGAAAGTTTCTCAATACTGCAGTTCGGAGAAAAGCTACTGCCGCTGGAATTGCTGAGTCTACAAATGTAGTCAGTGGGATAATACGAGGTCATAAAATCTATCCAGACAGGAATTTGACTAAGCGAGTTATCAGCTAGACGTAGGCCTATAAAAGTTCAACATTCTTACAACTTTTGCCTTATCTTTGTTATGCTATAGAGTAATCATGTACTATTGTTTTCTGCATTATTACGTCAATTAGAGGTTTTCTTTTTGCCTAAGTTTTTTGTACTGTTGAGTTATTCTGTAAAGCCTGAGACTGATGATGCACTGTTTATAAAAATATTTTAGGCTACAGTTTTTGCAGGAATACTAGCAGGATGATAAGCACTAAAACATTTTATCGTAAAAAGAATACCCAACATTGTTTACTGAATGATGCAATCAGTCAAATCGAAAACAATGACCCTGAAACCGCTGATATAGTCATGATAGGGCCTCATACTGGAGGTGAAGATAGCGATATGGAATGTGAAAATTAAGAGATTCTGGATGCAACAGGTCTGCCAAATGAGGTTGCAGGAGAAGTGGAAGTGTTTCAAATCACTAGCAATGAGGTCATGTCTGATTCCGACTCGGAAGAGCAAGGTAGCTGTGAACCAACATCCAAAAAAGCAAAGAAATCAGCCAAGAAAAACGATAATGTTAAATGGGAGAAGAAACACATTCAGCCAAAACCTACTTCATCTTTGGACCAGGATAAAATGGCGCAAGCACAGTTAATCAACAAACATCCTGAGCTTGCTCAAGCAACAATTTGGAACACTTTTGAAAGTGTGTTTTCAGAAATGGCAGAATTTTTGGTAAATGAAACAAACCGATATGCCACCTGCAACAAGAACAAGCCGAAATTTAGCGTTTCTATGGAAGAAATGATGCAATTTATTGGACTGATTTTTCTGTCAGCCTACAATATACGCCTATCAGAAAGAGACTACTGGAGCACAGACCCGGATTTACGATGTGATGCTTTTTGCACAACTATGAGTAGGAATTGCTTTTTTGAAATAAAATCGGTACTGCATGCAGCAAACAATCAATGCTTGAATGACTGTCGAATGGCGAAAGTGAAGCCATTATATGATATTTTGAATGAGAAGCTGAGACAATTTGGTGTAGTTCATGAGGATCTAAGCATAGACGAGTCCATGGTGCCATACTATGGACGTCACTCATGCAAACAGTTCATCAGGGAAAAGCCTATTCGTTTCGGGTATAAGCTTTGGGTACTGGCAAGTTCAACTGGTTTGCCTTACCACGTTGAAATATATGAAGGAAAGTCGCCAAATGCAGAAGATGTCCCTCTTGGGGAGCGCGTTGTCAAAACTGCGTTGAAAACATGCGACAATCCGGTCAACCATAGTGTTTTCTTTGACAACTTTTTTTCAAGTTATAAGCTGCTTGTTGACTTGGATGTGAAAGGTTTCAGAGCCACCGGTACCATGAGAAACAATCGGATTGGAAAATGCCCATTGGCAGATGTTAGTGATATGAAGAAAAGGGAAAGGGGGTCGTACGATTTCAGGAGCGCGAGCAACCTGGAAATTGTGCGGTGGAATGATAACTCAGTAGTCACCATCGAAAGTAATGCATATGGGGTGGAGCCAGTGGGAAATGCCAAGAGGTGGATCAGAGGGAAGGGAAGAGGAAACATCACTGAACCAGCTGTGATTGCTGCATACAATCGCGGAATGGGTGGTGTTGATCTGCTAGACCAGAGGTGGGAAAACTATGGCCCGCCAAACATTTTCTGTGGCCCGCGGCCCGCCCTTGTACACAAAGCACACTTTTAGATTTTTTCCGCTGATCGAGTATCACTGTCTTATTTACAAGTCGCTTCTACTCAATTAGCACACGATGATAGTCGAGCGCATAGTTATCTTAGTGTGCTTAGGCCTAGCCCTAGCCCTAACGATTCTATCCTTTTTCTTTTTTAGATTTTACTTATTTAGGCCTACTAGTTATTACGGCTATAATAAGCCCAAACATGAGTGCTGCTAAAAAACGTAAAACTGAACATGACTGTCGAATATTTAAGGATGAGTGGTCATGGAAGTATATGTTTACATCCGTTTCTAATAAAGCAGTATGCTTGCTGTGTCAGGAAACGGTGGCAGTTTTCAAAGAATATAATTTAAGAAGACATCACCAGACTAAGCATCCTAACTTTGGCCATGATTTGTCCGAAAATGATCGGAAAAAAAGAGCTACTGATATGACTGAAAGGTTGAATAGACAGCAGAATGTTTTTGTAAAGCAAGCATCAGCACGTGAGGCTGCAACAGAGGCCAGTTTTGTTCTGTCATACGACATCATTAAGCATAACAAGCCATTTTCAGATGGTGAATTTATAAAGGAATGCATGCTTGACATTGTTAATATTTTGTGCCCAGAAACCAAATCCAAGTTTGAGAGTGTGGCTTTATCAAGGAGAACTGTTGTGCGCTGTTTGACTGATTTAAGTGAGGATCTATTGCTGCAACTGCAAGAAGCAAGCAATAGATTTTTGTGCTATTCTTTAGCATTGATTAGATGAAAGTACTGATGTAAAGGACACGGCTCAGTTACTGGTGTTTATTTGTGGAGTAGATCGAAGTTTCAATATATTTGAGGAGCTATTAAGTGTTGAATCACTTAAAGACACAACAACTGGTGAGGATTTATTCCATGCAGTGACAAACTGTATTGAAAGGAACCTACTGTTGTGGAACAAGTTGGTGAGCATAACAACTGATGGAGCTCCAGCCTTAACTGGGAAAAATAAAGGCCTTGTAAAATTGATTGATACCAGAATAAAGGAAAGTCACCCTGATCACTCACTTTTATCTTTCCATTGTATCATTCATCAGGAAAGTTTATGTAAATCTACATTACAGCTCAAACATGTAGTTGATCCAGTTGTACATGCTGTAAACATGATTAGGGCAAGAGGACTCTCCCATAGACAATTCCAAGCTCTACTTGAAGATGTTGAAGCAGAACACATTGATGTATTGTATCATAACAAGGTTCGCTGGTTAAGCATCGGCAAAGTATTGAAAAGGGTGTGGAATCTGAAAAGTGAGATACTTTTGTTTTTTGACATTAAAGGGGTTGCATGTGATTTTGTCACAAAGATGGAATCTAAGGAGTGGAAATATGACTTTATGTTTGCCGTTGATATTTTGGAAATGTTAAATGAGCTAAATATGAAACTGCAAGGAAAAGGACTTTTGGCCCATGAGTTATACATGCATGTTAAAACATTCCAAACTAAATTGTCTCTGTTTTGTAGACAAATGGAAGCTAAATCATTTTGTCACTTCCCACTGCTTGGAAAGGAAGAAGTACCAGAAAACTGTATTCAAAAGTACATGGCTCAGTGCAATGCTCTGAGACAAGAATTTGAAAGAAGATTTACAGACTTCAGAGACATGGAGCCAAAATTTGATTTACTGACAACTCCATTCACAGCCAAAGTTGATTCAGTTCCTGTAAACGTTCAGCTGGAACTAATTGACTTGCAAGCTGATGGAAATTTTTAGAACAGTGCTTTGCGATTGCGAGAAAGATTTAGAACAGTGTCACTTGCAGAATTTTACGGTTCTCTTTCTGATGAAAAATTTAGAAATTTCAAACATTTTGCTGCAACAATGTTATCATTATTTGGCTCAACATACATTTGCGAGCAAACATTCTCATGCTTAACAATCAATAAAGCTAAAAACAGGTCTTTGCTAACTGACTCAAATGTACATGCAATTTTGAGAACATCAAGCAGTAATTTTGTGCCAAGATTTAAAAAGATTGTTAAAAACTGTAACCAGCTACATATGTCTCACTAAATATGTGTAATGTGCTGCAATGATAGAGACATTATGTTAATAAACATTTGTACTTGTACTTTTGAACGTCTTATTATTTAAACATTGAATACAACACATTGTTTTATAATTGTATTTTTTTTTATTTCAGATTTAAAATCCATATATACATGTCTATTAATAGAATGTAATTGAAACATAATTAATATACATGTATATTATATTTTATATAATAAAAGCATAATTTGTAGAAGCTGGCCCTTTGCTGGTTACAGACAGAACAATGTGGCCCTCGCTAAAAAAAGTTTGCCCACCCCTGTGCTAGACCGTGCTTTGTCCGATCTCAGGCCAGTAATTCGTGGCAAAAAATGGTATTGGCCACTGATCATAAATGCGATAAACATCGCATTTGTATATAGTTGGCGTATATATAGGATCATTTCTGGTGAAGTCTTTTCCCAAAAGGACTTCCGTCGATGAGTCGTCAGCATTATGATCAGAAGGTCTGCTTCACAGATTCTGGATGTCAGAAGTCGCCCAGCCCGTGCTTTCAAAGTGGCGGATGAAATACGTCTAGATGGCATAGGGCATTATCCTTCTCCCGCTTCTGTGAGAAGATGTGCGATTTGTAAAAAAAATTGTCGTAATTCTTGTGGAAAATGTAGTCAAAGCTTGCATGTAAACACGTGTTTTCAACTGTTTCATGAGAAATAAACATCTTTTCCTGCTTCTATCATTTGTTTCTTATTTTCAACTATAACAAACTTAGGAAGGGTTTATTGATGAGAAGTAAATGGGACTTATCATCTACTGGTAAACCATCAGGAGAAAGTGGTAACAATAGCCTAAGCTTAGCTAATTGCCTGAATATTGAGGAATTAGCCACTCTATATCCGTCCAGACTCTAAATGCACAACATTTTATGCATAAACATTTCGTTTTGAGCAGTAATAACGCAAAACCTGTGCTAGATTCCAACTCCGAAAAATATCAATTTGAGCAAAATTTGATATTGGATTATCCCACTGACTACAAAAGTAGACCCCCCTAAAAAAGGGCCTTTTGGTATTGCGAACGAGATGAGACTTACAGAATCGTCAAATAGTGTGAAAATCAGCCGCCACACAAAATTTCGGGATATTTTTTTGATTTTTAAAGGCCTTGGGATAATATGGATTAAACATAGGGAGAAAGCCTTGCAGCAAAAGCATAAAATAAGAAACCAAGATTTGTTGTACTCGGCCAATCAAAATTTATCGCCCCCTTCCTTTCATTGCTTAGATTGTTACCCACCCAACCTTTCTTGTCGCCCATTCCCTCCAAGCTGGGAAAGCATTAAGAGAACCCACGTTGATCCAGGTGGCTCTACTTGTGGCATGGCTTCATGTTGGTTGAAAGCTACTGATCAACATGATGCATGGCCCAGTTTGCAGTATGGCAATTTATGACAAGAGCACTCTGCCCCATTTGTTCAGATGCCAGAACAGCCACAATCCTCTCTTCTTCAGCCACGTGTCGGCTTTCATCCCCCTTGTCAAGAAGTTGAATTCAATACTTCTGCATTTTTGGGGCTTGATAGAGAAAATAGTCAGTCAATTAGACCTAGATTTTCGGCTGATAATGACCCAAACTACTTATCTCAAGGTCCCTCCAGCTCATGTAGTGATGTTGAAAAATTGGTGGGAGCACTATATACTTTAACCAATCGTGTGAATCAAAGACCTCTGGCGCTCTCTAAGGAAGAACTGTTTGATGGCAATCTTTTATATTACAGGTGCTTTATACGTCACTTTGACACCTATATCGCAAGTGGTGTAGTGGACATGGCAGATAGGTTGAATCTTCTCATCTCCTTATGTACTGGGGAAGCAAAAGAGAGCATTGCAGATTGTATCTTGGCTAGGTCCCCAGATTTATGAAGCAAGGAGAATTCTTGAAGTCAATTTTGGTCAGGAGTATGCTATCATGAGTGCTTACATTAGAAAACTTACAGAGGGTCCACCTATTCGCTCTAATGATAAATCTGCTTTAGCCCAGCTAGCTCAAGATATAAGGAATTGTGAGATTTCCTGTGAGGGCATGTCCAGTCCCAAGCTGAAAACGTAGCATGAAGTTGCTAGCATCTTCAAGTGTCTACCTGTGAATCTGCAGGATAAATTTATGGCTTTGGCTGGGCCACAGCTCGAGAGAGGTCAGCCCATTTTATTTTCGCAACTTTCAAGAGTTTTTGGGAGGCGTTCACTTATAGAAAAGAGTTTTTTTGAGCAGTTGGCTCATCATTGTAAAGAAAGAGGCTTTAGCTCTAGTTCACAACCAGACTTTGGTCCTTGACACACATAAAAATATTTAGTTAATACAGCTCAGGTCAGAGACAATGATTCACGAGGCAATGTTGCAAGGCAGGGATGTGCATTCTGTTCAGGTCAGCATGCAATCTGGAGGTGTAAAAGGTTCTCAAAACAACCATTAAGAAAGCGTTGAGCCATAGTTACAGTAAATCTGAAAATCTTTGTTTTAATTGCCTTGGATCACACTTAGTGTACGCATGCAAATCTAAATCCACATGCTGTGAGTATGGAGGAAGACACAACACACTGCTTCACAAGGAGCATCAGGAGGTCCTCCCCAAGGAAAATACTCCACCTTTACAGGAATAACAAGATGTTAACAGGGCTGGCTTATCGTCCCAAGTAATGTCTGTGGTTCAAAATATAGGAAGTGTAAGGAACATCTATCCGGACCAAGTACATCTGGCTTTGCCAGACCATAGACAGCACTGCAGTGTGGCTGAAAGTAGTCCCTGTTAGAGTCTGGAGAGCAGGTCGCCACCAGCATGCTGATGTGTATGCTTTCTTAGATGAGGGATCAGATACATCTCTGTGTACAGAAAACTTAACCCATTCCCTGGCAGAAACGAGTATACTCGTTTTCACAAAATGTTCTTTTTTCAGTCGTCGACGAGTATACTTGTCTAAAACTTTACTTTCAAAAACCAGCTACATACGTATATACTTGTTGATTTTAAGCCTTTGTAAGCCATTCTACGTGTGAAATGAGTATTCTCGTCAAATTGTACGCCTGGCAGAGGCGATAGGGTAGAGCTGTGGGATTTCAAGGGCATTGTTACTAGACTTGCTCTGACAGCCATTGTCGTTCCCTGGGTGTTGTTTGCATCCACATTTGCATTCATTTTTTTGTAGTGTGATGTTTATGATTGTGACATAACAATATGCTTTATGTAACCTAATGTTTCCATTCATTCGCACAACGTGATCAGATGTGTTTTGCTAGTTTAGGTTTAGGAAGTGTTTTATTTATATTAAGATGTGCTAGTTGTTTAGTTAGATTAGGGTAAGGGATGTTTCTTTGTGTTAAGTTATGCTTTTGTAATTATTACTTTTGATTCTATTTGAATAAGGTTTGGTGGATTCTATTTAAATAAGGTTGAGTAAATGGTTTTGAATAAGTTTATAAGATAAGAATTATTAAAGTATTGTTGCATTCAAGTGGATGTAAACAGAAGCCGCATCAAAGACTGAACCCGGACCCTAGACATGGGACAGTAGCATTTTCAAGTGTTACACCCCAAATGTCTAGTTCAGTGGTTCTCAAACGGTGTGCCCGGGCGCACTGGTGCGCCCCAGAGGTTGTCTAGGTGTGCCCAGCAGCATTCCTAAAAAAGTATCCTAATATGAAAAACAAAAAGAATAGTTACCATATAGATCAATTTTCTTATCTGCTTCTTCCGTTTAACAGCATTATTACAATAATTTCAGGCACAGTCGCAGACATTCGGTAAAACTTGTATTTCTCTTGTTGCTCACAATAGCAATTGTCTATGTGTGTTTTTTACTGTTGGAGTAGATTCAGAATGTAATTGTAAAGCAGAAAGAAATTGCTAGTTGCTAAGTTAGTGTTCATAGAAAAGGTGGTAGAGGTGTTAATAGTAGTGTACTGTAGGCAGTCATTAATGAAGTATAGTTGTAAATAAACGTAATGTGGATTTTATCAGTTAAGAATAATTTTCGTTGATGTAAATATCTTTTTTTTTAGAAAAATTTACTCTTACATATGGATAAGTTTCTTAAGAGAAAGCGTGACATTGATGAAGTTGACGCCGAAAGTGACCAAAATTTAAGCGTAAAAAAATGTACTAGTAAGAAAGCAAAACCACGACCGACTCGTAAATTCGATGATAGCTATCTAAGTTTTGGGTTTTCCTGGATCGGAAGTCATGATAATCCTTTGCCTGTATGTTTAGTTTGCGGAATGAAGATGGCCAATGAATCAATGGTCCCTAGTAAACTTGCTAAACATTTTAAAAATAAACACTCTAATCTACAAAATAAACCCACAAGCTATTTTCAGAGAATGTCTGAGCAACAACAAAAAACAGCAAGTTCCTTTAAGAGTATAGTGACTGTTTCTGATAAAGCTCAAATTGCTTCTTACCAAGTCTCTGAACTGATTGCTCAAAATATGAAAGCTCATACTTTAGGTGAGTCAATTATTTTGCCTGCTTGCAAAAAGATTGTCAGTACGATGTTAGGAAACGAAGCAGCATTAAAAATAAGCAAGATACCTCTGTCCGACGACACTGTTCGCAGGCGTATTCTGGAAATGTCTTCTGATATTGAGAAAAATGTAAGTATTAATAGAAACCAAACTGCCTAAAAGGAGAAGCACCAGACTCGAGTTTTGCTCTTATTAGAGCTTGTCAGTGATGCATATCTCACTGCGAATCGAACTCGCTACGTGTTGTCTTCGAAGCAGGAGACAACACCACTAGACCACGCGAGCCCGACAACAACTCGATCACAAGCAGCTGGAAATGATTCCCGGCTTTGCTGCGCAAGGAATACACAGAATACACTGTGTGGTAAGACCAAGGCTGCACCTCATGACCAGGACTTACCCGACAAGCGTTAAGCATCGCGCTTACACTCCTAGAGCTTGACGGGCGAAGAAAGGATTTTAATGATATTATAAACAACATAATAAATAAGAGCGAAACTCGAGTCTGGTGCTTCTCATTTTAAGCAGTTTGGTTTCTATAATATCAAAAATGTAAGTGGTAATAAACTCCAGTCTTCAGATTTTGCTCTGCAAGTTGATGAGTCTACGGACATTACCAACCAGGCACAACTCATAGCATTCGTTCGTTTTATTAACGAAAACGAAATAGCAAACCAGTTTATTTTTTGCAAAGAATTAAGTGTGACTACTAAAGGTGAGGACGTTTTTAACATTCTGAATGACTACCTTGATAAGTGGCAGTTATCGTGGAAATCGTGTGTAGGCATTTGCACAGATGGAGCACCTTCTATGGTAGGTTGTATCAAGGGACTTGTATCTTTTATAAAGAAGAAAAACGAGAATGTTATTGTAAGTCACTGCTTTCTGCATAGAGAGGCCTTGATGTCAAAAACCTTAGGAGAGAATTTAAGAGAGGTCTTAGATGAAGTTGTTAAGATGGTAAACTTTATAAAAGTAAGACCTGCAAAATCGCGGCTATTTGAAAAAATCTGTAACAATATGGATTCTCAACACAAACGATTACTTTTACATACCGATGTGAGGTGGCTATCAAGAGGCAAAGTGCTTACTCGTGTACATGAGTTACGACAAGAACTTCTTGCATTTTTTGAAGCAATGAAGCAATCACATTTTTGTGACCTCCTGCAGTGTAAATTTTGGATTGCTAAATTACAATATTTGGCAGATATTTTTCAGCATCTCAATATTTTGAACACCAGTATGCAAGGGAAAGGGGAAAACGTTCTTACATCCACTGACAAGATAAAAGCGTTTCAGAAAAAATTACACGTTTGGAAAAGTACAGCGATTAAAGGTAGTTTAGAAATGTTCCCATTGGTAACTAATACTTGCAAAACTGAAATCCTTCCACTTGTAGTTGAACATTTATCAACTTTAGAAGAAAAAATAAATTTTTACTTTCCATCACTTAACACTGCGCAATATGACTGGATTAGAAATCCTTTTTTAGAAAGTACCTCTGAATATAGTTTAACACTGATAGAAGAAGAAGAACTGGCAGCTGTGTCCACAGATCGTGGATTGATGATGAAATACAAAGAGTGGTCTCTTGAAGCTTTTTGGATTTCTATCAGAAAAGAACATGTCGCAATATCTAAAAAAGCACTGACTGTTTTATTGCAATTTTCAACGTCATATTTATGTGAACTTGGCTTTTCTACCCTCGCCACAATTAAGTGTAAAAAGAGAGGAACTCTGCAATGCATCAATGAGGAAATGAGAGTTTGCCTCTCAAACATAAGACCGAACATTGAGAAAATCTCACAGGCTCATCAAGCACATGTTTCCCATTAACAAAAAGATAATTTCGTTATTTTTAAGTGGTATGTATTTGACTTAATTATGACATTCTGGTGCATTTTTATATCAAGTGTGCCCAGAATTATTTGTAGTATCGTAAGTGCGCCCAGACTGTAAAAAGTTTGAGAACCACTGGTCTAGTTCAATGGAAGATAGTGAATATGAACCTTTCCTCAGAAGCTTGAATACTTCTGATAACTCTGCCAGTTCATCAGATAATGACTATTTCTCGACAAGTGAGGAGGAGGGGGGTGAGGGGAGAGCTTGGAGAAGCCTCGAGTTGTCAGAGGAGCGTATGAATGCACCACCACCACCACGTTTTCCTTTAACCCTCTACTGCCCACGTGGACATTTCCGTCCATTAATTAAAAAACTCAATTAAAATGATTTTTCGGAATGTTTTTTTTTGTATTGACTCCTTTTTCCTATTGATTTTTTTTTCCGCTTTTAAGAAAAACCAGTTCTTTGTTTTTTTTCCCGCCGTTCTAGGTTTTTATTGCAAATTTAAAGTAGGATTTGCACGTGTGCATAATCAGTCAAAAATACTCATTTTTCTTGAAGCTATGGAAGACACATCTAGTAAGTTTTGGTTTTAAAAAAAATCAAGTCAGTAAAAAAAGTATATAAGAAGGTGTTAAAACTTTGTAAATTAATTTTATTTGTATATGTGGAAAGTTTTCATAGATTAATATTAATGGACGAATTCGTCCATTCGGGTATGAGAAGCATTATATTATAAGCCCTGACAAGTTGGTATATTTTAACTAAATTGAAAATAAAGACTTTATTACTAATTATGCTTTACTTGTAGTATGATATAGTATATTTCATTACTCTATCTTAAAAAATTTGTCAAATATTTGTATTATATGAGCTATCAGCTATCTTTATTGCCTTGTTTGAAGTATAATTCATTCTCTAAATAATTATTATGGTCAGATAATTTATATCTTTTTAAAAAGTTAATTTATTTATGTTACTTATTTTGAGGTGTATGTTTTTAGAAGTTTGAATAAATTTATTGGTGCAGGTATTGGTACATCTACTTTTTATGGAAGAGCAACAAAAAAGTCTAACCAATATTTACAAATTTGTGATATTGCTCTTGATAGTTTGCTAAGTGATGGTGATTCTGATTCGGATAATGATTCTTTAGCGGATCCTGATTTTGTCCCTGAACGTGAGGACAGTGAAAGTAAGTAATATAATTTAACTGTTTGCAACCTAATAAGATTAGGGACAGATAAAAACAAAAATTTAGTGTAATCATACTGTAAGAGTTAGAACAGCAATAAATCAAACTGTAAGTAGGAAATAACAATATCCTCATAATTTTTGTGTCATTGTATTTGCCATTTAAAGTTTGATTGTGCCACTTAGGTCTACTTAGATGCAAAATAATAATAATATTTTTGCAGATATCAATCAAGTAGATTCTTCTCATGAACAACTGGACAACACTATTTTGGAATCTGATGCTTTAGCTGCAGATGGATGTGAGACTCTTATGCATGATATAGCTCCTTCTTCATCTTGACTGTTATGGCGGCAAGGAAATTCTTCTGATTTAACCAGAGAGTATGAATATCTCGGCCCAGAACACGAATTTCCAAATTCTTTAAAACAGTCTCTTCAATATTTTAGACTGTTTTTTACAGATGAATTCATGCAATTACTTGTTTACCAAAGTAATTTATATTCAGCTCAAGTAAACCCTAATAAGCTTTTAAACATTACTACAGAAGAACTAGAACAATGGTTGGGAATAGCAATTTATTTTTCGATTAGTAAGCTGCCAAACACTCGTATGCACTGGTCTAAACAACTGGGCAGTTTTCAATCAGTTGTAGCTGATGTCATGAGTCAAAACAGCTGGGAAGAGATAAAATCGAAGCGGCATATGGTGGATAACTCAACATTAGACTCAAATAAACCTGACAAGCTTTTTAAGGTACAGCCAATGGTAGATCATCTTCGAGCACAATTTAAAAACATACCAATGACTCAAAGTTTATGTGTAGATGAGCAGATAATTCCCTTCAAGGGTATCAGTGGCATAAAACAATATATGCCAAATAAGCCTCATAAATGGGGGTACAAATTTTTTGTGTTAGCAGATAATAAAGGCATGACGTATGATTTCATTCCATACACCGGAAAAATTCAACCAGTTGATGATCCTGCCGTTCCAGACCTTAAACCAAGTGCAAATTCCGTACTTCATTTAGCACAGGCAATTCCATCTGATCATAATCATCTTTTATACTTTGACAACTGGTTTACTTCAATACCGCTAATGAATCATCTTGCCACAAGAGGAATATGGTGCTGTGGAACAGTTCGGGTCCCTCAGATACCAGGAATAAAAAAACAAAAGATGACGACAAAAATCTTATAAAGAAAGGAAGGGGTGCTTTTGAAGAGCTCAAGTCTATTGGCCACCCTATTGAAACAACATATGTCAATTGGTTTGATAACAAAATTGTAAATGTGGTTTCTACGTTTGCCAAGTCAAGGCCTCTCACTTTTGTGTCTCGATATGATTATAAGCAAGGCTGAAAAGTTGATGTTCAATGCCCTAACATAATCAAGCTTTACAATTCATTGATGGGTGGTGTTGATTTGGCTGACTGCCTTATAGAACTGTATAGAATAAATATAAGACCCAAAAAATATTATTTTTGTTTAATCGTCCACATGATTGACATGGTGATTGTAAACAGTTGGCTTTTATACAAACGTGATGCGTTCAACTTAAAAACACCTCAATCAGAAATACTTCGTTTGGCTCCTTTCAAGTTGAGAATAGCTAATTGTTTAATGCAAGAAGGAAAAGTTTGTACAGGGACAAAAAGAGGAAGGCTGTCTCTTCAAAGTGCAAGCTGCAATCCAACTCATAAACGAGGGAGGCCATGCCAAATTCTTCCTGACGATGCTGTAAGGTTTGATGGTATTGGCCATTGGCCAGAAATCAAAGATAGGAGAAAGATGTGCAAAAATTTTGGTTGTCGTGGAAAAACCAACGTTTATTGCTCAAAATGTAATGTTAATTTGTGTTTGAACAATACCAACAATTGTTTTAAAAAATTTCACAGTGCATAAAAATTATTTTTGCATTCTTTAAAAAGTTTCTGTACATATTTTCAGTTGTGTAAAATTCAGTTATGTTTTTGTAGTGATTTTTTATTTAATTTGCATTTTTTAAAAATTCGCATTAAAAATACATTGGCGCAAAATATGCAATTTCTTTCCCAGATGGACGAATTCGTTTACTAAAAAATTTTTTTTACAAAAACAAAATTCAAAAAATTTAAACTAGTAAAGAGTTATTTTGGTTGAAAAAAGCTCTAAAAATGCACGAAAAATTTTTTTGGTAAAAAATAAAAATTTTGGCGGTAAAGGGTTAACAGGAAATCCTGGAATAAAGATTGATGAAAACCCAGCAGAACTGAGTCCATTTGAATTCTTCAGTCTTTTTATTGATAAAAGGATTATTGACTCTGTACTGGTAGAGACTAATCGTTTTGCTGAACAAACTGGGCAAGATGATTCTTTGTGGAGCCCTGTAACAGAGGCTGAACTTTTTGTATTTTTTGCTATGAAAACGCTTGGGGGTATTGTGAAAATGCCAGAAGAAGAAATGAACTGGTCACATGATGAACTGCTTGAAAGACCAATTTTTTGGCAGCTAATGACTATGAAACGGTACAATAAGATAAAGCAATATCTTCATTTTGTAGATAATGAAACTTATGATGCACAAACTCATCCCAACCCAAAATTGTATAAGATTTATGATGTATTCATGACATTGTGTGAGAACTTTGGGAAGTGTTACACCCCTAGGCAAAATGTATGTATAGATGAGAGCCTTATGTTGTTCAAAGGAAGGTTAGGATGGGTACAGTACATTCCACTGAAAAAGAGAAGGTTTGGAGTGAAATATTTCATGTTGTGTGAGTCAAGACTGGATATGTGTACAACATGACCATTTATGTTGGCAAAGGAACACAGTTTGATCCAGAGTATGATGCATATCCTGTGAGTTCACGTGTTGTTTTATCTTTGATGAAGCCCTTATTTGGGAAAGGTTATTGTGTTACTGTGGATAACTATTACACTAGTCCAATATTAGCTGATGCTCTAGTTATGAACCAGACTGATACTTATGGAACTCTACGTATGAATCGAAAAGAAGTGCCAGAAGAACTGAAAAGAAAAAAACTGAAGAAAGGAGAAGTTGCAGCATTTCAGAGAGGCAAGGTAATGACTCTTCATTGGAAACACAAAAAGGATGTTGCAATGCTATCAACCATTCACAACCCAGCCATGCATGACATTGAGACAAGACAAGGGCCTGTGAAGAAACCCAAAGTTGTATGTGAATACAATCATACAATGGGAGGAGTTGACAAGGTGGACCAGCAACTGGTAGATTATCCCATTCCAAAAAAACGGGGTAAGAAATATTACAAGACACTTTTTCTTCTATTCGATGGATATTGGAGTATGGAATGCTTTCATCCTGCATCAAGAAGCATTCACTCAGTCAGAAAAAAAAAGCCTAACACACCAGAAGTTTCGTTTGGAAATTATACGATACATATTTGACAAGTATGGACCTGCTTTACCACCAAGAAGATCACCAGGTAGACCTTCGACATCACCAGGAAGTTTGCAGCATACACCAGGAGGACATTTTCCAATGGAAGTTCCACCAACAGAAAAAAAGAAAAATCCAACAAGAAAATGTGTTGTATGCAGTCTGAAGTGTGACCATAGAGGGAAATCAGTCAGGAAAGAGTCACGCTACATGTGTAAAGTTTGCCAAGTAGCTCTATGCGTTGTGCCATGAAAAGTACCATGCTTTGAAAAGTACCATTCTAAATAATTTCATCTAGAAACTTTCTGAGGAAATACTATTCTTTTATATGTGGAAATAAAATTAATTTGTTTTATTTTTTTGCTAACAACTTACAGTTTTCAATTGATTTTGTTCATAATAAAATGCTGGAAAAAGGAGTTTCATTTATTATGCATATTATAATTACTGCTAGATATTTGGTAACAATTGTAATAAAAATTAAAAATAAAATAGGTTTTCATTTCTCTTTACATTTGGTAATAAAATTTTGAGAAAAATTAGGAAAATATGGTAAAAAAATATGATTTATAGGAAGACAAGTTGACTTGTTTTTCCCGACAAAGGTATTTTCAAAATAAAAAGTTAACCACAAAAATTAAAAGAAAAAATAATTAGAAACTGTTTTCATAACCAGCATCAAAAATACAATATAGAACCAAAATAAAAAAATTAGTCTGAAAAAGAAATGTTTTAACCCTCTGTCTACCAATGGGTCCATTGGACCCCAAAATGAAACTTGAGCTGTCATTACTCAGAACACATAGCATGTACGACTTCTATATTACCTGACTTTTTCTAAGTTTAGTTGATCTTCAACAAGGTAGAGTATCATATATCTCAGATAAACCGAAATGGTAAAAAAAAATAAAAACAGCATCGTATACCACTGGGGTCCATTGGACCCCAAGCCAATAACTAACCTATATTGTTTAGTTTGAAACGACTAAACATTGCTTAATAGAAACATTTTGTTTTGAAACAACTGACCAGTTGTTTAGTACCACAAATAAAAAGATTGTTAGTTTGTATAATTACATTTTACGAGGTGCATTCAATAAGTTTCCAGACTTTTTTTGTACAGGCATTTATAATTGTCGTAAACTCGAGATATTTCAGTATGTTGTTACTATACTCCTTATGAGATGATTGACCAATTTTTTCTTGTTTAGGTGCAAATTTATAGCTACAGTAGGAATTAGAGTACACCTTACTAAATCCTGATTGTCACAGCTGGTGAATTTCAAAAATGCAATCTGGACGTGAGGACACATTAGAAGAATGATATGCGATCAAGTTCTGTTTTAAACTTGGAAAAACTGCCACGGAAATGTATGGTATGCTTCAGACTGCTTATGGACCATCTTGCATGAATCGATCATCAGTTTTTCAGTGGCACAAGAGATTCAAGGAAGGCAGGGAGTCCTTGAGGGATGATGAGAGATGTGGGAGGAGTAGGGAAGTCAGAACATCAGAGATGATTGGCCAAATAAATGATTTCATGAATAGGGACTGTCGTGTTTCTATAGAGACACTAAGCACACAGTTTAATGTCAGTGTGGGAGCTGTACACAAAATCATTCGTGAGGAACTGAAGATGCAGAAGATTTGCGCGAAGTTCGTCCCAAGAGTGCTCCGGGAAGATCAGACAGAAAGACATTGCAATGACAGCAAAGAGATGGTCGAGCTCATTAATTCAGATCCCCAAGTTCTTGATGCCCTGGTAACCTGCGATGAAAGCTGGATCTATTGTTATGACCCAGAGACCAAGAGACAGAGTTCCCAGTGGAAGCATGCTGGATCTCCCAGACCCAAGAAGGCCAGACAGAGCAAGTCCACCCAGAAACTCATGATGATCCCTTTTTTTGACAGCATGGGCATAATCTACATTCACTGGGTTCCCACTGGAATCACAGTCAACAAGGAGTACTATATTGAAGTTTTAAGGGAGTTTAGGAAGACATTCCGTCGGAAGAGGCCAGAACTCTTCGAATCAGGTCAGTGGCATTTCCATCAGGACAATGCCCCAGTCCACAAATCCATCCTCGTCACAGACTATTTGACCCAGATGGGCATCAAGACGGTTCCCCATCCTCCCTACAGCCCGGACCTTGCTCCCTGCGACTTTTGGCTATTCCCAAAGCTCAAGAAAAACCTCAGAGGCAATCGTCATTCCACAATTGAGGACATGAAAGAGGCTGTGACGAGGGTCCTAAACACGCTCACACAAGAAGACTTCCAGGGGGCTTTCCAGAAGTTGTTGGAACGGTACAACAAGTGCATTGATGTCGGAGGAGAATACTTTGAAGGGGACTAGAGTTTTTTGTGTGTACGGTTAATAAAAGTGTCCATACCAAAAAAGTCTGGAAACTTATTGAATGCACCTCGTATATGAAGTAATGCTGTGAAAGAAAAAATGGGGATTAAGGAATAAAGTGTAAACTGGTCGGATAGAACAACAAGCTGTAGTGTCCTGCCTAACAAGTTCTAGTAAGACGAGTCCTAGAAATAAGGAGGTTTTAATCAGTCAGTTTGCGAGGTTTAGATTTTATCGAACGATCTATTGCGTAAGTTGTGTATTGATGGTCTAGTATACAAACTGCCGTTACTGGAAACCACAAGTTTGACGTTTCCTATTAATCTACTAAAACCTTCGCAATTTTCATTGGATTATAGTTCATTGGATTTATCTTATATTCTCCTACAATTGGATTAATTTCAGTGTTTCTAAACTAGCTGAAAGAAGATAAAGTAAGAGAAACATTTGTTTTTTTTCTACCCAATTTGCAAACATGTCAACAAGAAAAAATTCATTGCTATTTAAAATTAAACTCCTCAATGAAAACGTGGAATACAACGTCAATAACTTTATTGATTTGTTTTTAGAAGGTGGCATTTTTGCATCCTATTTGGATGAAATTTATGGCATTGCCACCCATAATTACGTCCTTAAAATCTACAATGTAACATTTAAGGAAAATACCCCCAAATTTATCATAGAAGACATCTATGACACATTCAAAGACCCAAAAGAAATTACAAACAATGACAACATGGATCTCACCATCCAAGTAAATAGACCACCAGGATACAAACAACTAATTACATTATATCCCATGCCTTTTGACATCAACACCGAAACTCTCAATGAAATTACTCGAAATTGGGGAAACCTAAAACACCACAAATTTGGAAAACACAAAAAATGTCCCCTTATCCATAACCCATATCTCCATTTATACCTTGAAAATTTCAAAAGAAAATCAACACCAGATTCCATAAACTTTAGAGGTAGATTCATCTCAGTAAATATTGACGGTGAAACCCCCAAATTACGCTGCAATTACTGCAAGGAAACAAGCCACCTATTACAAGATTGCCCAAAGAAAACTTCTTACAATAACCAAGAGAAAGAAAATACAATACTAAATAACCACAAACCCCCCAAACAATCATATGCGAAGAAGGTAACTTCCACCCCCAAAACAGTCGAAACACCCCTTCTCCACCCTATGACTAAATTAAAACTTACAAAGAAAAATATAGAAAAAACTATACAAAACTTTCCATCCCTAGAACAAGTAATTCCATCCCCAGACTGTACCAAAGCTCAAAACCCCAAATTAAACTCCTCATCCCTAAAAACCAGCCAGGAAGATGTCACCAACTCATTCGACGACATACAACACTCCAAAACGTCTCAACCAATCGAAACAAAAGATAAAGACCCCCAAACCCCCATGTTATCCAAAGATCCTGATAGCCAAAAAAGAAAACATTCACCTTCCCCCCAATCTTCAAGCATGTCCATTGACTTAAAACCAAGGAAAAAAAGAACCAATTCAAAAGAGAAAAAAAGGGAAAATAGTTTATAACCTCCCTCAGTAATTGTATGTAATTTTAACTTTTTTATGCTAATCAGTATCTTCTATATTTTATATCCTTTGTCTGTAACTACCGTAAAATATACGAGTATGTTTAACTATTGCTTTTATTATCATATCTACGAGAAAGAAACAATTTTAAATTTTGTACATTTTGCAAATACAAAACCAACACTCTCTCTAACGCAGTGGTTCTCAACAGGGGGGAATTTTGTATTTTCAAGGGGGGAATTATCAGTGGTTCCCAACCAGGGGGACCACAGAGTGATTTTTAAGGGTCCATGAGCCTTTTTATGAAAAAATGAAAGAATATGTCATAATTAAAGCAGTGGTGGATATTAGGGGAGGCGAATTAGGCAGTTGCCTAGGAAAATAAAAGATCGATTCAAGGTGAAGACCTTTTTTTTTTTTTTTTTTTTTTTAGAGATCAACATGTTTCTGGGAGAAAAAACAGCAAAATTGGAAATAAAATCAAAGTGAAGACTTTTTTTTTTTTAGAGATCACCGTGTTTTTGGGAGAAAAGAGTGGATTTTATTTCCTTTTTTATTTAAGGGGTCCACAACTTTCAGGAAAATCCTCAAAAGGGTCCATGACATTAAAAAGGTTAGGAACCACTGCTCTAACGTCTAGACAAAATATGACCTCACATGCATACACGACACAATTTCGAACCCTACAACTCACAAATAACACCTTTTCTATCCCACAAAAATTTAAACACTTTCCTTTTTCCTTTGTTCAAGACAATGCTAATAAAACTCAACTCTTTAAACATAAACGGATTCAACAAATCAGCAGACAAACTCGCACAATTTATCAATCAACATAACATCCACATAACATTTATACAAGAAACACATACGATACAACAACAACAACTTTCACACTTTGCACACCAATACAACTTTTTAGTTTATCCCAACACAGATCACTCTTTGACACCACAAATCTCACACCGACAAGGAACACTCACAATCATCAATTCTAATCACTTACACCTTAAGCCACAAATGATTTCATCCGACATAATCCTCCCAAATTATATTTAATTACTCTCCTTTACCCTATCTGACATGAACTATACCCTTATAAACTGTTACCTCCCCTCTGGAAATTCATCACCCCAAACCTCTCACCACACCAAAGCCATTAAAACACTCACCTCTTACCTTCAAAAACTAGATTACAAAAATAACAAAGTAATAATAGCTGGAGATTTTAACTTAGTGACAAATCCAATCGACAGAACAGGACATTTTACACCTAACACCATTGATAAAATCTTATTCCAAAAACTACTCTCAAACTTTGACCTTATCGACTCCTACCACAATCTATACCCCTATTCCAAAACCTTCTCTTTTTCCCGCTCCCATCCAACATCCAGACTTGATCGCATTTATATTTCTTCATCCTTATCACCCAAAATAACCCAATCTTCATACTGCAACATAACCTTCTCCGACCACAACAAAAGCCCAACTCTCACCCTGAAAATACCCTCCAAAATAAACTTCAAATCATCACACTGGAAATTAAATAACTCTATCCTTGCCATTCCTTTAATCCACCTCTACATCAAATCCTTCATTAAAAACCTTTCTGAGCCCCTCAATCCCATCCAACAACCTCTAAATTGGTGGGATCTAATTAAACTAAAAATCAAACAACGACTAATCCTCTACTCCAAATCACAACATAATAAGAACGAAAAACATCAAACCATACTACAAAACAAATTAAACAGGGCTAAACAATTAGGAAAACACAAAGAAATCTACAATACCACACACCAACTAGAAGAATTGCAACAAAACAAACAAATAGGATCACAAATTAGATCCCGCTTGCCCCCAATGACTAGTATTGACAACCCCTCCCCTTTAGCTTCTATTGTTGAAAATCTAACTCAATCCAAATCCCTATTACCTTCTGACTTAAACTCTTCTTCTCCTACCTCAAATGCAGAAAATAAATCGAATAAATTTTCCCCCTACATATCTTTCTTTAAAAACTTGTGGAACCCTACAACTACTCCTCCTGATCCCTTCAATTATCTTTATGAAATTTCCACCTCAATCTCTAATGATGTCCTACAACTCCTCCCCCCTTCCAACTTAATTACACATAACGAAATTCGCGCAGCCATTCAAAACCTTAATCAAAACTCTGCTCCCGGTCTTGATGGGCTTACCCCAAGCTTCTATACTTCCTTCTCTTCAATAATTCCTTTCTTATGCCAAACTTTTAACAACTCCTATCTTCAAAAAAAACTTACCTGCTCCCAATCTCTCGCCCTTATCAAATTAATCCCTAAAAAACCCAATCCCACAACTGTGCATGACTGGCGCCCTATATCCCTGTTAAATACAGACTATAAAATCCTATGTACAATAATTTCATCCAGACTCAAACCTATTCTAAACTCTATCATCTCTCTAGAACAGCAATGTGGTCTCCCGAACAGACAGATCTTCAATAACCATCTAAACCAGTGTTTCTCAACATGGGCCCTCAGGCCCACAAGTGGGCCTGAGGATTTTTGAAATGGGCCCGAAGTTCCGAAGTTTTCATTGGGCCTACATTAGGTCCTAAGATAAATTGATAGCTCAAATTTACAATTTATATGCTAAAGTAAATTTATGATATTATGAACTTAGGCTCAAGTGAGTACAACCCAACTATACAACATAATTAGTTTTTTTGCAAATGTGTTTCTATAAATTTTATAATTTCTTATGTTATTAGGTTAAAGTGTCTTAATTCTTAATATATTTTAACTATGACGCTCATATTACTTTTATGATGTCATAGACGCTGCTTTTCCACGTTTGGTAGTTACTCGTGGCTAGAGAGTAGAGTAGGCTAGGAAGAAAGTAGAGAAGACGTGAGCTAAGTATAAGTGTAGTTTTACTATTAAAATATTGTTTGATTAATTATAATAAGATTTTAAGGCAAATGGCCTAATTTTGTTTATTTAGGAAACATTTATTTTAGGTTTATTCTAATAATATCTAACGTTTCTTTTAAGGCCCTAACTTTCTATAATGGCATCTTCAAGTTCGAAAAAAAGAAAGACTGTCCGCAATTACCACAAAGATTTTTTGTTACTAGGCTTTTATCCATCAACTACTGATTCTGAGAAGCCTGAATGTGTAGAGTGTGGTCTAATAATGACCAATGATTCCATGAAAAAGTCAAAATTATTAGCTCATCAACAGCTGAAACATCCTAGTTGTGTAGGGAAAGAGCTCAGCTATTTCGAAAAAAAAGTGGAGTTACGCCAGAAGCATGCTCCAAAGACTTTAGATTTCCTTTGGGAAAAGGCAAGGGATGATAATAGAAAGGCACTTAAAGTCAGCTACATTGTAAGTGAAATGATTGCTAAGGTGGGAAAGCCTCACACAATTGCAGAAAGTCTAGTGAAACCAGCAATGTTGATTTGTGCTCATGAATTGCTAGGAGAACAAGCTGCTAATACTTTAAAAAACATCCCCTTGTCCAATGACACAGTAAAAAGAAGGCAAGATGAAATGGCAGAAAATCTTGAGGAACAGCTAGTGGAAAAATTAAAAGTTTCAAAGTTTTCACTGCAAATCGATGAAACTACAATAAATAATTCTGTTTTATTACTTGCTTATGTTCGATATATTGATGCTATGGTGATACATGAAGAAATGTTATTTATAAACAAGCTAATTGACACACGAAGTGAAACTATTTATGCAGCTGTTTATAACTTCCTGCACGATAATGGGATTCCTCTATCAAATCTATTGCAGATTGCCACAGACGGTGCCAGTGCTATGACCGGAAAGCACAATGGTTTTGTTGCAAAATTTAAAGAAGTTGCACCCCATATAATGACAATCCATTGCATTATTCATCGGCAACATCTTGCTGCTAAATCTCTCGATAATGAGATGGAAGAAGCATTGAAAGTTGCAATTGCAGCAATAAATTTTGTCAAAGCCAATGCTTTGCATGACCGCTTGTTTCAAAAACTATGCGAGGATCAACACCACCAGACACTTCTCTTACACACTGAAGTTAGGTGGCTATCTAAGGGGAATTCCCTTGTTCGTCTTGCAGAATTGTGGGACACGGTTCTTATTTTTGTTCATCACATGGAAACTAGCGCTCATAGCAAGAAACAAAAAGACAAAGCTGAGGCTTTGTTTTTGGAATTAAGTAAAAGTAATACAAAGGCAAAGATTTTTTATTTGGCCGACATATTCAAGCATGTTAACCAACTAAATAAAACACTGCAAGGGCAAAACACTAATCTAGTAGAGTGTGCTGAGAAAGTGCACTCTTTTTTGAACAAATTAAGTCTCTGGAAAATGCATCTACAAAAGAATGAATTTGCTTTTTTTTGTAACTTGGCTGAAACTGCCCCAAGCCTAGAGGTAATCGCAAGCTGTACTAATCACCTGCAAAACCTAAGAGATGATATGACGAGAAGGTTTAAAGACATAATCGAAATGAGCCCACCTGGTTGGATTATAGATATAGCACATTTTGACGTCTTAAGCGAAGAAAATGTTGATCCTATTATTGCTGGTGAAATTCTTGAGCTAAAGGAGAACAAAGCATTAATGGCAAATATTGAAAGAAATGGATTAATCGGATGGCTGAGCGTAGGATCATTCTATCCGTTGTTGTTTGAAAAAGTAATTCCATTTTTACTTGGTTTTCCTACTACTTGGTTAGTTGAAGCAGGATTTTCTGCAGTAAATGATTTACTGACAAAGAAACGTTCTCAATTACAAATCGAAAAGAGAGGAGAATTACGCTTGAGGTTAAACCAAGGTTTAGCAGTGCAACTGGACAAGCTGATAAAAAGACATAAGGATTAGTTTGATTATTGACAATCTTACTTTATTGTTTATATTAATAAAAAACATTTTATGATACTCGAAATTGGTAGTAAAGGTTTTGTGGGCCCAAGTATTTTTTGGCCACTGAAAATGGGCCTCAAAAGAAGAAAGGTTGAGAACCACTGATCTAAACATCCTTTCAGCTATCAACTATACAAATGACTTCAATCAACCACTAGCTATACTTCAAATTGACTTTTATAAAGCCTTCGATAGTATATCTCACGAGTTTATTCTTGCTACTGCCTCAAAACTAGGAATCCCAGATACTCTTCTAAACTGGATCCGAATTTTTCTCTCTGACCTAACCGCCCAACTAAACCTCAATGGCTCTCTTTCTGATCCTATTTCTGTTAAATGTGGCATCCGTCAAGGTTGTCCACTTAGTATGCTCTTATTTTTAATTGGAATCGAACCACTTACAAAAAAATTACTAGCTTCATCTAAATTCCAAGGAATCTCCATTGGTACCTCTTCACTCAAAGTCAGTCATTATGCCGATGACCTGACCCTTTTTATATCATCCCCACAATCCTTTTCTGAAATCCGTGAGATTATCGAAGAATTTTCCCTTTATTCAGGTCTTAAAATCAATCATTCCAAAACCTCCATTATATCTAACTCCCCTACACTACTATCTTCCTTTCGTTCCTCCTTTCCCCAAGGTAAAACTCTTACCTCCACTAAAATCCTTGGAATAACCTTTTCTTTTCATAAAGATCTGTCAAAAAACTGGGATGATCTAATCCGTACGCTCCCTCATACTACATTTGCTACCCTAAATCCAAAAGATTCCCTATTCTCAAAAACTATCTCAATAAATCAACACTTTCTACCCAAAATCCTCTTCCTATCCAGAATCATTCTTCCAACCCCTAAACAAATCAAAACCTTAACCACTCTTCTCTTCAAATTTTTATGGAACTTCTCACCCTTTGAACCCATTAAAAGATCTTCCTTGTATTTACCCAAATATGACGGTGGCATTGCCCTTCCAAACATTGGACTTAAAACTACCACAGCCTTTTTATGGAAATTTATACTTCTCCTCAAAACCCCCAATCCCCAACCCCACTTCTGGATGACTTATGGAATATATAATATTGGCACAAAAATCTTACCTATAAAACGTGATCTATATTCCAACTCCCAACCCCACCGTCCGAAACCAAACACTCTATGGACCAAAACCCTCTCTCTTTACACAAAAATCTCTATTCCTTCAGAAACCATTGACAATCTAACTTTTAAATCACTTTACCATACTCTTCTCAAACCTGATCCAAACCCTACTCCCATTACAAACACCACTATCCCTCATACATGGTTACGGCTTACACTTATAAAACCCCGCCCTTCCCTCTTTTCAAACCTGGAAAAGGAAATATCCTTCAAGACAGCTTATAAAGGCTACACATGGGAATGTTTCTTTTTAAAACACAACATTAAACCTCGCAACCCAAATGATTTTCTTTGTAAAATCTGTCTTTCTTTTTCCGGTGACCCTCACCATCTTTTCTTTCATTGTCCTTTCACCCAAAAACTAATTTCAGACCTAGAACCCCTCCTCACTGCTGTACTAAAAAAACCTACTACCCTTACACAAAGCACTCTTCTTTTTAATTACACCAACACAATCGGTGCACCACATATCATTACATCTAAATTAGCCTCATTAATCCGACTCTCCATGTTCAATCTAAGAAAATACAACACATTCCTAAACTCTCCCATTCCTACATCCCTTCTTATAGAAGAAAAATATAAAATCAAAACGAAATTCAAAACATTTCTTGAAAAAAATTTCCCAAATAACACAGACTAAACTATTCATGTTAATTTTTTGTTCATATTTCGTTTCCTCTTCCTCAAAATACAGCATTTAAATCTATCACTTTATATTAGTTTTTCTTTCTTTTCTTTACATTCGCATTCCGTTATAAAATCATCGTAACGTCAAATCGATAACCAATGGTACATAAAAATTCTTGTCATATTCTTAAAAATATGTGTTTTTTTTTTATTTTATTTTGATTTTTGTGTGTGTTTATAACTATTATTAAATTTAAAAAAAAAAAAAATAATAATATTATTAAAATTTTTATACAAAAAAAAAAAAAATCGAAAATAAAAAAAATCAGCTTTTTCTTTTCTTCACATTCGCATTCCGTTACAAAATCATCGTAATGTCAAATCGATAACCAATGGTACATAAAAATTCTTGTAATATTTTTAAAAATGCGTGTTCTTTTTAATTTGATTTTTGTGTGTGTTTATAACTATTATTAAAATTTTTATACAAAAAAAAAAAAAAAAAAAAAAAAAAAAAAAAGACGAGGTTTTAGAGCTCCTGGAAGATAGTGAAGATGATGATAGCTGGAGTGAAGAAGAAGAAGCAATTGAATCGTCGGATGACGATGGAGAAATTGATCATCTAAGCGAGGAAGATTTGTCTCCTTCTGATATCTTGGATATTGATGAAGATCAAGATACTTCTTCGACCATTTTCATTTCCCGAAATAAGAAAGAAAATTGGTCATCAACGCCCCACACAAATGACATAGGACGAACTGCTGCTTGTAACATATATCGCGAGAAATCAGGCCCTTCATGCTACACAAAATCGCAATGCGATTCAATTCCTGATTCATTCAGATTATTTTTTAGAGACAATCTGCTGCAAAATGTGTGTAACTGGACAAATGCTAAAGGACTACTTGTATACAAAGACAAGTGGGTTGCTATAAATCAATCCGAATTTGACAGGTTTTTGGGTGTAGTAATTTTAATTAGTGTTTATAAATCAAACAACGAAAATGTTGCTCAGCTTTGGAGTAAAGAGGACGGCAGACCTATTTTCAATAAACTCATGAGCCGAAATCGATACCAGCAGATTTTACGAGTTCTTAGGTTTGATCACGCTAATTCGTGGAGAATACATAGATCTGAAGACAAATTTCAACCAATCAGAGATGTTTTTGAGCAATGGGACTTGCATTTACGTGATGCTTACACACCTGGTATCCATATGACTGTTGATGAACAATTAGTTTGTTTCAGAGGAAGATGCCCATTTCGGCAGTACATTCCTTCAAACCCTGGAAAGTATGGAATCAAAATTTGGGCAATATGCGAAGCCAACACATCGTATGCATGGAAGATGCAAGTTTATACTGGAAAGAATCCTGCAGTTGGAAGAGAAGTAAACCAGGGAACAAGAGTTGTCAAAGATTTGGTCAAAGAAATTGAAAATTCCGGAAGGAATATAACTTGCGATAATTTTTTTACCAGCATCCCACTTGCTCGAGATCTGCTGAAAAAGAAGCTTACTCTGGTAGGAACTATTTGGAAGAACAAACCAGAATTGCCTCCACAATTCACAGTTGCTAAAGGACGTGAGATAGCTTCTACGATTTTTGGATTTCAGAATGATGTTATGATCGCATCGTATTGCCCACAAAAAGACCGTGTGGTAAACATGCTCTCGACGATGCACTCACTTCCTGAAGTAGCTTCAAATGCTGCTGAAAAGAAACCAGAAGTAATCTTGTACTACAATAGCACCAAAAGTGGAGTGGACATTTTGGACAGGATGGTTCAAACGTACACCTGCAAGAGGATGACTAGAAGATGGCCAGTTGCCCTATTTTACAACATGATCGACGTAAGCGCTGTCAATGCTTACGTAGTATGGCAGCAACTGCAAGGTGAAAATACGAGGGTCAGTCAATAAGTAATGAGACTTTCTCAATTACTTTGGTGTTCTTGGAGTTATGCAACTGAAATTTTATGTGATGATTATGAATGGAGTTGTCATCTTATTTACAACAAAACTTGTTTATTTTCAGATTACTGTAGGTGTGACGATAAATTGAAATGACTACTAGGCTAGGAAACAGCTCATGCTTGGAACAAAGAGGAGTCATCAGATTTCTGTTGGCAGAGAGTGTAAAATCATGTGAGATTCTGTCTAGAATGCAAAGACAATATGGTCCTTCCTGTATGTCTAGAGCAAACTTCTACAAATGGGTGCAAGCATTCAAAGATGGACGCGAAAGCATTACTGATGATCTGAGAAGTGGAAGACCTGTGGATGTCTCTACCCCAGAAGCAGTACAGGCAGTTGAAGACCTGATCAAATCTGATAGAAGGGTCACTTTAGATGAAATTGCTACAAACTTGGACATCTCCCATGGCACAGTGTACGCAATTGTGCGTGAGAAGCTGCGTTTTTCAAAAGTCAGCTGTCGCTGGGTTCCAAAGATGTTAACGGATGATCACAAAATGCAGCGCCTGATGGCTTCCAGAGCATCACTACGCAGATACAGAAAGGAGGGAGATGTATTTCTATCGAGAATAGTGACAACTGATGAGACCTGGGTCTTTCATTATGAACCTGAATCGAAACGACGATCAATGGAGTGGAAGCATGTTTCTTCCCCAGTGAAGAAAAAATTCAAATCTCAGAAAAGTTTAAGGAAAGTCATGCTCACTGTGTTCTGGGACAGAAATGGGCCGATCACTATCAGTTTCTTGGAAAGGGGCAATACTGTGAACTCAGAGAACTACTGTGAGCTGCTAACTCAAGTGAAAAAAGACATTAAGAACAAACGGAGAGGACTTCAATCAAGAGGTGTGATTCTCCTTCAGGATAATGCAAGGCCCCACACAGCAGCAAGAACCCTAGCCAAAATTGAAGATTTAGGCTGGAAACTTCTAACACACCCACCCTACAGCCCAGACCTTGCACCATCTGATTTTCACCTCTTCGGCCCACTCAAAGAGAGTATGAGGGGAATTCACTTCCAGACTGATGAAGAAGTGAAGGCTGCTGTGAGCAACTGGCTAAGGACCCAGTCCACGGAATTCTATGCCAAAGGAATAGACAATCTAATATCAAGATGGAACAAGTGTGTTGCAAAGGAGGGAGACTATGTTGAAAAATAAAAAAGCATTTTTTGATTACCAGTCATTGCAAACTTGAGTTATTAAAAAAGTCTCATTACTTATTGACTGACCCTCGTAACTGGACTTTTAGCAAGAAAAGAAGGAGAAAGTTTTTGATTGGCTTAGGAAAAGAACTTGGTGGAATATCAAGTGCTCCGTCAATGCAAAAAAGGCATGCAATTCAGCCCCAAAGTAACAGAAAAAGGGCTGCAATGAAAAACCAGGCACCAAAAGCAAAGAAAGCCAGATGCTATCTTTGTGAAAGAAGCAAAGATAGAAAATGTTGGCAAACATGCATTGCCTGCAACAGGAACATTTGTCAAGAACATTCGCAAGTTATTTGCATTCAATGCAACCACTAATAGGAGAAAACTACTGTAATAGTCTTGGCATAAGCATTTGTAGCTTTCTGAACGCTTTATCACAGCTTGCCTTGGTTTGCGGTATTGCATAACTGTGTGTTTTGGTTTCTGTGTAACCAACTAATGTGCTGACTAAATCGGCCTTGATTTCTATGCTTTTATGCCAACTGCTATATTGTTGCATTCTTTTAAGAATTGATGTTTGGGAATGAGCCATTTCAAAATTTCATGAATATACAAATCATTACATCCCACCGGGAAAAGGTGTATTACGTACAGTAATTACAGTGAATCACCTGATCGTTTGACTGTCTGTGTAACTGTATATGAATTTTAAGGCCTAATTACCAGATTTTCGTTTTTTATTGCGTTTTTCACTTGTTTTTGTGTTTAAATTGTTTGTTTTTTACTGTTCTTAATGTTACTTTGATGCTTTGTGTGAGATGTTTAGGTTCATATGTTTTTTGAAGGCTGGGGTCCATTGGACCCCAATGGGACAATTTGCATAGAATTTTTTTGGTAGACAGAGGGTTAAACAAAAAAATTGTTGGGGAAGGGGTTAATAAAACTTATTGGCCTAAAAGGTAAGCCCACACAATTCTCCATATCTACTACAAGTGGTACCAAACAACAATCTGGCTGCCAAGTCAGTTTGTGCATTCAAGGCCTTAACAAGGATGCAGTTATCAACCTTTCTAATGTTCTGTGTGTCACTCATCTTCCATACTTAGGTGCTACCATTCCTTCTTGCAGGGACAATGAAATTCATGCTGAGGTTCTCAAAGGAGTTATCTTTCCCGATCTTCAGGCAAGGTAGAATTACTCATTGGTGCCAATGTACCAGATGCTCATTGCACACTTGAATACCAAATAAATTAAAGTGGTGGGCCAAATGTTGTGAAGTCACCTTTAGATTAGAGTTTAATAAGTCTGAAACAAGGGGCTAAAACTGTCAACTTTGTCAACTGAAACTTTGTTCAAACTGATAGCGCTTTCTTACATGAACAATTGCAAGCCATGTACAGGGTGGGCCAAAAGTCACTTCGGGTTTTTAATATGCTGTCAATTTGCTAAATATAGTTATTATTAATTTTTTTCAGATAATATTATATTAGAATCATTGGAAATTAATTATGGAAAAGTACAGCATTCCAGAAAGAACGCAAATTGTCAAATTATTCTATCAAACTCGTGAGTCAATTATTTCAACTCAAAGAGCATATAGACGTCATTACCAAGTGAGAAATGCACCTAGTGACAATGCAATAAGAAGCATAGTTCGTCGGTTTGAGCAACAAGGTGCAGTAACTGACCTTCCACGAACTGGGAGACCTCGGAATGTAAGAACAGATGAAAACTGTGAAAGAGTAAGGGAAAGTGTTGAAGAGACTGCAACAACATCAACTCGAAGACGCTCAACTGAACTTGGGATATCCCGAAGTTCTTTAAGGAGAATTCTTCATAGCCTCAAACTCTTTCCGTACAAGGTGCAAATGGTCCAAGAACTGAAACCAGCAGATTACGAAGTAAGGCTTCAATGTGCAATTAGACTTCAAGAGTTGGCACAAAATGAACCAAATTTTATTCAAAAGTTGCTGATGTCTGATGAAGCTCATTTCCATTTGAATGGCTTTATTAACACTCAAAATTACAGATTCTGGGGATCAGAGAATCCAAGAATAATTCAAATGAGACAGTTGCATCCAATAAAGTGCACAGTTTGGTGTGCAATGATGGCTGATAAGATCATAGGGCCTTATTTCTTTGAGGATGATAATGGAAATCCTGTCACTGTAACTGGTGAACGCTATAGAGCAATGATTAGGGACTTCCTAAGACCGCAGATTGCAAATATGCCTGGTTTATGGTTTCAGCAGGATGGGGCAACTGCTCATACTGCACGAGAAACAATGCACCTGCTGACAGAATGCTTTGATGACAGAATAATCTCTCGAAATGGCAATGTCAACTGGCCATCACGTTCCCCAGACCTAACCAGCCCTGATTTTTTCTTGTGGGGTTATCTCAAAGATAAAGTTTTTGCCAACAAGCCGCGAACCTTGCAAGAACCGAAGGACAATATTCGAAATGAAATCATGGATCTAAACCGTAATCCAGAAATTTTCCGAGCAGTCAGTGGATCTGTATTGGAAAGGGCTATAATGTGCCAGAATGAGAATGGTCGACATTTAAAAGATGTTATTTTTCATAAATAATTTTTATTTTGTTCTTTTGTTAAAGTTACCCAAATAAATTTCCTGACTTTTGTTTATATTGTGTTGAAATTTCATAATTATAACTACAACAATAAAAAAGATCTTAAAGGTTAAAAGCCCAATGTGACTTTTGGCTTACCCTGTATAACTGAGACTTTATTAGTAATTATGGTAATTATGGCTACTCTACTGTACAGGGTGAACAGAAAGTCCTTGAACCTTTTTTAGTTTTACGATTAGATATATTTAATATCACTTTTTATTATTTCGAATGTGCTAAATATTTTGCCAAACTCTTTATTTAACCATTTTCTGCAGATATATTTAAATATCATAAATTTTAATGTCTAAAATGAGCAAACAAGAGGCCATCATTCAGCTTCATTGCGCGGGAAGAACCAACTCTGAGATTATTAAACTCTTAAAAGTTGCTAAATCTACCGTGTACCATGTTGTCAATAGATTTAAGGAACTCGGTACATCTGAAGATCGTCCTAGGAGTGGAAGACCTTGCACTGATCAAACAAAAAAATTGATTAAGGCTGTCCAAGAGAGAGTGAGGAACCCAAAGAGATCTGTCCGACAAATGGCTAAAGACATGAATGTTAGCGTAACTTCGATGAGAACCATTGTGACAAAGGATCTTCAGTTGTTTCCCTACAAGAAGAGGAAAAGGCAGTTCCTCACACCTCTCCAAAAGCATAAGAGACTTGAAAGAGCACAGGTTCTTTTCAGAGAACTGAAGGCGGGCACGGCAGAAAAAGAAATCATTTTTTTGGATGAAAAACTCTTCATGATTGAAGCACAGATCAACAATCAGAACGACAGAGTTTATGCAGTCTTCAGCAGACATTGAAGATTCTGTGAGAACTGTTTTCCGCCGACAAAAGCCGTCTTTCCTCACGGTGTGGGCCACGATCTCAAAACTTGGAAGTCTCCTCTGATTTTTGTGGAACAAGGAGTTAAAATCAATTCAGATCGCTACATCAACGATATTTTGGTTCCAGTTCTTGAAAAAATAAAGAAACACTTCAAAGATCAGCCCTTCACCTTTCAACAAGATGGTGCACCATCCCACACCTCCAGAAAAACTCAGGACTGGTGCCAACGTCACTTTCCAAGATTTTGGAGTAAGAAAATGTGGCTCCCTCATTGCCTGATTCGAATCCCTTGGACTTTTTTGTGTGGTCTTTGTTGGAGGTAAAGGTCTGTTCCGTTGCTCATCCAAGTATTGATGCTCTGAAGCAATCACTTCATCCCAGGAAGAGCTACGTACCTCGGTTGAAAACTTCAGGCAGAGAATTGAGAGAGTTATCCAAGTGAAAACCACCACATTGAAAATTAATAAATGGAATTTATACTTAGTATTGTAACTTATCATTGTGATACCTCTTTAATGTAATTGTACTATTTTTCTATTAATAAACTGTTTCTAAAATGGTCCAAGGACTTTCTGTTCACCCTGTATATTGGTTGATGACAGAAAGGCAATAAAAATAATGAAAGAGTCTGTAATTAAAAACAGGCATTTTCAAGTAGCTTTACTGTGGAAATCTTTAAACGTTTCCTTACCAAACAATAAACAGATTGCTATAAAATGCCTTGACTGCCTCAATCAAAAACTTGCTCAAGATCAGGAGCTTCACCAAAAATATTTAAGGAAAATGAATAAATATTTAGAACAGGGCCATACACGTTTGATTCCAAAAATCGCTTTAGCATGTGACCCCATAACCTGGTACTTACCTTATCACGCCACTAGTGGCAAGTTTCAGATAGTGTTTGACTGTGCTGCCAAGTGTAGGGGGCATCTTTGAATGACTATTTACAGCAAGGTCCAGATCATATTAACAACCTGCTTGGAGTTTTATTGAGGTTTAGAGCTGGACCAGTTGTTGTTCTTGCAGACATTAAGGCTATGTTCCATCAAGTATTTGTCGCTCCAGAAGATTCTGACAGTTGTGTTTTTTGTGGTGGCCTAATGGTGATTTATCTGCTCCTAGTTTTTATGATACAAGGATTGTTTTTATGATACAAGGATTAGTTTTTATGATACAAGGATTGAAACAATCTATTCCTGTTGTCATAAAAGCATGTTTAGAAGTGACAATCAAAGGTAAATAATGGCTGGCTAATGAGGTGGATAATTGCATTAAACAGCTCCCACAGCAAGGTTTCAATGTTCGCACTGTAGTAATTGACAATCATTTCTGCAATGTAAGTGCATTCAGCAAACAAAAAACATGATACAACTCTGTTGACTCTTTTTCCATAACGCATCCAGAAAGCAAGACCAAAATGTATTTATTTTTTGATAATGTTCATTTGTAAGAATGGTCAAGTCAATCAACAAGCAAGTGCCGACAGACCTGTTTCGTCCTTATTAGGACTTGTCAGGACACTACAGCTTGTTGTTGACCCCAGCTGAAAAAGTCGAAAACTTAAACAGCTGGCACAACTTTCTGTTTGTAGTTTTTACACCTCAAACATCTAGTTGTGGACCTGAACGCTGGGTAGGTAGTACAAAGAAAACAATGTTCCACCAGCGCAACTGCAAAAGACACCGCTAAGCCGCAAGGGTATACTGGTGGCGGTTCCGATATGCTAACCACATCGAGTTAGCTAACACGGATACGGGTTAAGACAAGCAAAACCCTGCAGTTCCCATTACAAACAAAAGTAAGAATGGTCAAGTCAATCAACAAGCATATGCCGACAGACCTGTTTCGTCCTTATTAGGACTCGTCAGGACACTACAGCTTGTTGTTGACAATGTTCCACCAGCGCAACTGCAAAAGACACCGCTGGTGGAACATTGTTTTCTTTGTACTACCTACCCAGCGTTCAGGTCCACAACTAGATGTTTGAGGTGTAAAAACCACAAACAGAAAGTTGTGCCAGCTGTTTAAGTTTTCGACTTTTTCAGCTGGGGTACCAAAAAGAACTCTCTTCTTTTTAAAATCACTTTTGAAAACGATAAAAAGGAATTCCAAATTAATGAATTTATTGACTTTTTCCTAGAAGGAGGACTTTTCGAATCCTATCTGAACCAAATTTACGGAATTGCTACTCATAACTTTAATCTCAATATTTTTAACGTAACTTTCAAGGAAACCACAGCTAAATCAACAATTGAAGATTTATACGACACCTTCAAGGAACCACAACAAATTACAATAAAAGATGAAATCAATTGCTCCATTCAAATTAACAGACCGCTTGGTTACCGGCAGCTAATCACTCTCTACCCAATGCCCTTCGATGTAAACTTTGATCAAATAAAGGCAATCACTACGAAATGGGGAAACTTGAAAAACTTTGAATTTGGCCGACACAAAAAATGTCCACTAATCCATAACTCCTACCTCCACCTCTATATAGAAAACTTTAACCATAAAGAAATACCGGACCAATTTGTTTTTAGAAATCGATTTATTGCCATAAACGTAGATGGTGAACCAATTAAAACCCGCTGTAACTACTGCAAAAAAACTGATCATCTCATAGAAGATTGCCCCTTTAAAACCCTCCCTAAAAACAACCAACCTTCCAACCCTCTACCCCAACCTAAGCAAACGTATGCTAAAACTATAACTTCAACCCCTAAACGACCTCAACCCCCTATCCTCCACCCCTCAACCCAAGTCAAACTTGTTAATCAAAATATAAAAAAAAACACCCAAAACTTCCCCCCCCTCAGCCAAAACCCCACCACCCAAACAAAAGAAGAAAAACTAAACCTCAACCCAAACCTTTCATCCCTCAACATTACCGAAGAAGAAGCAATCAAATCCTTTGATGAAACCCAATTTGCTAAAATGCCCCTACCCTCTACCTCAAAACCAATCTCTCTCCAAACCCCCCCCCCTATAAATGATTCTTTATCACAAAAAAGAAAATTATCCCCCTCCTCCTCCTCTTCCCAATCTTCCTCCATCTCAATTGAACTTAAACCCAGAAAAAAGAAAACAAATACAAAAGAAAAATATAGAAAAAATAGTATTTAAATTTTTTATTAGTAGTATAAAAATTTAACTGTTATTATGTATTATTTATAAACTTTAATAATTATTGTGCTGTTTTATGAAGTTCGACAACGAAGGTAAGTCCTCCCTTTCTCACTTTCTTATTAAACCCATTTTTTCTATCTCTTACAACACTACATTTTCGTTCCAAAACAACACAAATTCGAATCCCATGTTTCTTTTACTTTATTTTTTTAGTAACATTTTCTTCACTTCTTCTTGTTTACTTATGCACTTTTCCTACATACACCTTGAGTCAATTCAATTATTAATCTCTTTCCATGCACTATATCCTTATGTATTAAATAAAATTCCCTATTATGCAAATAAATTTCTGATCCTTAAATATTAACGGATTTAATAAATCAACAGATAAACTTGCGCACTTTATTTTTAAACACAACATACACGTCACATTTATACAGGAAACTCACACGATACAACACCAACAACTATCACACTTTCAACATCGACACACCCTTCTTGCCTATCCTAACTCCGATCACTCACATACACCTACAATTGCACATAAACAAGGAACACTTACACTTATAAATAACAAACATTTACATCTAAATCCACAAACGATCTCGTCACAAATAATCCTTTCTAATTACATCCAATCTATTTCCTTCACCCTATCCAATCTAAATTATACCCTTATTAACTGCTACCTCCCCTCCGGAAAAACCTCTACCCAAACTTCGAATCGTATTAAAGCCATAAAAACCCTAACCTCTTACCTTCACACCTTGGACTTCAAAAACAAATTCTTAATTATTGCAGGTGATTTTAATCTAGTTTTAAACCCTTTTGACAGAACCGGACATTACAACCCCAATACTAATGACAAAATATTATTTCAAAATATCCTTACCCAATTTGACCTTTCTGACTCTTACCGCTACCTTTATCCCAATTCCCGAACCTACTCCTTTTCCCGTACCTGTCCAATATCTAGACTTGACCGTATTTATATTTCCTCACCTCTTCTTCCTCAAATAACACACTCCTCATACCATCACATACCTTTTTCAGACCACAATAAAGCTCCCCTTCTTTCCCTTAAAATACCTTCAAAAACAAAGTTTAAATCTTCACACTGGAAATTGAACAACTCTATCTTTGAATCCCTTTCAATAATTCGCTATACCAACCTTTTTATCAAAAACCTTTTTCCCTCAAAAAACCCTACCCATCAACCTCTTCAATGGTGGGATCTAACTAAATTTAAACTCAAAAAATTTTTAATATTTCACTCCAAACAAATTCGAAATGAAACAAATAGTAAACAAAAAAACTTACAAAAAAATCTATTTAAAGCAAAACAATCCAATCAAAATGAAGCAATAGCCATTATATCAAATCAACTAGATCAAATAGAACAAAAGAAGAAATTAGGCACACAAATTAGATCCCGCCTTCCCCCTCTCTCAAGCATAGACGTTCCTTCCCCCCTTGCCTCAATTTTTGAAAATCTTTCCCAATCCAAATCCCTTCTTCCAACTGATTCTAACACTCCCCCTCTTAATATCCCTACAGTAAACTTTAACTCTACAAATTTTAATTCTTTTATTTCTTTCTTCAAAAACCTCTGGAAACCCTCTTCAACACTATTAAACCCCGCTATATACCTTGACACCCTAACTTCCTCAATTTCCCACGAAATTCTTCAAATTCTCCCCACCTCTCCTCTAATTACAAATAATGAAATCCACTTTGCCATCCAAACTCTTAATCAAAATTCTGCCCCTGGCCTTGATGGCTTTACCCCTAAACTTTACAGCTCTTTTCCTTCTCTAATACCAATTTTATGTCAAACTTTTAATAATGTCTACCTTCAAAGAAAACTATCACACTCTCAATCCCTTGCCCTTATAAAACTAATCCCAAAGATTTCCAACCCTATATCTGTAAAAGACTGGCGCCCTATTTCCCTCCTAAATACCGACTACAAAATCCTTTCTACTATCATTTCATCCCGACTCAAACCTCTACTAAATTCAGGTATTTCTCTTCACCAACAATGTGGTCTTCCAAACAGACAGATCTTCAACAACCACCTAAATATCCTCTCCGCTATAAACTATACTAACGACTTTCTTCAACCATTAGCTATACTCCAAATTGACTTTTATAAAGCCTTCGATACAATATCTCACGAATTCATTCTTTCTACTGCCTCAAAATTAGGAATTCCAGATACTCTTCTTAACTGGATTCAAATCTTTCTTTCAGACTTAACAGCCCAACTTAACCTCAACGGCTCTCTTTCCGATCCTATTTCCATTAAGTGTGGCATTCGCCAAGGATGCCCACTTAGTATGCTCCTTTTCTTAATTGGTATTGAACCATTAACCCAAAAAATACTTTCTTCACCCAAAATCCAAGGAATCTCCATTGGTACCTCTTCTCTTAAAGTCAGTCATTATGCTGATGATCTGACCCTTTTTGTATCATCCCCTCAATCCTTTTCAACAATTCGTGAGATAATCGAAGAGTTTTCTTCTTTTTCTGGCCTAAAAATTAATCATTCCAAAACCTCCATTATCTCTAATTCCCCAAATTTGCTTTCATCTTTTCGTTCAGCCTTTCCCCAAGGTAAAACTCTTTCCTCCACTAAAATCCTTGGAATTACTTTTTCCTTCCACAAAGAAGACCTGTCTAAAAACTGGGATGACCTAATCCGTTCACTCCCCCATACCTCACTTGCTAAATTAAACCCTAAAGATTCTCTATTCTCTAAAACTCTCTCACTTAATCAACACTTTTTACCTAAAATTCTTTTTCTTTCAAGAATCATCCCTCCCTCACCTAAACACATCAAATCCCTCACCACCCTTCTATTCAAATTCCTTTGGAATTTCTCCCCTTTTGAACCAATTAAAAGATCTTCCCTCTACTTGCCCAAACCCGACGGTGGTATAGCCCTTCCTAATATTGGTCTTAAAACTTCTACCGCCTTTCTATGGAAATTTATCTATCTACTTAAAACCCCTAACCCTTTCTCATACTTTTGGATGTCCTATGCAATTTATAATATTGGAACTAAAATAATACCTATTAAACCTGAATTATATTCCAACTCCCAACCCCACCGTCCCAAACCCAACCTTCTTTGGTCCAAAACTCTTTCCTTATTCACTAAATGCTCTATCCCCTCTCATGAAATTGATCTTCTTACTTTCAAATCTCTCTACTTAACCTTACTTCAACCTGAATCTAACTCTATTCCTTTCTTAAACAATACTATCCCCCATACATGGACCCGCTTAACCCTTTTAAAACCCCGTCCATCCCTCTTCACCAACTTGGAAAAGGAAATTTCCTTCAGGACAGCATATAAAGGCTATACCTGGGGATGTTTCTTTTCCAAGCATAACTTCAAACCTCGATTTCCCAATGATTACCTATGTAAAATCTGTCTCTCTTCTACTGACGACCCTCACCATCTTTTTTTCCACTGCCCTTTTACCCGCCTTTTAATATCATACCTAGAACCCCTTCTCTCCTCCACATTAAAAAAACATACCCACCTTACACAAGACACATTACTTTTCAACTACACAAATACAATTGGCACACCACACATTATTACAACCAAACTAGCATCACTAATTAGACTTTCCCTATTCACCCTAAGAAACCGACTCTCCTCCTTTAACAAACCTATCTCTAATTCTTCCCTTTCTGATGAAAAATATAAAATAAAAACAAAATTTAAATTCTTTCTGGAAAAACATTTTCCTGACTATCTAAAATAATTTTTTTTCTACCTATACTTTTCTATACTCTCCCCCCAACCAATAACATCCCTTTTTTTCTTAATCCCTCGGACTTATCTAAGCTATTTTAACTAATAAATGTATAAATAAACAGTCATATTCTACAGTGAAAATTTATATCCATTTATTTTATTTATTACCATCTTTTTCCTTCGCCCTACCGTGATTGTTGAATAAGATTCATTTCTCGTTCCCATTTGTATCCAGATACGAATAATTAATATTTTCAAATGTATTGTATTATCATGCCTTACACGTTTTCGCACTAATGAATAACTTTTACAAATCTCTAACCCATAGACTTACCTAAGCTGTCAACCCAAATTAACCACATTGATTAACCAATAAAAATACTTTCATTGTTTTTTTTTTCAACCAATAATATTTTACATATTATTATTGCTTTTCCTCCAACCAATCATATTCTGTATAAAGGCATGTAAGTGTTGTTTTTTTTTTCGTCATTATATGTTTTCCAACATATATTTTATGATTTTTTTCTTCACTGCATTTGTAGTTTAGTTTTTGCTTCCCACTTTAAACATGCCCTAACTAATTGCTGTTGCTATGTGCTTCGTTCTGTCCCACGCCAGCTTTTATATCTAACTTACTTATCGTTATTAACCCCATCATTGCATCCCCCTTCACCAACCTAATATTTGTTAAAATATATTTCACTATTGCGCTTTACACGACCTGCATTCATGTAATTAAGTCCTCTATTCGTTGTTAATTATCCTTTAAAACTTTACTTTTGCTTTTTTTGTTTTGTATTTTGCTTTATGTACATACAATTTCTATTAAACGTTTCAAAAAAAAAAAAATAATAAGGACGAAACAGGTCTGTCGGCATTGCTTGTTGATTGACTTGACCATTCTTACTTTTGTTTGTAATGGGAACTGCAGGGTTTTGCTTGTCTTAACCCGTATCCGTATTAGCTAACTCGATATGGTTAGCATATCGGAACCGCCGCCAGTATGCCCTTGCGGCTTAGCGGTGTCTTTTGCAGTTGCGCTGGTGGAACATTGTTTTCTTTATAATGTTCATTTATTAAAAAACATCAGAAACAATCTTCTGAACAATAGAAAATTTGTTTTTCTTTCTTTCAGCTTCAGTGTTGGTCAGACAAGTATTGGCTGTGGTGGTGGATACATTGCTTGGGCTGACTTAAATACTGTTAACGAAAAAGAACAATCACTTTCTGCCAACTTAAAAAAAGCTCATAGCTTATCTTGCAAAGCATTAAACTCTTTTATTACAAGTAAAGTATTTCTCTTGCTTTGGCAATATTTTTTGATACAACCATAGCTACAATAAAATCTTATATGCCTGACAGAGAGGATGCAGCAAGTTTTCTTACACTTGTTAATGTTTGGTGGACAACTGTTAATTCTAAAAAGTGATTTTGTTCAAACATGTTGGGAAATGCTTTGGTACATGGTGATGGTAAAATTGACTTTTGGTTTGCCTTTGCTAATTGATTAGATTGTTGGAAATCATCAGCACACTTACTCTGCTTTTCAAAGCAAACATTTGATGCCTTGATATGTACATTGAGTGCCCAAGCATGTTTATGTCAGGATCTTTTAGAAGAAGGCTATGAGTTTGTTGTAGCGGCTAAATTTTAAACTGACCCATTGAAAAAATGGTTTTCACAGCATCATCAGATGAATGGAGGTTGTTTTCTAGTCAATTTCCAGGAGGTTTTGCACAGTGAAAATGCATTGCTTTGTCGTTCACTTCTAAAAAAATAAATTTTTGGAACGAAGATTTATCGATAAATACAGATTCTACTAGAGAAAATTGTATACAAGTATTGGTAAGTCAGGCATGCAATGTTGACAATCTTGTGCTTTCACCTAATAGTGCTGAAGTGGCATTTACTATTGCAGGATACACCGAAAAAAACTTAAAAAGCATCTTTCTTGTGACACATGTAGCGATAACCTTATTGAAAGCTCTACTGATTGCTCTTATTTTTTACATCTTTATACAGCTATTCCATGGGAGGCATTGACAGAACAGATCAACACTCAGATTATCCTGTTGCTAGAAAATGAACTAAGAAATATTACAGAAAAATCTTCTTTCATTTGTTTGACATTGCTTTATGGAATTCTTACCTTCTCTACACCAAGAGTGACAAACCGAAGCTTTCACCAGTCTGACATAGAACCCAGGTAGTTATGTAAATGATGGAAAAATACAAGCCTGAATGCCCGTCTGTAAAACCTGTAAGACCATCATCTTCTCAAAATCCTACACAATACTCTGCAGAACATTCTCCCAGTGAGATACCAACAGATGGACAGAAGAAGGCTTTGAGTCATCATTGCTTCATATGATCTTTGAAAAGGGACAGAAATGGAAAGAAAATTTGACATGAAACAAGATACCAGTGCAAAATCTGTGAAGTTAGTCTCTGCATTGTCCCATGTTTTGAAAAATACTATACATATGATACAGTATAATCAAAATTAAGTTTTTATTTTAGTACACCATCAATAGAATGTATTGTAGCAAACTCTTCACCACAAACCGTCTTTTATTCATGCTTTTATTTGTTATTGAAGAGTTTTCCACAAATACATGTTTCTTCACGTCCACTTGTACATTATATCAACAGCCAGGGCAACCTTACCCTTGGTCAAATTTACCCGAACGGCAACACTTATCCAGGAGTCCAGTTTATTGAAACATACATTCCTGGCCGTGTTCTTACTTTCAAGATAGCAAACCATTTTTACACTTTTCAAAACTATTCTCTTACGCACTCCCATTCGAACGTATATCGCCTTTCTCCCACCTTGGCGCCTGTTGACGTTCATTTTGATCCACCCAATTATGAAGAAATTAGTAGCTTTTCCTACTTCTGATTTCAGCTTTGAAGACATCACTTCGATTTTACGCACAATTAACGATGCTAATCTTATTTACGAGCGTCTTCATTCCTTTTTACTAGATCAGCCTACTGCTGAAACTTCAGCAAATCCCAATTAGCTTCTTGATACAGCTTCATCTGCTTTGAAAAGCATCTTTATGCAACTTATCTCGTCCATCACAAATCCCATTCTTAATGGCATTGTCAGTTTTCTTTTCTTGCTCTTCTTGTTTTGGGTGGCTGAACTTTCAGTTATTGCCCTACAATCACTTATGCCTGGTGTTCTGCTAGCTACCCGTAACCGTCTGGCAAAAACCCCTAACTCTGAGGCCAACACCCCAGAGTAGTCATAATATTGCGCCATTTTGTGTCTAAATAATAATATGTTGCTTTCGACGATTTTTTTGCTGCCATCTGTTTGCTTTTCAACTTCGTTGCTACTTCGTAAAACTCTTTTTGTTGATTTCTGATGGACTGATCAGCCTTCGTCTGCTCTGTCACCGAAAATCTGGGGGGAAGATATGTAGCAAACTCATCACCGCAAACCGTCTTTTATTTGTTATTCCAGAGTTTTCCGTAAATGCATTTTCTCACGTTATATTTCACTCGCTGCAGACTTGGCTTGCAGCAGCCTCCTGCTTGCTGCACAATGTTCATCTACTGCCATGACAATCGTTATGTGATAATTTCGCATTTCTTTATATTTTGCTTATGTACCGCCTTCCTGTATATATATCTACATTAGGTTTAAAACAAAATCTCTAAATTATATCGCTTTCGGGTGTGACCACACGCTCGAAAGCAAAACAAATAAAGAAGGACGCTGACGAGGCTGCCCATGTCATTGAAGCCGAGGTCGACACTACAAATCAATCTGGAATCAGCACCAAATCAAAGCCAACTTCAAGCTCTTCTAGATTGACTAAAGAAAGTCGTCGAACCAACAACTCAACTTCGACCAAAACAAGCTTAAAAGGTGCAAAAATCAAGAAGGCGGTCCTCCAAGCCCGTATCAAGGCTCAAGCTGAGATTCATAAAATTGAATCGCAGCAGTTAAAGGATAGAACCAAGTTCGAAAGGGAAGAATTACAAAGAATTAGTTTAAAGGAAGAACAACAATTAATTCGAGAAGAGCAAGAGCAGAAGTTTCAACAACTTCACCAAGCTCGAATGAAAGCTGAATTAAATGAAGCAATAGCGGAAATCTCTGCCCTTGAAGATGATGACCAAGTGGTGAGTCCTCAACAGCAGACTAATAAGAATCCGTTTACAACTGTAAGTACGGATGTTGCTTGTTGTTCTTCGTCGTTGTTTCGCGCTCCCGCACCCGCTACTGTTGGTTTGACGCCGGTCGCGAACGTTCTTGAACAAACGGAAAAAATTTGCGCTACCTCTGATTACGCTGCCCTTAATAAGAAAACTCGTAGTAAAAATGTGACTGATCATGACAGGGATCGCCTGGTCGCTTCTGTTACATGGTCTGCGCCCACCAATCTAGGCGAGCCGGCTTACTCACATACTGAACTTGAACTACAGAACTCTAAATTCGATATTCTACGAAACTATGATTCGGCCACGAAATCTGACTGTCCTTCGGAGCCTTATGTAGAAAAGGGAGACGAACATGAATTTCTAAATTTATTTGGGTCCAGGGTTTCTTCACCACGAGAACGTCAATTCACAATAGGTCCCACCCCTAATTTACCGTCCCTCAAGCCGGACGTTTTCGACGGTAACCCGATAAATTACTGTAGCTTTATCGACTCTTTCGACGCTTTGGTTGCGTATAATGTACCGGAACCTAAGCGCAAACTTTATTATTTACTGCAATACACTAAAGGCCCAGCTCGGGACCTCGTAAAGGGTTGTCAATATTTGCCCGGACAAGAGGGTTACATTAAGGCCAGAAACCTTCTTAAAAATACCTTTGGCCAAAAATTTGAAATAGCTAAAGCTAATTTAGACTTGGTGGCTAATGGTCCTGTTCTAGACATTAAAGATAAACTGAGCTTAATTGCGTTTTCTGCCAAATTAAATGCGTGCATGAATGTCTTAGAGGGAATGAACTATTTAAACAGAATGGACAATCTTGACATCTTGCACAAAATTGCTAAACGTCTACCACCTTCCTGGATTACTGGATGGCAATGTGAAGCTGATCACGTAATACATGCTAAGCTACAGGAAGTTAGTATAAAGGATCTGGCTAGTTATGTTTCTTTGAGAACGAGACAGCAAACCAATTTTGCCTGCGATTGGAATCGAACACCCAAAATGAAAGAAATAACCAAGTCTAATTCCGATTGTAAGGTTTATAATTTGATGCAAAGTCCATCATTTTAGTGACTACAAATGGAGCTCCATCTATGATTGGTTGAGGTCGAGGATTAACAGCATGATTGAAGAAAGACAATCCAGATATAAATTACCACTGCATAATTCACCAATCTGTGTTGTGTGCTAGTATGGGAGATGAGTTTTACAAAGTTATGGAGACTATTATGAAGATTGTTAACTTCCTTCAGTCAACGTCAGCTCTACAACATCGTTTGCTTCGAAGCTTTCTTGCTCAGATTGATGCAAGTTTTGATGATTTACTTCTCCACAACAATGTAAGATGGCTAAGTAAAGGATGAGTTTTGCAAAGGTTTTGGGCCCTAAGAAGGAGCTACACACTTTCCTGAAGGGTCATAATAGTGTGAAGGCAAAGTTGTTTTTGGATTTTCTGGAAGATGACGTGAAAATGGAAACTACAGGATTTTTGGCAGACGCAATGTTGCACCTGAATGATCTTAATGTTAAACTGCAAGGAAAAAATCGCTCAGTCTTCAACTTAATCTCAGCAGTTCGTGCATTTCAAAAAAAATTGGAATTGTTTGCTACTGATATTAGGTGTGAACTTCACTTTCCCAAACTTTTGGAGCAGTGTAAAGGCAATACTGATATAAAATACGTCCTATTTATTGAGAAGCTAATCGATAACTTTAAAGAATGCTTTGATGATTTTGTTCTTAGAGAACAGCTTCTGCTGTTCATTCAAAACCCTTTTAATCTAAAAAATATCGCAGAATTTTCAATGAAAGCAAAACTCACGTTCAAGTGGATGGATGCTGCAAAAATTCAACTAGAAATGATTGATTTTCAAGAGAATGTTTCGTTGAAGCAAGCACTCTGTGATTGCACACCAGAAACTTTTTGAGCAAAAAGAGTATCTAATGTTAATTTTCCTGTGCTCTTTCAATTAGCAGTTTACATTCTACAGGGTGATTCAGCGAAGTGTGCACAAATACTTTTCTTAGTTTTATGTACATCAGGGGTGTCAAACATACGGCCCGCGGGCCGTATGCGGCCTGCCAAGTGCTTGAATGTGGCCCCTCAAGGGGTTGCTCACTTTTAATATTTTTATAATCCACTTAAAAATTATAACAAGCAAAATCCAACATTTCATTTAGTTTTTTGAAAAAAATTTTATTTATTTAAAAAGCTGAACGTTTTCGACTATCATTAGTCCTTATCAAAGCATCTGAAATTGTTTAAAATCGTCTAAAAAACTTTTAACATTACAATCAATTAAAATATTTAACAATATAAAAAAAAAAAAAAAACAATAATTTTCTCAAGTTTATGCTATCACTGTTATTACTACTGGTAATTCCATTTAAAGGCAAACATAATTACACAAAACAAACGTCAGAATTTACAGAAGAAAAAAGGAGAAAAAAGAAAAAAGAAAAAATAATGCAAATCACATGACTAAATTAAAAGAGTTGAAGTAAAAAAGACGAACCATTTTCATACAATTGTTTATTTAACCCTTTGAGGGACATTGGTACATATGTGTACCATAAAGTTATTTTGGCATAGCTACTTTTGTAAGTCAACTTTTTGGCTGAGATTTAGTTTGGTACCTTTTAAAGAATTATTTTTTCATTTTAAATAAAAAAATGGAAACTCTGAACTCGTTTTTCAAAAAAAATAGTTGGTAAAAGTTTGTAGTATTAACTGAAAATTTGGATGTCACTAAACGTCCCTGAAATTTTTTTGGCAGATTGTTTTTCACTGTTTTTTTGTTATGTTTAGATAGGTTTTTCATATTTTAGATATTTTACAACTTTTTACAAAATTTACTCTTGAATTTGTAGGAAAATAATAAAATTTTTGCTATGGTACATATATGTACCATTGTCCCTCAAAGGTAAAATATTGAAACAAAAGCATTTAGCATTTTGTCGTCTCAAGTTTTTTTATAGTATAATTTAATATTTTTTAAGGCGTTTATTTTAAATGCAGGTGTTATTTTCTTAGTATCTTATTTATTAAAGCTTTTAGTTGAGACCTATTTATAAAAAAATACAGTAGCAGAATTAGTACACACAAGCTTATTCTGTGGATAACTTTTTTCAAACAAATTTTGTTTATTTTGCTATTTAGTTTTGTTTTTTTTAAGTTGGAGTAATTTTATTTAAGTTGTACATTGAATTTTATGTTATAGTTTTGCATTTCAAATTTATTAAATTTATTTTAGCTCTATAGAACTAGATATACGTACATTCTAAATGTCTAATAAACAGAAACGTTTTTTCCAACTGTCAGATGAAAAAGTCAGTCAAATCTTATTTTGTGATGAGAGTGATACTGAGGATGCCCTTATTCTTGATCAAGAAGATTTATCATTCTTGAAAAATGATATAGAAGTGTTGGAAGAAAGCCCTCTTGAACAAATTGAAGTGACAATTGAGCCTCCAGAAAACTTTGCAGCTGACACAAAAGAATGTTCTGTTGAAGAAAGTTGTAATTCTACACACAATGAAACAGTTTTCCATTGGAAGAAAATTTCAGTTTCAAAACAAAAATCTATTGCTGCAAAATATAAATTAAAAGAATATAACTCTGCTCAGTTTGGTAATATTTTATTAAATTTTGATGGCAAAGAAATAACTCCATATTTAGTTTTTGAGGTGCTAACCAAGTTTGAGGACTTTTTAACAAAAATTGTAATACCTCAAACTATGTTATATAGTCAACAAAAAGGTCATGTGTTTAACACAACTGTGAATGAAATGAAAGCATTTTTTGGAATGCAGATTGTGATGGGTTACCACAAATTGCCATGCATTCGAGATTATTGGTCTTCAGATCCAGATCTAAATGTCTCGTATATTGCCAACATAATGCCGTTGAAAAGATTTGAGGAGCTTCATGCTTATGTTCATTTTAATGATAATTCTACAGTAAAGCCCAAAAGTGACCCAGAGTATGACAGAGCTTATAAAGTGAGACCTGTACTTCATCATTTCAATGAATGTTTTTTGAAGGCCATGTCACCAACAATGTACCAATCAATTGATGAACATATGATTAAATTCAAAGGACATAATATACTTAGACAATATGTAAAAGGAAAACCAGTGCAATGGGGGTTTAAATTGTGGTGTCGTTGTGATGCTGTCACTGGATATCTGTTTCAGTTTGATCTATACACTGGAAAAAAAGTTGGCTATACTGAACATGGTCTAGGAGAAGGAGTTGTTTTGCTGCTCACTGAGCAACTTGCACACAAAAACTGTCATATTTTTATAGACAATTTTTTTAATTCTCCACAGTTACAATACAACCTTCTTGAAAAAGGTATATTGTGTGCTGGTACGGTACGCTCCAACAGAAAAAAACTACCCAAGAGTAATCAGCTTCCTGAAGAAAAAAACATGAAAAGAGGAGAAATGCTTTGTTTTGAAAGTGAAAGAGTATTCTTCACTAAATGGATAGATAACAAGGCTGTCAACATGTTATCAAATTATGTGGCAACTTATCCTGTGACTTCTATTCAACGAAAATCAAAGGGAACAGATAAAAAAGCTGAAATTGATTGCCCTGCTGTAGTAAAGCAATACAATAAATTTATGGGTGGTGTTGATCTTATGGATCAAAAAAAAGTTACCTACCAGTTTGATCATCGATCAAAATATAAATACTATCTTCGAATTGTCGATGATCTGCTGGATATTTCCATAAACAATGCTGAAATTGTTTACAATAAGATAAGCAATAAAGAAGAACAACTTGACTCAAAGACCTATCGCCGCATCATTGCAAGGTCACTCATCGGGAACTATACTAACCGCAAGCGGCAAGCACCACAAAGTACCATCAAGCACGGACCAAAGCCCCCAAAATATCTTAAAGCTTGCAAAAGTGCTGGGCCACACACGATGATTAAAGTCGAAAAAAGGCAAAGATGCAAGCTTTGTACCAGCAAAAAACTTCAAAATAGAACAAATAATATGTGCTTACAATGT